>OX596017.1:20000-1220000 GCA_951394055.1 Villa cingulata | reverse complement strand
TATTTATTTATTTATTTCATTTCATTCCATTTATATGAAAAAAAATTTATTATTTTTTATTTTATTTTTATTCATATGTATGTAGATATGTAAGTATTATATACATTTGGATGTTTGTATAATAAACAATACATATTTATGTGGTTTTGTTTCACATATTTAAACAAAAGTTTACACTTATACACAAATATACACATATGTATAAATAAATACATATACATATATGTATATATATATATATATATATATATATACATAAACATATACACATATATATATACAAACATTTTCTATACCTACTATAATGTATGTACGTCATATTAAATATTAATATTATATTATACATATACTTATACACATTATAAAAATAAGTCCATATAAATATAAGTATTATTTATATACATATGTATAAAAGTACATATATTATAAACGTGTCACTGTTTTTTATTTTATTTATTTTTTTTTGCTTTTGTTGTTTTATAGTATTATATGGTACGAGTAGTTAAGTGCAATTTTTTTGCATGTACATTTATACATATTAATTTATTTGTGTGGATATTTATACAGATATATATGTACATATATGTATATGTACAAATATCGTTATTTACTACTTTTGAAATATGTATGTGTATTTTTTATTTTAAAAAAAAGGAATAAAGTGTACATACATACAGATATGTATATGTATGTATGTACATGTATCAAATTTATAATTACATTTAATATTCAAATAAATGTTTCATCAATTTTTATCAATGTCCATTTTACTGACGAGGACCACTTATTATACATATAGATACCGAAGAAACAATATATGTATACCTACTATAAAATCTATAAAAATATGAAATTTAAAACAAAATTAAAAAAAAAAAAAAAATTCTTTTTCTTTTAAAATTCATATTATAATGGTATATTTATACATTTATACGAGTGTACATATATACATAATATGTATGTATTCACATTTCTATAAATATCTACACAATATTACTTAATCTCTACAATTTATAATTATACTATTTTCAGAAATTGAAGTCAGTACAGGCAAGATAGGCATGCTTTTCTATATTCTTTCACATTGCGTTTGTATAAATCTGTCTCGTGTGTGGGGTGATCAGATCTCAATTTCAATCAAGACAGAGATATATTATTCAGAATTTCCTACAAAATATTATATGTGAAGTTATCAGAAATTCATCGGGTAACTTTTTCCATAAGCACAATACTGACTTCGATTTCTGAAAATAGTATAAATATGTAAGTATATGTAGGTAGTATAAAGAATGAATGAGAAATGAAACGTGACGTAACAAAAACTCATATAAAGATTTGTAATGCATTTTCGTAAGCAATTTTAAAGGAAAAATGAGGAATTGTTTAAAAAACATCATGAATTTTATTTTATTGTTTTTATTATTTTTCTTTTCTATTCTTCAAATTACAATTACAATTACTCAATTCAAATTACTTGAAATTTCTTTGTTTAAATGTCTAATTTTAAAGTAATAACACAATACAAATAAATATATTTATTTGTCTTGAGGTAATAATAATAATCTATACATATAAAATAGAGATTTTTAATTTTAGTTGGTAAATTAATTTGTTTTGAATTGAATAAATGTTTTTCTAAAAATTTTATCTCACAATACTTTCATTAATTTTTAAAAATATTTCTTCAAGTTTTTTAATATTTTTTGAAAACTCCAGCTATGATTTTTCAAACCGTCTTCGGATTTAAATTCAATCCATGTTTTTGTAAGTTGGATTGGTGTCCAAAAACTCCTTCAAATTTAGTTTTTTTATGATAAGTCTAGAAAGATATTCAATGACTTATTAATTTTCTTCAATTTTTTCAACATAATTTTTAAAATTGATGTTCGATTGACGAAAATTAGCAGCATAGTCATCAAATTCTCTCAAGTCTTCATCGTTCGTTACATGCGATGCCTTCCACTCTAATAAAAAGCAGTTGGAAACTCATCTATTTCAGTAGTTATTTCTACATTGCTGTAGTCAGTCTCACTTTTAAAATTAAATTAGTATTTAAATTTTTTATTTTCAGAATTTTTTACAGCACATTTCACCATTTTTTAATAATATAAATTATATAAAATTTCAAATAAATATACTATATTTTAATTGCAAATAATGGGTTAAGAACTGCTCTACGACAAAAGGATTCATAAAAAATGTCTTAAAATATATACAAAAGACTAGGTCTAGAATAGGTTTAGTCTCTTCTTTTATCAATAAATTTTTCAAATTATAAATTTGTAATTTCTAATAATTATATTTTTCCTTATTAATGTATTTATTATTTTTATTTTTCTTTCTTGGATATATTTTCTTTATCTCATCTCGTTAAATAAGTTTAATATTAATTGAATAATATAGAAATTAGTAGCTCTTAGATCAGCACAAGCTACTAAATAAATAGATGTAGTTAGAAATTAGAATAGTTTGAATTTAAACAGAAAATAAATTAATTTTTAATAATTATTAATTTTTAATAAATTAATAATTACTTTATATGAATTTTGATGAAAAAAATAAATAAATAAAATAAATAAAATCTTTTTAATCATATAAACAAATGTTTGTTTTGATTCATTTTCCAGATCGTTCATATGATTTTGTATGGCCATACGATCTAATATCTGTAATTTCTCTTTTAAATGGCGCTTGCCAGTTTCAATTGATACTACCATACTACCTATAGAGTGTTCCAATTACCTTGAGTATATGTCATAAATATACATACATATATGCATATATGTATATATGCAAATAATATAAATATGTATAGGGGCAAGTCGTGTACCTGTGGATAAAAAATTTTTTTCGCATTAAAATTGTTTATATCTGTGCTTATAAAAAAGACAATACAATTATCACAAATCGAATATTGTGTAATTAAGTATTAAAAATAAATTCAATAAAAATATCAAAAAATTTACTTTTCACATAACAAAAATATTTTCACGCAAAAAATGTCTAATCTCGACTGAAAGACAATGACAACAAGGCTGAGTTGCCAAACGTGAAAATTAAGTATTACCATTCTACGGTCAATTTGTTTAAACTTATTTAACATTTTTTTGAAAATTATAAGTGTCCATAGGTAAAAGCGTTCACAGGTACATGACTTGTCCCTATTTACAAATATTTATATGTAAGTATAAATAGCATATCGTCTATATACATTTGAATGTAGTATATATTTACATAATCTACAAATATAATATATGTGTATGTATATATGGGAATGCGTACAGTGGTAAACAAAACATATTCGCAACAAAATTTTTACATAAATAGGTAGTCATATTAAATTTTTTTATGCAAAAACACATTAAAGAATCATGAAAATTTGTTTTTTCTTATACTGATCGTTTATTTTGTTGAAATTATATAATTTGGAAAATTTAAATTATTTTATTTTAAACAATATACACATTTATTTGTGTTTGTTTATGATTTTTTTTTATAATATTTATACATATTTTTTTTAGATGAATAATAGAATAATATAAATTTTTGTAGGGATATTCGATTGCTCCTTGATAAGCTACTATTGATACCATTGATGAGCTGCTGATCACGAAATCTTAGATTTGATTCCCATAACAAGACAAACATAAGTAAGACAAATAATTTCTAATTTTCCATTATTTTAAAAGTATTTGCAATTTTCGTTACTTTCAAATTTTAATCAGTTTTGAATTAGTAACAGTTTGCTAGGAAAAATAATTCAGAAACTACATAAGTATGTATATGTATTTCGAGTCTGTTTCTTATACCAATTATACAAGTAACTAAAGTATTATTAGATCATTCTAAAAATATGTACAATTATCAGTTCTAATTCTAAGTCCTCTATCATGTAATTAAATTTGTTTTTTTATCAACGAAAGAATTTTTTTTTTTTTTATAATAAAATCTATAAATTATCATAATATAATTTTTAGATAAATTTTAAAAGTAAAAAGTTTATCATATGTTTTGTTTATCATTGTATCTATATATTTTTACATATAAGCAAAAACTAATTGCAAAATATTTGTATAAAAAATTTTCCATACACTTATTATTTATTATACATATACTCTTAAAAACAAAATTTAACTTGTTAACATATTGAATTATGTACAGTACATAGTAAATATTTACATTGTGTTCAATAGAAATTGATTAAAAATTTATTTATATATTATATATGTACCTGTATGTAATTTTCTGATATCACTTTAAATGAACGTTTGTAGTAAATTGAAGAGCTACAGTGTTTTGATAATTAAAAATTATCTTTTTTAAATAATTCAATAAAATTAAAAAGAAAAGTTTTAAAAAGTTCTAGTAATACGTATTAATATATGCAAAAACCAAACATTAAATATGTACATTTTTTTATTACAATTATTAATTTTCACGTGCATTACGTGACATTACGGTATAAATTAAATAACTACATACATATTCTACATAAATACTTACAGTCTGTCGGGCGCGCAGTCTGTCGGGCGCGCAGTCTGTCGGGCGCGCAGTCTGTCGGGCGCGCAGTCTGTCGGGCGCGCAGTCTGTCGGGCGCGCAGTCTGTCGGGCGCGCAGTCTGTCGGGCGCGCAGTCTGTCGGGCGCGCAGTCTGTCGGGCGCGCAGTCTGTCGGGCGCGCAGTCTGTCGGGCGCGCAGTCTGTCGGGCGCGCAGTCTGTCGGGCGCGCAGTCTGTCGGGCGCGCAGTCTGTCGGGCGCGCAGTCTGTCATGCGCGCAGTCTGTCATGCGCGCAGTCTGTCGGGCGCACAGTCTGTCGGGCGCGCAGTCTGTCGGGCGCGCAGTCTGTCGGGCGCGCAGTCTGTCATGCGCGCAGTCTGTCGGGCGCACAGTCTGTCGGGCGCGCAGTCTGTCGGGCGCGCAGACGTCAGGGTGATGGTCACGGTGATGATCACGGTGATGGTCAAGGTGGTGATATCGCCTGAGGGTAATAACAATAATTCGTTTACTATATTTATAACTTACTTTCACATTCTGGTAGCGAATTATATTATTCAACTAAATCATAATACATACTATTTATTGTCATGGTATAATAAATTACTAATAGATGAAAATGTACAAACAAATTTTTTTTTAAATGTAGGATGTGTTGGATTGTATATTTTTTTAATTAAAGAAAACAATTTCATATAAATAAAAATTAATTCAAAAAATGCAAACAAAAATAAATTAGTTTTCCTTACACAAATATTAAAGAATTCTTAGATAGAATATTGAAGAAAAATATACGAGAGTTTTACAGTTGGATATAATTCGCGTTTGGAATTTTGGTGTTAGTTATTTAAGGAAATTTATTTGTATGGTTTAATTATCCCAATCAGTACTGCTGTCTAAGAAATTACAAGTGCAGTATGTGAGGCCACAAACAATATAATATAACCAGACTCACATTGTGGTATAGTTGATTTTCATAGAGAAAATTTAGTTGGACGATGTTGTCTCGTCCAAGTAAAATATATGTTATACAATTGCATATCCGATACACCAATCAACATTTTATTCAACTCTTTTTGTTATAAAAGAATCCACCAAATCCACTCAACTGTAATAATAAAAATGGTGAAATTGTCATCTTACATTATTACATATACCATATAAATCCTATATACTATATACATACATATATACACATTTTGTAGTTGATGGTAATACAATGCATTTAAAAACTAGTTTTTGTAATATAATGTGATTTTCATTTCATTCAAGAACTTAGAAAATTAGGGTGAGAAATTTTAAATTTCTACATATAAATATAATATTTATGTATGTATGGTGTGTGATGTAGCTGCATATACTCGTATATAGATAGGAGAAAAATGATGAGAAGTATTCCTTTCATTATAAAATGATTTAGATTTTTCATATCTGTACATGATTGTTTTGTTGCTATATCAATTAACTCCACTTCCTTAATATTACAGGTCTTAATATTTAAGCACTTTTCAATGTGTTATATGTGTGGATGTATACTATTTGTTTATGTTTGTACGATTTGTATTTGTAATTAGTTGGCTCATTTTGAATTTTTTATTTATTATTTTTCAATGTATGTATATTGATGTTGCTTAATAACCAATTAGTTATAAAAGTCTTTTATATCCATATCTTATTTTTATCATTAATTTTTAATATTTTTCAAAATAATCAAAATAGTAAATTAGGTTTGATTGAAGAATTTCCCAAACGGAATTTTTTATCTGAATCCTATTGTTTATACTAGAAAAGCGAAGTGCATTAGTCAATGTAATTTTTATTTGAATTTTCTGCCGGAAATACATTTTCAAAGAATGTGTTGCAGTTCCACACGCCTCATACAAATTTATTACATATTTTTGTATTACCTTTCAACGTTTTTCTCTTGGTATTTATAATATATTTGTAGAATGAATATTAAAAAAATATATTAAAAATCTACAACCAAAAAATAAAAAAGTCTTTTAATTTTTGGCGAAATGTCAATATAAAAAAATATAGTTTATAATAGATTACTTAATTCATATTGTTGATAGTGATAATAAGAGAAATAATTTGGTTGTGAAAATCTTTTGTATATTCATGACACAAGCTGGGAAGAAAGTTTTAAATATGTTTTTCATAATGTGGCTCGTAAAAATAATACAGATTCCAAACAGTTTTAAAAATTTTGTTTGGAAAACATGATTAACATGAGTAAATTAAAATATCAAAATTTAGTCAAGATCCTTTTGCAAAATTATTTCTTAAAATCAGATGTAGAAATGCAAATCAACAAAATCCGACGCTTTTTAATTTTCAAATATTAATGCGGAAATAATTGAAAGTATAGAAATAGTTTTAGGCGTATGTTTCATACATTTTTCTTTGCATTCCGCGCGAATTTCTGTCTGTTATTACACTAGAAATAAGTATGTTTTACAGGGTTTACAATAAATTAATTGTTGAACAAATTAATACTATAGTTGTGAAAAGTGCATTTTATTGATTGAAAATAAAGATTATAGATTTGAAATTGTTACTAATAAATAATAATAATATCATGTAATATTACATTAACTATAGTTATGTATTATATTATTCAACTTTTTGTTTTTACTTTTTACTTTTTTGGAGTGTCTTAACTTATCAACCATCCAAGCACAATTTTTTCGTAATAATACCAATATCATGAAATCAAGTATACCCATTCTGTGCTCAAAACATGGATGAATAACATTATACAAATTATTGAACTTTAAATTTGTAACCATTACACACATGTTTTTAATAAGTCTCTTTATATTTGGTTTGTGAGGATGTTTTTCAAATTTGTTTTGCATATTTCTAATTGGTATTTAATTATTTCAAAATGTGATTCAGACGGTCTTATTAGAGAATTTGGAATTTTTGAATTAAAATTTTTTAAATCAACTAATTTATCTGTAGAAGCACTTTGATCAACTACACCTTTAGTCAGAGCTGTTCTACATGTTTTACATTCGTTTTTAATAATTTTAAACAAATGTGCAATGCAATACCCTGTGAAATATTTTGCACTTAAGGATGAAGAAGATAAGACTCTGATATCATATTCTTCGCAAACCACCACATTTTTTAGCTCATTCATATCAGGTGTTAAATTATTATCACTATTCGGAAAACTTTCTGCATTGGAAAATTCAGAAGAAATTAAAATAGCAGACCAATCTAAATTTAAAAATTCCTCGCTGTCATCCTCACAGTTATTAGACTTACAACTAAAAAGAAATTTAATAGACATTATTTTTGCAATAAGTCTTTGAAATTCTAAAACACTTGGGTTGTTTTTATTTGCATTCCTACATCTAATGTGATAGAAAAGGTTTTCCAAACAATCTTGATTAAACTTAGAGAAATATGTATATGTAATATAAATCTTCATGAATTGTAAATAATTTTTCTCTCACTCCGAGTATAGCACTTATCGTTAAAACAAAACCTTTAATTTTGTATAATTTAAACTGATAAAATTTATTCATTACATCTACATACATGATACATGTTCAAAACAGGATTCATAATTTCTTTTTCATAAAATGTAATTTATTATAAATTAACACATTTTCTGTACAAAAAATATATTTTTGATGAAAAGGGAATATCATATATTATACCTGAATACGAAAAACAATCTTCATTTCATTTTTGAAAAACTCGAGCTAAAAAAAACAATTATATGATCTTCATTGATTTTAAAGGTGTAAATGTTTATCACCATTGTTATGTCGAAGTTATAAATTTTATTAATTATACCTGATTAACATAACATTACATATGAAACGAACTATAGCATGGGTAGAATTTTATAAAATTTGTGTAAAATATTTATGATTTCTTCATTATATTTCTTCATATTTTATGACCCTTTTTACAGTACTATTTTGAGTCTTTCAAGTTAAAACTAAGGCCAAAAAATGAATATGAATACATTATACCACACAATAATCTGCAAAATAATATGTCGATAAGTAGAATAAATTTTAGTTTAGAATAACTGAAAATATTTTTTTTATTCTTAATTCTAAAAATTCAAATTTATTCAATATATTTAAAAATATGCGGGTGCATTTCAAATCGATTGACTCCTTAAAAAAAGATAATATAATATACCATATCTAAAAAACAATTTTCATTTAGAAATTTATTACCAGAAAATTTATTTTGAATAAACAGTTTGTACTGTAGAAGTAGAAATAGTGCTTAAACATGTAATATTCACGAAGTAAAAAACGAGTGGGAATATAATTTAACTTCGGAAATTTCTTGCCAAAAAAAATTATTATTTTCAAAATGTAAACTACACGTTTGTTTTTTTCTTTAATTTTATTAAGTTCTTCGATTCTTTATATATACACTTATTCAATCTGCGTATTTAGGATTTTTTTTTTGATGCAGATAAAAACTTCCGTTTGGGAAATTCTTCAATCAAACCTAATTTACTATTTTGATTATTTTGAAAAATATTAAAAATTAATGATAAAAATAAGATAAGGATATAAAAGACTTTTATAACTAATTGGTTATTAAGCAACATCAATATACATACATTGAAAAATAATAAATAAAAAATTCAAAATGAGCCAACTAATTACAAATACAAATCGTACAAACATAAACAAATAGTATACATCCACACATATAACACATCGAAAAGTGCTTAAATATTAAGACCTGTAATATTAAGGAAGTGGAGTTAATTGATATAGCAACAAAACAATCATGTACAGATATGAAAAATCTAAATCATTTTATAATGAAAGGAATACTTCTCATCATTTTTCTCCTATCTATATACGAGTATATGCAGCTACATCACACACCATACATACATAAATATTATATTTATATGTAGAAATTTAAAATTTCTCACCCTAATTTTCTAAATTCTTGAATGAAATGAAAATCACATTATATTACAAAAACTAGTTTTTAAATGCATTGTATTACCATCAACTACAAAATGTGTATATATGTATGTATATAGTATATAGGATTTATATGGTATATGTAATAATGTAAGATGACAATTTCACCATTTGTATTACAGTTGAGCGGATTGTTATAAAAAAAGAGGTGAATAAAATTTTGATTGGTGCATCGGATATGCAATTGTATTTTACTTGGACGAAAATACTTCATCCAACACTAATTGCGCATTAACGTTTTCCATATAAATCCAACTATACTGAAATGTGTATCTGGTATTTATTTGTCTGTGGTGAGGCTTAGCAATTGCTGTAAATTGAGTTATATTTTTAAATGTGTTGAAAACATATGTAAAACGTAAAACACATATACGGTTTATAACTTGTAACATGTTGAATGAATACCGTATACCATATACACACCCTTGTTTAATATAGTCTGATAAAATGGAACGGCTTCGTATATATTGTATTAACATGTTTATTACAATAAAAAAATTACAAAATAATATTCAAAAATACATTCTTTTCATTTCTTTTTTCATTGGTAAAACTAAAAACAGATTCATTCATTACAAAAGAGGTAAATTAATAAAAAATTAACAAAATGAACAAATAAAAGTAAAACAAGTTCAACATATATAAAAAAAAAATACTCATTATAGGAGATCAATTAGCATTGCAATTTATTAATGATAGTTTGTGCTCTATTTATTTAAAATTAATTTTCTAGAAGATGATCTGATATTGATATAAACATTCCTTTTTTTCTTGTCTTTTATTATCAGGAAGTATTTTTGGTATTCTATTGTTTCATTTTGCTTAATTTTTAGCTTGAGTAAAATCAGTCTGATGAGTGGAGAACCTTCATTACAAAATGGTCTCGAGTTAGCTATGAAATCATTGAAAATTGTGCCATCACATGCAAGCAGAGAGGTATTAATTTTAATGGCAAGTCTAACAACATGCGATCCAGTTGATCTGAATACATATTACAATTGAGGTAAGTAAAACTAAATTTATTTGAAAAAGAAAAATACAGAAAATAATTGAAAAATTGTTGACACTTACATTGAAATTTACATTTATAGGCTTTAAAAAATGAAGGTATACGTTGTTCACTAATAAGTTTATCAGCTGAAGTACGTGTATGCAGCGGTGTCGTTTGACTCCGATCGGAGTATTTGTACTCCGTTTTTGACTGCAGTACTCCGCAACTCCGTTTTTTAAAATTATACTCCGTTTTTCATTTTCATCTGTTTTTTATATGTTTTAGTTTTTTGTATTGTTTTTGATTAAATTAATTATTATCGATTCTTATATACATAGTATTATAGTTTAGTATTAATTTTGTTTTGATTATTGGTTAGTGTTATACAGCAATTGATTATCTTCTATTCTTTTTTCAAATTTAAATTTAAACGTCACTTGTACGTCACTTGTCACTTGATTTGTGTATTTTGTGTACTTGAACAAGGTGTATTTTCTCTTTTTATCATATGTGTTGAAGATTGTTACCAACATGAACCTGGAATTCCAATCCGAGTCACCAAAAATTCATCTATTTATTCCAACGATAGCATCAAATTTCAAAATTTTAATATCAAATTTTATTAAAAACGAGTACTTAAATGAAGCACAAAGTGCTTATATCAGTTCAATTAATAAATCCTCTGAATTTAGGTGATAACATCTCACCATTGATTGCACTTTTTCCTCATATTGTCGAATATAATGAAATTGAAAAGATGGACATTGAATGGAAAAACTTGTTAACCTTAGGAAAATGTGCAATATCGGAAAAAGACACGAATGATTTAGAAAAATTTTGGTCATCTGTCTTTAATTTAAAAAATGGACTGGGTGAAAAAATGTTCCCAAAATTGGTAAATTTTATATCTGCAATACTGTGCCTTCCACATAGCAGTGCATCCGCAGAACGTATATTTTCAACTGTAAATCTAATGAAGAATAAAACAAGAAATATACTCCAGGTTGAAACAATAAATTCAGTAATGTGTGCTAAGGAAATTTTAATGAACTTTGATCAAGCATTTAATTGGGAACCTTCTGAAGAAATAATTAATGAATACTTTAAAAAATATTAAACTGAAAATTTTTGCCTTTTTTTGTTTTTTTATGTTGAATTTCTTAAAATTATAAAATTAAATTAAAAAATAAAATTGAATTTATATGGAAAAAGTAAAGGTAGTAATGTTTAATTTTGTCCTTTCATTTTGTTTGTTACACTTTTCAACAAATTTCAAAATGTACTACTTTTTTTCTCAAAATACTCCGTTTTCAATTCCTTTCGTACTCCTCTTGCAAATTGTCAAACGACAACGCTGCGTGTATGTAGAATTCTAACACAAAAAACTGGTGGTATATATGGATGTGTTTTGGATGATTTACATTATAAAGATCAAATTTTGCAACATATCGATCCACCGCCAGCTACCCAATCACAAGAGAATTCTTTAATAAAAATGGGTTTTCCGCATGGTCATCAAAATGATAACGAAACAAAAAATCCACCATTAACAATGTCAAATGTGCATGTGTCATATCGATAATAATGAAGAACCAAATAAATTAACATCTGGCGGTTATCATTGTCCACAATGTCTAAGTAAATATTGTGATTTACCAGTTCAGTGTTTATCGTGCGGATTAATATTAGTTTCAGCACCACATTTGGCACGATCATATCATCATTTATTTCCAGTACAAAATTTTATTGAAGTTATAAATGAAAATCAAGCAGATACATGTTATGCCTGCCAAAAATTATTTAAAGAAGAAACCGATAAAAATCTATATAAACGCGAATCATGTTCGCAATATCATGATACATTGCGATTGCATACATGTGTCGGATGTACAACAATACAAGACAAGGTATAGCACAGAATGTAGGTATATTTAAGAAAAGCAGGACATTTTAGATAAAAAAAATTAAATAAATAAAAATCAAATTTAGAAATTTTTTTTATTTCTATATAATAATGTAAATGAAAAGAATGAAATTTTTAAAAGTAATTATAATAAATTATAAATAAAATTCATGATTGATTCAATAAATAAATACATATGTATACCTACCTAATTTTGATTTAAAAAATTCTTAAAATCCGAAACTTATAAAAATAGGAAAAATTTCTCTTCATTATGACGTTGAAAATATCTAAATATAATAATAAATAATAAATATTTGAAAAAAAAAATTGTTTTTCTTTTTGGAATGTTAAGGATTTAGTGAATGATTATTTTATAAGTGAAAAATAATTTTGTGTAATACGATTATCATTATAATACATTATTTGATAAAAAATAAAATTGAGAAAAATCAAATCACTCTATTGAAACTTGAAGAAAAAAAAAAAACTGAAATTATAATTTAAATGATAAAAATTGATATTATGATGAGGAGGAGATTACCGTCCATCATCAATATTACAAAATTAAATTCATCATTTATTAGTCCAATTTACTATTATGCAAGTGTTAATTTAAATTATTATTCCATAAGGACAAATCACTTTATGATAAATTATAATAATAAAAGTAATAATAATGATATAATATTTAGAAGAAAATATTCAATAAATATTTCTAAAAATAATTCAACTCAAACAAACTACTCAAATTTATATGAACAGACAAAAAATTATTTCAAATGTAAGTGTACCTATGTAATATTAAAATTAATTTAATTTTATACTTACTGTACTATATACCTAATATGTTTGTATATAAAGTATGTAAATTGAGTATACATTTATATAAAAATAATTAATAATTTAATTTAAATACGTATGTACCTATTGAATTAAATTAAATTATTATGTATGTATGTACTGTCGTCTAAAAAAAAATATCCAAGAATTAAAATCATTTATTTTGTTCTAAATTTCAGCTAAAAAATTACCAAAAGATGTTAATCTTCAAGGAGTATTTGCTTGTAATGAATTAGATTTAAATGAAGTTGATGTATATGGATTTGATTATGATTATACGCTTGCACATTATAAGCCAAAATTAAATTATTTACTATACAATTTAGGACGGAATATGCTAATTGAAAAATTCAAGATTAGAGGTAATTATAAATAATAAGTTTCTGTTTTTTATTATTATTTTTGTCCATTATTTTAAATTGCAAATTTAGTTAGAACGTGGTTCTGATTAGAACTTGGGTTAGAACATTATTTAAAAGTTTACAATAACAAAAAACAGGAATGCCAATGCAAGTTAAATAGAAAGTTTTATTGAAAATTATTTGAATAGACAAATGGCCGTGAGGTTTAAGTGTTGTACTTCTACATAGAAGTCATTAAATCCTCGGTTCAAGTCTGTGTTTAATAATAGTTGTATCTCAATCTCATCCTCCAGTTCTATCTTGGGTTCCATATTTATATTACATCCTCTTTATTGGTAATATCTCCAAAAAAAGTTTACTTTTTTGTTCTTTTCTGATTCATTTATTTTTAAATCGATTTATTAAATTTTTAAAAACAAAGAAAAAAAAAACGAATATAATAATCTCATATAGGTATTTGGTAATGGTATATATTTTCTTCGCTACGTATTTAAAAAATTGGTTTTTTTTTACTATTCTATATTCCAGGTTCAAATCTTTAGTATCAAATCTATAATTATCTCAATGATATGTTCTGTTGTCGTCAAATCCTGCTGTCTCTGTGCAACCTTCTTTCCTCTGTAATTTACCCAAAAAAAGTAATCAAAAATTGTTATCCTATTACATCACAGTTGGATATTAAATAATTTATTTTTTAATAAAATTTTGATTAAAATTCCTTGCAGCATCTATTTTATTTTATTACGTACGTACTGTGGTACTGTGGTACTATCAACAAATTCTATATATATTATGTACACTGTACTCATTATGAGTGTGTAGTGATTATGAAAGGTTGTGGGTTCAAATCCCATCTCAGTCCAAGAAAAATTTTTTTTTTTTTTTTGTTAATTACGCTATTTTCAATTTTTAATTCATTTTTTAATTGTAAAGAAAAATAATTCAATTAAATAATAATTTAAATTTTCAAGTTGAAATGAAAAATTATATACGAATTCGATTTGGATTTGACTGTTCGAGTGTTCAAAATTTCATAAATTTTTATCTTTCGATTTTTTTTTAAATTAATTTTAATTACATAATATATTTTTAAATTTTATTAATTTTTTTTTGTTATTTTAAATTATATAGTACAAGAAATAAAAACATAAATGTTTTAAACTTGTGATAAAATTTCAATCAGAACAAAAAATTTCACAATAGGTAGAGTAGGTAGGTAGGTTGGTAGTAATTCGTATAAATAAATATTTAGATAACAGATTCAGTCTATTGTGCATTATATAAGATATGGCAATTATATTATAAGAAACTATAAATGCATTAAAAATAGTATATTATATATATTATGGTAATACTACAAAAAATTTGTATATATTCGAGTTTCAATAGAAATTATATTGAAGATAATTGGCAGAGAAGGTTGAAGCAAAAGACAAGATCTGAAAGCCCCAATAAGCCAACAGTTCAAGTCCAAGCATAAACTAACAAAGTCAATAAAAATCTTAAACAAGAATCTTACTTAAAAACAAAACTTAAAAAACCAACAAACAACAGTTGGTTTTTTGGTTTTTTTTTCCATTTTTTTTTATTTAAATTTAAATTTTTAATTGTAAAATATTTTCTTTTATTTGGAAAAAAAAATACACTTTTTCGAACGATTTATCTTATAATGTTTATTAAATGTACGTACGTTAAAATATATGGTATTTATATGTTATTTTTATTTTTTATTTTATTAATGTTATTAAATTAATTTATTTATCTTTTTTTTTTGTTTTTTGTAATTTCAGTATCCTCAAGAAATATCGAAACTTGAATATATACCAGGTTTTGCTGTACGTGGATTACATTATGATATTGAAAAAGGTTTATTATTAAAATTGGATTCATTTCTTCAAATACAATTGGGTTCTGTATATCGTGGACTTACAAAAGTACCTGATGATGAAGTATTAAGGATATATAAAAATCGTATAATACCAATTGCATATGTAGAACGACAATCTAAAAATACCTATAAGGTATGTTGTAAAATGATGTACATACATAATAATATACCTAGTACACGTGTAATATACAATAATTATTGTTATAATATTTATATATATTTTTTAAAATTAAAATTTACATAGGATAGTGGAGCTAAAATGGTACAGTCGGTCGCGCAGACGTCAGGGTGATGGTCAGGGTGATAGTCAGGGTGATGGTCACGGCGATGGTCACGGTGATGGTCACGTTGATGGTCAAACAAGTAAAATAGGATACAAAAACTTCACCTAATATATTGATAACTAAATATCCAAGATTGTCGAAACAAAAAAAAGTGGGGCAAATATATTTAATTTCGAGGATGTTATTGGGTTTTTTTTAACTCTAGAGCCAAAATAGGAGAAAAAACCAAGACTGTGTATCGAACATAATTCAATAAGCTAATTAATTTTACGATTACGTAAACTGCACACTACAAAAAAAAAATCTGAGAACTTACATATATGTAGAATGAGCAAAAGTAGCTAGTGACAACAAGCAAGCCACAAAATGACCTGAACATTGTAGAGAAGACCAAGTTTGACAAAAGCATATACATAGTACAAAAGGAAAAATGTGATTAGAAGAAAACCGTCACGCTTTTAGTCAAACGATGAATGGCTTCTTTATTACGGTAGTGCAACTAATATCTTATACGACTATTACACTAAAGACCATTCCAAAAACTGAGTTCTAGGACTGCTTCAGATAATGCAAATACCCATGACAGAACATTGTTCAATCAGATGGAGGCCACTTTGAAACATTCCATCAGCCAAATGATGAAGAATAATACTAGCGTGGGGATATGAAGACAGCTTTTATACTTTTAGAATAGACCTTATGCGCAGATGGATTAGAACACATCAGAACCAGAACACATTGAACTAAGTTTCTCCATCATATGTAAATAAATAGCTTTAAAATGTTGTAAACTGATTATATTTAAAGTTGAGGCATTACATAATATGTATTAATTATATACATGTGGGAAATTTGTATTAATTAATTGTTTAAATTTTTCTTAATTTACAAAAATAGATTACTTACCGTTTTAAAGCAGATAGTTAAATTTGATGAAAATGTACATAACATAATTATATTATATACTTACCATTAGGTTTACAAATTCGTCTCTTTCCTTTCCATTCGTTTTTTCTAAAGTAATAACGTTACTTTCTTGAAATTTAAGAACATTATAAAAGGGCTTAGTAACTTTAAAATTAAACTAAAACTTAAAGCAATCATTTGTTCGTTATTAATATTAATAAAAATTTGAGAAAAATAAAATGTCACACCTTATTATATGTCTGTCTTTGACTTTATTATGAATATAATATTTGTGTGTACATATAAATTACTTGTACATATTTAATAAGTCTTAATTAAATTTCAAAATTATAAGATTTATAAAAATTAATTATAAGATTATATAAAAGTTATCAAAAAATTAGAATGAAAAATTATGAAGTTATTTCATCACTTTCAGATTGATTTGGTTTTTTTAAACCTCTTATACTTATATCATACACAACTTCTTCAACTTTTTTCACATCATATTTTAATGCATCGAAACGTTTTCGTAGACCATCATTTTTTAAATTAAGTAAACGAAATCCAGAATTTAAATCAGCTATAAATCTTGATATATTTAATGGTCTATCATAATCACCTAAAGTGACTGAATTTGTTGCAAATCTTGATAATTCTGAAGCTAATTGTAATATTCCCATTAAATATTCTTCAATATCTAAATGAAATCCATCTTGTTGTGATGTTTTTACTGAAAAATTTAAAATTATTATATAAATTATTCGAGTATTATTTATAAAATATTTTGTTTCCAAAATTTCAAAAAAAAAAAACTTACATCCTAGAATTTCAGCAGCATCTTCCCTTGAAATTAAAGTACCACTTTCTAAATAGACAGTCAAAGATACAAGAAAAATTAATCGCTGTGTTATATATGTCCAATGGTCATTGTATCTACAAATAAAAAATATTCTGATTAGGTACCTACTTATTATCATTTTCACATATTTATTTTCAAAGAAATATTTAAAACTTCCAATTTCAAAGTCCAACTTTGCACTTACAGAAAAATAAAATCAATTAAAAAATTAAAAAAAACAAAATTCATGAAAAAATATTGCAATTTACAGAAAATAAAACACACTAAAGGAAAAGTACGTGCATTCAAAAAATTCGTTAGATATTTAACCGAAAATCTGACTTTTGTTAACAAATTTGGAAAACAGATAATAATAAAAGGTGTATAATAATCTTTGTCATATGCCTTTTTTCTATTAATATAGTCTTTATTTTTTTTAAATATATTTTTATCACGTAAAATAAATGTATATCTTTCCACTTTTGCCAGCTGCATTAAATTCTGCGGTGTATATGTCTTCGCATCGACTTTACCATCAGATGAAATGACACGAGTATACATATTTAAACCTACGTCATAATTTATGATCATGAACTGGATAAGATTGGAATTAAATTTCATTCAATTTACATTGTATATAATCTAATTTTGATATACAGATTCACTAATTATATGTAAGTAAGTCTGTTTTCTCCTAAAGTTGTTACCCATAGGATTCTAATCGGTTTTGTAGATTTTTTGCAGTCTTCATCGATTAGGATTATATCATTAGCATACAGTATTGGCATTGGACATGATAATTTTTCTATTGTTTACTATTTTATGACTTTGCTTTTGTGAAACGTTGGCTTATAATAGATGAATCTACATTAAGATTTAGAATACATTTTAAAACGGATCCAATTTCTTAAATGTAATATTTCTACATAGTAATATTTTTTTTCTGTCTGTTTTCTGACGTTTTCTTTTGTTTTTTGGTATTTGCATTATTTGCATTTCCTATTATTCGGCAATTTCTTATAATTAATTATATACATAAAACAAACAAGAATAACGAGATTTTTGCCTAATTACTATAATTACCCTGGAAAAAATTCAAAGAAAAAGTTATAGGTTGCCTTTTAAAAAGCACACAAAAGTACGTCAAATGACGTCAAGTAACCGGTGTCCTATGTGATAAAAAGATTGTAATTAAGGTACCTAAAATCAAAAATATATGACAGTTATTAGAGCTATACATACTGTAGCATTATATGGCGTAGAGTGCAGGTCAGCAACTAAAAAGTATGAAAAAATCATGAATACCACGGACGGATATCCGATGCGAATGTGAAGTGATGTCAGTTAGATCATGTCATGTCATCATGTCACAAACACCGATACCGATATCCGAAACAACCTCGGCGTATCGCGTCACTGAGAATGTTCGAAACACTACATGACTACGATGGTCGATCATGTTCATGTACTTAGAAGCTATAATAAATCAGTTGCCAAGACTGCAACAGAAATCAATCCCAAAGGTACTAGATCTTGAGAAAGACCAAAAAATCGTTGGCTCCAGCAAGTTTAAAAAAAAGTCCCATTTTGAAAGCTCATGCCAGCGATTCGAAACTTCAGCCAAATTCTAAGTATTTTAAAATAGACGATTGGATTATTTTTATTTACAGCGTTATTCTGTAATCTTTATGCTTCTTACTTACTAATATGAGAATTATTTTTTAATATAATCTTACCTAATCATTTACTTGAGAATTGAGAAGGAAATTTATATACGAATACATATTGTAATTGTAATTTATGTTACCTATAATACTGTCCAACCGGTATTAACTCTGATAAATGTGTATAATTATTTCGGCATTTTTCAAAACGCTTTCTTGCTTCAACACATGCTTCTGGAACTTTAAATTATGAATGAAAATATGTTTAATTGTGTAAATTACGAAAAAAATAAAATTATATACTTTTCTCTATATTTGTATGAATAATTTGTAGTATTATAGTTGCTTCTTTTGCATATTGTTCCAATTCCCTTACAACCAAACGAATTTGCTTTAAAATAATAATAATAATTATAATAATAATAATAATAATATGTAATAAAATATTTTCAAATGAATATTACTTCTCTCAGCTCTTGTTCTTTATTTATGTATTCTTGAAATTTAAGAAAAATTTCCTGGTTTGTAAAATTCTCCATTACTTATATTGTTATAATTTATCTTGAATGTTTAGTTTTTACACATAAATGGTTATTGTTATTGGTTATTTTAAAATATATGTTGATATTTGATTTTGTAAATTAGTAAATTGAAAAAATTGTTCACTACAATAAAAATATAAAGCCGCAACACTCACTGTATTGTATTGTATTTGTAATTTGTATTATATTATATGTAGATGTACTGTATGTGTATCAGTGCTGTACTAATATTGTACAATGTCAATGTCAACTAACCAATGCTGTACGAATTAAAATTTTTTTTTAACTTTTTATATGGCAGTCCTAAAAGTAAGAATTTTAGTGGACTTGTACTTGACAATAGCTCTGTTCCAACTGATACTGAATTTTACAGAAAGTTAAGAAAATTACAGCTGTGGTGTTCCAATTCGTACAGCCAGCTGTAACTTTCTGTAAGTTGATTATTAGAGTGGGGAAATTATTTTTAAAATCACTGGAACGCGAGAGCTGTAATTTTCTGAAATTCAAGAAGAAGACTTAAATTTGACAATCGAAATATATTGTTAAAATTTAGTTGTTTAAATTTTTAGCAGTAAGAAGTGATAAATAATATATAAAATAAACTGTTTTGTACATAATAAAATCAAAAAGGCAGAGTTAATACCAGATTACACGGTCGTAGAAGATTTCAAAATGCAAAATGTAAATAATATCAAATAAATGAATTTATTTATGAGAAATAATATTATATGTATTTCACATTAATAAATCTTACATTTTTGATTGATATATTTTTTGACATATTTTTAATTAAAAAAAACAAAAACTTTTATTTATTATTATTATTAATTATTTTATTACTATTATTATTCCTTGTTATTTGATAGTTACAAAAATTGAAATAAACTCTCTACAATTTAAATTCAAAAATTCAAATAAAAAAGAAGAAGATTGTAAATTCAAAAATTTAATCAAAAAGAAAGAAGAAGACATAATAAGTAAGATAAATCTGGCTGTAAAATTCTGTATTTTTTTTAAAGATGGTGAATGTAAGAATTTTACAGAACAAATATGTATTGGAACACAACAGCTTTAATTTTCTTAACCTTCTGTAAAATTCTTAAAGCTCTGTAAAATTTAGTATCAATTGGAACAAAGCTAATATTCTATACTTTGTTTGCAAACAAATATGAACATGTATAGCTGGCATTAGTTACATTAATAAAATTTTTGATACACTAAAGTGGTAACACTGATGTTAAGGTTGATATTAAGGTTGTGTGCGAATTAAGAAGTTTTTTACATTTTATATGGCAGTCCTAAAAGTAAGAATTTTAGTAGACTTGTACTTGAGATTTGCTTACTCAGTTAGTTTTGTTCAGTGATAAAGGTGTTTATTTTAACTATTCAAATCAAAACGCTAAAAATTGAAAAAATTATTATCTATATCTGTCGGGCGCGCAGTCTGTCGGGCGCGCAGTCTGTCGGGCGCGCAGTCTGTCGGGCGCGCAGTCTGTCGGGCGCGCAGTCTGTCGGGCGCGCAGTCTGTCGGGCGCGCAGTCTGTCGGGCGCGCAGTCTGTCGGGCGCGCAGTCTGTCGGGCGCGCAGTCTGTCGGGCGCGCAGTCTGTCGGGCGCGCAGTCTGTCGGGCGCGCAGTCTGTCGGGCGCGCAGTCTGTCGGGCGCGCAGTCTGTCGGGCGCGCAGTCTGTCGGGCGCGCAGTCTGTCGGGCGCGCAGTCTGTCGGGCGCGCAGTCTGTCGGGCGCGCAGTCTGTCGGGCGCGCAGTCTGTCGGGCGCGCAGTCTGTCGGGCGCGCAGTCTGTCGGGCGCGCAGTCTGTCGGGCGCGCAGTCTGTCGGGCGCGCAGTCTGTCGGGCGCGCAGTCTGTCGGGCGCGCAGACGTCAGGGTGATGGTCACGGTGATGGTCACGGTG
The DNA here is from genome assembly GCA_951394055.1 of Villa cingulata. NCBI lineage: Eukaryota > Metazoa > Arthropoda > Insecta > Diptera > Bombyliidae > Villa > Villa cingulata. The sequence goes on along the minus strand of OX596017.1, from coordinate 1,198,387 downwards.
ATGGTCAAGGTGATGGTCAAGGTGGTGATATCGCCTGAGGGTAATAACAATAATTCGTTTACTATATTTATAACTTACTTTCACATTCTGGTAGCGAATTATATTATTCAACTAAATCATAATACATACTATTTATTGTCATGGTATAATAAATTACTAATAGATGAAAATGTACAAACAAATTTTTTTTTAAATGTAGGATGTGTTGGATTGTATATTTTTTTAATTAAAGAAAACAATTTCATATAAATAAAAATTAATTCAAAAAATGCAAACAAAAATAAATTAGTTTTCCTTACACAAATATTAAAGAATTTGTTAGATAAAAATATACGAGAGTTTTACAGTTGGATATAATTCGCGTTTGGAATTTTGGTGTTAGTTATTTAAGGAAATTTATTTGTATGGTTTAATTATCCCAATCAGTACTGCTGTCTAAGAAATTACAAGTGCAGTATGTGAGGCTTAGCAATTGCTGTAAATTGAGTTATATTTTTAAATGTGTTGAAAACATATGTAAAACGTAAAACACATATACGGTTTATAACTTGTAACATGTTGAATGAATACCGTATACCATATACACACCCTTGTTTAATATAGTCTGATAAAATGGAACGGCTTCGTATATATTGTATTAACATGTTTATTACAATAAAAAAATTACAAAATAATATTCAAAAATACATTCTTTTCATTTCTTTTTTCATTGGTAAAACTAAAAACAGATTCATTCATTACAAAAGAGGTAAATTAATAAAAAATTAACAAAATGAACAAATAAAAGTAAATAAGTTCAACATATATAAAAAAAAAATACTCATTATAGGAGATCAATTAGCATTGCAATTTATTAATGATAGTTTGTGCTCTATTTATTTAAAATTAATTTTCTAGAAGATGATCTGATATTGATATAAACATTCCTTTTTTTCTTGTCTTTTATTACCAGGAAGTATTTTTGGTATTCTATTGTTTCATTTTGCTTAATTTTTAGCTTGAGTAAAATCAGTCTGATGAGTGGAGAACCTTCATTACAAAATGGTCTCGAGTTAGCTATGAAATCATTGAAAATTGTGCCATCACATGCAAGCAGAGAGGTATTAATTTTAATGGCAAGTCTAACAACATGCGATCCAGTTGATCTGAATACATATTACAATTGAGGTAAGTAAAACTAAATTTATTTGAAAAAGAAAAATACAGAAAATAATTGAAAAATTGTTGACACTTACATTGAAATTTACATTTATAGGCTTTAAAAAATGAAGGTATACGTTGTTCACTAATAAGTTTATCAGCTGAAGTACGTGTATGTAGAATTCTAACACAAAAAACTGGTGGTATATATGGATGTGTTTTGGATGATTTACATTATAAAGATCAAATTTTGCAACATATCGATCCACCGCCAGCTACCCAATCACAAGAGAATTCTTTAATAAAAATGGGTTTTCCGCATGGTCATCAAAATGATAACGAAACAAAAAATCCACCATTAACAATGTCAAATGTGCATGTGTCATATCGATAATAATGAAGAACCAAATAAATTAACATCTGGCGGTTATCATTGTCCACAATGTCTAAGTAAATATTGTGATTTACCAGTTCAGTGTTTATCGTGCGGATTAAATATATTAGTTTCAGCACCACATTTGGCACGATCATATCATCATTTATTTCCAGTACAAAATTTTATTGAAGTTATAAATGAAAATCAAGCAGATACATGTTATGCCTGCCAAAAATTATTTAAAGAAGAAACCGATAAAAATCTATATAAACGCGAATCATGTTCGCAATATCATGATACATTGCGATTGCATACATGTGTCGGATGTACAACAATACAAGACAAGGTATAGCACAGAATGTAGGTATATTTAAGAAAAGCAGGACATTTTAGATAAAAAAAATTAAATAAATAAAAATCAAATTTAGAAATTTTTTTTATTTCTATATAATAATGTAAATGAAAAGAATGAAATTTTTAAAAGTAATTATAATAAATTATAAATAAAATTCATGATTGATTCAATAAATAAATACATATGTATACTGTAAGACTTTATTTTACTTTAAATTTTATTAATTTTTTATTTCAAAAATATTCAAATGACTATTTAACAATAATACTTGGTATAACTTAATTTCAAATGAATAATCTAATCACAATATAATATAATAATTTGTTCTTTACTCTACGACCACTATATTAATAATAATTTTCAGCTTATAGGTTGACCCTGAACTTAAAAAAGTAGTACATAATGCTAATTATATTACATAATAATTATCAGTACCAAAAATAGCAGTTATCATAATAATACATAATGTTTATCATAAACAAAATACATAAGGGTTTCCAGAATATTGTATAATAGTTATCATAATACATAATATTCATCATAATACATAATTCAGGTATATGATCATAATTTCATAAACTACTAGTAGTACAAAATAATTAATTTTTCTCATAAATCAGCTATAAGCTGATATACATACTAATATTTGAGTATTCAAACATACATGTTCATATTACATATATATATATATAGTATGTAATTTAAAAATTTAGTCAATATGTTTACAGTTCGGCCAATCTGACCGACTAAATCGCCCCGATTTAGGTGTTTTTTTTTTTTTTTTTATTTTGTTTTTATTTTAGTTATAAATATGTATTAGTTTGTTCGTCTTTACAAAATATACTATGTTCTTCTACAATAAATATGTATATAAATATATTTATATAAACATGTACATGTACATAATTGAATGAATAAAAACTCAAATGTATAAATTTATCATTAGTTATCTATGTGTTCTTAAAATAAAAAATTTTTTTTGGTTATAAACTTCAAAAAAATTTACTCTATAATCTTAAAATTCATATGTCTTACATAACAATCTGGAATTAAATTCTATTAAATTAGTTTATTATCAATAATAAATATCTTTATTTATTTTCCTGTAATCAAGTTGAAGATTCATTTTCATAATTCAAGTAAAAGGGTTTCATATTTTGTGGTGAACATACACCACGATATGGAACTCTTGAAATTTGCATTCCTTCTAAGTCTTTTACAATGTATCTATCATTTTCTAACACCTTCTCAATCTCATATGGACCACGATACTTCGAAAATAATTTTCTATTTATACCTGACAAATTAACATTATTTTTTAACATTACATAGTCGCCTACTTTATAAACATGCGGACTTTTATGCAATCCGTCATAATATTTTTTATTGTAATCTTGACTTTTTATAATATTGGCTTCAGCCTGTTTACGATTTGTTAAAAGGTCTAACTTTGAATTATCTACTAAATTATTTTGGATGTATTCCGCCACCTTATCATAAACTTCTCCCTTCTGATTAACACCGAATAATAGTATACTAGGCGAAAACCCAGTAGTTCTATTTATAGTGTTATTCATTGCAAACTCAATTTTCGACAGGTGTTTATCCCAATTCAATGTCGTTTCAGCTTCACATTCTTTAGCTAACATTGCCGTCAAAACTCTATTGACCCTTTCGACTTGTCCATTTGCTTGTGGAGTTAAAGTCGCAACTTTGATATGTTGAATATTATGTTTTGTTATAAAATCTGCAAATTCGTGAGATGTGAAACACGTACCACGATCAGAAATAATTCTATTAGGCCTGCTATAAATTTCAAAGTATGACTCTAGGCACTTAATAACCTCCTTTGTATCTGTACTTCTAACTGAATACAACTTTACGAATTTTGTAAACCCATCTATAACTAGGAATATGTATTTTTTCTTTGACTGTGAACATGAAAGTGGACCAAAGTGGTCAATGTGGGTAGTATCAAATGGCTTACAACCTTTCACTAAATTATGTAATTTCCCTTCGACCTTGCCAGAATGTGGTGAGAAATATGCGCATTTAAAACAACATTTTATATAGTTTTTTATCTTATCTTTCATGTTTGGGAACCAATATGAACGACTTAAATTTTCATAACATTTGTCTACACCAAGATGGCACATTGCTTCATGATGAAGTTGAATAACACGATTTTCCATGCTTTTCGGAACATAAAAACGAATACCATCTTTAACTTTTCTATAAATTAATCCATCTACCATCTCATAAACGGCACTTTCCTGCTTCTCTAAGTTAGATGCAATAGTGGAAATGGCAGGATCTTGTCTTTGAGAAGCTGCAAGTATATATTCAAAAGATTCATCGTTTACATATAGAATGTTTATGGACCTACTCAGAGCGTCAGCATGGAGCATTTTGCTACCATTTCGATGTTCAATAGTATAGTCGTAATTCTGAAGTTCTAAAGACCAACGAGAAATGCGAGGATTAATATGTTTTTTATTTAGTGTAAGCGTCAATGCTTGACAATCGGTCACTATCTTGAACCTAATTCCCAGTAAATACACATGAAATCTCCGAAGAGCATAAATTATAGAAAGCGTTTCAAGCTCATAACTATGATAATTTTTTTCAGATTCACTGACACGTTTCGAAAAATATGCAACTGGATGGTATTTTCCGTCATTTTGCTTCTGCATTAAAATGGCTCCATAACCTACCCCACTAGCATCACAATGAAGCTGAGTCTCGCTATTAGGATTATAAATAGCTAAAACAGGTGAATCAAGAAGCTTTGTTTTTAACAATTCAAATGCATCGAATTCAGGTTTTCCAAAAATAAATTTTTTATCCTTTTTTACCAAATCATACAAAGGTCTTGCCACAACAGCAAAATCTTTTATAAATTTTCGAAAATAAGAAGCTAGGCCCAAGAAACTTTGTAAAGTTTTAACACAATTAGGTAAAGGAAAGTCTCTGATGGCTTTTAGATTTTCTTCATTTGGGTGAATGCCGTAATATGTCACTTTATACCCGAGATATATGATTTCTTCTTGCAGAAATGAACATTTGTCCAATCTTAGTTCAAGAGAATTTTCAACTACAATATCTATGACTTGTTTTAATACTTCAATATGTTCATTAATAGATTCTGTAGCTATCATTAAATCGTCAATATAGCTTAATATCTTACCAGTTGAAATCAAGGGTTTAAAGATTTTCTTCATAAATTTTTCAAAAATGGCGGGGGCATTCTTAAGCCCAAACGGCATTCTGAGATATTCGTACTGCCCTAATGGTGTGATAAATGAAGTGTACTTTATAGAATTTTCAGCCACTTTTACGTGGTGAAAACCACTTTTAAGATCTAACACCGAAAAGTATCTTTTATGTCTAAGTTGATCTAAATGATCTTCTATTAAGGGAAGTGGAAAATTATCTCTAATCGTAATTTTATTTAACTGCCGATAGTCCACACATAGTCTTAATTCGTTACTATTTTTTTTCTTAACAAGAACTATCGGTGATGAGTAGGGTGAAGAACTTTCTCTAATAATACCACGTTGGAGAAGATCATTTAATATTTTTTCTAGTTCTACCTTATGTACATAAGGTAATCTTCTAGGTGTACAATAAAATGGTTTTTCATCAGTTACCTTAATCTCCATCTCAAAGTCAGTTTGTTGACCTACTACATTATCTTTGTTCAAAATTATACAAGCTGGACTAACAATTTCTCTAATACGACATTGGATTTCGTACGGTAATTTACTATTAATATTTATATTATAATTAGTTTCAGGATTATTATCATTGACATCTATGCAAAGAATTTGTTTCGAAAAGTCTTCCTTACCACAATCTAATAAAGTTGGTGAACATGAATCTTCAACTTTCAAACAGTCAGTCTCATCATTTTCTTCTATATGTTTTTCTTTTTTATTGCTAAAATGTGTTTCGTGTATGCAATCATTTTCATTTTTTGGTTTTAATTCCAGGTTGCTTTGAGTCATGAAATCCCTCCCTAAAATAACAGGATAATTCATTGAATAATCTTTTACAACATAAATTTCTAAATTAAAATTAGAATTATTAAAAAATATCTTAACATTTGATAACCCTACTACGTTAAGCTTACTACCATTAATTCCACAGTAATTGTACTTTGCTGGATCCGTACGCCTTATCACACATGATGGTAAGTATTGTGCCTGCACCAAACTAATTGGACTTCCAGAATCTAACAGGGTAAGCATATTAGATTCATATGTCGCTTGATTATCATCCAATTTGAAAGAGTAATTAATTAAATACTCAAAACTGTTTAAATTATGATTTTGAGTTGATGTAGAATCGTCACTGTGTATGTCTACTGTATTTATATTTTTCTCCTTACAGTCCTGGATTTTGTGACCCATTTTACCACATTTGAAGCATGATCCTTTCTCGCGACGAGGTTTAGTACATTTAGTACTTACATGTCCGGGTTGGTTACAGTTATAACACCTTAATGACGTATTATTACTTTTCTCTTTATATGCTTTTTGTTTCCGATTATCAGCTATAGGGTGAGAATAATGCTGTTTCATTTTTTCATATTTTAGAAGAGCTGTTTTGAAATCTTGGATAGTATTAGCGTTGTATAGAATTACTTTATTTGAAGTCGAATCACTTATGCCATCTATAACATACTGGATCAGATCACTGTCGTCTATTTCTATTGATGATGCTATTTCTTGCATGTTAAATAAATATTGTTGATATGTCTCGTCGTTTTTCTTCTTTCTCTTACGTAACTCATTGTGAATTTCAGCAGCTGATACCTTTTGATCAAATTCTTCAACCAAAGCAATTTTTAATTGTTTCCAAGTTTTAACAGACAGTGTACGTAAATACAATTTAGCTGTACCCCCCAATAGTCGTCTACTATATACAAAACGGCATTTATCGTTCCACCCCAAAGTTTCGGCGGCATCTTCAAACTGTTGAATCCACATTTTAATATTATATCTGTTATCTCCCGTAAAGGTAGGTATAGATTCTTCTATGTCTTTAAAGTTAAAACATGGAACACTTGTTGTAGGTATTTCATCATGAACACTTACACTTAGTCTTGCTAATTCAGCTTTCAGCTGAAGAATTTCTTGTTTCTTTTTAAGCTGATCTTTCAAAATTTCTAACTCAGTGTCTATATCATTTTCATTTTCACCACCTTCGATCATAGTTTGGATTGACTGAGTTGATGATGATTCAGATTGTGAAAAATCAAGTTGTGAAAATTGATCATTAATTTCATCATTAGTCATATTTTTAACAGCATCCTCTAATCTTATGATCAGTTCAGGTTTATTACCGTATACTTTCAACCCCATATCTTTTAATTTGTCCCTCAGCATAGGTATAGTGGCTTTAGCCAAAAATTCCGAAACACGTGGATCCATAGTGGTAGTTGAAGCAATTCAATTTTTTTCAAAAAATTGATAAAAATTCTACAAAGAAAGAACTCATACGCAGTAAATATGTACAAATATATCAATATTTTACCTGATTGCATAAAATAATTTGAGATTTTTATAGATTAAATTTACACATGTGGTCGTAATAAATGTATAGAAGAAATATGGTGATTAAGGTTATATAAAATCTGCCAATTTTACAATGCAGAAAACAAAAAAACTATATTTTTTTTTTATATAGAATATATAGTTCAAATTTTTTTTTTTATTTTATTTTTTTATTACAGTTTTAAGATTAGAAGTTAAATATATACTTAATTAATATATTCTTTTCTTTACAAAGTGTCTTCACTTTACACAATCACGTGGTTATCCAACATCGGTATGAAAATCACTTATTTTTTCATATAATAGAATAACGTTATCTGTTCAAAGTACAGGAATTAAAATTCAATTTTTTTTTCCACATATACATATATGAATTTACAGTTTCATTATACTTCTAAATTTAAAATTAATAAAAATTTTATTTTCTTAAAATTCACTTAATATTTAATTTCACATTTAAGTCACATAGGTATTACCCCACACCTGATATTTTGTAAGACTTTATTTTACTTTAAATTTTATTAATTTTTTATTTCAAAAATATTCAAATGACTATTTAACAATAATACTTGGTATAACTTAATTTCAAATGAATAATCTAATCACAATATAATATAATAATTTGTTCTTTACTCTACGACCACTATATTAATAATAATTTTCAGCTTATAGGTTGACCCTGAACTTAAAAAAGTAGTACATAATGCTAATTATATTACATAATAATTATCAGTACCAAAAATAGCAGTTATCATAATAATACATAATGTTTATCATAAACAAAATACATAAGGGTTTCCAGAATATTGTATAATAGTTATCATAATACATAATATTCATCATAATACATAATTCAGGTATATGATCATAATTTCATAAACTACTAGTAGTACAAAATAATTAATTTTTCTCATAAATCAGCTATAAGCTGATATACATACTAATATTTGAGTATTCAAACATACATGTTCATATTACATATATATATATATAGTATGTAATTTAAAAATTTAGTCAATATGTTTACAATACCTACCTAATTTTGATTTAAAAAATTCTTAAAATCCAAAACTTATAAAAATAGGAAAAATTTCTCTTCATTATGACGTTGAAAATATCTAAATATAATAATAAATAATAAATATTTGAAAAAAAAAATTGTTTTTCTTTTTGGAATGTTAAGGATTTAGTGAATGATTATTTTATAAGTGAAAAATAATTTTGTGTAATACGATTATAATACAATATTTGATAAAAAATAAAATTGAGAAAAATCAAATCACTCTATTGAAACTTGAAGAAAAAAAAAAAACTGAAATTATAATTTAAATGATAAAAATTGATATTATGATGAGGAGGAGATTACCGTCCATCATCAATATTACAAAATTAAATTCATCATTTATTAGTCCAATTTACTATTATGCAAGTGTTAATTTAAATTATTATTCCATAAGGACAAATCACTTTATGATAAATTATAATAATAAAAGTAATAATAATGATATAATATTTAGAAGAAAATATTCAATAAATATTTCTAAAAATAATTCAACTCAAACAAACTACTCAAATTTATATGAACAGACAAAAAATTATTTCAAATGTAAGTGTACCTATGTAATATTAAAATTAATTTAATTTTATACTTACTGTACTATATACCTAATATGTTTGTATATAAAGTATGTAAATTGAGTATACATTTATATAAAAATAATTAATAATTTAATTTAAATACGTATGTACCTATTGAATTAAATTAAATTATTATGTATGTATGTACTGTCGTCTAAAAAAAATTATCCAAGAATTAAAATCATTTATTTTGTTCTAAATTTCAGCTAAAAAATTACCAAAAGATGTTAATCTTCAAGGAGTATTTGCTTGTAATGAATTAGATTTAAATGAAGTTGATGTATATGGATTTGATTATGATTATACGCTTGCACATTATAAGCCAAAATTAAATTATTTACTATACAATTTAGGACGGTATATGCTAATTGAAAAATTCAAGATTAGAGGTAATTATAAATAATATAAGTTTCTGTTTTTTATTATTATTTTTGTCCATTATTTTAAATTGCAAATTTAGTTAGAACGTGGTTCTGATTAGAACTTGGGTTAGAACATTATTTAAAAGTTTACAATAACAAAAAACAGGAATGCCAATGCAAGTTAAATTGAAAGTTTTATTGAAAATTATTTGAATAGACAAATGGCCGTGAGGTTTAAGTGTTGTACTTCTACATAGAAGTCATTAAATCCTCGGTTCAAGTCTGTGTTTAATAATAGTTGTATCTTCAATCTCATCCTCCAGTTCTATCTTGGGTTCCAAATTTATATTACATCCTCTTTATTGGTAATATCTCCAAAAAAAGTTTACTTTTTTGTTCTTTTCTGATTCATTTATTTTTAAATCGATTTATTAAATTTTTAAAAACAAAAAAAAAAAACGAATATAATAATCTCATATAGGTATTTGGTAATGGTATATATTTTCTTCGCTACGTATTTAAAAAATTGGTTTTTTTTTACTATTCTATATTCCAGGTTCAAATCTTTAGTATCAAATCTATAATTATCTCAATGATATGTTCTGTTGTCGTCAAATCCTGCTGTCTCTGTGCAACCTTCTTTCCTCTGTAATTTACCCAAAAAAAGTAATCAAAAATTGTTATCCTATTACATCACAGTTGGATATTAAATAATTTATTTTTTAATAAAATTTTGATTAAAATTCCTTGCAGCATCTATTTTATTTTATTACGTACGTACTGTGGTACTGTGGTACTATCAACAAATTCTATATATATTATGTACACTGTACTCATTATGAGTGTGTAGTGATTATGAAAGGTTGTGGGTTCAAATCCCATCTCAGTCCAAGAAAAATTTTTTTTTTTTTTTGTTAATTACGCTATTTTCAATTTTTAATTCATTTTTTAATTGTAAAGAAAAATAATTCAATTAAATAATAATTTAAATTTTCAAGTTGAAATGAAAAATTATATACGAATTCGATTTGGATTTGACTGTTCGAGTGTTCAAAATTTCATAAATTTTTATCTTTCGATTTTTTTTTAAATTAATTTTAATTACATAATATATTTTTAAATTTTATTAATTTTTTTTTGTTATTTTAAATTATATAGTACAAGAAATAAAAACATAAATGTTTTAAACTTGTGATAAAATTTCAATCAGAACAAAAAATTTCACAATAGGTAGAGTAGGTAGGTAGGTTGGTAGTAATTCGTATAAATAAATATTTAGATAACAGATTCAGTCTATTGTGCATTATATAAGATATGGCAATTATATTATAAGAAACTATAAATGCATTAAAAATAGTATATTATATATATTATGGTAATACTACAAAAAATTTGTATATATTCGAGTTTCAATAGAAATTATATTGAAGATAATTGGCAGAGAAGGTTGAAGCAAAAGACAAGATCTGAAAGCCCCAATAAGCCAACAGTTCAAGTCCAAGCATAAACTAACAAAGTCAATAAAAATCTTAAACAAGAATCTTACTTAAAAACAAAACTTAAAAAACCAACAAACAACAGTTGGTTTTTTGGTTTTTTTTTCCATTTTTTTTTATTTAAATTTAAATTTTTAATTGTAAAATATTTTCTTTTATTTGGAAAAAAAAATACACTTTTTCGAACGATTTATCTTATAATGTTTATTAAATGTACGTACGTTAAAATATATGGTATTTATATGTTATTTTTATTTTTTATTTTATTAATGTTATTAAATTAATTTATTTATCTTTTTTTTTTGTTTTTTGTAATTTCAGTATCCTCAAGAAATATCGAAACTTGAATATATACCAGGTTTTGCTGTACGTGGATTACATTATGATATTGAAAAAGGTTTATTATTAAAATTGGATTCATTTCTTCAAATACAATTGGGTTCTGTATATCGTGGACTTACAAAAGTACCTGATGATGAAGTATTAAGGATATATAAAAATCGTATAATACCAATTGCATATGTAGAACGACAATCTAAAAATACCTATAAGGTATGTTGTAAAATGATGTACATACATAATAATATACCTAGTACACGTGTAATATACAATAATTATTGTTATAATATTTATATATATTTTTTAAAATTAAAATTTACATAGGATAGTGGAGCTAAAATGGTACAGTCGGTCGCGCAGACGTCAGGGTGATGGTCAGGGTGATAGTCAGGGTGATGGTCACGGCGATGGTCACGGTGATGGTCACGTTGATGGTCAAACAAGTAAAATAGGATACAAAAACTTCACCTAATATATTGATAACTAAATATCCAAGATTGTCGAAACAAAAAAAAGTGGGGCAAATATATTTAATTTCGAGGATGTTATTGGGTTTTTTTTAACTCTAGAGCCAAAATAGGAGAAAAAACCAAGACTGTGTATCGAACATAATTCAATAAGCTAATTAATTTTACGATTACGTAAACTGCACACTACAAAAAAAAAATCTGAGAACTTACATATATGTAGAATGAGCAAAAGTAGCTAGTGACAACAAGCAAGCCACAAAATGACCTGAACATTGTAGAGAAGACCAAGTTTGACAAAAGCATATACATAGTACAAAAGGAAAAATGTGATTAGAAGAAAACCGTCACGCTTTTAGTCAAACGATGAATGGCTTCTTTATTACGGTAGTGCAACTAATATCTTATACGACTATTACACTAAAGACCATTCCAAAAACTGAGTTCTAGGACTGCTTCAGATAATGCAAATACCCATGACAGAACATTGTTCAATCAGATGGAGGCCACTTTGAAACATTCCATCAGCCAAATGATGAAGAATAATACTAGCGTGGGGATATGAAGACAGCTTTTATACTTTTAGAATAGACCTTATGCGCAGATGGATTAGAACACATCAGAACCAGAACACATTGAACTAAGTTTCTCCATCATATGTAAATAAATAGCTTTAAAATGTTGTAAACTGATTATATTTAAAGTTGAGGCATTACATAATATGTATTAATTATATACATGTGGGAAATTTGTATTAATTAATTGTTTAAATTTTTCTTAATTTACAAAAATAGATTACTTACCGTTTTAAAGCAGATAGTTAAATTTGATGAAAATGTACATAACATAATTATATTATATACTTACCATTAGGTTTACAAATTCGTCTCTTTCCTTTCCATTCGTTTTTTCTAAAGTAATAACGTTACTTTCTTGAAATTTAAGAACATTATAAAAGGGCTTAGTAACTTTAAAATTAAACTAAAACTTAAAGCAATCATTTGTTCGTTATTAATATTAATAAAAATTTGAGAAAAATAAAATGTCACACCTTATTATATGTCTGTCTTTGATTTTATTATGAATATAATATTTGTGTGTACATATAAATTACTTGTACATATTTAATAAGTCTTAATTAAATTTCAAAATTATAAGATTTATAAAAATTAATTATAAGATATATAAAAGTTATCAAAAAATTAGAATGAAAAATTATGAAGTTATTTCATCACTTTCAGATTGATTTGGTTTTTTTAAACCTCTTATACTTATATCATACACAACTTCTTCAACTTTTTTCACATCATATTTTAATGCATCGAAACGTTTTCGTAGACCATCATTTTTTAAATTAAGTAAACGAAATCCAGAATTTAAATCAGCTATAAATCTTGATATATTTAATGGTCTATCATAATCACCTAAAGTGACTGAATTTGTTGCAAATCTTGATAATTCTGAAGCTAATTGTAATATTCCCATTAAATATTCTTCAATATCTAAATGAAATCCATCTTGTTGTGATGTTTTTACTGAAAAATTTAAAATTATTATATAAATTATTCGAGTATTATTTATAAAATATTTTGTTTCCAAAATTTCAAAAAAAAAAAACTTACATCCTAGAATTTCAGCAGCATCTTCCCTTGAAATTAAAGTACCACTTTCTAAATAGACAGTCAAAGATACAAGAAAAATTAATCGCTGTGTTATATATGTCCAATGGTCATTGTATCTACAAATAAAAAATATTCTGATTAGGTACCTACTTATTATCATTTTCACATATTTATTTTCAAAGAAATATTTAAAACTTCCAATTTCAAAGTCCAACTTTGCACTTACAGAAAAATAAAATCAATTAAAAAATTAAAAAAAACAAAATTCATGAAAAAATATTGCAATTTACAGAAAATAAAACACACTAAAGGAAAAGTACGTGCATTCAAAAAATTCGTTAGATATTTAACCGAAAATCTGACTTTTGTTAACAAATTTGGAAAACAGATAATAATAAAAGGTGTATAATAATCTTTGTCATATGCCTTTTTTCTATTAATATAGTCTTTATTTTTTTTAAATATATTTTTATCACGTAAAATAAATGTATATCTTTCCACTTTTGCCAGCTGCATTAAATTCTGCGGTGTATATGTCTTCGCATCGACTTTACCATCAGATGAAATGACACGAGTATACATATTTAAACCTACGTCATAATTTATGATCATGAACTGGATAAGATTGGAATTAAATTTCATTCAATTTACATTGTATATAATCTAATTTTGATATACAGATTCACTAATTATATGTAAGTAAGTCTGTTTTCTCCTAAAGTTGTTACCCATAGGATTCTAATCGGTTTTGTAGATTTTTTGCAGTCTTCATCGATTAGGATTATATCATTAGCATACAGTATTGGCATTGGACATGATAATTTTTCTATTGTTTACTATTTTATGACTTTGCTTTTGTGAAACGTTGGCTTATAATAGATGAATCTACATTAAGATTTAGAATACATTTTAAAACGGATCCAATTTCTTAAATGTAATATTTCTACATAGTAATATTTTTTTTCTGTCTGTTTTCTGACGTTTTCTTTTGTTTTTTGGTATTTGCATTATTTGCATTTCCTATTATTCGGCAATTTCTTATAATTAATTATATACATAAAACAAACAAGAATAACGAGATTTTTGCCTAATTACTATAATTACCCTGGAAAAAATTCAAAGAAAAAGTTATAGGTTGCCTTTTAAAAAGCACACAAAAGTACGTCAAATGACGTCAAGTAACCGGTGTCCTATGTGATAAAAAGATTGTAATTAAGGTACCTAAAATCAAAAATATATGACAGTTATTAGAGCTATACATACTGTAGCATTATATGGCGTAGAGTGCAGGTCAGCAACTAAAAAGTATGAAAAAATCATGAATACCACGGACGGATATCCGATGCGAATGTGAAGTGATGTCAGTTAGATCATGTCATGTCATCATGTCACAAACACCGATACCGATATCCGAAACAACCTCGGCGTATCGCGTCACTGAGAATGTTCGAAACACTACATGACTACGATGGTCGATCATGTTCATGTACTTAGAAGCTATAATAAATCAGTTGCCAAGACTGCAACAGAAATCAATCCCAAAGGTACTAGATCTTGAGGAAGACCAAAAAATCGTTGGCTCCAGCAAGTTTAAAAAAAAGTCCCATTTTGAAAGCTCATGCCAGCGATTCGAAACTTCAGCCAAATTCTAAGTATTTTAAAATAGACGATTGGATTATTTTTATTTACAGCGTTATTCTGTAATCTTTATGCTTCTTACTTACTAATATGAGAATTATTTTTTAATATAATCTTACCTAATCATTTACTTGAGAATTGAGAAGGAAATTTATATACGAATACATATTGTAATTGTAATTTATGTTACCTATAATACTGTCCAACCGGTATTAACTCTGATAAATGTGTATAATTATTTCGGCATTTTTCAAAACGCTTTCTTGCTTCAACACATGCTTCTGGAACTTTAAATTATGAATGAAAATATGTTTAATTGTGTAAATTACGAAAAAAATAAAATTATATACTTTTCTCTATATTTGTATGAATAATTTGTAGTATTATAGTTGCTTCTTTTGCATATTGTTCCAATTCCCTTACAACCAAACGAATTTGCTTTAAAATAATAATAATAATTATAATAATAATAATAATAATATGTAATAAAATATTTTCAAATGAATATTACTTCTCTCAGCTCTTGTTCTTTATTTATGTATTCTTGAAATTTAAGAAAAATTTCCTGGTTTGTAAAATTCTCCATTACTTATATTGTTATAATTTATCTTGAATGTTTAGTTTTTACACATAAATGGTTATTGTTATTGGTTATTTTAAAATATATGTTGATATTTGATTTTGTAAATTAGTAAATTGAAAAAATTGTTCACTACAATAAAAATATAAAGCCGCAACACTCACTGTATTGTATTGTATTTGTAATTTGTATTATATTATATGTAGATGTACTGTATGTGTATCAGTGCTGTACTAATATTGTACAATGTCAATGTCAACTAACCAATGCTGTACGAATTAAAATTTTTTTTTAACTTTTTATATGGCAGTCCTAAAAGTAAGAATTTTAGTGGACTTGTACTTGACAATAGCTCTGTTCCAACTGATACTGAATTTTACAGAAAGTTAAGAAAATTACAGCTGTGGTGTTCCAATTCGTACAGCCAGCTGTAACTTTCTGTAAGTTGATTATTAGAGTGGGGAAATTATTTTTAAAATCACTGGAACGCGAGAGCTGTAATTTTCTGAAATTCAAGAAGAAGACTTAAATTTGACAATCGAAATATATTGTTAAAATTTAGTTGTTTAAATTTTTAGCAGTAAGAAGTGATAAATAATATATAAAATAAACTGTTTTGTACATAATAAAATCAAAAAGGCAGAGTTAATACCAGATTACACGGTCGTAGAAGATTTCAAAATGCAAAATGTAAATAATATCAAATAAATGAATTTATTTATGAGAAATAATATTATATGTATTTCACATTAATAAATCTTACATTTTTGATTGATATATTTTTTGACATATTTTTAATTAAAAAAAACAAAAACTTTTATTTATTATTATTATTAATTATTTTATTACTATTATTATTCCTTGTTATTTGATAGTTACAAAAATTGAAATAAACTCTCTACAATTTAAATTCAAAAATTCAAATAAAAAAGAAGAAGATTGTAAATTCAAAAATTTAATCAAAAAGAAAGAAGAAGACATAATAAGTAAGATAAATCTGGCTGTAAAATTCTGTATTTTTTTTAAAGATGGTGAATGTAAGAATTTTACAGAACAAATATGTATTGGAACACAACAGCTTTAATTTTCTTAACCTTCTGTAAAATTCTTAAAGCTCTGTAAAATTTAGTATCAATTGGAACAAAGCTAATATTCTATACTTTGTTTGCAAACAAATATGAACATGTATAGCTGGCATTAGTTACATTAATAAAATTTTTGATACACTAAAGTGGTAACACTGATGTTAAGGTTGATATTAAGGTTGTGTGCGAATTAAGAAGTTTTTTACATTTTATATGGCAGTCCTAAAAGTAAGAATTTTAGTAGACTTGTACTTGAGATTTGCTTACTCAGTTAGTTTTGTTCAGTGATAAAGGTGTTTATTTTAACTATTCAAATCAAAACGCTAAAAATTGAAAAAATTATTATCTATATCTGTCGGGCGCGCAGTCTGTCGGGCGCGCAGTCTGTCGGGCGCGCAGTCTGTCGGGCGCGCAGTCTGTCGGGCGCGCAGTCTGTCGGGCGCGCAGTCTGTCGGGCGCGCAGTCTGTCGGGCGCGCAGTCTGTCGGGCGCGCAGTCTGTCGGGCGCGCAGTCTGTCGGGCGCGCAGTCTGTCGGGCGCGCAGTCTGTCGGGCGCGCAGTCTGTCGGGCGCGCAGTCTGTCGGGCGCGCAGTCTGTCGGGCGCGCAGTCTGTCGGGCGCGCAGTCTGTCGGGCGCGCAGTCTGTCGGGCGCGCAGTCTGTCGGGCGCGCAGTCTGTCGGGCGCGCAGTCTGTCGGGCGCGCAGTCTGTCGGGCGCGCAGTCTGTCGGGCGCGCAGTCTGTCGGGCGCGCAGTCTGTCGGGCGCGCAGTCTGTCGGGCGCGCAGTCTGTCGGGCGCGCAGTCTGTCGGGCGCGCAGTCTGTCGGGCGCGCAGTCTGTCGGGCGCGCAGTCTGTCGGGCGCGCAGTCTGTCGGGCGCGCAGTCTGTCGGGCGCGCAGTCTGTCGGGCGCGCAGTCTGTCGGGCGCGCAGTCTGTCGGGCGCGCAGACGTCAGGGTGATGGTCACGGTGATGGTCACGGTGATGGTCAAGGTGATGGTCAAGGTGGTGATATCGCCTGAGGGTAATAACAATAATTCGTTTACTATATTTATAACTTACTTTCACATTCTGGTAGCGAATTATATTATTCAACTAAATCATAATACATACTATTTATTGTCATGGTATAATAAATTACTAATAGATGAAAATGTACAAACAAATTTTTTTTTAAATGTAGGATGTGTTGGATTGTATATTTTTTTAATTAAAGAAAACAATTTCATATAAATAAAAATTAATTCAAAAAATGCAAACAAAAATAAATTAGTTTTCCTTACACAAATATTAAAGAATTTGTTAGATAAAAATATACGAGAGTTTTACAGTTGGATATAATTCGCGTTTGGAATTTTGGTGTTAGTTATTTAAGGAAATTTATTTGTATGGTTTAATTATCCCAATCAGTACTGCTGTCTAAGAAATTACAAGTGCAGTATGTGAGGCTTAGCAATTGCTGTAAATTGAGTTATATTTTTAAATGTGTTGAAAACATATGTAAAACGTAAAACACATATACGGTTTATAACTTGTAACATGTTGAATGAATACCGTATACCATATACACACCCTTGTTTAATATAGTCTGATAAAATGGAACGGCTTCGTATATATTGTATTAACATGTTTATTACAATAAAAAAATTACAAAATAATATTCAAAAATACATTCTTTTCATTTCTTTTTTCATTGGTAAAACTAAAAACAGATTCATTCATTACAAAAGAGGTAAATTAATAAAAAATTAACAAAATGAACAAATAAAAGTAAATAAGTTCAACATATATAAAAAAAAAATACTCATTATAGGAGATCAATTAGCATTGCAATTTATTAATGATAGTTTGTGCTCTATTTATTTAAAATTAATTTTCTAGAAGATGATCTGATATTGATATAAACATTCCTTTTTTTCTTGTCTTTTATTACCAGGAAGTATTTTTGGTATTCTATTGTTTCATTTTGCTTAATTTTTAGCTTGAGTAAAATCAGTCTGATGAGTGGAGAACCTTCATTACAAAATGGTCTCGAGTTAGCTATGAAATCATTGAAAATTGTGCCATCACATGCAAGCAGAGAGGTATTAATTTTAATGGCAAGTCTAACAACATGCGATCCAGTTGATCTGAATACATATTACAATTGAGGTAAGTAAAACTAAATTTATTTGAAAAAGAAAAATACAGAAAATAATTGAAAAATTGTTGACACTTACATTGAAATTTACATTTATAGGCTTTAAAAAATGAAGGTATACGTTGTTCACTAATAAGTTTATCAGCTGAAGTACGTGTATGTAGAATTCTAACACAAAAAACTGGTGGTATATATGGATGTGTTTTGGATGATTTACATTATAAAGATCAAATTTTGCAACATATCGATCCACCGCCAGCTACCCAATCACAAGAGAATTCTTTAATAAAAATGGGTTTTCCGCATGGTCATCAAAATGATAACGAAACAAAAAATCCACCATTAACAATGTCAAATGTGCATGTGTCATATCGATAATAATGAAGAACCAAATAAATTAACATCTGGCGGTTATCATTGTCCACAATGTCTAAGTAAATATTGTGATTTACCAGTTCAGTGTTTATCGTGCGGATTAATATTAGTTTCAGCACCACATTTGGCACGATCATATCATCATTTATTTCCAGTACAAAATTTTATTGAAGTTATAAATGAAAATCAAGCAGATACATGTTATGCCTGCCAAAAATTATTTAAAGAAGAAACCGATAAAAATCTATATAAACGCGAATCATGTTCGCAATATCATGATACATTGCGATTGCATACATGTGTCGGATGTACAACAATACAAGACAAGGTATAGCACAGAATGTAGGTATATTTAAGAAAAGCAGGACATTTTAGATAAAAAAAATTAAATAAATAAAAATCAAATTTAGAAATTTTTTTTATTTCTATATAATAATGTAAATGAAAAGAATGAAATTTTTAAAAGTAATTATAATAAATTATAAATAAAATTCATGATTGATTCAATAAATAAATACATATGTATACCTACCTAATTTTGATTTAAAAAATTCTTAAAATCCAAAACTTATAAAAATAGGAAAAATTTCTCTTCATTATGACGTTGAAAATATCTAAATATAATAATAAATAATAAATATTTGAAAAAAAAAATTGTTTTTCTTTTTGGAATGTTAAGGATTTAGTGAATGATTATTTTATAAGTGAAAAATAATTTTGTGTAATACGATTATAATACAATATTTGATAAAAAATAAAATTGAGAAAAATCAAATCACTCTATTGAAACTTGAAGAAAAAAAAAAAACTGAAATTATAATTTAAATGATAAAAATTGATATTATGATGAGGAGGAGATTACCGTCCATCATCAATATTACAAAATTAAATTCATCATTTATTAGTCCAATTTACTATTATGCAAGTGTTAATTTAAATTATTATTCCATAAGGACAAATCACTTTATGATAAATTATAATAATAAAAGTAATAATAATGATATAATATTTAGAAGAAAATATTCAATAAATATTTCTAAAAATAATTCAACTCAAACAAACTACTCAAATTTATATGAACAGACAAAAAATTATTTCAAATGTAAGTGTACCTATGTAATATTAAAATTAATTTAATTTTATACTTACTGTACTATATACCTAATATGTTTGTATATAAAGTATGTAAATTGAGTATACATTTATATAAAAATAATTAATAATTTAATTTAAATACGTATGTACCTATTGAATTAAATTAAATTATTATGTATGTATGTACTGTCGTCTAAAAAAAATTATCCAAGAATTAAAATCATTTATTTTGTTCTAAATTTCAGCTAAAAAATTACCAAAAGATGTTAATCTTCAAGGAGTATTTGCTTGTAATGAATTAGATTTAAATGAAGTTGATGTATATGGATTTGATTATGATTATACGCTTGCACATTATAAGCCAAAATTAAATTATTTACTATACAATTTAGGACGGTATATGCTAATTGAAAAATTCAAGATTAGAGGTAATTATAAATAATATAAGTTTCTGTTTTTTATTATTATTTTTGTCCATTATTTTAAATTGCAAATTTAGTTAGAACGTGGTTCTGATTAGAACTTGGGTTAGAACATTATTTAAAAGTTTACAATAACAAAAAACAGGAATGCAAGTTAAATTGAAAGTTTTATTGAAAATTATTTGAATAGACAAATGGCCGTGAGGTTTAAGTGTTGTACTTCTACATAGAAGTCATTAAATCCTCGGTTCAAGTCTGTGTTTAATAATAGTTGTATCTCAATCTCATCCTCCAGTTCTATCTTGGGTTCCAAATTTATATTACATCCTCTTTATTGGTAATATCTCCAAAAAAAGTTTACTTTTTTGTTCTTTTCTGATTCATTTATTTTTAAATCGATTTATTAAATTTTTAAAAACAAAAAAAAAAAAACGAATATAATAATCTCATATAGGTATTTGGTAATGGTATATATTTTCTTCGCTACGTATTTAAAAAATTGGTTTTTTTTTACTATTATATATTCCAGGTTCAAATCTTTAGTATCAAATCTATAATTATCTCAATGATATGTTCTGTTGTCGTCAAATCCTGCTGTCTCTGTGCAACCTTCTTTCCTCTGTAATTTACCCAAAAAAAGTAATCAAAAATTGTTATCCTATTACATCACAGTTGGATATTAAATAATTTATTTTTTAATAAAATTTTGATTAAAATTCCTTGCAGCATCTATTTTATTTTATTACGTACGTACTGTGGTACTGTGGTACTATCAACAAATTCTATATATATTATGTACACTGTACTCATTATGAGTGTGTAGTGATTATGAAAGGTTGTGGGTTCAAATCCCATCTCAGTCCAAGAAAAATTTTTTTTTTTTTTTGTTAATTACGCTATTTTCAATTTTTAATTCATTTTTTAATTGTAAAGAAAAATAATTCAATTAAATAATAATTTAAATTTTCAAGTTGAAATGAAAAATTATATACGAATTCGATTTGGATTTGACTGTTCGAGTGTTCAAAATTTCATAAATTTTTATCTTTCGATTTTTTTTTAAATTAATTTTAATTATATAATATATTTTTAAATTTTATTAATTTTTTTTTGTTATTTTAAATTATATAGTACAAGAAATAAAAACATAAATGTTTTAAACTTGTGATAAAATTTCAATCAGAACAAAAAATTTCACAATAGGTAGAGTAGGTAGGTAGGTTGGTAGTAATTCGTATAAATAAATATTTAGATAACAGATTCAGTCTATTGTGCATTATATAAGATATGGCAATTATATTATAAGAAACTATAAATGCATTAAAAATAGTATATTATATATATTATGGTAATACTACAAAAAATTTGTATATATTCGAGTTTCAATAGAAATTATATTGAAGATAATTGGCAGAGAAGGTTGAAGCAAAAGACAAGATCTGAAAGCCCCAATAAGCCAACAGTTCAAGTCCAAGCATAAACTAACAAAGTCAATAAAAATCTTAAACAAGAATCTTACTTAAAAACAAAACTTAAAAAACCAACAAACAACAGTTGGTTTTTTGGTTTTTTTTTTCCATTTTTTTTTATTTAAATTTAAATTTTTAATTGTAAAATATTTTCTTTTATTTGGAAAAAAAAATACACTTTTTCGAACGATTTATCTTATAATGTTTATTAAATGTACGTACGTTAAAATATATGGTATTTATATGTTATTTTTATTTTTTATTTTATTAATGTTATTAAATTAATTTATTTATCTTTTTTTTTTGTTTTTTGTAATTTCAGTATCCTCAAGAAATATCGAAACTTGAATATATACCAGGTTTTGCTGTACGTGGATTACATTATGATATTGAAAAAGGTTTATTATTAAAATTGGATTCATTTCTTCAAATACAATTGGGTTCTGTATATCGTGGACTTACAAAAGTACCTGATGATGAAGTATTAAGGATATATAAAAATCGTATAATACCAATTGCATATGTAGAACGACAATCTAAAAATACCTATAAGGTATGTTGTAAAATGATGTACATACATAATAATATACCTAGTACACGTGTAATATACAATAATTATTGTTATAATATTTATATATATTTTTTAAAATTAAAATTTACATAGGATAGTGGAGCTAAAATGGTACAGTCGGTCGCGCAGACGTCAGGGTGATGGTCAGGGTGATAGTCAGGGTGATGGTCACGGCGATGGTCACGGTGATGGTCACGTTGATGGTCAAACAAGTAAAATAGGATACAAAAACTTCACCTAATATATTGATAACTAAATATCCAAGATTGTCGAAACAAAAAAAAGTGGGGCAAATATATTTAATTTCGAGGATGTTATTGGGTTTTTTTTAACTCTAGAGCCAAAATAGGAGAAAAAACCAAGACTGTGTATCGAACATAATTCAATAAGCTAATTAATTTTACGATTACGTAAACTGCACACTACAAAAAAAAAATCTGAGAACTTACATATATGTAGAATGAGCAAAAGTAGCTAGTGACAACAAGCAAGCCACAAAATGACCTGAACATTGTAGAGAAGACCAAGTTTGACAAAAGCATATACATAGTACAAAAGGAAAAATGTGATTAGAAGAAAACCGTCACGCTTTTAGTCAAACGATGAATGGCTTCTTTATTACGGTAGTGCAACTAATATCTTATACGACTATTACACTAAAGACCATTCCAAAAACTGAGTTCTAGGACTGCTTCAGATAATGCAAATACCCATGACAGAACATTGTTCAATCAGATGGAGGCCACTTTGAAACATTCCATCAGCCAAATGATGAAGAATAATACTAGCGTGGGGATATGAAGACAGCTTTTATACTTTTAGAATAGACCTTATGCGCAGATGGATTAGAACACATCAGAACCAGAACACATTGAACTAAGTTTCTCCATCATATGTAAATAAATAGCTTTAAAATGTTGTAAACTGATTATATTTAAAGTTGAGGCATTACATAATATGTATTAATTATATACATGTGGGAAATTTGTATTAATTAATTGTTTAAATTTTTCTTAATTTACAAAAATAGATTACTTACCGTTTTAAAGCAGATAGTTAAATTTGATGAAAATGTACATAACATAATTATATTATATACTTACCATTAGGTTTACAAATTCGTCTCTTTCCTTTCCATTCGTTTTTTCTAAAGTAATAACGTTACTTTCTTGAAATTTAAGAACATTATAAAAGGGCTTAGTAACTTTAAAATTAAACTAAAACTTAAAGCAATCATTTGTTCGTTATTAATATTAATAAAAATTTGAGAAAAATAAAATGTCACACCTTATTATATGTCTGTCTTTGATTTTATTATGAATATAATATTTGTGTGTACATATAAATTACTTGTACATATTTAATAAGTCTTAATTAAATTTCAAAATTATAAGATTTATAAAAATTAATTATAAGATATATAAAAGTTATCAAAAAATTAGAATGAAAAATTATGAAGTTATTTCATCACTTTCAGATTGATTTGGTTTGTTTAAACCTCTTATACTTATATCATACACAACTTCTTCAACTTTTTTCACATCATATTTTAATGCATCGAAACGTTTTCGTAGACCATCATTTTTTAAATTAAGTAAACGAAATCCAGAATTTAAATCAGCTATAAATCTTGATATATTTAATGGTCTATCATAATCACCTAAAGTGACTGAATTTGTTGCAAATCTTGATAATTCTGAAGCTAATTGTAATATTCCCATTAAATATTCTTCAATATCTAAATGAAATCCATCTTGTTGTGATGTTTTTACTGAAAAATTTAAAATTATTATATAAATTATTCGAGTATTATTTATAAAATATTTTGTTTCCAAAATTTCAAAAAAAAAAAACTTACATCCTAGAATTTCAGCAGCATCTTCCCTTGAAATTAAAGTACCACTTTCTAAATAGACAGTCAAAGATACAAGAAAAATTAATCGCTGTGTTATATATGTCCAATGGTAATTGTATCTACAAATAAAAAATATTCTGATTAGGTACCTACTTATTATCATTTTCACATATTTATTTTCAAAGAAATATTTAAAACTTCCAATTTCAAAGTCCAACTTTGCACTTACAGAAAAATAAAATCAATTAAAAAATTAAAAAAAACAAAATTCATGAAAAAATATTGCAATTTACACAAAATAAAACACACTAAAGGAAAAGTACGTGCATTCAAAAACCGAAAATCTGACTTTTGTTAACAAATTTACCGTGATATACCGGCGTGCAGTCTGTCGGGCGCGCAGCGCAGTCTGTTAGCGCAGTGTGGCCAATTTGGCATTTTCAGGCTAAATTTAGCACTTTTTCAGCCCATCTAGCCTCAATCTTTTTTTAAAAAAGGTCAGCCTTTTTTTTGCCTTTTTCAGTATCAAAACCTTGTATTTAAAATTTACTCTTTTTGTTCTACAACTGCAATTTAAATTAACTTTCGAAATTGTAATTAAAAGTAATTGCTTTTATTGACATAAATATAGAACGATAACACTAAAATTGACTTGAATATGTACTTAGTAATCAGTATATCAGTAACACTGAAATTATATAATTTAACCTAACATTTTATATTTGACAATTTGACATTATCATTATAAGTAAAATGTGATCCGTGATTTTTACATTAATAAATTTGAAAACTATGAAAAGGTAAGTTTATTTATTTTTTAATCATTCAATGATTCAATATACATTGCTTGTTTAAATTAAAAAATTAAATTGTATTTGTTAAAGATATCTAATTGAAAACCAAAAAAGAACTAATGATGATGATGATATGGATAGGACTAGTACTTCTAATTCTACTATAGACAGAACAAAGTATGTATGTTAATAATTTTGATTTAAGATTTAATCATAGTTGTAGAAAACAAAATTTAAGATGTTTATCAAAATTAATTATATTCGAGTATGTATGTATTGTCTAGAATTTATAAGCAAAAAATTCGTCTAGAATGGGCAAAGGACAAGGAGTTTGAAAAATGGATCATTATAAATGAAAATGAAATTAAATGTAAATACTGCAATATCTATTTAAACCCTAAACATTCGGGGTTAAAAGCGCATTGTAAGACAAGCAAACATCTCAAAGCCATGTCACCATTCACCTCAAAAACCATTGCGCCTATTCCTTTTAAAAAACAAAAGCAATCTGATGAATCTACTATATGCGAAATACGCACAGCTATTTTTGTAGCACTTCATACTTCAATTAGATCTGTTGATCACATAATGCTTATAAATAAAAAGAATTATCCAGACAGTCGAATTATTGCCAACACTACACTTGGACGATCTAAATGCAGTGCTATGATCAAAAATGCAATTTATCCTTACTTTAAATCTGAATTTAAAAATGATTTGGACAATGGATTATATAGTTTGATTGTAGATGAATCAACGGATATTTCGATCAACAAGCTCCTTGGAATTGTAATTAAATTCTTCAGTAAAAATGAAAAAAAATTTGTTTCGCGATTTTTGAAATTAGCATCATTAGAAGATTGTAGTGCTAGTGGAATTGTAGAAGCCATTGAAAAAACTTTAAAAGAACATGACATACCATTAAAAAATATGAGGGGTCCAGGTACTGACAATTCGTCAGTAATGGTTGGCACTAATAAAGGTGTCATTAGACTTCTTTTGGCGAAAAATAGTCATATCACTTTAGTGCCTTGTGTTTGCCACTCGATTCAGTTGGCAGTTTCTAACGCTGCAATGAACTGTATTCCAGATGAGATAGACTTTCTAATATCTGAAACATACAACTGGTTTTCAAAGTCACAAATAAGGCAAAATAATTACAAGGCCATTTATCGCGCAATTAATGATGATCATGAACCTTTAAAAATAGTTCAAAATTTTAAAACACGGTGGCTTTCTATAGTCTGCGGTAAAAAGAATTCACCCGTATTTTGGATGGGAACTGGAAGAATATTTACAGTCAAAGTCTGGATTAATTTCAAAAGATCAAGAAGATTTGTGATACAATGGAAAAACACAGATTCAACTTTAAATTTTTGGGCTGAAGTATGCACATATAAAAATGCATTGAGAGAAAATCCATTTAAAGACTTGATAGATGTTGTTTTTACATATTTACTTCTACCAATATCAAATGCAGAAATAGAGAGACAATTTAGTCAAATGAATTTGTTAAAAACTAAAGTAAGAAATAGATTTAAAAATAATATGATAAATGCTGTTTTATTTATAAAATCTTATATTAAAAAAAATGAAAAATGTTGTCATGATTTCATAATAACACAAGAAATGGTAAATTATGTAAATACAATTAATTTTTATCAAAATGATATTGAACTCGAAGGTACGTCAGAAGAAGACGAAAATCTGGAGAATTTTTGCAAAGACAAAAAGACTTATTTTTTTATACATTTATATTTTAT
The DNA here is from genome assembly GCA_951394055.1 of Villa cingulata. Lineage (NCBI taxonomy): Eukaryota > Metazoa > Arthropoda > Insecta > Diptera > Bombyliidae > Villa > Villa cingulata. The sequence continues at coordinate 1,171,253 of OX596017.1, read as the reverse complement.
TTTTATTTGCGAGAAAAATGTTTTTGTTAATTTTATTTTTATTTTGTTAATGTTATTTTTATTCTGTTATGTTTATTATGGATTTGTGGAATAAAAGAATTATAAAAAACAAGAAATTTAGTTTAGCACTTTTCTTTAGCTATTTTTTCATAGCCCTTAGCCTTTTTTAGCACTTTTTAGAACTTCCTTTAGCATTTTCCCTGAAAACATTCTGGTCACACTGGTCGGGCGCGCAGTCTGTCACCTTATCTGTGATAGAAGTCATTAAACCCTCGGTTCAAGTCTGTGTTAATAATAGTTGTCTCTCATCCTCCAGTTCTATCTTGGGTTCCATATTTATATTACATCCTCTTTATTGGTAATATCTCCAAAAAGAGTTTACTTTTTTGTTCTTTTCTGATTCATTTATTTTTAAATCGATTTATTAAATTTTTAAAAACAAAAAAAAAAACGAATATAATAATCTCATATAGGTATTTGGTAATGGTATATATTTTCTTCGCTACGTATTTAAAAAATTGGTTTTTTTTTACTATTCTATATTCCAGGTTCAAATCTTTAGTATCAAATCTATAATTATCTCAGTGATATGTTCTGTTGTCGTCAAATCCTGCTGTCTCTGTGCAACCTTCTTTCCTCTGTAATTTACCCAAAAAAAGTAATCAAAAATTGTTATCCTATTACATCACAGTTGGATATTAAATAATTTATTTTTTAATAAAATTTTGATTAAAATTCCTTGCAGCATCTATTTTATTTTATTACGTACGTACTGTGGTACTGTGGTACTATCAACAAAAATTCTATATGTACACTGTACGTGACTGTACTCATTATGTGTGTAGTGATTATGAAAGGTTGTGGGTTCAAATCCCATCTCAGTCCAAGAAAATTTTTTTTTTTTTTTGTTAATTACGCTATTTTCAATTTTTAATTCATTTTTTAATTGTAAAGAAAAATAATTCAATTAAATAATAATTAAATAATAATTTAAATTTTCAAGTTGAAATGAAAAATTATATACGAATTCGATTTGGATTTGACTGTTCGAGTGTTCAAAATTTCATAAATTTTTATCTTTCGATTTTTTTTTAAATTAATTTTAATTACATAATATATTTTTAAATTTTATTAATTTTTTTTTGTTATTTTAAATTATATAGTACAAGAAATAAAAACATAAATGTTTTAAACTTGTGATAAAATTTCAATCAGAACAAAAAATTTCACAATAGGTAGAGTAGGTAGGTAGGTTGGTAGTAATTCGTATAAATAAATATTTAGATAACAGATTCAGTCTATTGTGCATTATATAAGATATGGCAATTATATTATAAGAAACTATAAATGCATTAAAAATAGTATATTATATATATTATGGTAATACTACAAAAAATTTGTATATATTCGAGTTTCAATAGAAATTATATTGAAGATAATTGGCAGAGAAGGTTGAAGCAAAAGACAAGATCTGAAAGCCCCAATAAGCCAACAGTTCAAGTCCAAGCATAAACTAACAAAGTCAATAAAAATCTTAAACAAGAATCTTACTTAAAAACAAAACTTAAAAAACCAACAAACAACAGTTGGTTTTTTGGTTTTTTTTTCCATTTTTTTTTATTTAAATTTAAATTTTTAATTGTAAAATATTTTCTTTTATTTGGAAAAAAAAATACACTTTTTCGAACGATTTATCTTATAATGTTTATTAAATGTACGTACGTTAAAATATATGGTATTTATATGTTATTTTTATTTTTTATTTTATTAATGTTATTAAATTAATTTATTTATCTTTTTTTTTTGTTTTTTGTAATTTCAGTATCCTCAAGAAATATCGAAACTTGAATATATACCAGGTTTTGCTGTACGTGGATTACATTATGATATTGAAAAAGGTTTATTATTAAAATTGGATTCATTTCTTCAAATACAATTGGGTTCTGTATATCGTGGACTTACAAAAGTACCTGATGATGAAGTATTAAGGATATATAAAAATCGTATAATACCAATTGCATATGTAGAACGACAATCTAAAAATACCTATAAGGTATGTTGTAAAATGATGTACATACATAATAATATACCTAGTACACGTGTAATATACAATAATTATTGTTATAATATTTATATATATTTTTTAAAATTAAAATTTACATAGGATAGTGGAGCTAAAATGGTACAGTCGGTCGCGCAGACGTCAGGGTGATGGTCAGGGTGATAGTCAGGGTGATGGTCACGGCGATGGTCACGGTGATGGTCACGTTGATGGTCAAACAAGTAAAATAGGATACAAAAACTTCACCTAATATATTGATAACTAAATATCCAAGATTGTCGAAACAAAAAAAAGTGGGGCAAATATATTTAATTTCGAGGATGTTATTGGGTTTTTTTTAACTCTAGAGCCAAAATAGGAGAAAAAACCAAGACTGTGTATCGAACATAATTCAATAAGCTAATTAATTTTACGATTACGTAAACTGCACACTACAAAAAAAAAAAATCTGAGAACTTACATATATGTAGAATGAGCAAAAGTAGCTAGTGACAACAAGCAAGCCACAAAATGACCTGAACATTGTAGAGAAGACCAAGTTTGACAAAAGCATATACATAGTACAAAAGGAAAAATGTGATTAGAAGAAAACCGTCACGCTTTTAGTCAAACGATGAATGGCTTCTTTATTACGGTAGTGCAACTAATATCTTATACGACTATTACACTAAAGACCATTCCAAAAACTGAGTTCTAGGACTGCTTCAGATAATGCAAATACCCATGACAGAACATTGTTCAATCAGATGGAGGCCACTTTGAAACATTCCATCAGCCAAATGATGAAGAATAATACTAGCGTGGGGATATGAAGACAGCTTTTATACTTTTAGAATAGACCTTATGCGCAGATGGATTAGAACACATCAGAACCAGAACACATTGAACTAAGTTTCTCCATCATATGTAAATAAATAGTTTTAAAATGTTGTAAACTGATTATATTTAAAGTTTAGGCATTACATAATATGTATTAAATATATACATGTGGGAAATTTGTATTAATTAATTGTTTAAATTTTTCTTAATTTACAAAAATAGATTACTTACCGTTTTAAATCAGATAGTTAAATTTGATGAAAATGTACATAACATAATTATATTATATACTTACCATTAGGTTTACAAATTCGTCTCTTTCCTTTCCATTCGTTTTTTCTAAAGTAATAACGTTACTTTCTTGAAATTTAAGAACATTATAAAAGGGCTTAGTAACTTTAAAATTAAACTAAAACTTAAAGCAATCATTTGTTCGTTATTAATATTAATAAAAATTTGAGAAAAATAAAATGTCACACCTTATTATATGTCTGTCTTTGATTTTATTATGAATATAATATTTGTGTGTACATATAAATTACTTGTACATATTTAATAAGTCTTAATTAAATTTCAAAATTATAAGATTTATAAAAATTAATTATAAGATATATAAAAGTTATCAAAAAATTAGAATGAAAAATTATGAAGTTATTTCATCACTTTCAGATTGATTTGGTTTTTTTAAACCTCTTATACTTATATCATACACAACTTCTTCAACTTTTTTCACATCATATTTTAATGCATCGAAACGTTTTCGTAGACCATCATTTTTTAAATTAAGTAAACGAAATCCAGAATTTAAATCAGCTATAAATCTTGATATATTTAATGGTCTATCATAATCACCTAAAGTGACTGAATTTGTTGCAAATCTTGATAATTCTGAAGCTAATTGTAATATTCCCATTAAATATATTCTTCAATATCTAAATGAAATCCATCTTGTTGTGATGTTTTTACTGAAAAATTTAAAATTATTATATAAATATTCGAGTATTATTTATAAAATATTTTGTTTCCAAAATTTCAAAAAAAAAAAAAAAAAAAAAAAAAAAAAAAATAAAAACTTACATCCTAGAATTTCAGCAGCATCTTCCCTTGAAATTAAAGTACCACTTTCTAAATAGACAGTCAAAGATACAAGAAAAATTAATCGCTGTGTTATATATGTCCAATGGTCATTGTATCTACAAATAAAAAATATTCTGATTAGGTACCTACTTATTATCATTTTCACATATTTATTTTCAAAGAAATATTTAAAACTTCCAATTTCAAAGTCCAACTTTGCACTTACAGAAAAATAAAATCAATTAAAAAATTAAAAAAAAACAAAATTCATGAAAAAATATTGCAATTTACAGAAAATAAAACACACTAAAGGAAAAGTACGTGCATTCAAAAAATTCGTTAGATATTTAACCGAAAATCTGACTTTTGTTAACAAATTTGGAAAACAGATAATAATAAAAGGTGTATAATAATCTTTGTCATATGCCTTTTTTCTATTAATATAGTCTTTATTTTTTTTAAATATATTTTTATCACGTAAAATAAATGTATATCTTTCCACTTTTGCCAGCTGCATTAGATTCTGCGGTGTATATGTCTTCGCATCGACTTTACCATCAGATGAAATGACACGAGTATACATATTTAAACCTACGTCATAATTTATGATCATGAACTGGATAAGATTGGAATTAAATTTCATTCAATTTACATTGTATATAATCTAATTTTGATACATAAAACAAACAAGAATAACGAGATTTTTGCCTAATTACTATAATTACCCTGGAAAAAATTCAAAGAAAAAGTTATAGGTTGCCTTTTAAAAAGCACACAAAAGTACGTCAAATGACGTCAAGTAACCGGTGTCCTATGTGATAAAAAGATTGTAATTAAGGTACCTAAAATCAAAAATATATGACAGTTATTAGAGCTATACATACTGTAGCATTATATGGCGTAGAGTGCAGGCCAGCAACTAAAAAGTATGAAAAAATCATGAATGCCACGGACGGATATCCGATGCGAATGTGAAGTGATGTCAGTTAGATCATGTCATGTCATCATGTCACAAACACCGATACCGATATCCGAAACAACCTCGGCGTATCGCGTCACTGAGAATGTTCGAAACACTACATGACTACGATGGTCGATCATGTTCATGTACTTAGAAGCTATAATAAATCAGTTGCCAAGACTGCAACAGAAATCAATCCCAAAGGTACTAGATCTTGAGAAAGACCAAAAAATCGTTGGCTCCAGCAAGTTTAAAAAAAAGTCCCATTTTGAAAGCTCATGCCAGCGATTCGGAACTTCAGCCAAATTCTAAGTATTTTAAAATAGACGATTGGATTATTTTTATTTACAGCGTTATTCTGTAATCTTTATGCTTCTTACTTACTAATATGAGAATTATTTTTTAATATAATCTTACCTAATCATTTACTTGAGAATTGAGAAGGAAATTTATATACGAATACATATTGTAATTGTAATTTATGTTACCTATAATACTGTCCAACCGGTATTAACTCTGATAAATGTGTATAATTATTTCGGCATTTTTCAAAACGCTTTCTTGCTTCAACACATGCTTCTGGAACTTTAAATTATGAATGAAAATATGTTTAATTGTGTAAATTACGAAAAAAATAAAATTATATACTTTTCTCTATATTTGTATGAATAATTTGTAGTATTATAGTTGCTTCTTTTGCATATTGTTCCAATTCCCTTACAACCAAACGAATTTGCTTTAAAATAATAATAATAATTATAATAATAATAATAATAATATGTAATAAAATATTTTCAAATGAATATTACTTCTCTCAGCTCTTGTTCTTTATTTATGTATTCTTAAAATTTAAGAAAAATTTCCTGGTTTGTAAAATTCTCCATTACTTATATTGTTATAATTTATCTTGAATGTTTAGTTTTTACACATAAATGGTTATTGTTATTGGTTATTTTAAAATATATGTTGATATTTGATTTTGTAAATTAGTAAATTGAAAAAATTGTTCACTACAATAAAAATATAAAGCCGCAACACTCACTGTATTGTATTGTATTTGTAATTTGTATTATATTATATGTAGATGTACTGTATGTGTATCAGTGCTGTACTAATATTGTACAATGTCAATGTCAACTAACCAATGCTGTACGAATTAAAATTTTTTTTTAACTTTTTATATGGCAGTCCTAAAAGTAAGAATTTTAGTGGACTTGTACTTGACAATAGCTCTGTTCCAACTGATACTGAATTTTACAGAAAGTTAAGAAAATTACAGCTGTGGTGTTCCAATTCGTACAGCCAGCTGTAACTTTCTGTAAGTTGATTATTAGAGTGGGGAAATTATTTTTAAAATCACTGGAACGCGAGAGCTGTAATTTTCTGAAATTCAAGAAGAAGACTTAAATTTGACAATCGAAATATATTGTTAAAATTTAGTTGTTTAAATTTTTAGCAGTAAGAAGTGATAAATAATATATAAAATAAACTGTTTTGTACATAATAAAATCAAAAAGGCAGAGTTAATACCAGATTACACGGTCGTAGAAGATTTCAAAATGCAAAATGTAAATAATATCAAATAAATGAATTTATTTATGAGAAATAATATTATATGTATTTCACATTAATAAATCTTACATTTTTGATTGATATATTTTTTGACATATTTTTAATTAAAAAAAACAAAAACTTTTATTTATTATTATTATTAATTATTTTATTACTATTATTATTCCTTGTTATTTGATAGTTACAAAAATTGAAATAAACTCTCTACAATTTAAATTCAAAAATTCAAATAAAAAAGAAGAAGATTGTAAATTCAAAAATTTAATCAAAAAGAAAGAAGAAGACATAATAAGTAAGATAAATCTGGCTGTAAAATTCTGTATTTTTTTTAAAGATGGTGAATGTAAGAATTTTACAGAACAAATATGTATTGGAACACAACAGCTTTAATTTTCTTAACCTTCTGTAAAATTCTTAAAGCTCTGTAAAATTTAGTATCAATTGGAACAAAGCTAATATTCTATACTTTGTTTGCAAACAAATATGAACATGTATAGCTGGCATTAGTTACATTAATAAAATTTTTGATACACTAAAGTGGTAACACTGATGTTAAGGTTGATATTAAGGTTGTGTGCGAATTAAGAAGTTTTTTACATTTTATATGGCAGTCCTAAAAGTAAGAATTTTAGTAGACTTGTACTTGAGATTTGCTTACTCAGTTAGTTTTGTTCAGTGATAAAGGTGTTTATTTTAACTATTCAAATCAAAACGCTAAAAATTGAAAAAATTAATATCTATATCTGTCGGGCGCGCAGTCTGTCGGGCGCGCAGTCTGTCGGGCGCGCAGTCTGTCGGGCGCGCAGTCTGTCGGGCGCGCAGTCTGTCGGGCGCGCAGTCTGTCGGGCGCGCAGTCTGTCGGGCGCGCAGTCTGTCGGGCGCGCAGTCTGTCGGGCGCGCAGTCTGTCGGGCGCGCAGTCTGTCGGGCGCGCAGTCTGTCGGGCGCGCAGTCTGTCGGGCGCGCAGTCTGTCGGGCGCGCAGTCTGTCGGGCGCGCAGTCTGTCGGGCGCGCAGTCTGTCGGGCGCGCAGTCTGTCGGGCGCGCAGTCTGTCGGGCGCGCAGTCTGTCGGGCGCGCAGTCTGTCGGGCGCGCAGTCTGTCGGGCGCGCAGTCTGTCGGGCGCGCAGTCTGTCGGGCGCGCAGTCTGTCGGGCGCGCAGTCTGTCGGGCGCGCAGTCTGTCGGGCGCGCAGTCTGTCGGGCGCGCAGTCTGTCGGGCGCGCAGTCTGTCGGGCGCGCAGTCTGTCGGCGCGCAGTCTGTCGGGCGCGCAGTCTGTCGGCGCGCAGACGTCAGGGTGATGGTCACGGTGATGGTCACGGTGATGGTCAAGGTGATGGTCAAGGTGGTGATATCGCCTGAGGGTAATAACAATAATTCGTTTACTATATTTATAACTTACTTTCACATTCTAGTAGCGAATTATATTATTCAACTAAATCATAATACATACTATTTATTGTCATGGTATAATAAATTACTAATAGATGAAAATGTACAAACAAATTTTTTTTTAAATGTAGGATGTGTTGGATTGTATATTTTTTTAATTAAAGAAAACAATTTCATATAAATAAAAATTAATTCAAAAAATGCAAACAAAAATAAATTAGTTTTCCTTACACAAATATTAAAGAATTTGTTAGATAAAAATATACGAGAGTTTTACAGTTGGATATAATTCGCGTTTGGAATTTTGGTGTTAGTTATTTAAGGAAATTTATTTGTATGGTTTAATTATCCCAATCAGTACTGCTGTCTAAGAAATTACAAGTGCAGTATGTGAGGCTTAGCAATTGCTGTAAATTGAGTTATATTTTTAAATGTGTTGAAAACATATGTAAAACAAATATACGGTTTATAACTTGTAACATGTTGAATGAATACCGTATACCATATACACACCCTTGTTTAATATAGTCTGATAAAATGGAACGGCTTCGTATATATTGTATTAACATGTTTATTACAATAAAAAAATTACAAAATAATATTCAAAAATACATTCTTTTCATTTCTTTTTTCATTGGTAAAACTAAAAACAGATTCATTCATTACAAAAGAGGTAAATTAATAAAAAATTAACAAAATGAACAAATAAAAGTAAATAAGTTCAACATATATAAAAAAAAAATACTCATTATAGGAGATCAATTAGCATTGCAATTTATTAATGATAGTTTGTGCTCTATTTATTTAAAATTAATTTTCTAGAAGATGATCTGATATTGATATAAACATTCCTTTTTTTCTTGTCTTTTATTACCAGGAAGTATTTTTGGTATTCTATTGTTTCATTTTGCTTAATTTTTAGCTTGAGTAAAATCAGTCTGATGAGTGGAGAACCTTCATTACAAAATGGTCTCGAGTTAGCTATGAAATCATTGAAAATTGTGCCATCACATGCAAGCAGAGAGGTATTAATTTTAATGGCAAGTCTAACAACATGCGATCCAGTTGATCTGAATACATATTACAATTGAGGTAAGTAAAACTAAATTTATTTGAAAAAGAAAAATACAGAAAATAATTGAAAAATTGTTGACACTTACATTGAAATTTACATTTATAGGCTTTAAAAAATGAAGGTATACGTTGTTCACTAATAAGTTTATCAGCTGAAGTACGTGTATGTAGAATTCTAACACAAAAAACTGGTGGTATATATGGATGTGTTTTGGATGATTTACATTATAAAGATCAAATTTTGCAACATATCGATCCACCGCCAGCTACCCAATCACAAGAGAATTCTTTAATAAAAATGGGTTTTCCGCATGGTCATCAAAATGATAACGAAACAAAAAATCCACCATTAACAATGTCAAATGTGCATGTGTCATATCGATAATAATGAAGAACCAAATAAATTAACATCTGGCGGTTATCATTGTCCACAATGTCTAAGTAAATATTGTGATTTACCAGTTCAGTGTTTATCGTGCGGATTAATATTAGTTTCAGCACCACATTTGGCACGATCATATCATCATTTATTTCCAGTACAAAATTTTATTGAAGTTATAAATGAAAATCAAGCAGATACATGTTATGCCTGCCAAAAATTATTTAAAGAAGAAACCGATAAAAATCTATATAAACGCGAATCATGTTCGCAATATCATGATACATTGCGATTGCATACATGTGTCGGATGTACAACAATACAAGACAAGGTATAGCACAGAATGTAGGTATATTTAAGAAAAGCAGGACATTTTAGATAAAAAAAATTAAATAAATAAAAATCAAATTTAGAAATTTTTTTTATTTCTATATAATAATGTAAATGAAAAGAATGAAATTTTTAAAAGTAATTATAATAAATTATAAATAAAATTCATGATTGATTCAATAAATAAATACATATGTATACCTACCTAATTTTGATTTAAAAAATTCTTAAAATCCAAAACTTATAAAAATAGGAAAAATTTCTCTTCATTATGACGTTGAAAATATCTAAATATAATAATAAATAATAAATATTTGAAAAAAAAAATTGTTTTTCTTTTTGGAATGTTAAGGATTTAGTGAATGATTATTTTATAAGTGAAAAATAATTTTGTGTAATACGATTATAATACAATATTTGATAAAAAATAAAATTGAGAAAAATCAAATCACTCTATTGAAACTTGAAGAAAAAAAAAAAACTGAAATTATAATTTAAATGATAAAAATTGATATTATGATGAGGAGGAGATTACCGTCCATCATCAATATTACAAAATTAAATTCATCATTTATTAGTCCAATTTACTATTATGCAAGTGTTAATTTAAATTATTATTCCATAAGGACAAATCACTTTATGATAAATTATAATAATAAAAGTAATAATAATGATATAATATTTAGAAGAAAATATTCAATAAATATTTCTAAAAATAATTCAACTCAAACAAACTACTCAAATTTATATGAACAGACAAAAAATTATTTCAAATGTAAGTGTACCTATGTAATATTAAAATTAATTTAATTTTATACTTACTGTACTATATACCTAATATGTTTGTATATAAAGTATGTAAATTGAGTATACATTTATATAAAAATAATTAATAATTTAATTTAAATACGTATGTACCTATTGAATTAAATTAAATTATTATGTATGTATGTACTGTCGTCTAAAAAAAATTATCCAAGAATTAAAATCATTTATTTTGTTCTAAATTTCAGCTAAAAAATTACCAAAAGATGTTAATCTTCAAGGAGTATTTGCTTGTAATGAATTAGATTTAAATGAAGTTGATGTATATGGATTTGATTATGATTATACGCTTGCACATTATAAGCCAAAATTAAATTATTTACTATACAATTTAGGACGGTATATGCTAATTGAAAAATTCAAGATTAGAGGTAATTATAAATAATATAAGTTTCTGTTTTTTATTATTATTTTTGTCCATTATTTTAAATTGCAAATTTAGTTAGAACGTGGTTCTGATTAGAACTTGGGTTAGAACATTATTTAAAAGTTTACAATAACAAAAAACAGGAATGCAAGTTAAATTGAAAGTTTTATTGAAAATTATTTGAATAGACAAATGGCCGTGAGGTTTAAGTGTTGTACTTCTACATAGAAGATATTAAATCCTCGGTTCAAGTCTGTGTTTAATAATAGTTGTATCTTCAATCTCATCCTCCAGTTCTATCTTGGGTTCCAAATTTATATTACATCCTCTTTATTGGTAATATCTCCAAAAAAAGTTTACTTTTTTGTTCTTTTCTGATTCATTTATTTTTAAATCGATTTATTAAATTTTTAAAAACAAAAAAAAAAAACGAATATAATAATCTCATATAGGTATTTGGTAATGGTATATATTTTCTTCGCTACGTATTTAAAAAATTGGTTTTTTTTTACTATTATATATTCCAGGTTCAAATCTTTAGTATCAAATCTATAATTATCTCAATGATATGTTCTGTTGTCGTCAAATCCTGCTGTCTCTGTGCAACCTTCTTTCCTCTGTAATTTACTCAAAAAAAGTAATCAAAAATTGTTATCCTATTACATCACAGTTGGATATTAAATAATTTATTTTTTAATAAAATTTTGATTAAAATTCCTTGCAGCATCTATTTTATTTTATTACGTACGTACTGTGGTACTGTGGTACTATCAACAAATTCTATATATATTATGTACACTGTACTCATTATGAGTGTGTAGTGATTATGAAAGGTTGTGGGTTCAAATCCCATCTCAGTCCAAGAAAAATTTTTTTTTTTTTTTGTTAATTACGCTATTTTCAATTTTTAATTCATTTTTTAATTGTAAAGAAAAATAATTCAATTAAATAATAATTTAAATTTTCAAGTTGAAATGAAAAATTATATACGAATTCGATTTGGATTTGACTGTTCGAGTGTTCAAAATTTCATAAATTTTTATCTTTCGATTTTTTTTTAAATTAATTTTAATTACATAATATATTTTTAAATTTTATTAATTTTTTTTTGTTATTTTAAATTATATAGTACAAGAAATAAAAACATAAATGTTTTAAACTTGTGATAAAATTTCAATCAGAACAAAAAATTTCACAATAGGTAGAGTAGGTAGGTAGGTTGGTAGTAATTCGTATAAATAAATATTTAGATAACAGATTCAGTCTATTGTGCATTATATAAGATATGGCAATTATATTATAAGAAACTATAAATGCATTAAAAATAGTATATTATATATATTATGGTAATACTACAAAAAATTTGTATATATTCGAGTTTCAATAGAAATTATATTGAAGATAATTGGCAGAGAAGGTTGAAGCAAAAGACAAGATCTGAAAGCCCCAATAAGCCAACAGTTCAAGTCCAAGCATAAACTAACAAAGTCAATAAAAATCTTAAACAAGAATCTTACTTAAAAACAAAACTTAAAAAACCAACAAACAACAGTTGGTTTTTTGGTTTTTTTTTCCATTTTTTTTTATTTAAATTTAAATTTTTAATTGTAAAATATTTTCTTTTATTTGGAAAAAAAAATACACTTTTTCGAACGATTTATCTTATAATGTTTATTAAATGTACGTACGTTAAAATATATGGTATTTATATGTTATTTTTATTTTTTATTTTATTAATGTTATTAAATTAATTTATTTATCTTTTTTTTTTGTTTTTTGTAATTTCAGTATCCTCAAGAAATATCGAAACTTGAATATATACCAGGTTTTGCTGTACGTGGATTACATTATGATATTGAAAAAGGTTTATTATTAAAATTGGATTCATTTCTTCAAATACAATTGGGTTCTGTATATCGTGGACTTACAAAAGTACCTGATGATGAAGTATTAAGGATATATAAAAATCGTATAATACCAATTGCATATGTAGAACGACAATCTAAAAATACCTATAAGGTATGTTGTAAAATGATGTACATACATAATAATATACCTAGTACACGTGTAATATACAATAATTATTGTTATAATATTTATATATATTTTTTAAAATTAAAATTTACATAGGATAGTGGAGCTAAAATGGTACAGTCGGTCGCGCAGACGTCAGGGTGATGGTCAGGGTGATAGTCAGGGTGATGGTCACGGCGATGGTCACGGTGATGGTCACGTTGATGGTCAAACAAGTAAAATAGGATACAAAAACTTCACCTAATATATTGATAACTAAATATCCAAGATTGTCGAAACAAAAAAAAGTGGGGCAAATATATTTAATTTCGAGGATGTTATTGGGTTTTTTTTAACTCTAGAGCCAAAATAGGAGAAAAAACCAAGACTGTGTATCGAACATAATTCAATAAGCTAATTAATTTTACGATTACGTAAACTGCACACTACAAAAAAAAAAATCTGAGAACTTACATATATGTAGAATGAGCAAAAGTAGCTAGTGACAACAAGCAAGCCACAAAATGACCTGAACATTGTAGAGAAGACCAAGTTTGACAAAAGCATATACATAGTACAAAAGGAAAAATGTGATTAGAAGAAAACCGTCACGCTTTTAGTCAAACGATGAATGGCTTCTTTATTACGGTAGTGCAACTAATATCTTATACGACTATTACACTAAAGACCATTCCAAAAACTGAGTTCTAGGACTGCTTCAGATAATGCAAATACCCATGACAGAACATTGTTCAATCAGATGGAGGCCACTTTGAAACATTCCATCAGCCAAATGATGAAGAATAATACTAGCGTGGGGATATGAAGACAGCTTTTATACTTTTAGAATAGACCTTATGCGCAGATGGATTAGAACACATCAGAACCAGAACACATTGAACTAAGTTTCTCCATCATATGTAAATAAATAGCTTTAAAATGTTGTAAACTGATTATATTTAAAGTTGAGGCATTACATAATATGTATTAATTATATACATGTGGGAAATTTGTATTAATTAATTGTTTAAATTTTTCTTAATTTACAAAAATAGATTACTTACCGTTTTAAAGCAGATAGTTAAATTTGATGAAAATGTACATAACATAATTATATTATATACTTACCATTAGGTTTACAAATTCGTCTCTTTCCTTTCCATTCGTTTTTTCTAAAGTAATAACGTTACTTTCTTGAAATTTAAGAACATTATAAAAGGGCTTAGTAACTTTAAAATTAAACTAAAACTTAAAGCAATCATTTGTTCGTTATTAATATTAATAAAAATTTGAGAAAAATAAAATGTCACACCTTATTATATGTCTGTCTTTGATTTTATTATGAATATAATATTTGTGTGTACATATAAATTACTTGTACATATTTAATAAGTCTTAATTAAATTTCAAAATTATAAGATTTATAAAAATTAATTATAAGATATATAAAAGTTATCAAAAAATTAGAATGAAAAATTATGAAGTTATTTCATCACTTTCAGATTGATTTGGTTTGTTTAAACCTCTTATACTTATATCATACACAACTTCTTCAACTTTTTTCACATCATATTTTAATGCATCGAAACGTTTTCGTAGACCATCATTTTTTAAATTAAGTAAACGAAATCCAGAATTTAAATCAGCTATAAATCTTGATATATTTAATGGTCTATCATAATCACCTAAAGTGACTGAATTTGTTGCAAATCTTGATAATTCTGAAGCTAATTGTAATATTCCCATTAAATATATTCTTCAATATCTAAATGAAATCCATCTTGTTGTGATGTTTTTACTGAAAAATTTAAAATTATTATATAAATATTCGAGTATTATTTATAAAATATTTTGTTTCCAAAATTTCAAAAAAAAAAAAAAAAAAAAAAAAAAAAAAAAAAATAAAAACTTACATCCTAGAATTTCAGCAGCATCTTCCCTTGAAATTAAAGTACCACTTTCTAAATAGACAGTCAAAGATACAAGAAAAATTAATCGCTGTGTTATATATGTCCAATGGTCATTGTATCTACAAATAAAAAATATTCTGATTAGGTACCTACTTATTATCATTTTCACATATTTATTTTCAAAGAAATATTTAAAACTTCCAATTTCAAAGTCCAACTTTGCACTTACAGAAAAATAAAATCAATTAAAAAATTAAAAAAAAACAAAATTCATGAAAAAATATTGCAATTTACAGAAAATAAAACACACTAAAGGAAAAGTACGTGCATTCAAAAAATTCGTTAGATATTTAACCGAAAATCTGACTTTTGTTAACAAATTTGGAAAACAGATAATAATAAAAGGTGTATAATAATCTTTGTCATATGCCTTTTTTCTATTAATATAGTCTTTATTTTTTTTAAATATATTTTTATCACGTACAATAAATGTATATCTTTCCACTTTTGCCAGCTGCATTAGATTCTGCGGTGTATATGTCTTCGCATCGACTTTACCATCAGATGAAATGACACGAGTATACATATTTAAACCTACGTCATAATTTATGATCATGAACTGGATAAGATTGGAATTAAATTTCATTCAATTTACATTGTATATAATCTAATTTTGATACATAAAACAAACAAGAATAACGAGATTTTTGCCTAATTACTATAATTACCCTGGAAAAAATTCAAAGAAAAAGTTATAGGTTGCCTTTTAAAAAGCACACAAAAGTACGTCAAATGACGTCAAGTAACCGGTGTCCTATGTGATAAAAAGATTGTAATTAAGGTACCTAAAATCAAAAATATATGACAGTTATTAGAGCTATACATACTGTAGCATTATATGGCGTAGAGTGCAGGCCAGCAACTAAAAAGTATGAAAAAATCATGAATACCACGGACGGATATCCGATGCGAATGTGAAGTGATGTCAGTTAGATCATGTCATGTCATCATGTCACAAACACCGATACCGATATCCGAAACAACCTCGGCGTATCGCGTCACTGAGAATGTTCGAAACACTACATGACTACGATGGTCGATCATGTTCATGTACTTAGAAGCTATAATAAATCAGTTGCCAAGACTGCAACAGAAATCAATCCCAAAGGTACTAGATCTTGAGAAAGACCAAAAAATCGTTGGCTCCAGCAAGTTTAAAAAAAAGTCCCATTTTGAAAGCTCATGCCAGCGATTCGGAACTTCAGCCAAATTCTAAGTATTTTAAAATAGACGATTGGATTATTTTTATTTACAGCGTTATTCTGTAATCTTTATGCTTCTTACTTACTAATATGAGAATTATTTTTTAATATAATCTTACCTAATCATTTACTTGAGAATTGAGAAGGAAATTTATATACGAATACATATTGTAATTGTAATTTATGTTACCTATAATACTGTCCAACCGGTATTAACTCTGATAAATGTGTATAATTATTTCGGCATTTTTCAAAACGCTTTCTTGCTTCAACACATGCTTCTGGAACTTTAAATTATGAATGAAAATATGTTTAATTGTGTAAATTACGAAAAAAATAAAATTATATACTTTTCTCTATATTTGTATGAATAATTTGTAGTATTATAGTTGCTTCTTTTGCATATTGTTCCAATTCCCTTACAACCAAACGAATTTGCTTTAAAATAATAATAATAATTATAATAATAATAATAATAATATGTAATAAAATATTTTCAAATGAATATTACTTCTCTCAGCTCTTGTTCTTTATTTATGTATTCTTGAAATTTAAGAAAAATTTCCTGGTTTGTAAAATTCTCCATTACTTATATTGTTATAATTTATCTTGAATGTTTAGTTTTTACACATAAATGGTTATTGTTATTGGTTATTTTAAAATATATGTTGATATTTGATTTTGTAAATTAGTAAATTGAAAAAATTGTTCACTACAATAAAAATATAAAGCCGCAACACTCACTGTATTGTATTGTATTTGTAATTTGTATTATATTATATGTAGATGTACTGTATGTGTATCAGTGCTGTACTAATATTGTACAATGTCAATGTCAACTAACCAATGCTGTACGAATTAAAATTTTTTTTTAACTTTTTATATGGCAGTCCTAAAAGTAAGAATTTTAGTGGACTTGTACTTGACAATAGCTCTGTTCCAACTGATACTGAATTTTACAGAAAGTTAAGAAAATTACAGCTGTGGTGTTCCAATTCGTACAGCCAGCTGTAACTTTCTGTAAGTTGATTATTAGAGTGGGGAAATTATTTTTAAAATCACTGGAACGCGAGAGCTGTAATTTTCTGAAATTCAAGAAGAAGACTTAAATTTGACAATCGAAATATATTGTTAAAATTTAGTTGTTTAAATTTTTAGCAGTAAGAAGTGATAAATAATATATAAAATAAACTGTTTTGTACATAATAAAATCAAAAAGGCAGAGTTAATACCAGATTACACGGTCGTAGAAGATTTCAAAATGCAAAATGTAAATAATATCAAATAAATGAATTTATTTATGAGAAATAATATTATATGTATTTCACATTAATAAATCTTACATTTTTGATTGATATATTTTTTGACATATTTTTAATTAAAAAAAACAAAAACTTTTATTTATTATTATTATTAATTATTTTATTACTATTATTATTCCTTGTTATTTGATAGTTACAAAAATTGAAATAAACTCTCTACAATTTAAATTCAAAAATTCAAATAAAAAAGAAGAAGATTGTAAATTCAAAAATTTAATCAAAAAGAAAGAAGAAGACATAATAAGTAAGATAAATCTGGCTGTAAAATTCTGTATTTTTTTTAAAGATGGTGAATGTAAGAATTTTACAGAACAAATTGTATTGGAACACAACAGCTTTAATTTTCTTAACCTTCTGTAAAATTCTTAAAGCTCTGTAAAATTTAGTATCAATTGGAACAAAGCTAATATTCTATACTTTGTTTGCAAACAAATATGAACATGTATAGCTGGCATTAGTTACATTAATAAAATTTTTGATACACTAAAGTGGTAACACTGATGTTAAGGTTGATATTAAGGTTGTGTGCGAATTAAGAAGTTTTTTTACATTTTATATGGCAGTCCTAAAAGTAAGAATTTTAGTAGACTTGTACTTGAGATTTGCTTACTCAGTTAGTTTTGTTCAGTGATAAAGGTGTTTATTTTAACTATTCAAATCAAAACGCTAAAAATTGAAAAAATTATTATCTCTGAAAAATTTCAAAAAATATAAACAAAGTGAAAATGAAAGACAAAAGCAGCAAATATTGAATTTTCAATAAATAATAATAATTTCAAAAAGAATAAAAAAATTAATTTTAAAAATAGTAAAGTTAAAACGAGCAATTTGCCACGTTCATCCATATTTTTATATTTTAAAAGTAGAGTCGGATCGGTAATAAACAATAGAAAAAAATTTGTAAAGAAATTTTGATAACAGCTGCCCGTCTACTTAAAGTTGACATAAATTTCATAAATTAACCCCCCTATTCTAGGTAATAGACTAATAGCTATATTAGTCTATTAACTTTTAGTTAATAGAAAATTTCCTATTCTACTTAATAGTTAATAGAATGACAATCAGCTGGTCTATTAATTTTGTGGAGACTTTTATTTAATAGATTTTCGTGTTCTAGCGAATAGGTTAATAGATTTTTGTGGTTAGAAAATTCTATTAGCTAATAGCTCCTCTCGATGAGCTATTAGATCTATTAACTATCATGTTTGAATGTTTATTTTGTGAAATGTTGTTTTTTTGGTTGATGATAAATACAAATAATTAAAAATAAATAAAAATAATTAAAAATAAATAAAAATAATTAAAAATAATAAAAATAATTAAAAATTATTATTATTAAATATACATTTACCGGATTTTAAAAATATTAAATATTTTTTAAATTTTCAAATATTAATAATAAATGACAGCTCAACTGTTTTTTAAAAGTCTACAAATCTATTAACTTTTTAACTTTTTAATGTCTACAAAACCTATTAAGTAGAATACTACTTTCTATTAACTTCTTAGTTAATAGGTTAATAGATCTATTAGACATCTATTACCTAGAATAGAGGGGTAAATTCGCACACCTAAAAAAGTAACGAAGAATAAGGAAAACTAAGGAAATTTTATAATTCTCACACAGCCTAAATATCGATACTTGTGATTATATACTGCTGGTACTAGTGGTACTGGTAATTTTAATTATGCGGTAGCGTGATGTGTATTGTGAATGTCAATTGTCATCATCATTAGTCATTTCATTACAATTCTAGTACTTTTTCATAGTAAATTTGAAAATATTGTTCAGCTGAGCTCTCAGCGCTTTTGCTTTATTTTATTATTATATATTACATATTACGGTATTACCGTATTACTTTTAGTAGTGCCAGTGTTACTATTGCTACTTGGTATATGGTTGCATGAAGCAGAATATTATAGAATACAATGATACGTAACGTACGTTTGTACAACTGTAGTAGTAGCACTAGCAGGAGGACATGACGGCACGCAACGCAGACAGCAAGGCAGTAAAATAAATTTGTATTCAATATTGTGTTGTGTTCTTCTTCATGTTCACTTCACTTTTATTTCAGTTTCAGTGCTCATTCATTTGAATTGAAACATTTTAAGTGTAAAAGTCGTGTTTTTTCATTATTAGTGAGTGTTTAAGTTTTTTTTTAATTCATTTATAAATAATTAGAAATCAAAAAAGGTATTGATTTTAGATTCGTAACTATATTAAGTAAATGTAAAAAAAACTATAACTTATATGTTTTTGGTTCAATAGTTATTATTATTATTCAGATTTTGTGCCGCTAATGTCGGAAAATTATACACAAAACTGTGTCGTGTCTCGTGTGTATCGTTTTTAATAAAAAAAAATATCTCATAAAAAAGTGACATCATTGGCTTTACATATACACACATATAAATATATATATATTTATGTAAAATTAATTTAGGCTTCAATTTATAACAAAAATTTTGAGTTAGGCTTTTTTTGCTAAATAAAAATCGTTTCTAAGTGGAAAATTTATCATATTTTCTTCTAATACACGTATAAAGTGTAACACTTGCATTTCATTTTTTTTTTAAATTAATACATACATTAAGTGCATTATAAATTTTTCTACATTACAAAATTTCTTGCGTCAGGTTACCTCCTAGTTCCGGTTTTTTTTTTTTTTTTTTTTGATTACATGCATTTCTTTTTTGTTAATAATTGAAGTTTTTAAAAACATAAAGCAATAAGGATTAAGTTTTCATATAATTTGTATTTGAATCTTTTTTTATTATTAAATTAAGGAAAATTTTGAAATGGTAGAAATAGAATACCAACTGTAGGTTAAACATTTTCTTTTTTAACAAAGATTTGAAAAAGAGACAAACTTAGAAACTGAACCTGAAATTGCATAAATTATCGAACGAGGAAAGGAGAAAGATTAATTTTTTTTGTATTATTTTTTTGTATTTTTTTAATAATTTTAAGAAACGGTGGATATATCTATAACAATAACATAACTATATTATATATAAATAATTTAACTGTGTCGTAAAGAGTGTGCACATATTATATATATATATATATATATATATATATATATATAAAATGGCAGACGAATTGGGCGATCGCAATGATCCAGATTTAAAATATCTGTCTGTAGAACGAAATCCATTCAATGATCCAGCTACACAAGCAGAATGGACACAAAAACGTCTCGTCTGGGTGCCTCATGAAGCACAGGTAAAGTGAAGAAACATTTTTTTACATAATTACATATTTTACTTACAATGTCGAAATAAAAATTATAAAATTAAAAAAACAATAACAATTATTATATTAATATAGATAATATATAGGTGCAACAAACTTCAATATGAATGTATGTACATATATGCATAACTAACATGTGTACATACATAGCACCACCACGTATATTTAAATATACAATCAGAAGATAAACCGAGAACCGATGAGATGTATTTTCCTTTAAAATATAGGAAAAATTCTGTATGAAAGTCATCATCTGCAACGTACGATATGTACATGTCATTATTTATTAAAGATTAAAATATTCAGTATAAAATATTTAATGACATTATGATTTTAACAGTGGCAAGATAGTAACATAACTTTAGATTTTTTATGTCACTTGTCTTGTCAGTGACTCTAAGAGAAGATATTAAACTCAACAATAAAAGAAATAAAACAAAAATTATTTTGCACCCTTATACATATGTGTATAATAAAAATAATAGATTTTAGATGTGCTAAGATTATTTTTTCTTATATATTACAGAGCATTATAATATGAATGTATACATTATAAATACATACCATAAAATTGAAAAAGTCTCCACTTTCCAGACTCAGTCTGTCTTCACAAAATGTTGAAGTTTTATTACATTTGATTTCATATTATGGTGTACATCTATGTAGGTACTATTAACATTTTTTGAAAAAAATTATATATCTACATTATGTATCAAAATTGATGATATCAGATAGATAAAAATATTTTTTAACTTTCGCATAGATATTTAGTACCTATTTTATTAATTTAGATACCTATTATGTATTTGTATCATTCACTATTAACTATTATGTAAATTATTCATTTCATTTATAATTTATCATGAGAAATATACATTTAATTTACTTTGCCTAATATTATTAGGAAAATTCGATTTGTTCAAATAATATTTGACTATTCAAAGCAATTTAAATGATTAATTTTGCTATCTAAATTCCATTTGAATTTTAAGAGTAAGTACATATGTACTTATTTCTCATTTTTCATTAAATATTTATAAAATTAAAAATAAAACATACTTATAACAAAGAATATTGTAATTATAATACATCAATACATATATAATATGTACTAGCTGTCACCCGCATTATAAATAAATATGATTTGTTTATTATTACATACCTGACATTCATATCATCACACACTGATCAAGATTCAGGACACAAAGCAATGTAATGTTTTTCCATTTGTTGACAAAATGAAGAGACTATGATGGATACTTACTATGGACACACTCAAAACATGCAACATCCCCAGTTGTCAATGAGAGAATTACGGGTTTTCTAAATTCACCTTTAATATTTGCCCTTGCGTTTTGTTAATTGTTTTGCAAAGCTAAACTTTTTTGTAATTAATCTAAATCAGTGTTACAGTGCTGATGCTGATCTATGCTGTCTATACGTTACCTAATTTTGAATGAATACGTTGGAGATTTATTTACAAGTGCATACATGAAAATATCTGAATAAAATAATAGAATAATTCTAGAGCTAATTAACAATTCATCTATTTGTATAGTTACAATTTTTTTTTTTTCTGAATTCTGAATTTATATTCTATTGTCCAAGTTCAAAATGATAATTTAAAACTATTGAATTTATTAAAAAAGTTAGCGCAAAATTCATACAAACCACTTAGAGTTACAACAATTTGCATCAGAATTTTATCAATCGTCTTATTTATGTTTTTATCACCAAATAAAATCATTTAGGTATATACAGTACATTTTTCATATATTTAAATACATATCTGCTGGTTATTACATGTATATTTATTCTTTTAACAAAAGACATTCCAAAATTTCTTTGTCCATTATACACGTATGAATATATATTGTATACATAATATGTATATATATATATATATCGCACATCGCTACATAATGTATAGATAATGTTAAAATTATGATAATTGTATGCTTGTATGTTTTTTGTTAATTTTTTAAGTGATGAAATGTTGGTAGACTTTAAAAATTTGTAGTAGATTTATTTCAGACATATACAGAAACCAGAAAGTACCATATTAGAATATAAAAATTTATTATTAACCATCATAATAAAATTAAACAATTAAAAATAAATATTAAAAACAAAAAAAAAAAAAAAATCAAAAACGTTTAACATATTGAAATTTAAATAAAAAAAAAAAATTATATGCAAATATATTTGCATATACTATATAGAATTATGTAGGTACTTAATTAAAATTCTCCAAATAAGTTAATCGACTTCACATTTATGTAATTCATGTTAGAAATATTCAATTTGCATTTTGTGAATTATCACTAAATAATAATTATTTCATTAACAAAATTGCTGATGCCATTAATTTGTTTATTATTTTTCTTTTTTCTTATTTTGCACAATAGTTATAATAATCGTCAACAATTTTTGAGACATTTTAAAATGTATATAAAAATAAATATGTAATGAACACACATATAAATGTATACTTATACGCAAATGAAACTGCTGAGCTGATAACTAATATGTAAGCTCAAAAATGTAGTAGTAGGTAGATAAAAAAAAAAAAAAAAATACCCATCTCTCATCTCTGTGAGTATTTTAAATAGGTAGTTGATTTGATACTTGATAGGTTGATAGTTTAGTTGGTTAGGTATGTATGTATGTAATGTATGTACATATAAAGGTATGATAATGATAATTTGGTTTTGTTGACTCATAACATAATATTCACTATGTATATACCATATATATGTATGTAGTTGATGTTTTTTCGTATACAAAATGATAAAATAAATTATTGTAAATAAAGGTGAGTTTATCAGTTTTTTTTTTCCTCTTCTTTTACTTACTAAATATTTTCAGTTTTCAGTTTTCTGTTATACACATATTTCCAGGAAAAATATTGAAAAAAAAAATGTGATGAAATGAGGAAAAAAACATTTATAAGACTATCTTATAGGTGCACGTCCATATACATACTTGTACACCATACACAAGTTATTATACATATTACTCGTATATATTCATGTGAAATGATAAATGAATTGTACCACACTCACTAACTATATACATATGTATATGGAAATGAAAAAAAAAGCTTTACCGACCCGACCCGACCAACTAATAATTTGAATTATTTGTTTAAACACACATTTAATTTTTAATACGTTATGTTAATTAATTTTGAATTTTCATATGTTTGCGTTGTATTTTATTTTTATCATTAAAAAATTCTATTCGCTCAATATTTCTACTTATATACATATTATATATGCATATATGTATATAAAAATGTAAGTATATGTATGATTTTTTTATTAGGTACCTGTTGATTTATCATATTCATGATATAGGTACATATATTATAATACATACATAAATATTAATCATTATATGCATTATGATATATGTACATACAGTGCGTTTCATAACTATATAACCACCCACAAATTACCGTTTCTATATACTCTCCTTTGTGAAATTTTAATATGAGAGAGTTCAGAAAGCTAACACTGCATCAACTCTGCAGCAACATCACCAATCAAGCGTTTAAAAAGTAATTATGACATGTGTTTATTTTTTCAACATTTTAATAGCACTAACGTATGATAGAGATAGACCTTTACTGTAAAAGGCAAAAATTAAGTAGGTATCTTGAACTTTCTGCTTATGTAAGTAAAAATTAATGTAGAGGGCCCTGTAATTTTACAGTCTTTATTTTCTTTGTAAAAAAATGGCAAAAAATCACTAAATTCTGACTATGAAACACAATAACTCTTGAAAAAAAAAATACGTAGACGTAGAGTGGTATGTAAGCTATGATTAGAGAGAGGGGGGAGAGTTCTCTACAGATTTTTCTTAGATTACTTTCTTCTAGCTAGCACATCACAGTTGCTATAGAATAGGAGGATGTTTCATAGAGTATGTGCGAAAAATCTTCATTTATGTACACATACATTCAATTGGAACTATAATGACATGATATCTCGTCTATATCTTGTTCGCTGAATTTTTATAAATTCACTGATAGGAACGTTATTGTATTTTACTTTAAGCATTTTTTAGTTGTGTGTAATCTATATATTTACCACATAATAGCACGTCAATAGTCTGTCTTTATCAGTTATTCATTCATGTTTCAGGAGAGTTAATTATGATGACTGGTCGAACTAATATGTGTTTAAAATTCTGCTGAACTGCTTTAAGTAACAATATTTAATTTTCCTAACAATTTCTATAATATAATATAATGACGCATAAGTTCGATTTACACAGCTCTTTAATATTTCTTTTATTTCTTCAAATTATGAGCATTCATTGTTAATTCTCGTCGACCACAAGAAATTAAAATTTTTTAAATTTTAAATTTTATACAGGTCAGTCAGGTATTCATTTTGTTTTTTTTTTCTTTTTTTCAATATTTCGATATTATGTACTACTACGAATTATACACGATTATTTTTAATTTAAACAAAATCATAAACATAATGAGATAAATCATAAATTAATTTTTCTTGAACATATTTTTTACTATCATTAAAGTACGCCTCAAATCATCAATTGTATAGACTAGGCATTTAATAAAATCAAATTTATCAAAAAATACTTAATTAAATGGTTCGATGCAGAATAATAAATTTTCTAAATATTTAAAAAAAGATAACTCCCCTATATGATTCTCTCCAATTAAATTAAATTTTCGTATAAAAATGTGCGACAAAACAAAATTGTAATTTTAAAAATATTTATAATGTGTACATACCTACATGTTCCTGTAGAAAAAAAAAATAATTTTAAATTTATACATCTGTACATATATATGTATGTACATATATGTATATAAAAATCGAATTTATACGCTTCGTTTAGGTTTGTTTTATATAAATGAGCTCTAATGTTTTTGCTTCATATCAACAAAAAAATTAGTCGTAAAAATCATATCTTTGATTTAAATTAATGACACTCTTTAATTAATTTCATATAAAAAATAATTTAGATTCAATTGATCTGATAAATGCCTAAAAAATTACACACATGTGATATATGAAAGTAAAATAATAAATACATGCATATTTATTGAAAATAATTAAATATGTATATATCTATATGTAAGTATGTATAATATTGATACATATTTTATACGACTCAGCGACAAAAAAAAAATGTATACTTACGTGTTAAAATGTTGAACTTATCAAGAGTTTAAACGTAGGTTTACCTATACTTAATTTAATTTAAACAGTTAGGGATTTGAGTTTAAACTGATCGTTATGATATCAATTTGAAAATAATTACATATACCTATTACATTATATTTTAAATCAATATAATAATTTTCAATATAAATTAGAAATGCATGAATTTTTATTTTTTTATGCTTGGTTTCAAAAATTTGTATAATTTGCTGCGAGCACATCAGTGAAGATATTCATATGCCGTATTACAGTAATTGTTCATTGATCGCTGTCAAAAAATTTGAAATGAATTCATATAATTTGTTCACAATAATACACTATAAACTTCAAAATTTTGCTCGTAATATTCTAAACAGTTTACAAATAGTGCTCCGAAACTGAGATTTAATGCAACTGAGGTTTAAATAGTAAAATTAAAAAAAAAATTTGAATCTTTTAAATCTTTTAAAGGATTCATAAAAGAAGAATTTAAACTCTAACTTTAAAATTGGTCATTAAAGTGTTTATTCTCGAAAAAAAAAAAATAGCCGAAAGAATTTAAGCATTAAAAATGGTTTCGTGATAATTACATATTTATACAACATTCAATAAATTAAATTTGATTCAATATAAAACTCGCACATTTGTGATAAAAATGAATTTACTTAAAAGCCGAAATCTATAAGTTTTCTTTTTGTGTTAGAAATTAGTACTTTTCAAGTTGTTTCAATTTTTATAACATGAAAAGTAAATGGTGATGTATAATTGTTGCTTTGCATCGATATCATTATGATCAGCATTGAATGCAAGAAAATGCCCAGAAAAAATATTTTTTTTTAAACATTCTGACAAAACTGTGATGCACATTTCATGCATGCAGGAGAATCTTGCATATCTGAACTAAACAAAAGACTGAAGACAAAATGTTTATACATAATATGTATTTATGTTCTCTAGTAAGAAACTACTCATAGTTATAAATTTTAATGTAATAATTTTTTTTTTTAAATTTCAGTTACATATGATATATGATTACAAAAAACTCAATAAAGTGTTCTTTTATAGTACTATCTAATACAAGAACTCATAAAATCTTTTGTCACTGGGTGTACGTGTATACCATTTAAGAGTACATTTTTAATATTAAATTTAAATAACATTTTTTATTTTTTTTATTTTGATGTATTAATTTAAATTTTAATTTATAAGATATAGCGTATATTGTTTGATGAACGATTATGTACATATGTATCATACGAGTATATGTAATGTACGAGTATGTACTCGTATATAATATGCATTTGGTTGTATATTATATAATTATTAATTCATATGTGAAATATAAAAAATATTTATACAGAAGAACGCTTTTAAATTACATATACATAATTGTTTCTTTTTATCAAAAAAAAAAAATTTTTTTTTTCAAATATGTAATCTTTGGTAAGGGTTTGAATAGCTGGATGGTTGTGATGTTGAACTGTATGTATTATAATATTTAAAAATATATTTGCTGATAGCAGCTCCAATTTATTATATCGGAATTGTTGGGTACAGCTTTTGACAAGTTATGCGAAATGAACAATCCGTTCCGTCTTTTCCGTTCGCAGTTTTTATTTTTTCTAGATATCACAATTAAAAAATTTTACTTATTTTTGAGGTTATCCGTTCCATTAAAAGTTAATCACCTTTTACGTTTCTGTACGTTTCGTTTCTTTTTTTTTTTTTTATTGTGAGAGGCTTTCCGTGAAACCCTGTTTAGACGGATTGTTATTTTCGTTCTTTTCTGCATAGCTTATTGGTGAGCGGAATGAGCGAATGTATAGGAGAAATGTAGAATGAAAATGATCAGAATATCGTTCTTTAAAAAATGATTCAAAAATTTTGTTTGTCATAATTGTCATTTCTGTTACACCTATCTTCTTTATCGTTCCAATTTCAACTTTCGTCGAAATTTTAACCAGTATACTTCAATAATAATATCAAGAAGAAGACTCGAATTTCACAATTTCTTAATAATTGATCGGAATTTAAATTAAACGAACATATTGTTTGATTAATAAAAATAAATTTAATTATTGTATTTATTTTTAGTAGTACTATATGTACATACTATATTATAATAATTATTTGTTGTTTTTTGACAAAATAAATTGAAATTAACTTTGCTATAATCACAAAACTGGTACCACCATTCAAATTAAAAAATTGTGAAATATATTTCGTTTCTTAACATTTCAAAAATGACAGCTGAACGGCAAAACGAAAGAAAAATGTGACTCATATCTAAATATGAAGAATGAAATGAAGATGCAATCCGTTTAAACGGAATCATCTTATGCTACATAAATTAAGTATATGAAAATGTTTTAAATACATACTCAACTTTTGATAAATAAACGAAACGGAATGGAATGTGTTTTTGATTGTTGTGCCTTCCACTTTATAATTAAAATGTTTTTCACAGAGATAGTGATAGATAATTATTTTGAAAACCTTTTAAAAAATAATAAAAAAAATAAATAATAATTGCAAATATCACTTTATTTATATACCATGCATGCGTGTATACTAAACTACATACATATATCTGTCTGTCCAATTTTGTGTAGTAAAACATTGTATCGATACTATATATGTACATACATATAGTATCTGTCATAAACATAAGTATGTAAATAATAATTATATATGTAATTACTTAGTAATGTATAAGAAGATTTAATATGATAATTCATGATAATAAATATATTACGTACATATATAATGTATGAATATAGTTAAATATTGTACGTTTATATGAAATTTACAAATATCATAGACATATATACATATGTACATATGAATATTTAATTTAAGTATAGTATGTATTTATATTTTTATATTATAACATACAGCATAAATATAAAATTTATGTACAATTCACAATTTTTTTTTTGTTCTTTTTAGAAAATGTTATATAAAAAATTATAATATCATTCACATAATTCATATATATTTTTTTATATATACATATATATATATTATGTTTTGTTTTTTCATTGTTTTTCCTTTTTTGAAATATAGGGATTTGTACCGGCTAGTATTAAAAAAGAGCATGGTGATGAAGTTGAAGTTGAATTAGCTGAAACTGGTAAACGCATTATGGTTTTTCGTGAAGATATTCAAAAAATGAATCCACCAAAATTTGATAAAGTTGAAGATATGGCTGAATTAACATGTCTTAATGAAGCATCTGTTCTTCATAATATCAAGGATAGATATTATTCTGGCTTAATTTATGTAAGTACATATATATACATTATCTATTTTAATATGTTGAATAAATTTTTTACAAAAAAAAAAAAAAAAAAATTTATTAAATTGAAATATGTATTACAAATGGGTTGTGTGCGAAATCCATGCTAAATGTCTTAAGCTCTAACTAAATTATTAGAAAATGTCGATAAAATAGTCGTTTAACGTAGGTACTCACCGAATATGCTAAATGCCGCTAAATGACTATATTTTGTAATTCAAATTCATTGCTTTAGTTGTCAACAAATTAGCAATTCGCACACTTACATACTTTAGATGCTAACTTGATTGCTGAAAAAAAAGAAAAACTGGAAGTAATTTAGAAATTTAGCCATTTAGCATGGAATTTGCACAAAGCCATGAAAATGATTACGATGATTGTGATAACCATGGCCATATTTTATATAAATATATATGTAATATATAGCATTATTGCACTTTAAATGAAACTTTGTACAAATTTAATGAAACCTTTAGCAAATCCAATGAATGGGCGTCGTCACGACTTTTCTGGGTGATGCGCATCCGAGAAGTCAAATTTTTCATGACTCTGACGTATTAATCACATTGAATTTGAACGATGATACGAGTTATCTTGACATTGAGGGAGCTGTCTGTCATAATAGACCTGCTTCTTAAGAAAACTTCACAAGAAAAAGACTAATGGACACGATCTCGATGACTAGTTCATATCGTCTCTATATACGTGAGATAAACATACCGTCAAATCGTTCGTGCTGAATGTCTATTAAGGACTAATCTGTTTGTCATTTAGTGCCATTCTGTTAAAACCTCATGTCGTTCACATCCATATTATCTAATTTGGACCAAAAGAAATTTATTTATCATAATTGATCGATGAACTGTCAAAATTTACCTGTCCCTATATTAAAAAACTTTTTATTTTTTCATTTTTTAAAACTAGAAATTTTCATTATTAACAAATTATGTGATTTATTTATTAATTTAAATTTAAAATTAAAAAAATTTTATAAAATACAAAAACAAAAAAAATTAACTGATATTTCTACTCTTCATAAAAATATATTATATGCGTATTTATGTACATATGTATGAACAAAATGTAGGTATTCCAGAAAATTGCATATTATATGATGCGACGTTGAGTAATGATGGAATTTAACATACATACATTTATATGTATGTACATATATGTATAAATATGGTATGCAAATTATTAATATTATTTGTCACTATAGCACCGTTAACTATTATCAGCCAACAGAAACAAAGGAAAAAAAAAAGATAAAATTTCCAAGAGATGAGTCACAAACAGAAAAGATAACTCATCATCATACTACTATAGTAAATATACATTGTATGCATATATAGACAGTACAAAATATGCATATATGTATGTATTATATAATTTATCTATGTATATAAATATGTATGTATGTATGTAAGTACCTTATCGAGAAATAATAAAAAAATTATACATAACATCACATATTAATATGTTTAATTCTTTTTTTCATTTTCATGACATTACATACATATGTACATATTACAATATATAATATAACATTTATGCACTATATTCATATACATACATATACATATATTGTAGACAGCATTTCAAAATAAAATACACAAGTATGGTGGTAAATTCTTTTTTTATTTTCTGCAATTTTTATTTTACCTAAAAATTTAATGGTTTATTTTTTTTTTTTTTAAATCAAAATATACTTTTGTATATTCCATAAATTGCATATTTTTTTTTTTTTAGCCGTTGTCATATTACAATAAATTTGTCAAATTAAATGTCACTAAATTCTCACTAGAGATTTAACGTATTTTTTTTTTTTTAAATATGATTTTAATTGTTAAATTTGATTAATTAAAATATCAAATAAAATAACAAAATATAGACGTTAGAAATGTATTGTAAACCATTTTATCTTCTTGTAAAGATAAATTTATAAACTTATTTTCTACATACCTAGATATGAAAATTAATTATAATTAAAAAGACAAAAAAAAAAACTACGACAAATTGAAAATATGAATATTGTCTATTACTATACTTGATTTATTTGGAATTAAACAACAATACAAAATAGCTGTGTTTCTTTCACATGAGCAAAGTACTTAAAAATCAATTTCGTTTAATACTTCACTAAATTTTTATGTGTGAACTGTTCAAACAATTTTTCAAAAGTAGTTCACTCATACTTTGTAAGTAGTTACGTTATTTCTTTCTACCAGATGTATTTTTAGTTTCACATTATCCAACAAATGGAAATTGACACTGTTTAGGTTAGATTTCTTGGTATAAACAAATATCATATGGAGTGTTTTATATAAATTTTTCAAATTTTAGAGTAAAATAATTTTAAGGTTATCTTTTGCTTCACTTGTCAAATTTATTTATGTATCTTTGAATAGTTTGAGTCATTGCTAAAATAATTGCTCAGAAGTACTTTGCTCATGTGAAAGAAACACATCTAATATTATCAATTTGATTTTTATTTAAAGTTGATGCTATAGTTTTGCACAATACTGTAGTACATACATATATAAATATGTACATATGTATGTATATATGTACTTGTACATAATTTCTAAAATAACAAAATTTTAATCAAAAATAC
Organism: Villa cingulata; assembly: GCA_951394055.1. NCBI lineage: Eukaryota > Metazoa > Arthropoda > Insecta > Diptera > Bombyliidae > Villa > Villa cingulata. Next base: position 1,139,542 of record OX596017.1, on the reverse strand, counting down.
AAAACAATTTAAAATACAAACAAATAAATAAAAATAAAATACGAGTAGGTATTTTGTAGTTGTATTATAATATGTATATGTAATGTAGTTTTTTTTTTTTTTTTTTTTTTTTTAAATGAAAATAGATATTTCTTCTTTTTTAATACAACATCATGTAGTACTCGTACAATATTGCATAGCTTTTGTTTTCATTTTTAAATTAGGAATTGTATTTAATTAGTCGCAGTTTGATTACTTACATATACATATATAGTATATGTGTATTATAACGTTTGATATACAAATATAAAAAAACATATACATACATATATACCTACATATGTTTTAATAAATTTTTTATTTTGTTTTTTAACTTTTATCATATTCTTTTTTTTTTTTTTTTCGAACGTTCAAGTTAAAGTTATATATCCATATTTAAAATTTTTAAGTACATTATGTATGTATATTATATTTATTTATTTATTTTTTTTTATTTTTTAATTTATTTAATTTGTTCATTAATTGCAGATAATATATATACATACATATATACGCATACATACATACATATATTGTGTATGTGTACAAATAAATGTGTATGATAGTATGATGAATAATGCAGTTTATATACTCGTTTATATACATATATACATATAATTAGGTTTAGGTTGACGCATTATTGGTTATTGGCCTTCCATTTAATGTGTACGATATAATATATGAATAATATGTACATATATATTACATTATATATGTATGTATGTACATATGTGTTTACATACAGCATATATTACTTATGTATAAATCTAATGTACTTATATAGACGCAAAAATATCTATCTATCTAGGTAATATATGTAATATACATTTATGTAGATTGTTATTAAAAGTGTAGTTTATATACTATGGCATATGTATTTATGTATGTACATATTAGTTAATTTAGTTGATTTTTAATGTACAATAATTGTATATACTCATACTCATATAATATACTCATCTAAATATATGATAATGTATTTATAATTTATTTTATGTTTTATTTATTTTTTTTTGTATTCTACACACACACACACACACACACACACACACACATACATACATATGTATGTATACAAACAAAATATGTGATATATTTTATTTCTAAATAATATGAGTCATCATTTATTATCAGTAAATTGACTGGAAAATTAAATGTGTGAATGCCACATTTTTTAATAAATTATAGAATTTATATACATATAAGTACATATAATTAATAACAGTATGTAAAGTTATCAATCATATAAGAATATATGATTTGTATACATACATTAAATATTTGTCATTTATAGTAAATATTATATGCATATATACATAATATGTAAATATCTGTTTATAATAATTTTTTTATTTTTTTTACTTTTTTTGTGATATAATTTTAATAATTTCTCTACATTAAAATAAATTTTTACATTCACTTATCAAAATAAATGTATCTTTGTATTGAGTTATTCACGTTCAATGTACCTACATATATATAAAAAATTTATTTGAACATATCAACTAAAACCAAATGTATATATCTATATTTGTATTATACATACATATGTATATACGCAAATGCATTAGTACTTAGTATATCACATATCATATTATAAATGTAGCTTGTATTTTATATTTATATACATATATATATATATCTTTATCATTAGCTTGTATATTTTTCTTTATTTTCGTATGTATATACTGTTCTAAATACATAATATCGTATATTATATTATTTTACCATATATGGTAAAAAAAAAACAAACAAACATATACAATATGTATGTACATATAAATGTAATATTTTCTCTCAACTCAACGAAATATTTTTATTTTATTATTATTATTATTATTATTATTCATAATAGTTATACGATTATGTATAATACTATACACACTATGTACGATTTGTAATACAACTTGCATTGAATTAAATACACATTAAGGTACATATTTTACAACACACGTTCAACAAACAGTCTTGATATGATCTGCATTTTAAACTTAATTATTTGACTGACTGTACATATAATTTAAAATTTGTTTATGCAATAATTTAATTTAATACATATACATATATAATATATATATATATATATATATATATATAGTACCATAGTACATACATAAACATAACCTTTTAATTCGAAAAATTTTTCAATTCATTTTTGTATTTTGTTTTGAAATAATTTATTAATAGTAAAATTCTTACTTTTTTCAATAATAAATAAAAAATGTTATCAAATGGTAGTACTTTTGATTTGGCAATTTCAAGTATTTGCGAGTACTAAAATGTGTTGTATGATAAAATATTGTTAAAACGAACGACACAAAAATAATTATTCGTAATTACTTGAAAAATTTTTCATGAGTAGTTGGCGAGTAGATTATTGTTGTCTAGCACAGACATTTACATTTTCTACTCGCAAGTACTTGAAATTGCCAAATCGAAAGCACCTAAAATAATGAAGAGAATAAAAAACGAAACAGCAAAAGCAAAAAAAATATATTTAGAGAGAAAAGAATGGTGTGACCAAGAAGAAATTAATTCAAATCAAAGATTATTAATAATTATTTGAATAAATGAAAGAAAACTGATCCGATTCTAATCCTAAATTTTTATACAAAAATGAATTATGATAAGTGTATGGAAGGGGCCTGGTAAATTTCAGCCATTCACATTTATTTATCTTATTTTATTCTAATCTATTTATTAATCTGCTGTGTTACTAATTTTGAACTTTTGCTGTCAAATTTTTATTTATCAGATTTTTAAATATCTATCATAAAATACGAGTACATACATATGTATTTTTTATATTATCATTATGTTACTAGATATACATGTATTTATATACTGTCTAATTTTGAATATGTATAGGTATGTATGTAAGATGATAAAATTATAAAACTATAAATATATACACGAGTATATGCAATATCACACATTTTATTACTTCATCAATTAACAGCAAATCACAAATAATAATACAGGGTGTCCGGTTTCGGACGGTAATTCTAGACGGTAAGAGGACGCTGTAATTCCACAGCCTGTATTATCTCTGAAAAAAATGGCAAAAAATCACTAAATTCTGATTTTGAAGCACAATAACTCTTGAAACAAAGAACGTAGAGAAGCATATAAGGTATCATTGAAGAGAGGGGGGAGTTTCCTTCAGATTTTTCTTAGACCAGATTCTTCTAGCTAGTACACCGTAGTTATTAAAGGGTGTTTCGTAGATTGAGTGCGAAAAATCTTCATCGCCCTCTAGCGGCTAAACGGTTGAGATTACCCTTTCCCTTTAGAACAATTTTTTGTTTGTCTCAGCGAGATCTATCTACTGTGTGCCGGATGACCACCCGAAACCGGACACCCTGTATATTGCCTTATAAAATTTAGTGAGATGCATACTTACTACATGTACGAGTATACTTATATGTTTTAACATTTTTTTAATGATTTATTTATTCACAGACTATACTAGCTCGCGTAAATATTTTCATTTAATTGTTACATGAATGATGATGTTATTTTTTAAATGAAAATGTAATATTAAAAAAAAGAATAAACGTATATAGTGAAATATAAATGAAATTTATGCATACGAACAGAAAAATAATAAATAAAAAAGGGAAAATAAATAATTATTTGGAAATTATATATTCAGATATTTATATTATCTATAGAATAATATCTAATCAAACTAATCTACTCGTATATATTATTTTTAATAATAAAGATAAAGAAGAATTTAAATTAAAAAAACAGTGAATGGTAATAAAGTGATATTGAACTAAGAATTCATAATTAAGTACATATGTGATTGTGAGTTCAATTAAAAAATAAATTTTTATTCAATTTAACTGTATTATATATGTACATATATCACATTATCATCTCCAATTTACATTCAGCTGTTTTGAATGATTACCAATTTTCATGTAAAAAAAGAATAATGTCTAATACGTTATTAGTATGTATGTATGTATATGGTTTATCATCATCTGCTACCAAAAATTAATTCTTCTCAGTATAATACATGTCAATTTATATAAATTATTTGCTCCATCATCACCATTAGTAGCTCAACAGCCCATGGTAGGGCTTGACTTTTGTCAGGATTCGCTGTCATTTCTCCCTATTCTAAGCTGTTACTTTTCAGTTTCTGACATTTAGATATATTTTTCAGATCGCTCTCAACATTGTCTATCCAGTGTGCTTTATGCCTTCCCGGTCGGTCTTCTGCTGTTATCAGGGGTTTATTTCCTCCATAAATCTTGGTACATTATTTATGGTTTTGTTACATATTTCTATATCAAAAAATCGTTTTTCTTGGAAACTATATGTTTTGACTTATAACACCCTCAAGAATTAAAGTGACGATATAATATGTGAATGCTTTCCTCAAAGTCTCTTAATGCAACCGCTATTTATCATAATTAGCTACCATTTTTCATGTTCCTTTCTTATATCATAATCGCATCATCAAACATAGCATACCCTATCCTATACCGAACAAAATAAAGTGCTCATTAATATAATTATCTAAGTAAATTCATATACATACATATGTACATTTTGTCATTATTAATGACTTATTTTCTCTAAAAAATTTTAATGTATAATTCTAAATGTTTATTTATTTATTTTATTTTTCTTTCATTTTCAGACATATTCCGGCCTATTTTGTGTAGTCGTAAATCCATATAAAAAACTTCCAATTTATACGGAAAAAATTATGGAACGTTATAAAGGCATAAAACGACATGAAGTGCCTCCACATGTTTTTGCAATTACAGATACTGCCTATAGATCAATGTTACAAGGTAATGTATATTATCTACTAAAAAAAATCAAAAAATCAAAACAAACAAAAAAATCTTTAAATATGTACTTTAGAATACCTATATAAATAATTAATTTAAAAATTAATCAAAATTTTTGGTTAAAAACGTTATAAAACGTGTACTATATTGTATTGTCAATTATTGCTCAATAAAATTTTTTTTAACATTTTCTACTGTTTTGTATATGTATATATGTGTGTTCGTTTCTTATTTTAATTTCAATTATTCTATTTTCATTTTTCCTGTGGTTTTTTTTTTTTATTTTTTATTATTATTATTATTTTAGATCGTGAAGATCAATCAATTTTATGTACTGGTGAATCGGGTGCTGGTAAAACTGAAAATACGAAAAAAGTTATCCAATATTTAGCATATGTAGCAGCTTCAAAACCTAAAGGTTCTGGTGCGGTAAGTAAAAAACAAAAGTTAAAAAAAAAACAAATTAAAGTTTAAAAATCAAAATAAAAATCATAGAGAAAAAATGAATAATGAAATTTTCCATATTATTATTATTGATTTTTTATTTTATTTTATTTTATTTTATTTTTAATATCATTTTAATTTTTCTTTTTTGTTTTGTTTTTAATATACATATTATATATACATACATACATTGTATATATACATATATAATATGATATAATTTATTTTTTTCAAGTATATTTTGTAATTTTTCTTTTTATAATAAAAACAACTGATATTATACACATATGTATGTATTTTATTATTATTTTCTTTTTTAATTTCTCAAAAAATACAATCTTCTTCTAAATTACAAAAAAAAAAAAAAATAAATAAATAAATAAATAAATAAATAGTACATAAAAATCTGTAATTCCATTTATGGTAGGTCAAAAGAGTTACATATTATTTTTAATGTAGAAATTACATATATGTATATATTCAATTATTATTATCTTAATAAAATGTAAAAATATTTAATTATTTAAAAAAAATATCATCAGAATAATCACAGCATGCATGCACGCAATAGAAAATATACATACAGTATACATAATATAGAGAACGATAAAGAAAATAAAATAATTTATTTTAATTTTCATTTTTATTTATTTTATTTGTTTTGTTTTTTTTCTTATTTTTTATTTTATTTTTAATATTTTTATCATCGATTAAAATAAATCAAAACAATATAATTTAGTTTATTCTGTTGCAATTATTGCATGCTATACATTATACACAATTCACAATGTTATTATATAATAATGTACTTTTACAAAATCGTATATATGTATGTATTTATGTATGTACATATATAAATTTTATATTATTTATTTATTTCATTTTTGTTATAGTTTTGAAATAATAATGTGAGAACATTTACATTTTTCTGTAAATCTGTATGCAATGATATTTTAAGTAATTTTTATTTATTTTTTTTTTTACCGACGATATCAATCATACATATATGTATACATTTTTGCCTATATTGTCTACTTATTACATATTAATAATAATAGATTGCGAAAAAAAAAGAAAAAAATTAAAATTAATATTATAATTAGGTTGCTAGAAAAAAGTATTGGATTCTGTCTTTATTATATAGATACATTATTTATTTAAAAATACAAAATTCTATATTCAATCAGATCCCATATAATATTTACATACATATATATGTACATGTGAAATAATAGTCATTCGCGAAATCAAAATAAGAAAAAGAAAAAAAAAACAGACATTTATAAATTTAATCTTTTAGTTCATTATGTAAATGAGTGAAATTTTGGAAAAGAAACTCGGATACATTTTATAATAATTGTACTTCGATACAGACAAAAAATACTTGTATTCAAAAATGTATGATATAATACTTAATAATATCGTGCTGTGTGGTTAATTTAATGCTCTACTGTCAATAATAATATGTAATTGATAATTATTTATAATAAACGATTGAAAAAACAAAACAACATAAATTGATCAACAGAAAGGATATTTTCGCGCTTAATACAAGTTTGGAGACTTTTTAAAAAAGAAAAAAGAAAAAATTAAGAATTTGAATGGGAAATTTTAATGTACCCATCGTCGAGCAGCCAGCCAGCAGCCAGCCCAGCCCGCCCAAGAGGTAGACCAATATCATCAAGATGGAACGACGAAGTGACGAAAGATGCCCAATCAATTCTGAGAACAAACGTCGCCAACGACCGTACTGTATGGATATCTTTGTCGCAGGATGCTCAGATCCGATTTGGACCGTGAAGAACATTAGTTTTTCGGCCATTGATGATAATCGTATAGCCCACGAAGTGACGAAAGATGGTCAATCAATTCTGAGAACAAACGTTGCCAACGACTGTACTGTATGGATATCTTTGTCGCAGGAGACTCAGATCGGATTTAGACCGTAAAGAACATTAGTTTTTCGGCCATTGATGATGATCGTATAGCCCTCCCCCACTAAACTTATAACATCGTACATTTTGTTTTGATCATTACAAAGCTCTCTCATTAATGTAAAATTTGATTTGAAAATAAGAGAACTGTGAATATCATTATTTGTCACGGTTTCTCGCACAAAAATAAAATTTCCAAAAGTTTTACAAGAATATTTTACAAGGAGTTTTAATTTTAATTTAATAATGCATGCTACACTAGTTTGACATACTACACGAGCTCATGCTATGTTGTATATATGTATATGTATGACTAGACTAATAATATACATATTTAGTACATGTACATACGTATATCACATAATGCCCGACAATAATAATTTTTTTTTTTTTTTTAAATAAATTTAGTCATTTGATTTGTTTGTTCACCTTAAACGGTAATTATAAATTTTCTATAATGAATCAATTTACAACAATCTCAATTTTTTTATTTTTTTTTTATGTTCAATTGTATGTATGTATGTATTCATTAACAAAACATGTTGATATGTTTTCTTTTTTTTTTGTTTTTTCGTCTCTTCTGATTTTCTTGAATTATAAATTTCTTCATCATACATAATATAATATGTGTAGTATGTACTTGTATTTTTATGTACATATTTGGTATTTTTCTAATTCTACAATATAATGTATATTCATTATTTACAGTGTCTCTTAGTTTTTTTGTTTTTTATTCCTAATTTATTATTATTATTAATATTATTATTATTATTTTGCAATATCAGGTTTTAATTGTAATTTGTATAATACTCGTATGTACATATATCTGATTACTTATGTACATAAAAACACATATTAGATAGATGATGCACAAATGCATTACATACATTTATGTTTGTATATTGTATGGGTATGATATCATTTTTATTTAAAAAAAAAATACATACAATTGTAATAATCGTGATATATGTATGTTATTTTATCATTTTTTACATAGATACATACATACATATGTACATATTCGTACATATGCACAATACATTTATTATTCATTTTATATTCACAATATTAGAATTTCAAATTTTCTAAAAAAAAAAAATTTTTTTTTTCTAACTTTATTCGAATTAAAATTTAAAAAAAATAAAGAGAAAAATCTGATTACTGATTAGTCAGTCAGTCACACTCATACACATGATGTGTTTGTGTTGTACTTTGTACACAATGTTGTACATTTTATCGATAATATGTATATTCCCAGCAAACATTGCGATAAGAAAGCAATAGCGAAACATTATCGTAGTGGCAAGTCTTGCATATTGCCGCAATATGGATTGTCTAGTAGAATGCCATACGATGTGCTTATAGAAAAAGGTTGACGCGCACTCTAATTGCTTTGTACGATTGCATTCTAATAGAAAAAGAATGAATATTAATAAGAAAGCAATATTAATGTTGCCTGTTCAATGCTAAGCCAAAAGTATTGCATAATTATTGCCCTTTTATTGCATCCTCGTACTATTGCCCAAATGTTTGCTGGGTTGATTCATATAAGCATTACATTCATAAGTACGAACATTATGCAAAAATATCAATACATAACTAAAACTAATTTAAGGTTATATTCTTATGATTTTCTAAAAAAAATGTTGGAGTAAAAAAATTGAGTTTTTTTTTGTTTTTTTTTTTTTTTGATGTTTTCATTTAGTGAAAATATGTACTGGTATACTAGTAAAAATTCATCAAAGCAATATTGCATTTTCTATATATACGTCATAATCATAATATCAGGAAATGATTTGAATATTAATTAATATGCATGTACGAGTATATTTATATAATGTCGCTAAATAATAAAAGGAAAATTATAATAATTAATTCTGTATACATACATATAAGCAAATTGTCGATGATATTATAATGTATTATGTACATATGAGGGTATATGTAGTACATTTTTTGTATTGTATTACAGTCTGAATTAAAAGTCATCAAAATACACATAAATAAAATTTTAAACTAGGCTTTAGGCTAATTGTCTTTAGGTACAGATTACCTTTTGATTTGTAAATTTAGTAATATTTTTAATTTGTATTTTTTCAGAAGAATTTTTTTAATTATTATTTTTGCTGAATGAAGTTTATTTTATTTTATTTTATTTTTTTTTTTTTTTTGTGCTGATGTTGAAAATTAAAATTTTATAACTTTTGGTTCTAATCATAACTTCATAATAACGCTAATTAATCATTTTTGTTAATTGCATTGCAATCATAGTAATGTAACTGAAACAAAATTCAAAAAGTTAGAATTATAGAAATTCACCTTATACACCTAAACAGCTTACTTTCTTATCATCATAATATTATAAAAAACAAAATTCACGAAAAAAAAAGTAGATATTCATATATTATTTTCTTTGTTGTTTTCTGCTTTATAGGAATATGTCTTAGTTAAAATTGCAGCATGTCAGTCAGTAGTTATTTCAGTGCTCTCGTTTACTTAATCATTGCATATTTCTCAAAAACGATGATCAAATGTGATCTTTTGGCACCAGATGGGCTCTCATCTGTTTAAAATCTGTTATTTGAAAGTACGTGCCCTAGTCATTTAGTTATAAACTAAAGCCTAACAATGGTTATGACAATTTCCGAGTCATTGTGTAAATTATACAATTCTTAATTATATCTTGCAGTATCTAATGACCATCGTCTTGCACAAGTCATAATCACACTAGTTAGGATATAATCAGTGCTTTAAAGAGTCAGTCTTATTTTTGTTTTACTTTGAAATTTGTGAAATTTCATAAATAAGGAACAGAAGAGGAAAGTGTATACATTTTGATCGCATTCACGCTATTAAACTAATCGCATAGATGCTATATATCCTGGCAAATTTTTAGAATATTAATTAGTGAATATTTATCGACAATAATATGATTTTAAATGAAATTCTATAGTTATGATCCAAATTTTTTTTGTTATTTAGAACGATTTCAATTACGACTCTAATTCTACATATTATCTGTATGCTGATGTGTTTAGATTATTATTCATGTATCTGCGAATATAGGTACATATTGTTATTTATGTGTTTGTTACATAAATATCTAAAACGATATAATTTGAATTTGTTTTCATTTTTATGTTATAAATATTGCAATGCAAAAATTAGATATATGTATGTAATTTCTTATATTAATTTTTGGCACTAGGTACTCGAAACATAAACAATTATTTAATTATGTATGTAGTATTATTTTCAGATTTAATCATATCAAAATACAAATTATTTAAATTCATAGATTAAAAAAAAATATATTATTGTAATATAAAGTAAAAATTTTGCAGTATAAAACATACGATTATGTACATAAATTATATTATATTTTATGTTTGTGATACGTGGTATGTACATACTTACAAGCTACAACATACTATGTATGTACATATGTTGTAGGTAACATTAAAAAAATATATGACTGTAAGTACATATATACATACATCTAAAATGATAGAAAATTACAAACACGCATAATATTGATTATGGAATATTTTTCTATAATCTTATATGGATAAAAGAGTATATAATTTATTTAAATAACTTTTAAGAAAAATATTATTATGATATTATCCATACATTATATGAATTAAATTAAGTAAATATACAAGTGCATTTGTACATTTTTGTACATATTATAAGCACATATTAATATTACATCGATTATATGTACATACATATGTATGTACTAATAAATATGTTTCAAAATATATAGGTACATACATACATAAATATTGTATGAATTTATTATATTAGCTAGAAAAAAAAAAAAAAAAAAATTAAATTATAAAATGTAAAAAAAATCAATGATAAACAAAAGCAGAAACAGAAAAAAAATATACATATACATATATATATTAACATACCATATTTGGAGAAAAATTGATTGTAACAATGATGACATACTTTTTTAAGTTAGTCAGTCATCAAATTTTACCAAAATTGGAATGTTGCAAATTGAATTTTACCATGTAATCTATAAAAATTAAACTAAAAGTTTAAGGTTTATATGTACGTAAGTACTATTATACTTATATGTACAAATAAATAAATGAAATGAAATGAAATGTGAATAAATTGTGAACAAGAATTTTGAAAAAGAAACTAAAAAGTTTAAATGAATGATATATGCGAGTACATACATATGTATATATGTACATATATTCTGATTATAATATATATATACATTTACTAAACATACATACATAATGTTATTTATTAATAATATGTAAACATCTGAGTATATGTACATACATACTATATGAATTTATATACAAAATGCTTTTTTAAATTTTCTGATTTATGTGCAATACTATTACGAGTGATATTGATTTATGACTCTATGAGATATTAATTTTTTTTTTATTACATATATGGAATCATTTTTTAATCAAATTTTTTGAGTAAGAAAATTAAAATAAAATTTTTAAATTTTTGTATACAAAATATAGTACATTATACACATATCATAGTTATAAGTATATGTATTTATGTATGTATGTATGTATATGTAGTAAATTTAAAATGTTTTAAGATATCCTTGTGATATGATTATGAAAAAAACAATAATTATACAAATAACTCGGAGTATAAATTAACTTTGAAAATAATTTATTTTAAGGCCTGTGAAAGTTACAAAAAAAAAAAATATAATTTTTTTTTTTTTTTTATTATTTGAATTTTTTATTAGTAATATAAATCTAAAAAATCATTTTAAATTAAAAAAATTGTAATAATTACTAGTAAATGCCAATTAAATAAACAAACATCTAATAATGTATAATAAAAATATATTTTAAAGACTTTTAAAATTGAAATAAAAAATGAAAGCTTTATATTTGCACATATCAATATTTATTTTAATTGTTGTTATAATGATACTTTTAGATTATTATTATTATTATTATTTTTTATTTTAAAATGTTTAATTTTATTATTATTATTAATGTTAGTAAAAAAACAAAAAAAAAACACATAACATTGAGTTTAAAAATTCTATTTCTTTTGTATTTTTTTTCAATTTATATTATTTATTTTTTTAATTTTTGTAAAAGTTTGTTTTTTTTTTTCTTGTTTATTTTCATATAAAATTCTATCTTTGGGTGTGTTCCTCCTCCGTATATATACACAAATATATATTATTCTACTACTACTACTTCTACTACTGCTACTACTACTGCTACTACTACTGCTACTACAACTACTACCACAACTACTACTACAACTATTACAACTACTACAAACCACTACTACTGTTGTGCCTTTATATATAAAAAAAAAATATATATATATATGATGTCAAATATGCTGGCTACACAAAATTTAAAAAAAAAATAATTTATATTATATACATTGTATATTATACATAAATATGTATGTTTATATATACATGTATATATAATTATAAAAAATAAAAATAAATAAATCAAATTTAAAAAAAATATATATATATATATCTATATGTATGTAAAATCTGTAAAAAAAAAAAATAATATATAAATGTATTTTGGCATGTAAAGGGACCACATCCGGCATTAATAATTGTAAGTATTACATAAATTATAATTGAAATTATTTTATTTTAATATTTTATTTTCTATTTTTTTTGTTTTTTAAATAAGTTTTGGGATTTATGTTTATTTATTATCATTATTATTATTTTTGTTTTATCTAATTATTTAATTAATAATTATTTTTATAATTTTTTTTGTTTTTTATTATTTTTTTTAATTCAATTATATATTATAAATTATAAAACTAAGTTTTCTTTCATTAATTTTTTTATTAGTTTTTCTTTCTTTCTTTCTTTTTTTAATTAAAATTAAAGAATATATATTTTTTTTTTTTTTAAATCTATAAATAATTTTTGCACAATTGTTTTAAGGTTTAATTGTTATAAATGTATATATACAAACACAGTTCAATTTAAATTATCAAAATAAACATCAAAAGTCTAAATTATTCTTATTACAACTTAAAAATACATAAATTACATATATGTAGTATATGTACATACATGCTCATATGTATATTATAGAATGAATTTCATAAAGTTTCACAATTAATCATAAGAAATTTCACATATTACAATACAGTTTAGACATCATATCAAAGATGAAATCAAGTTTTTTTTTTTTCTCAATTTTTTAAAATTATTCAATGAAATTTCAAGTAGAAATTATTATTGGGAAGTACGATTGCAGAAAGTTTTCTGACGCACAGTTTTTGATGATTTGATATCAATTTACACGATAACCATTAGATTTTTACGTGGTTATAAACTCTTAAATTCGATTCATAGTAGTTATAATTCAGTTAACTAATTTCACGAGTTGCATACACCAATTCGGTTTATCTATGTTATATAATAACATATATAAACCGTTATACTATTGACACACTGCAAAGATAAATCATGGTTATTTCAGTTTTCTGGTTTATCTTTGCGATAACCGACTTTCAGAACTCGGTTAAGTTAACCGAGTTTTTAGAACTCAGTTATCTTGTTAACCAAGTTCGAACTCAGTTATCTTTGACGTTTGTGTTATTTTTTTTTATTTATATTATATTTAAATAAACTATCAAATCAAATTTCAGCTAACATGCTGACTAGATGAAAAAGAATTAGTGTTTGAATTTACATATCTCGACAGGTGTCGTATGAATACATTATAGTAGTTCACCTCAATTTAAATGTGTCACCCATACCAGGTTATATCGATAAACCATTTGAAATAACCATGGTTTATTTCTGCAGTGTGTCAATAGTATTATTATATTAAGAAAAACAAATTCTTTTTTTTTCAAATATTAATAAAAGAATTGATTTTGAAAAATGAATTTTCTGGTGCTGCTGCATCTAAAGAAAACATAAATGTCTTTTTGTATTAAACTCGTATGTTTGATATTTCTTTAAAATGAATAATAAATTAGAAAAATTTCTTCATTTTTATTGTAAAATAATCATATTATGATCTATATTACAGTACATATGTACATATTTAGAAAACTTCATATTTATAAATTTTTATTATTAAAAAGAAAAATATTAGTATATTTTTATTATTAAAACAAAACAAAACAAAAAAAAAAAATGTAAACGAATTGTGCTGCCATTTAGTAGACAACAGAGTGTGATATTCTGTAGAGTTTTATATCCATGTTTTACCATATTTTATATAGTAAAATGTGTGTGGTATATTATATAGCTTTATTAGCTTGTAATTATTTAGTAATACAATTTTTTTTTTTTTTTTTTTTTTAATTAAAAAATGAAATTGTAATTGTAAAATTATAGGTATATTCATACAATATTCCGAAAGTAATTTCAATCAAAAAAAAATATGTTCACTAAAGAAAATAAAAATTTTTTTTTACATTTTTTAAATTTCTTATAACAACTATAAAAAATAAAAAAATAAAAAACAACGAAAAATTGAATCTAATTTATGTATTTTGTTAAACATTAAATACATAGTACCTATAACTATACATAATAACATTTAATGAACATACATTACTAATTTCTTAATCCATTGATTTATTTATTTATTTATTTTTTCTAACTTTTAATTTTCATTTTATGTATTTCTTCTTTTTAGGGTGAATTAGAACAACAACTTTTACAAGCAAATCCAATTTTAGAAGCATTTGGAAATGCAAAAACTGTGAAAAATGATAATTCTTCAAGATTTGTAAGTATAATTATTATACATTTTATATAAATGTGGTAATACATATATATGTATATAATCGTATTTATTTATATAGTTATGTACAATACGTTCTTACGATTATTGCAATATGAATACAGAAGTTTTTGCTTAAATCGATTTATTGCATTAATGTAGAGTTTTGAGTGCATTTTACACATACACATTTATTATTCGTATTCATATATAATATTGAAATATGTATTTTTAAATTAAAATTCAATAATTGAAAAATATAATCATCAATTTAATCATTTAATAGCTTCTTTCGTTTTGGCAATTTCAAGTGCTTGCGAGTAGAAAAGGTACCTAAATAAATGTCTATGCTAAACCATCTATCTGGCAGCTACTCACGAAAAAATTTTCAAATAGCTGGAAGTAGTAGATGCAAGTAGTTACGAATAATTTTTGTGTCGTTCGTTTTAACAATGTTTTATCATAAACACATTTTAGTACTCGCAACGCAAGTACTTGAAATTGCCAAATCGAAAACATCTAATATTAAAAATTATCTTTACTAGAATTCGTGTCCAATGCGTGAGCTTCTTTTCAATGCATGAATTAATAATATTATATTCTGCATCAAAATTCTGATTTAATGAAAACATGATATAAAAGATTTTTCTTGTCTATTCAAATTTGTAAAATGATGTGATGTATTGTATGAATACCATGGTATGAACAATACTAGCATGGTGACAGACATGAAATCTAGTATAAACCTAGTATCATTTGACATATTTTGTGAATTTTGTTGCGATGTCATATAGAAAATTTATATTTGCATTATATTACTTTCAACTTAATGCCTACTATGCCTACTAATTACTTTCAATTTGATCTTAAAACTAATGTAAAAACTAATTTCTATAATTTCCGCAGCATTAAAATGGTGCTACGTTCAGTAAATTTTGTGAATACTAGATTCATACTAGACAAATCATGCTGGTTTCAATACCACGTTTATACCAGCTTGTTTTCCTGGTATAAATCTTAGTATAGGGTGACAGACATGTAGTATGGCCAATACCATATGGTATCGATACCACGTTTATACTAGATGTCTGCCAATGGCATTAATGTGATATTATTTCAATTGAGAAAAATTAATGTACATATATAATGCATTCATACAAAGTTTTCACAAATAAAATTATTATTTAAATTGATACAATAAATTTTCTACTAGTAGATTCTCGTACATTTGTAGCTACTTATGTACTTATTTTATATTGAGAATATTAAAATCTAAATTATCAAATTTAAATTATTTGAATAAAACTACATTCAGGCAGATTAAAATTCCATATGTTTGGTTTTAAATTTTCTTTTGCTACTAATAAAATGTTCATATTATATGTAAATAAAAGTAATCATAAATTGAGCAACATATACATATACATATGTATGTATTTAAATTTAGCAATATTGCATGGATTTTTAATTTTATAATACATAACTACTTTCATTCATTGTCGTCTATATGTTTTCATTCATACTTACTTGTAACAAACAACAAAAAAATTCAAATCCAAATAAAATCTTAAATTTATAAACATACACACATACATAATATGTAAAATATGCTCATTTTACATAATAAAAAATATGTGTAAATTTAAAATAGCATAAAATTATTATTAAAAATTATTGAAAAATTTGCAATTTAATTTGTAATTAAATATTAAATAATTTTTTTTTATATTTTTCTTTATTATAAAATGTACCTACTCGAATATATAATGTTATACATGTATATACGGACTGATTACATACATATAGTAACATACATTTATGTACATTACATATACATATATATAAAAAAAAACCTCAAATCCGTGTTGTATTTGAAGGTTTTATTTAATAAACCTAACGAGTATTTTGAGGTTATTTATCTGTATTATTTATGCTATTTATTTATTAAATTACTGCTAACTAACTACATAGCTTCTACTATATGCTACTAAAGCAATTTTTTTTTTTTTTTTCATATTAATATACCTATACGTATATAACAATACTATGTACATATGTACGTATCTATATTTATGATGATAATGCAAAAAATATTAATTTTTTTTTTTTTTTTATTGCTGAATTGGACAAATAAACGTGTGCAAAAAATATGTATACATTACGTAGTACATACGTACATAATATGTATGTATGGCATAAAAATATAATTTTTATTTCTGATTTAAATTTAAAATTTAATATCATGACCAATCGAAATACAGAACTTTGAATAAAAATAAATTCTGTGGTCAAAAGCGATAACCGCTTAAGTCGACATAAGGCAAAAATGAGTTATGAGTTCTACTTCATTCTCCGCATCAAACTCTATGTGCACACAAAATTTGGTTTTCGTATCACTTTTGTAGCCAAAGTTATTGCTTAAAAACATTATCGCTTATGTCGAATAGTTCGTGACATACATATGCAATAACCGCCTAAATCAACATAATAATATTGGAGAGATATTTTATGTTTAAAAATACAGGCTTATCTAAACTTAAGTTATTATTGCACAATATATTTGGAAACAGCTTCTCAAAATTGTAAGGTATATCATAACAGCCTATCTCGAGTTAAGCGTTTTTGGAACGTAAAAGTTTATCATCGAAAAATTAAAAAATTAAAAAAGGAAATTAAAAATAGATTTTTGCAATAAACACCTAACTTGACATAAGTAACAAAAATGTAAAATTACAAATTTGCATAAATAGCCTAAATTTCAAATTCTCAAATAATATTTTTGTTCTAGAACATACTCAATTTTAAATAATTTCAATTTTTAATTGTTTAGTTATCAATTTAAGAAAATTTTTCTCATAATAGTCTTCCATTCAACACGAAATTATTGTTTTTTGACCATCAAATTTGTGTAAAAAATATGTTTGAATTTTTAAACCGTGTTTACTATCAAAACCACAATTTTAGACTTAAGCGGTTATCGCTTATGACCACAGAATTTCATATATTTCCATCATCAATTTATTATTATTATTTCTCATAAACATCAAATGCGGTATCTAAATAGTCTGTCTCAAAATATAACCTCTCACCACATTAATAACAAACAATTTTTAATTATTTAATTGTTAATTACACAAATTCTTATACAAATTAATTTAAAAAAAAAAAAAAAAAAAAAAATCAAATGCTATTTTAATAATGATTTCGGGTGTATAATTGATATGTTTAACATTGCTCTCAAAATTGATTGGAGTTAAATTAATAAAGAAATTTGTATCAGTAAACTTTATAAAAGTCCTACCAACCGAAATAAAAAAATACAGTATACCTACATAATGTTCAACTAAATATTAAAAAAAAATGATAAAATTTTTTTAGATTTCAAAAAAATAATTGTTCCAATAATTCTTATAAAGATCCAATATCTATATAATTTTACAAAATTTTTTGCTCATTTTTTGTTAAATATTTATGTAGTTTTGATTCAGCGCACATCATTTCGTTTTTACGTCTTCTCTATTAAAATTTTTTGAAGAAATTTCTGTTATTTTGCTTTAAACAAAAAAAAAAAAAAAATCAAATTAATAAAATTTTTGAGTGTAGCTATATTATGAGACGTACTGTACGTATTCTCGTAGATCTATTTCATTTAAACATTATTAGTTCAATATTTCAATAAGCGCATATTTCTACAAATACCCCCCTTTTTTTTTATTTTTAATTTTTATATACGAGAATGTATGTGTAGTGTATGTGTGCGTGTATAGTAGCATCTTAGTCTATCTTTATTACTTATATAATACATAAATATACTGTAATTGTATACCACCAACAATAAATTATTGTTATATATTTCATTATAAACATGTGATATAATGTGTAATCGTATATGATTACCTATATGTATATTTTTAAATCAATTTTTTCGTATATATACGTATTTCGTACATACATATATATATATATATATATATATATACATATATATTTTTTATCATTTTTTTTTTATTTTAAATAAATTAAAAATTAATATGTCATATTTTAATTTGTAATTGTAATTGTTATTTTTATTGTATAGGGTAAATTTATACGAATAAATTTTGATGCATCAGGATACATATCAGGAGCAAATATTGAAACATATCTATTGGAAAAATCACGTGCCATTCGTCAAGCAAAAGACGAAAGAACATTCCATATATTTTATCAATTATTAGCTGGAGCATCACCAGAACAAAAAGATAAATTCATATTAGATGATATTAAAAGTTATCCATTTTTATCGAATGGTAATTTACCAGTACCAGGTGTTGATGATTTTTCTGAATTTCAAGCAACTGTTAAAAGTATGAATATAATGGGTATGAATAATGATGATTTTAATTCAATATTTCGTATTGTAAGCGCTGTATTATTATTTGGATGTATGAAATTTCGTCAAGAACGTAATTCTGATCAAGCAACATTACCAGATAATACGGTTGCACAAAAAATAGCACATTTATTGGGTTTAAATGTAACTGATATGACACGTGCATTTTTAACACCAAGAATAAAAGTTGGTAGAGATTTTGTAACAAAAGCTCAAACAAAAGAACAAGTCGAATTTGCTGTTGAAGCGATAGCAAAAGCATGCTATGAAAGAATGTTTAAATGGCTAGTTAATCGAATTAATAGATCATTAGATAGAACAAAAAGACAAGGTGCATCATTTATTGGTATTCTAGATATGGCAGGATTTGAAATATTTGAATTGAATTCATTTGAACAGTTATGTATTAATTATACAAATGAAAAATTACAGCAGCTATTCAATCATACAATGTTCATATTAGAACAAGAAGAATATCAAAGAGAAGGTATCGAATGGAAATTTATTGATTTCGGTTTAGATTTACAACCGACAATTGATTTAATTGATAAACCTGGAGGAATTATGGCACTATTAGATGAAGAATGTTGGTTTCCAAAGGCAACTGATAAGACATTTGTTGATAAGCTTGTATCAGCTCATTCGATGCATCCAAAATTCTTGAAAACAGATTTTCGAGGAGTGGCTGATTTTGCAATTGTACATTATGCTGGTAAAGTGGATTATTCAGCTGCTAAATGGTTAATGAAGAATATGGATCCACTTAATGAGAATGTAGTATCATTGCTTCAAGCTTCACAAGATCCATTCGTTGTACAGATATGGAAAGATGCTGAAATTGTTGGAATGGCACAACAAGCTCTAACTGATACTCAATTTGGAGCTAGAACACGAAAAGGAATGTTTAGAACGGTATCACATTTGTATAAGGAACAACTCGCAAAATTAATGGATACTCTTAGAAATACTAATCCTAATTTCGTGCGATGCATTATACCAAATCATGAAAAACGTGCTGGAAAAATAGATGCTCCATTAGTTCTCGATCAATTAAGATGTAATGGTGTTTTAGAAGGTATTCGTATTTGTCGTCAAGGTTTCCCTAATCGAATACCGTTCCAAGAATTCCGTCAACGTTATGAACTATTGACTCCGAATGTGATTCCCAAAGGTTTCATGGATGGTAAAAAAGCCTGCGAGAAAATGATTCAGGCATTAGAACTTGATCAAAATTTGTATAGAGTGGGACAATCGAAAATATTTTTCCGTGCTGGAGTTTTGGCACATTTAGAAGAAGAACGCGATTATAAAATAACAGATCTCATCGTTAACTTTCAAGCATTCTGTCGAGGTTTTCTTGCTAGAAGAAATTATCAAAAACGATTGCAACAATTAAATGCAATTAGAATTATTCAACGTAATTGTGCTGCTTACTTGAAATTGAGAAACTGGCAATGGTGGCGGTTGTATACGAAAGTAAAACCACTGCTAGAAGTTACTAAACAAGAAGAAAAGCTTGTTCAAAAGGAAGATGAACTAAAGCAGGTCCGTGAAAAATTAGATGTATTATTAAAGAGTGCCGAGGAGTATGAATATAAATACAAACAAGCACTGGAAGAGAAAATTGCATTAGCGGAGCAATTACAAGCAGAAACTGAATTATGTGCAGAAGCTGAAGAGAGTAGATCACGTTTAATGGCTAGAAAGCAAGAATTGGAAGATATGATGCAAGAATTAGAAGCTCGTATTGAAGAAGAAGAAGAAAGAGTTCTTGCATTGGCAAATGAAAAGAAAAAATTAGAATTGAATATTCAAGATTTAGAGGAACAACTTGAAGAAGAAGAAGCAGCACGTCAAAAATTACAGCTGGAAAAGGTTCAACTGGATGCTAAAATAAAAAAATTTGAAGAAGATTTGGCAATAACTGAAGATCAGAATCAGAAGTTATTAAAAGAGAAAAAGATTTTAGAAGAACGTGCCAATGATCTATCTCAAACTTTGGCTGAAGAAGAGGAAAAGGCTAAACATTTAGCAAAATTGAAAGCAAAACATGAAGCAACAATTGCAGAGCTTGAAGAAAGATTACATAAGGATCAGCAACAACGTCAGGAGGCCGATCGAACGAAGAGAAAAATTGAAACTGAAATCGCAGATGTTAAAGAACAGCTGAATGAAAGAAGAATGCAAGTTGAAGAATTACAGCAGCAATTAGCTAAACGAGAAGAAGAGTTAATGCAAACTTTGACAAGAATTGACGAAGAGTCTGCTGCAAAAGCGGCTGCACAAAAAGCACAAAGAGAATTAGAATCACAACTTGCAGAAATCCAAGAAGATTTAGAAGCCGAAAAGTTAGCGAGAGCAAAAGCAGAAAAGATCAGAAGAGATCTTAGTGAAGAGCTTGAAGCACTAAAAAATGAATTGTTAGATTCCTTAGATACAACAGCCGGTAAATTATTTTTTCCTTGATAATTAAATTTGGCTTTTTTTCAAATTGTTTTTTTTTTTTTTTAGCACAACAAGAATTACGTTCTAAACGTGAACAAGAACTAGCAACTCTTAAGAAAAGTTTAGAAGAAGAAGCTACAAATCACGAAGGAACACTAACAGAAATGAGGCATAAACATGCCCAAGAAATAAATGCCATGAATGACCAACTAGAAAACTTAAAAAAAGCTAAAGCTGTTTTAGAGAAAACTAAACAGAATTTAGAAGCAGAAAACGCAGATCTAACAACTGAACTTCGTAATGTGAACAGCTCTCGCCAAGAAAATGATCGTCGAAGGAAACAGGCAGAATCACAAATAGCTGAGCTTCAGGTACATCCAAATTAAGAAGTAAATACAATGGAGAAATTTTAATTTTTTTTTTCTTAAATTCTAGATTAAATTAGCCGAGGTTGAACGTGCTCGCTCTGAATTACAAGAAAAATGCACAAAACTACAGCTTGAAGTTGAAAACATTAGTCAACAATTAGAGAAAGCTGAAATAAAAGCAACAACTGCTATTAAATCTGCTAGCAATATGGAAAGTCAATTGACAGAAGCTCAACAATTATTAGAAGAAGAAACTCGTCAAAAATTATCATTAAGTTCAAAACTTCGTCAAATTGAATCTGAGAAGGAAGCCTTACAAGAACAGCTAGAAGAGGATGAAGAAGCCAAGAAAAATTATGAAAGAAAATTGTCTGAACTCAATCTTCAAATGCAGGAAATTAAAAAGAAAGCTGACGAAGATGCAGATATTGTTAAAGAGCTGGAGGAAAATAAGAAACGAATGAATAAAGAAATTGAAACATTAGAACGTCAAGTAAAAGAATTACAAGCTCAAAATGATCGTCTTGATAAAAGTAAGAAAAAAATTCAGTCAGAATTAGAAGATACCACAATTGAATTGGAAACGCAAAGAACAAAAGTTTTAGAATTAGAGAAAAAGCAAAAGAATTTCGATAAAATTTTAGCCGAAGAAAAGGCAATTAGTGAGCAAATAGCTCAAGAACGAGATGCTGCAGAAAGAGAAGCACGAGAAAAGGAAACTAAAGTTCTGTCTCTTACACGTGAATTAGATGAAGCTTATGATAAGATTGAAGATTTGGAACAAAAACGTAAATCACTTCAAAATGAATTGGATGAGTTGGCTAACTCACAAGGTACAGCTGATAAAAATGTACATGAATTGGAGAAAGCAAAACGAGCACTTGAAAGTCAATTATCGGAACTTAAGTCACAGAATGAAGAGCTTGAGGATGATCTTCAACTTACTGAAGATGCCAAATTAAGATTAGAAGTAAACATGCAAGCACTTCGGTCACAATTTGAACGCGATATGCAAACTAAAGAAGAGCAAGCTGAAGAGAAAAGAAGAGGATTAGTAAAGACAATTAGAGACTTGGAAGCAGAGCTTGATGAAGAAAGAAAGCAGAGAGCTGCAGCAGTAGCGACAAAAAAGAAATTAGAAGGCGATCTCAAAGACATTGAAGCCACTCTTGAAATGCACAATAAATTAAAAGAAGATGCTTTAAAGCATGCGAAAAAGTTACAAGCGCAAGTGAAAGATGCAATGCGAGATGCAGAAGACGCGAAGGCTGCTAAAGAAGAATTGGCAGCAGTAAGCAAAGAAGCTGAACGAAAAGTTAAAACCTTAGAAGCTGAAGTCATGCAACTAACTGAAGATTTATCAAGTTCAGAACGTGCAAAGCGTGCTGCCGAAACAGAACGAGATGAATTACTTGAAGAGATAAATGCAAATGCTAGTAAAGGATCTTTGATGATCGATGAAAAGAGACGACTTGAAGCTAGAATAACTGCTCTAGAAGAAGAACTAGAAGAGGAACAATCAAATTCGGAAGTTTTACTCGATAGAAATCGTAAAGCTCAATTAACTATCGAGCAATTAACTACAGAATTAGCAACAGAAAAATCGAATACTCAAAAGAATGAGAATGCACGTGCTTTACTTGAAAGACAAAATAAGGATTTGAAAGCGAAATTAGCTGAAATTGAAACTGCGCAAAGGACTAAAGTGAAAGCAACTATAGCTGGCTTAGAAGCTAAAGTTAAAAATCTTGAAGATCAATTAGAAAATGAAACAAAGGAAAGATTATTACAACAAAAGACAAATCGTAAATTGGATAAGAAAATTAAAGAATTAACAATGAATATTGAAGACGAACGGAGACATGCAGACCAATATAAGGAGCAGATAGAAAAAGTAAAAACAAATACTTTTTAAAAAATTCTAATTTTTTTTTTTTTTTTTAATTATAAAATTGATTTTAATACCTTGCGAAATTTATTTTATTTTATTTTTTATAGCTTAATAGTCGTATAAAAATATTTAAACGCAATTTAGATGAAGCAGAGGAAGAAATTCAAAAAGAGAAAACACAAAAACGTAAAGCACAACGTGAATGTGAAGATATGCTTGAAAGTCATGAAGCTTTAACACGAGAAGTTAATTCGCTTAAAACAAAATTAAGGTAAAAAGTCTAAATACTTAATTGTTTGAAATTTTTTCTTTAATAAAAAAAAATATTACGAGTACATTATAAATGTACATAATATGTATATTTTATGTACAATGCATTCTCGATTATTGTAACACATTAAATGGAACAGCGCTGTTACCAAAATCGTTTTTCTGTGAAAATTGAATACAAACAGAATATAGAGTTTCGACGAATTTTAATTCTGATTTTATTTTATTTTATCTCTCACAAATTTGTAGTTTTGAACTTTTAATTGGAATGTATATCACCATCGTAATATCTCTATTCCAAAAATTTGATCGTGGCAATGTTTCCTGTAAAATTTCGTAAATTTTGAAGAGATTATTATTTCTTATAGACATTCTCATGATTTCTACGTTTCGACTTTGGTACAACACATCTTGTGGAAATAACCAAAGTAATGGTGGTGTATTATTTTTTTTAAAAACATTATTTATAACTTTATATACTTTAAAACGTTGTCATATTCGTATTACACTAGATTGGCATATACAGAAGAAAACATACTTACATACACATACACAAAATTTATGCACCAACAATAAACAAAACAAGTTGTGTACATACATAATATGTTCGATTAAAGATTTATAGTAGAAAGTAAGAGTAGCTTGACATTTTTCTTAAGATTAAAATCGTGTCCGTATACAAAAATTTTACTAACACATATAGAAACATGCGCGAAAAAATGCCAATTGATTTAGATTTTAGACAATCTACTGCATTCAATCAAATTGAGATTTAATAAAAGTAAAGAATTGTGCAATAATCGAGAACGCATTGCATATTATATTATTATTTTATATACAAAAAGCATATAATGTACGTACGTACGTACGTACATATACATAATTATATTTAGTATCAATACAATATTTTAAAAATCATTCATTTCATTCGTTCGTTCATTATTCATTTAATTACATTTTTTATTGTTATCGTCATTACTATTACTCGTATTATTTGTTTTATACTCATCATTATGTATTTTACTTTATTTTTATTTGTTTTTATTTTAAATTTAAAAATTTTTTAATTTATTTTATTCTTAAACTGTTACAAAAAAAAAAAAAAAAAAAAAAAAAAATAAAAAAAATTAAAAAAAATAAATAAACAATAAAAATCTTATATACGTTCGTTTCAAAGAAATATTCAGATAACACAAACCGAACAAGCAAAAGCATATTCAGCTAAAAAGGATACTGCTCTTATTATGAACTGCGATGGTCTGTAAGTAAGATAAGATTTTTGAATAAAGATGAAGTGTGATTTAATGAATTTAAAAGAGTTTATTTAAATATAATGTAATCTATATTCAGGATGAAAAAAATCCTTTTGTTTTTCACGTACCAAATTTATTATTAATTCAAAATCTAATAAACTTATTGTTTATTATGAGAATGTTTGGTTTTTAAATATATATATATATATATATATATATTATTTTTATATTAATTAAAAATAAATACAGTGGTGAACAAAATATTTGCAATTGAATAAAACTGCCAAGAAAAAAAAAAAATAAATGATTTTTCAAATTTTATGAAAGAAATTATAAAAAAAAAATTTTCCAATCATTTTTTTATCTCAACAAAGATTCTAAAATAGAATTAGCCAATTTTGTAAATTAAATATAAGAAAATTATTTTAATATTAACATTTTATTTAATTTTCAGTATTTTGTTTGATATCAGCAATAGCATTGATATCAGATATGAGATCATATTTTATTCTAATAATATTAATAATAAATTCAATTTATTTTCGATGATTTTCTTTCACATATAAACGATATATGCACATTTCTTATCATCACAGAGTTGACACTGTAGTCAAACTTCTGTTAATTTAAAATGAATATACTTAGTAGTTTTTCAATAATTTTTAATTAATTTTTCACTTTATAAAAATAATTTATTCAACTAAAACTACTACAGTTTTGCAAATATTATATTCACCATTGTATATTATATATGTATATATGATTATGATGATGATGTTGATATATATACATATATGTACTAAATTATCCTTTTTCTCCTCCTATATTTTCCAAAATTTATTTCTATTGTATATGCATGCATGCAATTCTGTTATGTGTGATTCCAGTAAAAAAAAAATATATATATTTTTTTTTTTTTTATTATCAATTTTTATATATTATTTTTTTCATGGCGCATAACGATCATAATTCATATATGTATATACGTAATTAGGGAGTTAACACCGATCGGTACAAGGCACGATAACGGTAGCGGTAAAACGCAACACCTATACTTTTGTGTCATCAGTTTATTATAATCAACATGATACAAAGATCGTCATACAAATGCGATATGCGGTACACGGTAGATATTACGAAATTATTTTGTATCGATACATGCACAATAATTCTATCGTGTACATACCGCTGTCAGTTTCGTACATAAGTATTATCTTCAGTTGGAGAAATTGAAATTTTTAAAAGCCAACAATTTTTGTATCGCATCATGAATGCGTATCTTACAGTAACTATAAAGGCATACTTTTTTCTTTTGGTTTCGTATCGCTACCGAGTCGATGTTAAACGGGATTTTTACTTCTAATATTTTAAGTAAATATTGATTTCTGTTTAACAATTTTCTATCATGTAATTTTGAAGGACCATCTACAATTTAATACAACATACCCGTATAAATTAGTATGTAAATCGCAAATCATCGATCGAATTTTATTGGTTAAAAAGAACAAACTCAATTGCATATTAAAACTTAGGACTGATGACTGATATGTATTTTTTGTTTCTATTCGTTTTCACTCCGAACGTGAGCATAACTCTTCCACATAAGTCTTTCATGTAACTCTGTATGCGTTAAGCTATTCTAATTGTTGAGTTATTTGTTATCTTTGTAATTTATAAGTAGACTCGATCATCAGCATTTCTAAACTTCCTTCCTTCCTTAAAAAAAAAAAAAAATGGGAATGATGATGATTATATACTTTTTCCGGGACAAACCACACCATTTCCAAGACAAAGACAAAACAATCATTGTTCAAATCTCATTCTTGACATTGTTCAAATCAAACTCAACACTATTTATGCCAATGTCAGCAGTGTTCAAATCAAATTCAATGCCTTCCATATCAATTTCAATTTCAATTTCAGTTTAGTTTTTCCTTAATGGGGTACTGGTAGCAGGTACTGGTAGTTGAACGCTTCGTAACTTCTAAATTCACCCACTAACTGATTGAATAAAGTTTTTTTTTGTTTTTTCTGTAAAAGTTTGTACAGACCAGACCGTACAGTCCGTTTAATTTCTTCAATTTGTCTTAAAGATTTGACTTCTTATTGATCCAATAAGTAAACATTTTTATTTAAGGAATTATTAATGTGGAATTCCTGTTATCCATTTTAATTTATCATGTTTTAATTAAATTAAGAACAACAGAGATTACATTGTTGTGTACATTATACGTTAGATATCTTTTTTATTTCAAGTTAATCATTTTTTAATTAAAGTTTTCTTGCTCTGTTTTACGCATATGAAAGCATGCAAGACAACTAGATTACAAAACAATTGCTACCACCACAGACCTAACAACCTAAGTAACCGTTACAGTTATAGTTACTTAGGTCTGTGCTACCACTATACTCTTATTCATTTTATTTTATATATTACATCCTCGTAAATATTTACAGTGCAAACAGTTGAAAATACTTACTGAATTTAAGCAAAATTTTCCTGCAAGTGAAAGTTTGATTTCTTGAACTTCTCTCTATTGGAAGTCTTAAATTTATAAGTAAAACATGTCCTATAATAATATTGCGATAAGCTTGAGTTTATGAAAGCATCCTATACATATTTTTTTTTTTTTAAATAAAGGAAGTAGTAAAATTATTATTTTTTTTTTATTTTATTGTTTTATTTTTGGTTTTTTAGTTGTTGGTTTTTTCTTTAATACTTTTTCATTTTATGTATTTTCATTTTTCTAAAATTATATTAATTTTTATTTATTATATTTTAATATTTTCTTCTCTACATAAAATATTTTAATTAAAGTTTTTATATACATATATATTTTTTTCAATTTCAATGAAGGTAAGTTCGGACATCACTACTATTTTCTTTTTTATATAATGCTACCAGAATTTATTGGGGGGCTTTCAATGACACATGTTTTCCATCAATTGAACCAATACAGGAATACAGTTAGGAAAGTGTCATTTTGAATTGAAAACATTTTGAAAACGTTTTCAAAATAGGATATTTCATTAAGTTCCGGAAAAGTTTTAAATTTTTAAATTTTTAATAATAGCATCAAAAACTTAATCTATTATTTTACCAAAATGTTGTTTTTTTATTCTATAAACAGATGCGACATGTCTTTGAAGTGAACCACAAGCAAAGTATCTGTACAAAAACATCTATTCATCCGACTTTATACAGTCATATTTATATTATATACATATGTACTCTAATACAGCACATAATTTCTCCTTTGGAAACACTTTGTCATCTGGCCTAATTGATTTTTTTTGGCTTCAAATGCTTCTTTGGTCATATGGACATTTACTTGAAATGTTTGTTTATGTTTTTTAAGATCCGGAAACTATCACAATGATTTTGTTTGACTGTTTTGTATTTGTGATTAACCTTGACAGGTCCATATAATCAATTAAATGCATACATCCGATTGAAATCTTCCTTTCAATTTGTGATGTTTTAGATACGGATTAATTCTCATAGAACGTTTTCTATGCAAATTTTCTTCATTCATTATGTTATCCAATATTTGTGATACTTCTATTATGATGTCGTCTATCAAATTTTCTATTAAATATTTCATTTCGTTTTTTTTCTTTTCACTAAGAAATTTACCTACATTTACAAATTATGTCATCAGAAACAATAGCCGCACCCGCTGATTTTTTTCAACAAATGTCAAAACTCTACGTATTACTCTACACATATTTCTTTCCAAAAATTTTTAGGGTGTAGAAATACATGTATATGTAATGCAATTGCAATCGAAAAATTTCACAAAAACTGAGTACCAGTCTTAAAGAAATGTCATGCGTGAAATGTAACCCAAATATAAATATGCGTATCGTGCAATATAAAAGAAACACTAGCTACACTTTTATAATAAGTAGCGCAATGTCCTAACTAACTTACCTTATTTTGTTTTTGAACAAAAAAATATATATATGTATATATTTTTCTTCTTCTATATTTTGTGCATGCAAACAAAAAAGTTTGTTAAAATGCATAAATTTTATATAAATTATATTTTTAATTGAATTTTCTTATATATTTAATTCTTGAAATTAATTTTTTGATATCTATATTTTTTTTTTTTTCAAGACGTGGAATTTTGGGTTCAACTCGTTTAACAGGTGCATCAAAAAGAGCAGATGATAATGCAACTCAAGAGGAATCAATAGATGGTGATGATTCAGGGAACTGACGAAACAATACGACAACAACAATACGATTTCGTTATCAATATTCCTAAAAAAAAAAATAAAATAAAATAAATTAAAAAAATACATTTTTTTTTTTTTTTACAGCAACAGGAGAAATTTAAAAACAAAAAGTTAAAATATTAAATAAAATAATATTAATAATAATTATAGAAATATAATTTAAAAAATAAATAATTAATTAATTAATTATCAAAAATAATATGATGAGAATATTTATTTGTGAAAATTTTTAATTTTTATTCAAATAATAAGAAAATCAGAGAGAAAAAAATTAAATTCATAAAAATTCATTAATTATTTTAAATATTAAATGAAAATTATAATAATATAAATCTCCATCTTTTTTGTATACATTTTTTTATGAATAATAAAATACAACAAGAGAAATAATAATAATAATAAACAAAAAAAAAAAATAAATTGAATAAATATTAATAAAATTTAAAATAAAAATGATAATAATTTTTAAAAAAATATACATATATAACAACAATCATAATAATAAGATGCATTTATTTAAAAAAAAATATATATATATATATATATATATATATTAAAAATAGAAAGAAAAAAAAAATCTAAAGAATAAAAGTAAAATTCTTATATTGTAAATTTTTTAAAAAAAAAAAAAAAAAAAAAAATACAAATGCATACACAAATATAAATAGAAAGGCTTAATTTATGACCTACCACCAGTATGCCATTACTTAACAATTTATCATAAAATAGTAGTAACTAACTGACAAATAATCAAAAAAAATTTAAAGCTAATCGTTTCCATTGAATGCATATTCGTATGAATTGTAAATGTAAATCGTATATTGCATCTGAGATCTCTGTTCACGTTCGTCAGAATATTGACAAAAATTGCACAATGTGTATGAGACAGATATAATATTAGACTTTCGAAGAAGAAGATTATTCGTACAAACAATAAACATTTATTATATTTTTGAGATTATACTAATAGTGTAAAGTGTAACTGCTATATAACGGTGAATTGAAAGAAATTACCGAAGAACAAAATATCAAATAACTTTTAATACATTTTATACTTATTAAATGATTTAATTTGCTTATATGTATTTAAACTTTGGTAATACTATGGAATAGTTAAACGATTAAATGATATTCTAGTAAAATATTCTCACGAAAATTCTTTTACAAAATCTTCTTTTATAGTAACTTTTCAATGAAATGTGATAATCATTTTTCATCATAAATAATACTATACACTTTCTTACACTTTAACAGATTATTTGCCAAATGAAATGTGTAATAATTGTGGTAAGCTATTATAGTAGTTGGACAAAATTTTATGCATAAATTCGTATAAACATGATTCGTTAGAATTGTGATGACTACAATTCATACAAATACACATTCAATAGAGGCGATGATTAGCTTAACCCCCCTATTCTGAAAATAATCACTGACAAGTCACAAGTCACAATTATAATGGATAGTCACAAGTTGTGACTTTTTTACATTTATTGTGACTTTTCGTATTCTGAGTTAAAGTCACAATTTTGACATTTAAAGAATGAATCACAAGTTATGATCATCAAAATAGCAGGTCACAGTAGTTATAAATTGTGAGTTTCAGAACAAGTGAAGTGATCGTTTACAATTTTTTTTTGTAAATTATGGAAGAAGTTTTGTTATTATGTTATGTCTTCTTTTAGAAGAAAAAGAAAAAAAGTAAAAGTGTAGTTTATTGCATTGTTTACATTTTATTCGATTGTAAATTTTTTTGTTATTTTTTTTTATATAACGGTAGCTACTTACTTTCAAAATTTTCCATCGAACTCTCTTTTTTTTTATATTTATTAATATATTATTTTTTTAAACTATCAGAATGCAAATTGTTTGATGTTTAATATTTTCATGGCAGTTAACAAGTCTACACAGAGTTTGGAGAAAATTTGTGACTATGCCTGTGACTTTGATATCAGAATACGAAACAGCTGATTAGTCATAATAAAAGTCACAACTTAAATATCATAAAAATAGTCACAAGCAACTGTGATCTATGACTAGTCATAACTTCAGAATCGGGGGTAAAACAATTTTTTAGTAAAATCTATTCGAAATTTAAAAATATTTTGCTTAAAATAATAATTACCTAGTAGTAAACTATGTATATTATTTCATTGCCTTTTTTTTTTTTTTTAATTTAATTTCTTTACTAGTATGAAAAAACTGATCTAAAGTTGACATTATTTATTACATACATATCTTATGTATTTATTTTATTTGTATTTAGTAAGCAAATTTTGGTAATTTTCATAAAAAAAAATTTTTACAATTCGAATAAAATAAAAGTCAAAATTTTTTTTTTATAAAATTTAACAATAACCAGATATGTATATAAATACAAAAATTAGCTGTGCCTGTGCGTGCTCTCAAATGAGCTACTACATAATTGAGGGGTATCGAAGTAAAACTTGCCATGTCCACTCTAAGTCGTTTTGAGATAATTGTAAAAAACTTTCTGGCTAGTTTTGAAAATTAAACAGATTTTTGAATGATGTATCATTTAGAGACAAAGCAATATCTTTTAATACTACTTTAAGCAATTTATTCTCAAAAACATCTGCTCTTTGTGATGGCATCATTATTTAAAAATTTTTTTTTTTTTTCGTAAAGTTGACATGGCACGGCACAGTTTGCTTCTATATCCGTCAATTTGACTTTCAAAATTCTGTGCGGTGGTCTGTCAGTACTGCTACTACTAAAATAACAGCTATAAGAAAAGGTGTATGCAATATATTTTTATGCTATACACTATTTATATTGCATTTAAATTTTACACATTACAAGCACATAAATGTACATCATGCATGAGTGTATATATGTATGTACTATCAAAATTTATATTGCGATAAATTCATACATTTTAATAATAAATAATTTCAAAAATATTGAGAAAAAAAACATAATAATAATAATAATAATATTGATTTTATTTAATTACACATAAAATATGAAATTGAATAATAGGTTTTTTTTTTCTTTTTTTTTTTTACATTTTTATTTTAATTTAAAAAAAAAATAATACATAATAATTATCTTTACATTCGAATTTACAAATAAAATAAAATAATTTGAAAAAATTAAAAAAAAAATATATATATAATTATTTTTCTCTTGTGCCTTTTAATAGGAAAAAAAAAAAAAAATTGAATTTTTTATTATACAACACTCGTTTAAAATTAAATACATTATAATGAAATATGTTTCTTTTTTTTTTTTTTTTGTATTTTTGTATAAATAATATTTTTATTCCTTTTTATTGTACAATAACGATTGATTGCGTGTAACATTCACAATATTAAGATATTTCAGCAACAATAACAAAACAAAATATAACAATAATAATAATAATAATAATAAGAAGAAGAAGAAGGGATTAGATGAGAAAAAAAAATTTTTTTTATTTTACAAATTTAAGAAAAAAAAAAATACAAACAATAATAAAATGTGTGCATTTCAATAAAATAAATAACAACAATAATAATCAAACAGATAAACAAAAATCTGAAAAATTCGTAACTATTACTGCCCATTTACTCATACAATCAAAGCAACAATATTACTTACAATAAAAAAAAAAAAAATGAAAATAAAAAATGTTGCTTTATATCGTATAACAATATTAAATGAATTAAAGTAGCAACATTATAGTTGTGTTAGGATGGCCAAAATTTAAAATAATAATAAATTGTAGAAAAAAAAAAAAAAAAACACAATTTTTGTAGAGAAAATTATTTGTACATTTCAACGACACATGATTACATTTTGATTTATGTGTACAATACAATTAAAAAACAATTATTACATAAATGTAAGTGTTGATTGTATAGGAATCATGTGTCGCAGAGAGTACATTATACATAAGTATATAAACATTTTTTTTTTTTTTTTTTTTAAATAATGATTGTAATAATATTTTTTCATCTATCATTCCGACAGTATCACTAAAATGTATATACCTAATATACTTTAATACTACAGCAGCAACATCATTTTTTAGAATTATTAGCTGTGTTTCTTTCACATGAGCAAAGTACTTAAAAATCAGTTTGGTTTAATAATTCACTAAATTTTTATGTGTGAACTGTTCAAACAATTTTTCAAAAGTAGTTCACTCATACTTTGTGAGTAGTTACGTTATTTCTTTCTACCAGATGTCTTTTTAGTTTCACATTATCCAACAAAAATGGAAATTGACACTGTTTAGGTTAGATTTCTTGGTATAAACAAATATCATATGGAGTGTTTTATATAAATTTTTCAAATTTTAGAGTAAAATAATTTTAAGGTTATCTTTTGCTTCACTTGTCAAAATTATTTATGTTTCTTTGAATAGTTTGAGTCCATTGCTAAAATAATTGCTCAGAAGTAC
This sequence comes from Villa cingulata, assembly GCA_951394055.1. NCBI lineage: Eukaryota > Metazoa > Arthropoda > Insecta > Diptera > Bombyliidae > Villa > Villa cingulata. The sequence continues at coordinate 1,105,338 of OX596017.1, read as the reverse complement.
TTTGCTCACGTGAAAGGAACACAGCTATTAGCTGATAAGTGATATGTTGCTGCTTTGATTGTAATTATTATTTATCACCAATTTATACACACATCCACATAATTATGAATAACTAAAAAAAATTAAATGAAAAATATTTTATACATTTTTTGAAAATTGATTATGTAATGTATTAAAATAAATTAATATTGTAAAAATAAAAATATCAAAAGCAAATATTTTGAAAAAAAAAAAAAAAATTCCATAATAAAATTCGAATGAATCAATCAAATATGATTAATTATTATTATTAAATCTTGAACAAAAAAAAAAAAATAAAATAAAAAAATAAAAATAATAGAAATTTTGAATTTAGGTAAATTAAAAATTACATTAATTCTATTAGTTATAATAAATTAATGTTTTAATGTTTTATAAACTTTATAATATGTTGTATGAAGTTTTTTTTTTTTTTTGTTTTAATGCACATATTACAATTTTTTTTTTTTGTATTTTTTTGCATTTTTCTATTCTACATTTTTGTTTTTATTTTTCTTGTTTAATCTAAAGAAAATAAATTGTATTTTATACACATACATTATGTAATACTTTCAACAATATTATTAACAATAATAATAATAATAATAATAAAAATAATAATTATGTATAATTCCAACACAAGTAATAAACTTAATAATAATAATATTTAATAATATATAATTAAAAAAGATTTTATTTTTTTTTTTTTCTTATTATGTATTTATTTTTAACAAAACAAAAAATATAATAAAATAATACAGCAATTAATAAAATATAATAATAATATATAATAATACATGAAAAAGAGAACATGCATAAACATAAAACGAACGACAATATTATTTTTTCATTATACAATTACTATTATTATTACTGTTTTTAATTATATTAGTAATTATTTACTAAAAAAAACAAAAAAAAAAAACAAAAAAAAACAAAAAAACAAAAAAAAATTATTGATTATAAATATAAAAAAAAAAATATATAAGAAATAAAACAAAAATTAATTAAAATTAAAAATAGTCATACTAATAAATAAATAATCAATAATAATTATAACACTAACATAAAAATATTTTAATAATTATTATTAATATTATAATACATACATATAAAATGAAGTTTTTTATTAATGTTTTTTTTTTTTTCTGTTGTCGCCATTTATAATAATTTTTTTTACTTATTATACATACATATACAATTTTATTATTATTTCTTTGTTTTCAATTAATATATTTTTTCAATTCTTTCATAAATACATACATATATAAATTAGATTATTCATGTAATAAATCTATAATACATATTATTATTTCATAAACAATATTGTAAGAAAATGTTTAATTAAATGTTTCATTTTATTCAAATGAACGATAATTTTTTTTTTTTTTTTAATATTTATAATGTAAAATATATAAATGTACTTTATACGATCTGCAAAACTGCTAAATTACTGTTCATTTTCGTATATGTATATACCGTTACTTCCAAAATGCATCAGAAATAATTTAGATACAAAATCGCATGTTCCGAAAATGTCAAAGTATAATATTTGATGATATCAAATGTTTCAAATCGTTTTGTAAATGTATTTTTAAAACGTATCAAATGAACAAATAGCGCATCTACTATATAATTAATGCTTTCATGATACAATGTATCTACATATATATATGCATCATAACTTTGTATTATGACAGTTGTAATACTGTATCACAACCTGTTTTTCCACATTTTTGAAGTCAATCATAGTTACTGTGTTGTGACAAATGAAGACAGAATATGTCTAACCTCGAAAACTTTTTTTTTTTTTCAATTTCCAGAAGAAGTTTGGCATAAATTCCTTATATTCTTCGTTTCGTTATTCGCTCTTTCAGGTAAAATCGGTGCTTTTCTTTTTTTCCCTTATATAAATACAATAAAAGCAGCCGTATGACGTTTCCGCGGAAAGGTATATGTACATTGTTCTATAATTAGATAAAAACATTTATTAAATTATAAATGGCAGATCGTGTAATTATTAAAACAGATCCATAACAGATAACTAACGAGAATGCATCTGTATCTGAATTCGGTTGTGTTTTTGGCACGCAGTCTGCATTGTTTTGCTGCATTTCTAACGTGCAGTTCGTTTTTTCAGTTTTCTGCACAGTAAAAGCTCGTTTTCAACGGTAATACTACGCTGCTTCTGCTAAGTATTAGATCAGATTTTTGCAGTTGTCAAATTGTCACTGCGAGTGGTGATTGAAATTAATAAAATGGATGAAATATTGTAACTAAATAAAAATAAAAAATTTTAAAGTTACATATATTTATTTTTTTAATATAAATTTAATATTATAATTTTATTTATTTATTATTAATGCATTGTGTTCTTGACATGTGTCAATACATCTGCACAGAAACAGAATGAACTGCTTCTTCACAGTTCTTATTTGCACCAGCTTGATTCACAGTCAGAACTGCAGCAGAGCTTATATCGCGAAAACACAATCTTCATGTTATCCCAGACAGAATCTGATAAAAAAACAAAATCTGCCACCCTTGTAAATTAGTAAGACAAATATCTGCCCGGAAAATTGACAAATTTATGACTGTTTGGCAGATCGTGTAAGAGTAGTATCTTAATAATAATATAATATGTACACATAGTAAATTTGGTTGGCAAATATCACAAAAATATGTAAATTGAAAAAAAAAAAAACAATTTTTATCGTATTTGTTTATTATTATTTTTTTTTTAATGCATCATTTTATTTAAATAAAATTTCTGTTTAAATTTTTCATTGTGTTCTACATGAAAATGATATGATATGCACATTATGTGAAAGTCGTTTATTATGACATTCGAAATTTCAAGAAAATATAATCGTTATATTTGACAATCGATATAATAATTAGCAGTAGCTTATTGCTTCGATTATGTAACTGTCGATTTATGAATGCATTTAAATGACATTTATCAGAAAATAATTTTCATTTACTATATTTGCGAAATGCAATAATTTTTTCAAAAATTTACACCTAATATTTTTTCACAGTTGCCGAATCTTTAATGAACTGATCGAATATAAATATGAGTAAAGCACGAGTATTGTAGTGTAAAGTAAAGTAAATGTCGTGCTGTTTGGCATTTCGAAATCCAACCAGTAGTATTCTAGTACTACGATACATTAAAATTCTAAGATTTTGCACAGAAATCTGATGATGACACATTGATTATTTTTTATAATATTTATTTATGGTTTTATATATTGATATTTTACTATGATAATACAGAAAATCTATTATAATATTCAATTATATTTATATGCTATCAAATCAAATTTGGCCTTTCCGAAAATGTAGTGTACTCAAATCTTTGCGCACGATCATTAGTCAGATGATAAATGATGATCATCAGATAATCATTACTATTTGTAATTTGCAATACAAACACATCTATGTACTGTCTATTTTGCTTTTCAAAAATAAAAGCATCCCAGATTTCTTTTTTTTTTTTTTTTTAGGTACAAGTCAAACTTAAATTTTTCTATTCTTCATTGCATACAGTCCAAACCAAACCAAATACATTAATGTGCATTATTTTGCAATATTATTTTCGAACATCTGATTCTTATCATTTGACAATAAATCTGTATTATGTATATTGAAAAATATTTTGTATTACAAACTTGTACGATCATCAAATTACAGTCAATAATTTTAAAGTTATTTTTTTATTTATTTTCTTTTTATTTATTTATTATTCGTTATAAGCTATAAACTATAAGCAACAATCGTTTGTCATGATATATTAGAAAGAAAACAAGTACATAATGTGATTTGGACAATAGATCACTGGAAGTATGTATGTGTTTTCCATTTAGAATTCACCAAAGTCATTATAAACAACTTTCATACAGTCTTGAAATATTTTTTTAAAATATAATTTTAAATATTGCAATAACAAGAAATTTCAGAAAATTACATTATATTACATATTATTTTTCATTTATATACAAATATTTGTTTTTTTCTGCTCAACTAAGGGCTTCATTATTAAATGAATATACATTATTAGTAACATAACAAACAACACAAATTTGAAAATCTGATAAAATAAAAATGTAAGAAATTTTCTTTTAATTATTTTATTTCATCAATAAACACACACACACACACACACATAGTACATAAAATAACCGCATTTTTAAATAATATTGTTACATTATATGTATACAGTTATTTTTTTTTTTTTATTTTCTTTATTTTACTTCAAAAAAATATTTTTTTTAAAAAATTTAAGTGCCATTTTGTTTTTTTTTTTATTTCTGTATATTTGTAGATAAATTTCTTTATAAAGGAACTTTCTCAAAAAAAAAAAAAAATATGTGCATTTGGATTTTATAAAAACGTTCGAATGACCATCAAATTTTTTAAATATTGTATATAAAGAAATTACTATATTCGGAAATTTGATGGTTATTTCACAAAATTTATCAAATCGATGGTCATACAATTTAATATGTATTTTATTTTTAATTTAAGAATAAATATATATTTTTTTTTGACGATCAATCGCAACTTATATAAGTATATACCATCATTTATAAAAAAATAAAAAACAAAAATTGAATTGTAATAGCGACAAATTATATTTGATACAAAAATAAAATGAACGAAAAAAATAATGATCACAGCAATATAATGTATAATAAATCATAATAATAAAAAATAGCAGTAACAAATGAGTAATAATAAAATAATTAAATAAATATTATACAAAAAAAAAAAAAGAAAAAAAACTTTAAAATGAACAATTTAAAAACAAAAAACATTAAAAAACAAAAAAAAACAATGAAAAGTACGATGTTTTTTTCAAACATATTTATAATCAAATTGAGAAAAATAAAGCCATCATAATTTTTTTTTTTTTTTTATTTTACATATACATATATGTATTTTAGAAAAAATCAAAATAAAAGTAATAAAAAAATATTAATGAAAAAATTTAAGAAAAAGCAATTAATTAACCTAAAATCGCATGAGTACTTATAAAAATAACTAGAACTAAAATGATTTTTTTTTTAATTATTTTAATAATAATTTAAACTTATTTTATTTTCCTCTTTTTATTTTGATAAAATTTTGATACAAATATAAACAATTATTACTGAAAAAAAAAAAATGCAGTTTTCTTCTCTTTGCTTTTTTTATTTTATAGTTTTAATTTCAAAATTTATCAGCGCATAAACTACTCGAGTGTTTTGCAAGCAAGCGTGTAGTGTAAAGTGTACTCATATACACATAAATAATGTATTTACATTATATTATGTTTATATAAATACATACATACGTAAGAAAGTAAATTGTAAGTATAAAGTATTTTGAAAAACAATAGCCACCTGTTGAGTTTAGAGATACACTCGCCTATATACCTACTGACCATTTACATGAAACATCCGACATCCGCCGACCTTCATTCGCACTCTCCCTCGAGTCTCTCTACACTTCTTAATCATTCTCAACTTACGGTCAAAGTGTACACAATACTTATACAGTCACACATATTTTATAAAGTGGAATCATTTTTATGTAAAATATTTAAAAATTTTAAAAGTCTTGGAATTGTTCACACAAATACACTGGTATTTGGCGAAATATAGTCAGAAAATCAAATCCCGACTAAAAAAGTGGTTAAAGCAATAAAGAAAAATGTAATATTCCAAACCCTTTTTATATAGAGCATTTTAAGAGGCATCTTTTAAGCCATAAATCACATCTGTATCACTTACCGTTATGAATATATTGGTGAAAAAGAAAAAAAAAAGAATTTTTGAACCTATAAAATGTTCAAAAATCTATGTAGCTGAATCTGGAAAATCACTTGTCTTTGGTTAACAAGAATTTATCATTTGGTCAAATTTGTTTGCAAGCATGGAAAATTTGAGCATATTTTTGACCGTGTGTTGTATTGTTTGAAAAATTACATAGCACATGATTTTCTTGAAATTGAAATGTGACGTGATATTCATTTCATTGACGCACAAGCATCATTTTATAATATAATTTTTATATACGAGTATTTTTGTCGGTTCGTCATACTAATGCCTGTGACATATACCATATAATTGCGTGCGTACATTTTGTACGTTGACAAATCAAGTAAAATGTGTGAAATAGGATAGGATATGAGCTAACAGGCAGGCATACATAAGAAACGCAATGTAGAGTGGACCAATTCACAACTGGAGAAGCATAGCACGAAACCAGGAAGAATAGAGGGAGCTTCTATTAGATGTCAAGGCTCGGAAAGGGCTCTAGCCCTGTAGCGCCACTGATAATGATGATTTATTTGTTAAGGCGATTGTGCAATTCGTTTTTTCTTATGGTGTTTGACCCAATAGCCTAGTTTACATGAGGCGACATTTGACAGGGGGCAAATTTGACTTTTTCCTTTAAAATCTCATCGTTGTGTTTATACGAGGCGAAATTTGCCTAGCGACAAAAATGACAGTTTTCATTTTATCTTTTAAATTATCATCTATTTTGCTTTAATTCTATTTTCTTTTATTCAATGTAAGACGTATGGTGTATAAAATACACAAGCTAAAACTGAATTTATTTTGAATTTTAGTGGACCTAAATAAAGAATTCAAATTTTAATTGATTGAATTTTGAATTAAAATAAAGTAGAAAATTTTCATCATTATTTTTATAAAAATTCATTGAATATTATCGATATAATTTTGTATTTTTCCGACAATATTTCATATAACATAACATATTTACTAAAAAATGGGAATATAAAAATAAAAGAAAACATTGAATTAGTGAAGGAGAAATAAAAAATACGTCAAAATTATCCGCTGTAAAATTTTCCGTTCCATGTCACGCTACTCCTACGTACTTTTCTTTGTTATCACCAATACTAATACTTTCATGTCGTTTTGCGTCATCTGCAACTGTGTCGCCTCTTGTAAACTAAGGCAATAAATAACGCGTTCAACGGAAGTGACGCACGCAACGCATACCGCATATTGTGCACGAACTTTATACTTTTTCTTGCGTTTAAGGTTAAGTTGCGTTTGACAACTGGAAAATTCAGTGTAATTAAAATATTCCATAATAGAAATAGTGCGAGTTTGTTTATTGTTTAATGTTAACGAAACTTCATAATTAAATTAAAAATTTATAAAAGTGAATAATAATAATAATTATATTGATGTTGCTGTTTCACAAAAAAAATTTCAATTAACTAATTTCAAAATTAACACATCGCACGCAACACCTGCGAATTTAATTGTAACAACCCGAACCGGACTAGAACGCAATCTCAATCAACCCTACTATCATCATAGGATATAATACCTTTCGATTTCGATGTTTCTGAACAACGCGCAATTATATATTGTAAGATTAAAGGCCAAATCCAAATGCATACCATAACCATAAGTGATTATGCTTTGTATCTGCTATGCTTTACTTCATCTTCATTTCATATAGTGCAAAACAAATAAAAAAAGGAAACTTATTGGATCACAACTCTATCAAAATCAAAAACACAAATAATTTTTATTTTATTTTAAAATCATATTAATTGGAATTGGAGATTGAGATACATACATATCTCTACCTGGAAGACGTAAAATTTATAAAAATTTTAAAAAAAGAAATAAATCAAAATACAGGAGAATCAAAAATGCAGAGACAATTTCCGATATCTAGTAAACGTTCGTCGAAGTCTGCTAATAAAAATAAAACATTAAAATTGAATGTTTGCATTAATTGCGGTAATTATGTAAACGAATTGTACAGAGAATTCAGCCCAACAGTTGTTAGAATAATGGAATGTGATAAATGTCATAAGTTAGCTGATAAATATGTTGAATTTGAATCAGCTGTTATATTAATTGATTCAATGCTATTATCAAAAGCAGTATATCGTCATATATTATATAATGGAGATTTTAAATTATTTTGGAAATTTTCAATTGTTATAGTATTATTAGAATCATTTTCTATATCAAGAAAAAAATTATCTGATTATAATCAGTTATCATTATCAAATGAAACATCAATAAATTATACAAAAATAAATCTTTTAAGTGAAAAATTATTTTATATTTCCTGTTTACAAAATCTTTTCGATAATTTCATATTTTTTATATTGCTATATATATTATTTATTATATTCAATAATTTGATTTGTATGCATGATATTAAGAGAATTAAATATAATTTGAAAAATTTTTCATTAGTTATATATTTTTGTAAAGCATTAATAATAGCAAGTTTCAGTAAATTCTTTTTACTACCAATGATTATATGGGAAGAAAATGCAATCGATTTAGATATAAAATTATATTATATATTGATAATAGGATTTTATTTAACATCTTTAACAAAAGTATGCTCAGTTGTTTCAAATATACCTTCATTTTATTCTGGTATTGTTATATTATTAGCCTACATAATAAAAGATTTTTTTACCGATCAGTTTGTTTTAATTTTAAATGAAATTTATTTACATTGATATGTACATATGTCACATATTGTAAATAACAATATTATTTATTTCTAAAATATAAAATTGTAAATCATTGAAATATTTCTCTGATATTGAAAAAAAAATATATATGTACATAAGTATATGTATATGAAATATTCTAAAATAACGAAAAAATACGTAATTTTGTAATTTTTTTTCACATGTAAGTATTAATTTAATTAATTCGATTTATATTTAAAATGTAAATTTATGATTTAATATTTACAGAAAGAAATTGATACCATAGGTAAAATGAAAGTAGCTAATCTTGATTTTCATATTTCACATGATCAAAAGCATTATAAGATTGTTAAATGAAATTGCAAATATGTAATTGAAATTTAATTTACCAAAACAATAATGTTAAAAATAAAGAGATTAAAAGTTATACTTATTATTAAATACATAATCAAATTAATCAAATATATTGTTTTTTTTTTGGTTTTTTATTTAATTTGGTTTTGTTTTTTTTTTTTAGTTTTGAAGAATTTTATAAAAACTCGAATTAAGAATGTGAGTTAACTATCGGTTTTTCTATATGTATTCAGGCTTCCAATTGAATTAAATTTAAAGACATCATTAAAAAATTGAAATATTTCTAGCATTAAGTGGTGATGTTTTTTAAAATATGGTCATTTGTATATATTGTTTCAATTATCAATTTATATAAAGATTTAAATGTATAAACAAATAAAATATTATAATTTCATATATTCACGCAGAAATTTCTTATTTTTAATTTTTCACTTAAGATTGAAGTATATTTAATTTATTTTTGTCGTTTCCGAATGAACATTTTTTTCAAATCTTTATAATTTAATTTCTATAACGATTAGATTAGATGCCGATAAGAGTCATCTATTTTTGAAAATATAAGATAATTTTATTACAAAATAAAGCGGCAACATCAATCATTTAAAATGTTATATCATATCTTCTATTCAAAATGACATTTACTAAATAAGAAAATAATTACTCTGGCTGTGTGCGAACTGAGGAATTTTCTTAGTTTTTATAAAAGTAAGAAATATAGTAGACTTGTACTTGACGGTTGCTTACTTTGTTTTGTTCATTGATAAAGGTGTTTATCTCAACTATTCAAATTAAAACGCTAAAAATTGCAAAAAATTATCTGTGAAAAATTCTAAGAAATATAAAAAAAGTGGAAATGGAAGGCAAAAAAATAGTATATATTGAATTTTCAATAAAGAATAATAATTTTATAAAGAATAAAATAATGAATTTTATAAATAGTAAAATTCAAACGATAATTTATGAAAACAAATTTTGATAACAACTTCCTGTCTACTTAAAGTTGACGTGAATAGCATAAATTAAATTCGCACACCTAAAAAAGTACCGAAGGGAAAAGTAAGAAAATGTATGAATTCGCACAAGATCTCCATTAAATATATCTGCTGCTATACTGCATCCTTTTAGTTTAGCATTCTTACTATTTTCTTTCATTTCTTTTCAATTATTCAATTTTACTACGGAGACGCGGTTATCAGGCACGTCACTCCACTACAATTGTAGTATCTGGTATATCTAATATCTAATCTACTACTTTCGCTTTTAAACATGCTTTATGTACGTACTAATCAAGTTCTACTACTTTTCTATCCATCAGTTCATTAACTAAATTTCTTATATTTATGCGTTGTGTACGTGCATACGTGCAGTGTATAATACATTAGCTCCCCATTAATATTCCTTAAAAAAAATCTACTACTTTTTTTTGGAAATCTACTCCGCTTTTATGTGTAAATCGGTAGAGGTACATGTGCATCCCTGTTGGTTATCAGTTTGGTTTTGGTTTTGGTTTGGTTGGGTGTTGTGTTGTCATATGCACACACAAAAACACAGTACACAATACACATTGATAAAATATTAGAAAATTTGACATACCTTGAAAACAAAAATAAGTCAAAGACAAAGAGTTCTTGAATTTAATTAGAACACAATAATTTTTATTTTATACAAATAATAATTATTAATTAATTTGTGATATATTTATTATATATTTGTGATATACAACTATTTTCTAGGTTTCAAATTATATATATTTAAAATGTTAAAAAAAATTTATTTTTATTATAATTAAAAAAGTTATGAATAAGATCAGAATTTCTGGAATAAAATCAATATCTAGTCATTTATTGCAAATTCTAAATTCTTGGTATGTTATATAATATATAGTTTAAGAAGAAAATATAAAATTAAAAGTTTTTGCAAATTTAATATCAAATATTGTGCATAAAATTGTATATGTAAATGTATCACATTATTATTTAAGATTGAGCATACTACTCATATGTAATGTTTTGTCATTGTCAGTTGTTTATTAATGTATCTTAAAATATGTATGTATGTTGTCAACAGGTTATTGCATTTATTTATTAAGTGTATTTAAAAAAATAATTTTAAAATAAAGAATGTATTTTATATATATGTATATATATATATTTTTTTTTATTTTATTTTATAGTTATGAATTTACAAGTAAAAGAACAATTTTCACCATAACTGATCTGACAAATGATAATCGACGAAAAGAATATGTAAAAAAAGAAATTGTTGGGTAAAATTATTCATAAAAAATTTATTTATTTATAACTTTTCTATATTAATATTTACTTTATTTATTTTTAATTATAGATTTACAATGGAACAAATGTATGGAGTTGTTGCCGATGTATCAAATTATTATAAATTTGTACCATACGTACAAAAATCAGTTGTACACAGTCGTAATAAGAATCAATTTAAGGCTGATTTAATAATTGGTTTTCCACCATTAAAAGAAATTTATACATCAATTGTAACCGAGAAAAGACCAATATTAATATCTTCTGAATGTAAAGATGGTAAATTATTTACATATTTATTAAACGAATGGAAATTTAGTCCTGGCGTTAAAGATATTCAACAATCATGTGTTATTGATTTCAAAGTTACATTTGAATTTAAATCAATATTACATCGTAAAATAGCTAATTTATTTTTTGATTTGATTTGTGATCAAATGGAAAATGCATTCAAACAAGAAGCTAAAAAACGTTATGGTCCACCATCAATTAAAAGTTATGTATTATATTCATACAAATCATGACCGAATATAATAATATTATAATTATTATTGTTTGATTTACATTGTTTACATTTTAGATAATTAAATATGTACTCATAAATTTTGGTTCAAAATCAAATAAAAAAATATATGTTCATACAAGAAAATAATAGAAATAAATTTTTAAATTGAAAATAAATTTATTTTTGAGGTTGATTATTCTCCTAGAATTCATGAAATTTCAATATATCGAATCGTGTACCATTAAACTTAAAAGAAAACTTTGATTTAATAAAAAAAATAAAAAAAATGGTATGTAATTCACAAATAAACTTAATCATCTTCAGAAACAAGATTACTTTTATGACATTTTACAAAATTATGAATTTTATATATTATTATTATTTTTACATACAATACATTTATTACAATAATATGTCTTGTCTATTCTCTCAATTTGTTTCAAAATAATTCATATATCAGTTGGAAAAAAAAAATGATAATTTCATATATGTAAAAATTTATTAATTGTATTAAACTGTTGTTGATTTTGTTGGACAGCGATATAAAGCACATAACCTGGCAATTAAATAGCTTTTGGTGTTTGAATTGCTGACTCAATCTCAATACAGTTTTGTGATGAATTATTTGATGAACATCCTTCTCTTAAATCACCATTTCGATAATTTGCAATCCCTCTTATCATTTACATTACCATCCAACCCTTTCCGGAAATGGGGTTAAAATATTTACCAGTATTTTTTTAAATGGAGGGGGGTGGGGGTTAAGTAACGTGAATTATTTTCAGATTGCTAATAGAGGACACCCCTCTATCATTTCCGCTACCTCCGGCAGCCCGCCAACGAATGGGGTTAAAATATTTATCTTTACCAAAAATCTATAATAAAAACTATGTAACTCTCTTATTTTCTCTTTATTCTATGAATAGATTTTTACCCGTAAGTAAATTATTCATTTAATATTTTCCTTTTTTTAGAAAATGATTGAAATATGAATTGTCTTCATGGCATTATAACAACTAGATGGCAGTGATAATATTTGGGAGGTTTTTTTTTTGGTATACATACTTTAAAAGACGTTGGAATTTAAATTTAAATTAATACATACATACTCATAATGTGTTTGTAATTAATTATTATTATTTTTTTGTTTGATTTTATTATTCAAATGTAATATACAGTAAACATACATATTAAAAATAATTTTAAAAATATGTAAATTTTCAATTGAAATTAATAAAAAAATATTTTTTATTACCAACATAGAAACAAAAACAAATAAAAAAAAAATTAAGAACATTAAATAAGCTTTCATTAATAAAAAAATATAATACATACTATTAATATGATCACGAAAATTATTATATACAAAAATATATACATATCTATAAATTTCAAAATAAATTATTTTTATATTTATTTAAAATTCATTTTACATTATTAATATTGATAAGATGTACACATTATTATTTGAAAAATATTTACATATATATACAAATGTATTGTTTTATATTTAGAAAATTATATAAGACGTGATAAGACGGATATATATATATAATACATATGTATGTAAAAAAAATGCCTACATACTTATAATTAACTGAAAAAAAATCAAAGTCCACAAAATCATCATATAAATTAGTACATATATGATTATTTTAAGATTACAAAATATTCTAAATTAATACATAATATACATGCGCTGATGCGCTGCTGTATCAGAAGATTATCAGTGTTGGCTTTTTTTTTTCAGCTTTTAACAATTTTTTACTTTATAATTCAATATTTCTTTTATTTATTTTTTTATTTCTTTACTAATTTTAATAACAGTATTAAGTAATTTTTAAATTGATAACCTGTGACCGATGTAATGTGTCGATACTCGATACTGCCGATACTAATATACACTGCTAAAAGAAGTCGAGTAATATATTTTTTTTTGTCAATCTCCTAATATTTAACACAATACATAAATACTACTCAATCTAATAGATAGCTACTACTACCTACTACCTACTACCTACTACCTATAAATATAAAATAGGAACATATATGCGAAATACGTCTAAATATAATTAAAAAATTGCGATAATTCATATTGAGAAATTTTAATATTAGATGTACTCGTACATACAATATTATAATACAACACAATGTATTTATATTTTTACTATTTATATAAATTATATACATACAGGGTGTCCGGTTTCGGGTGGTCATCCGGCACATAGTAGATAGGTCTCGCCGAGACAAACAAAAAATCGTTTTAGAGGGAGGGGGGTAATCTCAACCGTTTAGCCGCTAGAGGGCGATGAAGATTTTTCGCACTCAATCTACGAAACACCCTTTAATAACTACGGTGTACTAGATAGAAGAATCTGGTCTAAGAAAAATCTGAAGGAAACTCCCCCCTCTCTTCAATGATACCTTATATGCTTCTCTACGTTCTTTGTTTCAAGAGTTATTGTGTTTAAAAGACAGAATTTAGTGATTTTTTGCCATTTTTTTCAGAGATAATACAGGCTGTGGAAGTAAAGCGCCCTCTATATTAATTTAAAATTACAAAAACAGAAAGCCTAAGACACCTGCTTCATTTTTGCCCTTTACAGTAAAGGTCTATCTCTCACAGTTTTTTCCATGTTCTATCTTTTTAGTGTTTGAATTGTGTAAAATCATGTAAAATCATGTAAAACTCATATCAAAGAACAGTATTTTATTAAAAAATGGCTTTTCAAATATTGTTTATTATGCGCTGGTATTGAATTGGTAAGAGATAGATCTTTACTGTACAATACTAAAATGAAGCGGACATTCTGGGCTATCTGCTAATTTAAGTAAAAATTGATATAGAGGGCGCTGTAATTCCACAGCCTGTATTATCTCTGAAAAAAATGGCAAAAAATCACTAAATTTTGACTTTGAAGCACAATAACTCTTGAAACAAAGAACGTAGAGAAGCATATTAGGTATCATTGAAGAGAGGGGGGAGTTTCCTTCAGATTTTTCTCAGACCAGATTCTTCTAGCTAGTACACCGTAGTTATTAAAGGGTGTTTCGTAGATTGAGTGCGAAAAATCTTCATCGCCCTCTAGCGGCTAAACGCTTGAGATTACCCCCCTCCCTCTACAACGATTTTTTGTTTGTCTCGGCGAGACCTATCTACTGTGTGCCGGGTGACCACCCGAAACCGGACACCCTGTATATCTAATAAATATGAATTGAATTGTGTTAGAATTATTGACTTAAAACTGTGTATTGAGGAAGAAATATGTATACTACATGTATACATATTATGAATAAAGCGATTTTATAATTTGTATGCATTAATTTATAGAAATTGATGAGAGATTTAGAAGAAAAGAAAAAAAAAAACAATAAAAATAATGAAAACACGTAAATTGACTGCATTTTTTGCACATATCCTATAAATGTATATGAAATATATAATGTATGTAAGGATGTCCAATGTAGGTTGTAATGTATATATAGTGGAAAAATTGTATGAAAATGTAATAGAAAAAGCTCTATAAAAAGATTTTCACCATCTAAAAATTATATCTTTTTTTACCCTCTACCGACCATGTGTATAAGGAATAGCGAGGAATATAAACATTTCGTATGTTGTATATTATAGTATAGTATACACAGAATTATTATTGTGAATATCACATAATATTATAATATTATATATGTATGTTCATTATTAAGTATATACACATCATATCAAATATATAATACATATTCTACTCTATGACAGCACATATTTAAATGTACATATAAACGTTCAATATAAACAGTATGTAGTAGGCCAGGCAGCGCCGCAGTATAAATATACGCAAACACACACAAATTTACACAATTATCTATATAAAATACTTAAGGCTAGGATCTACGAGTATTTATGAGAAATTTCGAAAACAAATTAATTGATTTTACACTAGAAATTTTATAAAATTTATAAATACATAATATGCTTTTGCATAACTATGGGTGCTGCTATATTAAAATTGAATTTTTAATGATTTTGATAAAAAAAAAAAAAAAAAAAAAATTCAATTTTATTTTGTTTATAAAAATAATATTTAATAATTTTTGTTGTATTGTAGAAAAATGATGATTATTTAATATATCAAAAAAGGGAAGTCAAATTTCAAGGATTTAAAAAAACAAAAAAAAACCCTTCCTGTTTTTCAAGAGTTATAACTGAATTTCAGAAATAAAAATCAAAAAAGTGTTTTTCATTTTGGGACAACAATATCCTTTAGATTATCAATATTCAAAATCTTAGAAAAATTTTTGTAAATCGATGTTTGGTATTTGGAGACAGAAAAATCACAGAATTTTGACAACTTTATTTTTATAATAATCCTTTAAAACGGAAACAAGAAAATTTTCTCAAAAAATTTATCCATTTAAGGATCATAACTTCTTAATAAATAGGTATACATTATATTTAAAATTTTATTGAAATCGATTGAATAACTTTCGGAGATAATGTATGGTGCAAAAGAAAATTAATTTGGGGTATTGGCTACTCTTAATATAAATATATGTAATATACATATATTAAAAACTAAAAATAAACGTATATATTCGTATTTTTATATCATATACATACAGACAGAGAGTTGACATATTATAGTAGTCACAGGCACAGCTACAGCACAGTCAGTGAGTGTAGTGAAAAGTGAATATATATTACACACATTATTGTATAATATAAAATCTTTGTCGACACAAAGTGTATGGATAGAAGTGAATAGAACAAAAATATATATATTTATTTATTTATTATACACATAGTAGTAGTATTAATAATATTAATAATAATAATAATAATATGAAAAATATAATATTTAAAAATTTTTAGAACACAGATAATATAATAATAATATTTTATAGATCATAATATATAGATGCGTGATGTTATTTATATGATGATTATTTTTTGCTTTTGCTGTTTGTTAAGAATAAAATAAAAATCGAATTATAATATACGGTTATAGTATATACATAATATATATATATATATATATATATATATATATATACATATATATAATAATCGTATATTACCTATATTTATATACATATTTTATAATTATAATGTAAAAATATTATTTATTTTTGCTAAAAAAAAAAAATAAAAATTTAAAGTAAAAAATATAAATAAATAAATAAAAAATTATATACGTACATATACATATACATATGTATGTATATAGTAAATAATATCCGCATATACATATGTAATATAAATAATAATTAAAACAAATACATAATATGAAAAAGTGTTCTTAATAATAATAAAAAAAAATATACTCGTATATTAAAGAAAACGGAAATAGAAAAAAAAAACTTTGTGTTATGTATATAATTCATACATACATATATATGTATGTGTATGTATTAGAAAAAAAAATTTTTTTTTTTGCAGTATACAAACTTTTACAGTATACTTATATGTAATATAGATAATCATATACGGTCATCATTAATATTAATTTACATAAATTAAATATTAATTTCAAAATAAAAAATAACAAAAAATAATTAAAAACAAAAAAAAAAAACAACATAAAAAACATTAAAAAAAATTAATTCTTAATTATTGCTGTACATAGTCATGTAAATATATATATATATATATATGTATATACTGCTGCTACTGGTATACTGCCGCATAGTTATTAGTTTTATCAAATTGTATAAAATGTAGTTTTATAACATTTATAAATTAATATTGTTTTGTTGTTTGAAAAGAGTTCATTATTTTTAATATACATAATTATTTTTTTAAAATATAAAATTATTTGTACAGTAGAAAGTGTTTTAAATATTTATCACTGTATATTGAATACACACATTTTATTTAAATTTAATAATAATATATATATAATTTTTATTGTTTTATTATTTTTATTTTTATTTTTATTTTTTTTTTCAATATTATAGTTTTCTGACTAAAGAAAAAATACGTAATATGAAAAATTAAAAAACAAAAAACAAAAAAAAAAAATACAATACAATACAGTAAAATAAAATATGAAAAATAATACATAATATGTTATGTATATATTATAAAATATATTTTATTCATTTATAATAAAATAAAAATTGTATAAAAAAAAAATAGTGTCTAATTTAAAAAAGAAGAAATAATAAAGAAAATAAATAAAATATAAAAAAAATTAAATAATGGAAAAACAATTTTATATAAATTGGTTAGTAATTAATAACATATAGTATATATGCATTAAGTTTTTTTTTTTTTTTTTTTTTTTTATTGTTATGATATAGTGTATAATAATATGTTATATATACATATATATATATATATACATTTTTTTTTATTTTAAATGAAAAAAAGAAATATAATAATCTAATTAATAACAATAACAATAATAATATAATAAAATTAAAATGAAAAATAATTGTGTGTGTCTATAAAATTTGAAATTAAATAAATAAAAAAAAAATAAAACAAAACAAAAAACAAAACTAAAAGAATAAATAAACAAAAAAAAAAAAAACAAAAAAAAATTTAAGTTAAAAAGTAATATTAAAAAAAACAAAAAAAAAACACCTAAATCTTGTCCAAAACTTTCAAACTTTCTTTCTGCACGTACCTACATACATAATATGTATGAAGCAAGATATACAAATAAATTATTTTGATGATAAAAAAAAATAACACAACTATACATATAACACATCACACATGAGTATATAATCAGTATAATATAAAGAATATATTATATACATACATACATACGCGTATATATGATGATAATGTGTTTGTTAATTGTTTTTGTTGTTCTTTGTTGTTATGAAACCGATACATTAGATACATATACATACATATGTATAAGATATGATATATAATATTGTGTGCATTATAAAATATTTTTGTTTTTTTAAATATATTTTTTTATATTAGATATACATACATACTTACTAGTAGAATACGCATTGCAGATAATATCATTTTACATAAAATTATCAAATTAGTTGTATAGTAGGTACTCTTATCATTATATTGAAAAAAAAAAAAAAAAATAAAAAATTAAATAAAAATAAAAATAAAAATAAAATAAAATTAAATTAAAAATAAAATCATTATTAATTTTATTTGCTTTTGAATCTGAAGGATTATACTTATTTATTTTTTTTTTATTTTTTACTTGTGACCTTTATAATTTATATTTTTATATTTAACATCTATATACAGGGTGATTCGTAATAAAATGTTCCAACATCTACCATATCAATCGATTCCTTGAAATGTTGTGATCAGAATTGTGATCGATGAGGCATTTTTTTTTTTTTTTCGTAAAATTCCTCCTTCATTCACTTTTTTAAGGATTGAAATTTCACCCACTTTTTCGTGTCTGTGCAGGGAGGTGAGCTCATACAAAACGTTATAACATTATCTGTTCAGAACACACATATAGAAGGATAAATAATGATATTCCGATAAAAAGTAGTATATACATATAAATGTATTATGAGCTTTCTAACAATATATCTTACGCGTTATATGTATACGTGTATTCATGAAAATATTTATACTCATGTTCCATAATTTTTTCACGCCTGTGTATGTATATTTAAAACAAAAAAAAAAAACAAAACAAAAATCTATATATAAATACCTATATCCTCGTATACATACATATTTGTATTTGTATGTACATTATGTATATAAATGCATTTTGAAAAAAAAATTTTTTTTTTGCAAGAAAATGTAAAATCGATATAAATATTATGTACTGTATATGCATGTACTTTGATGTACTTATTTACACAAAACACACATATACACACATTCACACTTATATTCATTGTATTTATTGTTATACATACATTTATATTGTTCTTATATCATTATGTGTTAGGTTAGGGAAAAATCCAGGTCAGGAACAAAATATGTATACATAAACAAATATAAAAAGTATAGTAAGATTTTATTATTATTATTTTTGTAGAAAATCTACATATGATGTACATATATATTATTGTCAAACTTTAAGTATTCGTACATGTATGTATAAATATTTTATAAGATGATAAACAAATAAAAAAATCTTATAGACAAAGAGACGAACGAAACCATAAAATTATTATACTTTTACTACATAATATTTTTGATTGATTGAATTTTTTTTTTTTTTTTTATTGAAAATTTACTCGAATAAAAAAATTATAATAATACTAAAATAGTATAAATTAAATTGTATATTAAACAGGTGAAAATAATAAAGTTTATATATACAAAAATAGACACCTATAATATACAGTGAATAACATAAATACACACGTATACTACATTACAATTTCATTCATTATTTTTACAAATATAAAGTATGAACAATAATATGTAATTTAAACATTTTATGTGTACATATTACATAGTAATTTTTGCATAAAAATACAAGTATAAACTACATATCACATATTTTAAAAATTTACTATAATATTTACAAAAAAACAAAACAATTTTTTAACAGTAACACTAAGGGTGGTATTCATATAAAGCAGTAGTAAGTCGGTATTATCTTTACTACCACTTTAATCATTGTTCGTATTTCTGTATTCATGAAGTGGTAGTAAATTCTGTACACAAACCAATATCGAAAATTTTCGATGTGTCAAACGAATATGCCATCTGTCAATTGTATCTATATAAATTAAAATAAACATGTTTAAACCAAAAATAATTAACCTATTTCTGCTGTGTGTATTCAGATTCGAAATAATTTTATTGACGTTTCGGCGATTAAATTTGCTACTACTATTCACTGGTAGCAACTTCACTAATCCAAGATTAAACTTACTACTATGAATACATTTACTACAGTAATAATCTACTACCGTTCTATAAATACCACCCTAAGAACATTATTAGAGCATCATATCATTCTAATACTTAATTTTAGATAGATAGCTGGCACTTGTCTAGCAGCAAATCAATGAAATGCAGTCTATGCGTTAAATTGCAAATTTTATAGATGCAAACATTATAAGTAGTAATAAAATCTAGAAATCACATTTCAGTGAAAGTCCTGGCTCTCGCTCACCTATAGAGCTGTATGTAAAGCGCTGTTGATAATAATAAAAAATAAATTTAAATATACGAATATAATATAATATAAAGAAATAAAATAAGAGTACTCATAATATAAATAAATCGATTTTTGACAGAAGACAGATTATGTTTTGTTCAAAGATTTTTTCGTATCACTGTAGTATATGAAATGTATTGTATTGTATTGAAGAAAAAATTTCAATCATTTACATTTTATATTCGGTAACATAGAAACTCTGTCATATAAACATAAAATGTTTAAAAATTTATGCAGCTTTATATGTATACATATACGTGTACCTATAGATAATTTATAATTTAAATGCATATAATATAAGTACATTTTTGTTTGTTTTTTTTTTTTTTATATTTTAGTTTGTATATGAGAACATGAAAAATATGAAAAAACATTTAACCATAATTCTTATTCTTTTTCTTCTTCTTCTTCTTCTTTTTTATATTATTTTTACTTTTTTTACATTTTTTATTTAAATTCATTATTGAATTTATATTATAAATATGTAATCGTATCTCAATACAAATATTTTTTCATATACATAAGTATTTTCAAAGGTATAGTATGTATATGTACATATGTATGCTATATTATAAAATGCATTTATTGCTTGCCTACACATTTTATGTCTATGCATTTAGATAATCGAAAGAGAAGTAAACAAAAAAGAAAAGCAATCAAAAATAACAACAATACGAAAACAAATTAAAGAGAAACAAAATAAATATACTAGTATCCTAGTATATAATCAATTATTTATAATACATGAACAAAAATAAATTATATGTACAACTCATATATAAATATCCTTTATTATTATTATTATTTATTTTATTTTTCATATGCTATACGATTATTACATCTACGATGATATATAGTTTTTGTAAAATAAATTACTTTTATGTATTTTTCTTTTTTTTTTTTTTTTTGAAAAGAAATTTGTTTTCTTCCATTATAAAAGTAATATCAATATTTATTACATACTTCTACTTCTATTTATCAAAATAACGCATACACATGCATGTATATGCATATTTATATATAGAAGAGCTGTACTAAAAATATATTATAGAAATTATGTATGCATATGTGATGATGATACCCCACATAATGTTTGATTGCGCACTTGCGCATAATCGTAAAATTATTATTCAAATAAGCTTTTCATTTTTAAGCTTTATTTTATTTTTATTTTTTATTTCTTCTTCTTCAATTTGATTATTTACTTATGTATGCACATAAAATTGCATACAAACATATATACTTACATATGTATATGCTTATATTCATATACGTACCTATTATTATATCCTATATTTATATACATGGTGTATGGATGAATGTAAATAATGTTCTTACTTTTTATTCATCGCAATTATATTCAAAAGGATAAATCTAGAATATTTAGATAATAATATATATCGAATATGTAATGGTTAATTCTAATAAAAGGTCAACCTATATGTCATTTTTTATAGATTTATTTTTTTTCTGAATCTAAGAAGAAGAAAAAAACAAATATTTCAAAATATTTATTTTTAATTATAAAGTAATATTCATCGTTTTATTTTTTGGCGTTTTTGTTTTTGCAAATTTTTTTAAAAAATTTTTTGAAAAGTCGAAAATTCGTAATAAAAATCCATATTGATTTTGAAGAATGTATGTCGACAATATTTTACAGTAAGTATATGTCACCAACAGTTTTGTAAATTCAATTTAAAATCTATAACATTACAATTTTTCTTAAACTAGTGAATGAATTATCAATTTATTACTTATGAAACTAATTAATAAAAATCATTTGAATTTATGGCTTAAAACTTCAAAGAAATTTAAAATTATTATCAAGATGTCAAATTTTGTCTAATTTCTTTGAGTATGTCGCCAACAGATTTTATTCTTTTATATATTTTTTGATTAAAATCATTTCGACCAAAGACTTTTGGTAATTATTCTTCACATAAGAACTCTTCTAGTTTGAAATCGTCAAAAAAGTTTGAATAATTTAAAGGGATGCTATTGAGTTATATAAATAACTCGTTCTTTATCTTCAAACTGTATGTCGACAATTTTATAGAATTAGCCATATATGTATATACATATATGTAATGAACATCCATATAGTATTGAAAAAATAATGAAAGAAGAGTAAGTGATGGTGTATTCAGTGCTGGTGATTCCAATGCAAAACGAAACGAAAATACATATACCTACATTACCTACATAAATAATATAAAAAAAATATTCGATTATTTTATATTACATATTACATATCATTTTTTTTTTTTTTGCTTTGCTTTGCTTTCATATAAAATATTTAATGGACACGTATATATGTACATTGAAAAAAAGAAAAAAAAAATTGTATTTTATTATAGAAAAAAAATATATCTGCATAAAATACTTATATACATATATACATATATATTTTTTTCTTATATTTGATTCCAATATTACTTACATACATTTTATGTTACATATACAGTAGTTTGATACAGATCTATACATATGTATGTGACACATCTGCACGCCACATACTATATCTATATGTATGTACATATATGTGTATTACCAAATTTATATAGATCAATTCTTATTTATATGTATATTTTTTTTTTTTTTTTGTATTTAAGAAAAACATTACTAAATTTACGCTATGTTGTATATATGGTGATGTACGTATACACAGATTCTGCATTATATAGGTATTATATAAATTACATATATACAGATAATGCACAGATAACATATGTTGTTATATCCGTATTTTCGTATATTTATGTATGCCATCATGTCGCACATATTATGATTGCGGTATTTTATTTATTTATTTATTTTTTTTTTTTTCGTTTTACATATTATTGCTGTTGTTAGTACATACATATATTTCATTTTTTTTTTTGTTATGTTTTTCAAGTAAATTAAAATGAAAATTAAAAAAAAAATTTTTTGTTTTTTTTTTCGTGACATACTGTCTATTAGGAATTCAATTCCAGGTCATCATCATCATCATCATCATATAAATTTATGTACGTACGAGTATGTATATTTATACAAGAAAGGAATAAAAAATATATGTACTAACAACTAACGAGTATATACATTTAATATGTGTGTATAGATTTGTATTTTTATTTTTGAATTATTTTATGCAATGTTAATTAAATGTGGTTTTTTATTACTTGTTTATGCGTTTATGTATATACTTATGTACACATATATGTTTATATTATATACATACATTATAGTATATATGTACTTATCTGAATTATAATTTGTACATATATGTATATATATGCATACATATTTCACGTGTACTGATTTTCTTTTCTCATTATATTAGCTTGTCTTGTCACTTACAAACAATACAACGCGAGTAATGTTGTACCTACAATTATTTTTAAAAATAATTTTTTATTTTTTTTGTTATGCAAATTTTATAATATTTAATTAGTTCATATACAATTTTAATTGAAATTAAATAATAAATTTAAAAATGAATTGTTGTTGTATACTTGATATGATACATTTTATGTTTATAGATGAACAAAAATGTTGATAAATTAAAAAAAAAAAAAAAAAAACACACATAAGTATATACATAAGTACGATTACGCATTTTGTAATATGAAAATATTATATACATTAACACAAAACTTTGTAAATAAACACAATAAAGTGGATGAGTTACTTATTTTATTTGTTTATTTATTATTTTATTAGAAATGTGAAATAACTTCATAGACTATAAATTTTCAAAATTAAGCTATTATATAGTACTAACAACAGAGAGTGGATGAGGATGAGTATATATACGTGTAAATTATGACAAAAAAAAAAAATATTCCAAAGTGATTTTTAATTAAAAATTGTAAAATAAATAAAATAAAATCAGTTCAATACAGCTGTACAATTTTATATTCTACGCGTGCATATAACAAGTACTTACCTGCTACATTATATACGTGATTATACCAACGTAGAATCTGTATATATGTGTAATCTGTAATGTAATTTTAAAGTAGTGTAATTAATGTACATATGTTCATATAGTTTACAAAAGGGACAATAAAAATTTAAATTGAAAAAAATCAATAAAAAAAAATTAATAAAATAAATGAAATAAAAACTAAAATTTTATAACCAAAAAATATTATTAAAAAAAAAAAAAAATTAAATAATAAATATTCTTCTATAATAATGTAATGTGTTATGTGAATAGTAAAATATATAATATATATGTATGCGTGTATCTATATAAATGTATAAAAATTGACTTTTATAATTTAATTAATTTATTAATTAAATTATTTATTTTATATGTACATATTACTTATATGAAATAACAGAAATGATTTATGTGTGTATTGTGTTGTATTTATAGTTAATTATAATATTAAATAAAATTATATTAATTTTGTTACAAATCATATATATGTATGTACTATGTAAATGTAAAATTACTCATAAAATAAATTAAAATATAAAATAAAAAATAACATATACCTATGTACTATTTATATACGCGCACATTATACAAATATGATTAATGTATGTGTGTGTATGTATATATATATATTGGATACACATATTATAAACATATAATTATACACGCATATTATATAAAATAATAAGCAAGAATGTATATACATATACTCCCGCATATTATATGAGTATAGTATATACATATCTTATACGAGTACTTATATCAATATCACAATTTTTTTTACTTAGTAAATTCGTTCATTACAAGACAATGATTATTTTTTCATATATAAATATCTTATTATATATTATGTACATTATATTTCATAAACTTTTTATGATTTTCATATATACATTATATTATATATAACATACAAAACATAAATATTATTTATACATATATTGAGAGTATTCACGGTTAGATATACTCGTATGTACATAGTATAATTGCTGCGCGGTCTTGTATCGTTATATATTTTTGTAAAAAAGTGTACAAATTATATGCGGAGGGTTAATATACATATGTGATAGATATGTACATCGTAGCTACAAAAATAATGAGATTTTAAAAAAAAAATGATTTATTATAAGCTAAATTATTAGAAAATTTTAAAGTTTTCAGAATTAACCTTTAATACAATACAAAGTTACCAATATTATTTAAAAATCGATAAGGATTTTGTACATCACTTAGATAAAACAGAATTTCATAAATATTTCAGTTACGAAGTATGTATCACATATTAACCCTCGCTATAGTATGTACAATTTTGTTAAATAAGTTAAAATATATAATATATGAAAACAACTCGACTAAAAGTATACTTATGTGTACACTAATTATTGTCACACAATGTACATTATCAATTGATGATTGATTGGTTGCAGTTGCTGTCTGTTTTAGTTTCTTGAAACAGACTCTGTTAGCTTAGCACTTTGCGTGCTGTTTTGTTACCAAATCTTACTCGTGGGTGGTTGTTGTTTACTATAGAGTAGATTATAGATAGTCATTTTGTCTTGTTTATGTAGTGAATTAAACTACCTACACATAGGCTGGCTACATCTGCGAGGTCGTCACGACAAGAGGCTTACAGAAGGAAAGCTTTTAGTTTGGTTTTAGTCAAGGCTGATGAACATTTGAAGAGATAATGTAAGAGAGTTTTTTTTTTCTCTGAGTTGTCCTTGCAACTTTTGCAGAGTGTATTAAACGTTAGACACAGTCTAGCTGAGTACTCTTCCGTAGGTCAGTGTTCTGTTTAACATTGACAGCCAGGTTATATTCAAATGTTTTACAAACTTCTTACATAAGTCCGCATATACATACGTTATATATGGTTATATCATGGTATATGTTATATCTTGTGTTACAATACCAAGTACATAACATACCTAAACCAAATATTGCAGATGCACTGTTTCGTTAACCAAGCATCTAGTTGATTAGTGTTATAGTAGTTATGACTTGATTTCGCATATATAAATGAAATGGTTAACTATAACCACGGTTAAATAATAAAGTTCATTCCATAAAAAAATTAATTTTTTAATAATAATTTAATAAAATTCACAAAATATCTTTAAAAAAAATTTTTTTTAATTAAAATATCTTAACAAATAAATGTCAAAATAAATCAATAATAACCAATTCAATTATGAATGTACATAATGTCTGTCATCAATTTTGGTTAAGATGTTTGGTTAAATCGATAAGTTGGTTAACAATCTATGTACATATGTGTGTCAAGTCAATAGTAATATAACCGTGAATACTCTCTCATTATGTTTATTCAACAATTTTTCATTCTATCTGTACATATATACAAAAAAAAATTATTTCTATTATATATGTTGTATATATGTATATACGCAGGAAATGAAAAGAGAATACGACAACCGATAAATAAAGTTATAGTTGGTTATAGGTAAAACAACCAAGTAAAACTATATTATAATAGAAGATAATATATGCTCTAATACAAAATACCTATATGTACATCTTTATATTTTAAGGAGAAGGATTATACAAATATTATGTATGTACATTAATAATAATTATTTTCATTAAATATATATTAAATATACATATACGTATATGCATATGTAATATATAGATAATATAGAACATCACAGAAGATATAATAATTATCCTATTATTATCAACAAACATAAAGTGAACAACAACATAACATCATCGATCATCATCATCATTATTTTATAGAGAGCTGTTGTTTTGATAATTTTTTTGCAAAAACAAAGATAGAATTCATAAAACCTGAAAACAACAACAAACAAACAAAATTAGAAAACAAATAAATACAATTATTAAGGAGAAATTTACGAATAAATTTTACAATCACGTATAAAACCAATAAAAATCATGACCTCGTTGAAACGGGGAGTTAAAAATCATTTTATATCTAAATGGATTATCACATTTGGAGGTTAGTATATATTTTTCCGCATATAATATATGTACATTATAAATATACATCTATATAAATATATGTGTATATATATATATATACATATATATTTTTCTTCTAATATATATATATATATATATATATATATATAGCTATCTATATCTCCATAAATACGCATTTAAATATATATCTACGTACAAAATATTTTATTTGAATACTTATTAATTCATATAATAATAATGCAATTTAAGGATATTCACATAATATTAGGAACCTATCTACATATGTATATATATCATATATTATATTTATTTAATATACACACAAGTATAGGAGGAAATTTAAAATTTCTAATAAATATTTAATCACTCATGTTCTGGATTCCGCAAAAAATGAAAGTGGAATACGAATTCAATTCCACGCCGCATGAATGTGGAATTATGGAGTTCGAAAATTAATTTCAAAATCATCTGACGTATAATTTGTATATAAAAAGTGTCAATTTTTTTTGTTAAATTTGAAATGAAATATATGTATAACAAGAAAAAAAAAAAAAAATTCAAATCATACTTGATTTTAATATAAATTAATTTTTTCCACTTTGACGGAAAGGTTGACGGAATTAAATTCACTGAAAATGAGTGGAAGTGGAGTGTAGAACACCCAATTCCACTTTCGCAAGTGGAATTTCGAAATAGTGGAATACAGAACATTGGTGAATATATTATTATTATTATTATTATTATTAATATGAGTACATGTTTTTTTTATACACTCATATGTCTATAAATGTATTTTTCATTTGTTTCGTTAAATATTTTTATTAAAAAAAAAAAGAAAACCAAATACATTTTAATAATAATAATAATAATAATCAGCTCTATATGCTTCATCTGTAATATATACAAATCATTAATACAGTAAACTCTCGTTAAAACGAATTCTCAGATCTCAGCTGTACTGAAATTTTTGTTCGTCTTAACCGATTGTTCGTATAATAACTCTAAGCACACGTTCGATATTGACTTCTTTTAAACTACAACTACACAGTATGTAATAAAAATTTATGTACTTATTTTAAATTATTTTAAATTATTCATACACATATTTTACATATTAAAAGAATTTTTGTAAACGAATTTGAAGTTTTTGTTTTTTCTTGTAATTTCCGCAAATAAATATTCTAAAGATTCATAAAATTTTTACTGACCTAATTATATATAATATGTATGTTTTTCATATAAGGTTATATTTTTAACTGACCGTGGATAAGTGTTATTGCGCAGCTATCATCTGGACTATATTTCACTTTGGTAATTCCAAACAACATTTATTAAGGCTTAATTGAATAAATATACATAAGTAGAATGTTGTTTGTTTTAACAAAATAATTGTGTAAAAACTTTTTCGTAAGTTCGTAATAAATAGCGAAATTTATATAATAACGAGGCTGACTGGAAAGCCTATCCATAAGAGCCAATGTAATTTTTTTCGGGGACGGGGACCACAAAATGAGTTCGTATTATCTGGCAATTCGTCTTATAACTTATAATATGAGTATGTGTTAACG
Organism: Villa cingulata; assembly: GCA_951394055.1. Lineage (NCBI taxonomy): Eukaryota > Metazoa > Arthropoda > Insecta > Diptera > Bombyliidae > Villa > Villa cingulata. The sequence continues at coordinate 1,076,115 of OX596017.1, read as the reverse complement.
AAAGTTTACTGTATGACAAACACGCTGAGTATATAGTTATACTCATATGTGTGTAATTTGTAAATAATTTGAAACTAGTGCATATTAAGTATATAATATACATAATGTATACTGTTGGTACATATACAAATATGTACATATATATAATATATATATATGCATTCGAATTTATGTATATATAACTGCACTATAAAATTTAAAGAAAAATATTCAAAATATTATATAAATTTTATGCTTGCAAGCAAATAATATTTACGCGATTATAATAATAATTAAGTATGTATATTTATAGGCTATGATGAATGAATGATGAAATCCTATATTACATTACATATGTCCTACATATATATAAGTAATATTAAAAGTCATATTATATGCACATGAAATATGGACAAAATAATTACAGAGATGAAATATGGTATTTTATGTCTGGTAATCGCCGCCATATGTGCATACATATATATTTGATATAATTAATGATATACAAGTGACGCGAATATAATTTCCGGTATATGTAAATTTTATTTTAATTCTACGTCGTATATATGACTTTTAATAATAATTACTATAAGTACTTTTTTTTTAACATATTATATACATATGAGTAATATTTAATTTCAAAATTTATTTGTCGCGATATTATATTCTAGTACTATACGTATATTTAATAAATAAGTAAATAATATACGAAATATATTTTATTTTATAGTATATACCTAACTTATGTATATACAGTGACTCCTAGCCAAAATCGTACAATGATAAATATCATAGACATATTTTTGTCTCTCTACTGAAAAATAATAATCGCAATATATCATTTATTTTAATACATTATAAATTTATTTACAAAATTTCAGGTCAATAACCATGTAAATATGTAAAAATTATAGAAAAAAGAAAATAATAATATGTGACGCAGTACTTTTTTATTCTATACTGTTACTCAAAATCATATACAGATTATTCATTAACTCAATTTCGTCTGGCATGTATGTGACAATATCGTAATTTAATATTTATAGTAGAATATCCTTTATATTTTCTATGACCATTTCGTTTGGGTTTAGATTCAATTAGCTTTCTTGTTTAAGCATCAACGTCTGTTGGATTCCATTCTAAAGACAAAGATTCTTTCGAAGATTCAATTGATGTTACATATGTTTTTAAATACTTTTTTCCCAATCATTTAACAAATTCTCAATAATATTGACATCATAAAATTGAGATGGAGGATTTATAACTCGAGGGCAATATTATGAAGATATCACGGTCTATTTACATATAAATAAGCCGTATGTTTTTGATATGCTTAAAATTACAAGCAAAATCCAATTTAGAAATACTAATTTGAAGATTAGCCTTCAGAATTTCGAAATAAATATTTCACTTATTTATAATTTTATCAATGAATGCTAAATTGCTCACTTCCATCTCCGATATACAACCCTAAACCATTACTGATCCACTGCCGTTTTTGAATATATGCATGAAAAATATTCTTAAATATAGATAGAATTTCTGATCCTTTTGTCTCCAAACATTAATCCTTCCATCAGACCAACCAAGATTAAATTTGTTTTTATTGGCGAAAAGAAATTTATCTTTGTACAATTTTGACTGAGAGTTGAGAATTGAGAGTCGCTGTATATGTTTCATATTTATATGCGCGTTTATATTAGTTGTTATACCTTATACGTCCGATATAATAAATACTTTGTATGTACATATTTTATATGAATTTAGAACAACATAAATAATATTGAAAGCGAATCAAAAATGAAAAAAAAAAAAATGTACTGGTAAAAAATTAACATACAATGTGTACATTTTATACTACTTATACAATAAAAGAGTAAGAGTTTAAAATAAGTGAGAATTTATATAGTTTTTTGTTTTTTATTTGTTTTTTGATTGGTTTTTTTTTAACACGTTGACTCCCAATGTATCACTATTTGGTAAACACATCAAATACATCGCCTTCTATAGACCATTATGAATCACCGGGTGAATATAATTCGATTTTACACTATTTTTCGTTTCTTCCATGATTATTTTGTGTATATATGATGGATGATGGAAATATCAATATAGTCTCACTAAAAAAATTCAATATTACTTTTACGTTTATTTTTATAAAAGATTTTGTTCTAAATGAAAAGTTTACTGTGAATTTTCATAACAATTTAAAGGAAATTTTAATTAATGATTAGCCTCAATTGAAGATATGATATTAATATTTAAATTAAGAAATTCTCTCAAAATAATCAAAATTGCCTATAAGAATTTATTACGAAGCAATTATGCTTTTGATTTTGACAATATTTGTGCTTGCACACAATTCTACACTCTTACGATTTTTTTCATTTGTAACAAAATAGCAGAATCAATTCATACCAAGACAATATTTTTGCTCTACTCTGTTTTAAAAGCAAATGGAAGGCTCTGTGAAGCAACTGGATACTATATGATGTCGAAATGCAGGTTCGATTCCTGCATAGTGCAGGTGCACACATCAAAAGTAACAAAAATAATTTTTAATTTTTCATTGTCAATTTTCCAACTCTCATTACCCTTGAAGTTCACTCAGCTTTGAATGAGTATCAGTTTGTTGGGAAAAAGAGCTTCGAAATACTGATAAGTGTACACAGTCTACTTGCTGATCACAAACAAATAACAGATCATTATCTCATTCTAATAATAAATCGGAGTTTTGCTTCTCTACTCTCTATCAGCAACTCAGTGGTTCGCAATCCACACGTTAATCTGTCTGTAAGTGCATTCATGATAGTAATAAGTCACGAGATCACTACTCATAAAAGGTCTGGTTCACTTAGAGCTGCAGTGCTATATGGAAGAACAAAAGAAGCAATTATTCCATCTATATGTTTACATACTTTCATTACCCGCATCTGCTATGTTGTGGGTCTGTTATCATGAAATGTTCACTGGTGATTACATTGTTAAATTATTATGTTAATAAATAAGTATGTACATAATATTTATGATATTATGTACTATATGTATGGCGACTGTTATAAAATTATCATTATATGATCATTTCATCTGTGATGTGATCATCATGATATTATATGATATGATATATGATACATGCGGGAGCCAATGTAATTTAAGTAATACACGAGTATTAGTAAATTATTTAAATTCAATTATTTATTATATCCTTTTTTATTACATATATATATATATATTACATATATATATATATGTATATATTATATATATTATTATGTTAAATCAACATCAACAAACGACTACAAAAAAAGCCTTTTTGATGATAACGAAATTTTGTGTGGCCGACAATTGTTTCCCATGTAAGTTTTAGTTTAACAAAAAAAAAAAAATTGTTTTTCATTTAGTTTTCTTTTATTGTTTTGTTTTTATGTCTAGAGAGTTTATAATTACAATAATTATGTATTTCATTTTATAAATTATTGTTTAATTTTTGTTTATATAAATATATACAAATTAACTGTTCAAAAGAAACCTATTATTAATAAATTATAATTATTATAGGTATAATTAATTATTTATATGCTAACACAAACAAAAATTTAATATTTTATATACTTACCAGTAACAAGAAAAAAAAAATAATCCTACTTACATTATACATAAATATACTATAGTTATGTGAAAATTTTAAAATAGATAGATGAAATCAAAAAAATATATACATATACTTAAATATAGTATATAACACCCCACAAACACAAAAACATATATGTATATATATAAAGGAAAAAACAATAAAATTACGTACATATATGAAATAATAATTTTTTTTTTATTATCTCAAAATACGAGTCTAATATTTTGTATATAATGTACGAGTCAACATAGTATTTATGTTCATAAAATTATTGTTTTTTCTTTTATATGTAATATTTATTGTATATATTTTTGATTGGTTTTTAGTTTAATTAAATTGTTTGTTTTTTTTTTGTTCGTTCAAACAAAAACAACAGATTGAATTGATTTTTTATTGAGTTTTGTTATAATGCAATATTAAAAAAAATAATTGTACAGTAGATTTTCGATTTACCCTGGCTCGTGTATTTACTATGTAGCTCATAGATTTAATGTCGCACTTATTTAACAAAAATGTTTTGTTTTTTTTTTTGTTTTACAATTTATTCCTCCTCACACAAATATACACATTTACGTAATTTATACGTAATTTTATAATTTATGCCGGTTCACACGGTGATTATATTTTACTCTTATTCACACATTTAAATCTTACCAAAAAAAAAAAAAAAAAAAAAAAAAAACAGTGATAATATAAAAAAAAAAATAATATATAAAATTTTGTTTTACCAGTTTTACCTTATACACCATTACAAAAATCATAATGCTATATCTGCAAAAAAGTAAAACCAAAGATACTAGAATACATGTAATTTTATAGTATCTTTGGTAAAACTCTATATTCTTTACCGTACACCTTCCACCACCATATAATATACTTAAGCAGTTTCAGTTTCAGTATGTATACATTATTCTTTGTCGTGAGATTTTGCTTCGGATTTAATGTTGTTTCGTGATTTATTTTCAGTGATCATGATCAACCTAACCTAATCAAAATTATACAAATTAATATTGATTAGTAATGTATCGCGATTAATCGAGAATCTACTGCATTTTACATTTACACATAAATATTTAAATATTCATATAATCAGAACAATATTTACATATATTTTGTAATTTGTACACAATTTAAATTTTAACAAAGAAGAACAAAAAAAAAAAAAATTATTTAAAAATGATAATATTATTTCATTTGATTTTATATTAATTATAATATTAATTAATTTATATATAATATATATACTATATATATATATATATATTGATTTGATTTATTAGATCTATACTGTACTGTACTGTTATTCATCTCTTTAACATAATAAAATTGATATGAGTTCATCTATATTCTAATGTAATATAAAAAAAAAAGTAGATGATATTCAAATATTTTAAAAACAAAACAAAATATCTTTTTTTTTTCTTTTAGAGAAATTAATTTTTGTTTATTATAAATATATGCACATAAAATTGTTTGTTAATTTTTTTTTTTTTAGTACAAAGTTTCGTTTATTTTTTTTTTTTAAATTCTTAAATGAAATTTCTTTACTATTTTTATTATTTTTAATATGTAATATATTAAAATAATTATATGAAGATCTATGTAAATATTACATAAATAACATACAACTATAGGTGAAAATAAATTTAATTTATCTTTCTTTTCTTTTTAAATATATATATATAGTGACCGGATCTTATATATACTTACATATACTTTTATTATTAAAATGAACTAAAAAAAAAAAAAACAAAGAACTTAGAATGTGTGGTATATAGTATATAATTTTATAATTTTTAATATTAAAAATTGTAAGAAAAATGCAAAAAAAAAAAGTGAAACCCCAACTAAACCAATGAAATTAAAATTTAGAAAGTTTTTTATTATTAGTAATTATTATTATTATTATCATTTTTGGTTGCTAACATTTTAGAAAATTTTATAAAAAATTATTTTTTTTTTTTCTATTAAATATAGTGCATATTTAGGCACCTACCTAGACCTACCTAAAATATATGTAGTGTTAATAATAATTAGATCGTTTTATCTACATTATATATATATATATATATATTTGCATATACATATAATAAAAAAATGATATCGATTATTTAGTTAAAAAATACATTTATATAAATTTATATTAATATACGCTTATGTGTTAGACAGACGAAAGCGAATCAATGATCATTATGCTATAATACCCCACAAGTCTTCATTCATAATGTGAATGATAATAATTTAAAAACTTCCTGACATACGATATACTTTTTCAATGATATAATTCTGATTGTCATATGAATACTTTTAATACATATATCATGGTTTTTGTTGTAATTTTTTATTTCACCACGAAAAATTTTCAATTACCTAACCATTTTCATTTGTCATTGAATGAAGTTCCTGGAACTTCATTTATTTAGCTTAATTCGAATTTATTTCAATGAAGTTATATTTGAATGAAAAAAATGTATAAAACTTACTAATTTGGGGTGACAGACAGACAGCAAATGAATGAAAGTAATGTACATAATATTCAGAACGAATTATTATTATCATTGATTACCTTTCGTCTGTTTAGCACATTATTATGCATATGTATAGACAGACAGATGAATATTATATCTTCAAGGATATATTACAAATATCATTATGACATAAATCAATAATAAAAAAAAAAAAAAAATCGATATTCAATACCGCATATGCAATGATACTATAGCATACATATACATACATTGTGTATAGATAAAATTGATCTGATTATTGGAATGTTCACTTGGTTTTATTATTTAATAATGATAATTTATTATTATTATTTATATTATCAATAATTATAATATATACTAGTGCCAATGTAAATATTTAAATTGAAATAAAAATTTTGTTATTTTTTTTTTTTTTTTTTTTTTTTTGGTTTTCATTTAAATGTTCTCTCATTTTTTTTTTGTATTTTTTTTATTGTTTTTTAAATATATAATATATAAATTACCTTATCACCCTATATAAGATTTGAAAAACTGAAGAAAACAATTGAAAAATATGTAACGTATACATATGCACATTAAAAATTATAATAACGTATAATGTAAGCGTATATTAGATAAAGAAACATCTTTTTTTTTTTTTAATTTTTCATACCAACATACAATATTGTTGTATACATTTTTATTTTATGTATACAGATTTTCATATACTATATAGTAATGTATGATTGTAACAGTCATGTGCGCAATAAAAATAGTATATAATATACGTACTTACTTAGTTCTAATGGTATATATTGAGTAGATAAGATCATCATAATCATTGTTTTTTATTTTTTAGTTTTGATTTCTGTTACTGTTTTACATATGTATTTTTTTTTTATAATTATTAATTATATCGTATATATTCATTTATTTATTTTTTTTTTGAAAAATTCCGGTATACATAATATGTTAGTATTTTTTTTAGAAAAAAACATAAATTTTTTTTATACCAAAATATTCTTTCTAGATACGTATTATATTAATTCAATTACTGTTATTATTGATATTATTTTTGTCGAATTTTTTATTTTAGTTTATTATACTCGTATTATATTAAACTTTATTTGTTTGATTTTTTTTTTTTTTCAAATATTATTTATTTGCGCGATTAAATTTTATCGATTTTGAATTAGAAAATAATCTATGAATTATAAAATTTTTAATTCATATTAGGTTCTTTCGTTTTGACAATTATTTCAAGTACTTGCGTTGCGACACAAAAATTATTCGTAACTATTCGCATCTACTTCCAGCTACTTGAAAAATTTTTCATAAGTAGCTGCGAGTACTTAGATGGTTTAGCACAGTCATTTACCTTTTCTACTCGCTCAAGTACTTGAAATTGCCAAATCGAAAGCACCTATTATAATCGTATGTAGAACATCGTATATGTATATGCGAACGTACATTTATAATTAAACGAACTATTTACAATAAATTACTAGGTAGGTAAATTGATCAGAGAGTATTCTTAAAAAAAAAATCATATTAATATTGAACAAAATCAATAAACATATGCGTATACATATGTACTCTGATCAATGTTCTGTACTTATGTTGTATACGTGTAACATGTATGTAGTATCTTTAAAATTACATTCTTTACCAATAACACCGGAACATCCTGAATCGTGTAAAATGTAATTGATTCAGTGAAATTTAGAGTACTCTATTTAAAATATGTATATATGTACTTGAATTATTATCGCGTTGAATCGTTGATGCAATATAAAACTATGATAATTCGCTACTGGGATATTATTTAGAAGTATACACACACATATAATAATATACGATTATTGTAAGATAATTTTTGTGTCTATATACAGCACACATATACTGTACTATATTATATAGTTTTATATAACAGGTGAGTACATACGTACACAAATTTTATGTAATATTGTAGACACACAGAGGTTGAAATTAAATATTTTGCTAATTTCAGCCTCGAAATCCGGAAAAAACGACGAATTTGGGCCGAAATCTAGTCAGTAAAATTACATAAAAAATACGTAATAATCGCTCGAAATCTACTCATGTTTCGCTCTTTACGTAGAACAGAGACATCTACCAAAAAATTGTACACCAAAAAATTTTTTTTAAAATTGTCATTAAGAAATAATTGAAAATAAATGACAGTTAAATTTAATAGAAGAAGTAGGCTATGTTCAGATAAATTAAATTAAAATTAGATAAGTTAAATAAATTTGACAAACTGTCAAAATCGCTGTGTCACCTTCGTAATTTCTACTCAAAATTAAAATGAAATCTACTTAATTTCAACCTCTGTGTGTCAAAGACATAAGAGACAACAAGAAAAAAAAATTATATTTAAAAATAAAATATACATACATACACATATGTATATTTAGTAGCACAAATTTTAGCTAGAAAATAAAATATAAAATTTGAAAACCAAAATAACGTATATATGAGTAGGTATACATAATAATTTTTAGTATTTTTGTGTATTTTTGGAAAAACTATCGTACGTAATAGCTAATAGATATGTGTAATATGTAATATATTATATTTTTATATCCTATACATACATTTATATGTATATACTAGTATAGGTATGTACATATAGTATATACTTACGTATACCTCATGAACTTTATTTTACTTTACTTTACACTTTAAATTGATCTAAAAATATCAATTGAGTAAGTTGTATGTAAAAGTAAATAAATATATTTTTTGATTTGACAAATTTATAACAAAAAATATACACAAATATGTATATACCTACTCACAAATACATTTGCGTAAAATATTTATCACATCATCGACAATTTATTTTCAAATTAAAAAAAAAAAAATTCAAACGAATATACATATGTAATTAAAAAATGTGATAATATGATCATTTTAAAAACAAAATAAATTTGGAAATAAAATAATATGATTACAAAAATACTCCTAGAAACAAATCTAACGAATTAAATTTAGTCAAATTCAGTACATCGTGGTAGTTGCTTACATTACAAACTCGGTATGAATGACGTAATAACTTTAATACCTTAAAGTTCAGCGTAAAAAGTCCCACTTAGTTACTGTATACGCTGTAGTTGTCGCTGGAATTGTGCAATGCAAATGCAAGTTAAGGTCTACGTGGAATCAATTCTTCATTTATCATTATTTTTCATTAACAATCAAATCATTTCTCGCATTTAAAAAGTGATTACATGTGGAGCGTAAAATACAGACTCCTCAACTAGAACAAATTTGGATAATTATTAAACATGCAAATACATTTCCTTAAATAACAAACACCGAAATTCCAAACGCGAATTATATCCAACTATAAACTCTCGTATATTTTTCTTCAATATTCAATCTAACGAATTCTTTCATATTTGTCCAAGTACATAATAGTTTGTGGGTAATTATTCATATTATTATATTAAAATAATAAAAAAAAAGGAAAAAAAAACTATTTTTTTAATTTTTATATTTTTTCAATTTCAATTATTGAGAATTTTTCTTTCTATCTATATTCATCAATTCGATAATGCCATACAGACATTGCAACCAGTCATACAAATACAACGCAGTGGCTTTTCGTATAAATGACGCAATAACTTAAAGCTTTACAAACAGCTTTTTCCCTCTGGCTCACCTCTCGCACTCTCGCATATAAAAACAAATAGAAAGGAAAACTAATTTATTTTTGTTTGCATTTTTTGAATTAATTTTTACTTATTTGAAATTGTTTTCTTTAATTAAAAAAAAAATTATACAATCCTACACATCCTACATTTAAAAAAAAATTTGTTTCTACATTTTCATCTATTAGTTATTTATTATACATTATATATCACGACAATAAGTATGTATTACACTTTAGTTGAATAATATAATTCGCTACTAGAATTGGAAAGTAAGTTATAAAGTATATAGTTTTAGTTATACTCATATGTGTGTAATTTGTAAATAATTTGAAATATAATATACATACAAGCAAGAGAGGCGTACATTGGGTTTCCGCTATTATTGTTATTATTGTTATTATTGTTATTATTGTTATTACCGTCACGGTGACATAACTATGATCATCACCGTCAACATCATTGTCACCATTACAGTCACCATTTCAGTCACCATTTCAGTCACCATTTCAGTCACCATTTCAGTCACCATTACAGTGACCATCATCCCGACTATCTCCTTGACGTCGGGGTCATTGACTGTCACGTGACGGTCACTGTCACGCAGACACGGGTGGGCAGACGGGTTGGCAGACGGGTGGGCAGACGGGTGGGCAGACGGCCGGGCAGACGGCCGGGCAGACGGGTGGGCAGACGGCCGGGCAGACGGGTGGGCAGACGGCCGGGCAGACGGGTGGGCAGACGGGTGGGCAGACGGGCGGGCAGACGGGTGCGTAGACGGGTGGGCAGACGGGTGCGTAGACGGTCACGCACACGGTCATGGTGATGATGACGATGACGGTCACAGTGATGGTGAAGATGATGATCATAATGATATCGCCGTGACGGTAATAAGAATAACTATAATAACAATAATTCATTTTCTATCTTTATAACTTACTTTCCAATTCTGGTAGCGAATTATATTATTCAACTAAAGTGTAATACATACTTATTGTCGTGATGTATATAAATGTATAATAAATAAATAATAGATGAAAATGTAGAAACAATTTTTTTTTTAAATGTAGGATGTGTAGGATTGTATAATTTTTTTTTTAAATTAAAGAAAACAATTTCAAATAAATAAAAATTAATTAAAAAAATGCAAACAAAAATAAATTAGTTTTCCTTCCTATTTGTTTTTATATGCGAGAGGTGAGCCAGAGGGAAAAAGCTGTTTGTAAAGCTTTAAGTTATTACGTCATTTATACGAAAAGCCACTGCGTTGTATTTGTATGAATGGTTGCAATGTCTGTATGGCATTATCGAATTGATGAATATAGATAGAAAGAAAAATTCTCAATAATTGAAATTGAAAAAATATAAAAATTAAAAAATAGTTTTTTTTTCCTTTTTTTTATTATTTTAATATAATAATATGAATAATTACCCACAAACTATTATGTACTTGGACAAATATGAAAGAATTCGTTAGATTGAATATTGAAGAAAAATATACGAGAGTTTATAGTTGGATATAATTCGCGTTTGGAATTTCGGTGTTTGTTATTTAAGGAAATGTATTTGCATGTTTAATAATTATCCAAATTTGTTCTAGTTGAGGAGTCTGTATTTTACGCTCCACATGTAATCACTTTTTAAATGCGAGAAATGATTTGATTGTTAATGAAAAATAATGATAAATGAAGAATTGATTCCACGTAGACCTTAACTTGCATTTGCATTGCACAATTCCAGCGACAACTACAGCGTATACAGTAACTAAATGGGACTTTTTACGCTGAACTTTAAGGTATTAAAGTTATTACGTCATTCATACCGAGTTTGTAATGTAAGCAACTACCACGATGTACTGAATTTGACTAAATTTAATTCGTTAGATTTGTTTCTAGGAGTATTTTTGTAATCATATTATTTTATTTCCAAATTTATTTTGTTTTTAAAATGATCATATTATCACATTTTTTAATTACATATGTATATTCGTTTGAATTTTTTTTTTTTTAATTTGAAAATAAATTGTCGATGATGTGATAAATATTTTACGCAAATGTATTTGTGAGTAGGTATATACATATTTGTGTATATTTTTTGTTATAAATTTGTCAAATCAAAAAATATATTTATTTACTTTTACATACAACTTACTCAATTGATATTTTTAGATCAATTTAAAGTGTAAAGTAAAGTAAAATAAAGTTCATGAGGTATACGTAAGTATATACTATATGTACATACCTATACTAGTATATACATATAAATGTATGTATAGGATATAAAAATATAATATATTACATATTACACATATCTATTAGCTATTACGTACGATAGTTTTTCCAAAAATACACAAAAATACTAAAAATTATTATGTATACCTACTCATATATACGTTATTTTGGTTTTCAAATTTTATATTTTATTTTCTAGCTAAAATTTGTGCTACTAAATATACATATGTGTATGTATGTATATTTTATTTTTAAATATAATTTTTTTTTCTTGTTGTCTCTTATGTCTTTGACACACAGAGGTTGAAATTAAGTAGATTTCATTTTAATTTTGAGTAGAAATTACGAAGGTGACACAGCGATTTTGACAGTTTGTCAAATTTATTTAACTTATCTAATTTTAATTTAATTTATCTGAACATAGCCTACTTCTTCTATTAAATTTAACTGTCATTTATTTTCAATTATTTCTTAATGACAATTTTAAAAAAAATTTTTTGGTGTACAATTTTTTGGTAGATGTCTCTGTTCTACGTAAAGAGCGAAACATGAGTAGATTTCGAGCGATTATTACGTATTTTTTATGTAATTTTACTGACTAGATTTCGGCCCAAATTCGTCGTTTTTTCCGGATTTCGAGGCTGAAATTAGCAAAATATTTAATTTCAACCTCTGTGTGTCTACAATATTACATAAAATTTGTGTACGTATGTACTCACCTGTTATATAAAACTATATAATATAGTAAAGTATATGTGTGCTGTATATAGACACAAAAATTATCTTACAATAATCGTATATTATTATATGTGTGTGTATACTTCTAAATAATATCCCAGTAGCGAATTATCATAGTTTTATATTGCATCAACGATTCAACGCGATAATAATTCAAGTACATATATACATATTTTAAATAGAGTACTCTAAATTTCACTGAATCAATTACATTTTACACGATTCAGGATGTTCCGGTGTTATTGGTAAAGAATGTAATTTGGTTTCAAATGCAAATCATTATAATACTCATACGTTTTGACTTTTGAGCATTACACTATCAGTACGCATGAAGTCGTTAATATGATGATCGTTAATATGTCGTAGTATGATGATCATTGATTACTGCCAAAGATGCGGACAAAAAGTAATGTCAGAGACGTTTACATAGCCTACCTGAGATAGTGGTAATCGCTCTGTCAACTAATCCGACATTTATTGCCAATGTCGACATTTATTGCCAGCAATTCACATTATATGACATTATTTTTGATCCACTCTATTATATTATTCTATACAATGTGTATACGAAGTAATGTGTATGCGTATCGTATATATTTTTTATAATATCATACATACATATACCACTATATATCCATTATTTATTACCTTACCATATACTCGTATATATACAAGTAATATAAAAAAAATTCATACTTATTCACAAAATAATTATTAGAAAATAAAAATAAAAATATACTCGTATGCATAAACAAACAAATTTTGTATATTATAATCTAAAAAAAACAAACAATATACAATAATAATATTACGTGTAAAAATAAATTGTAAAACAAAAAACAAAATAATAAAATTTTTATTATAGTATTTACATATGTTATTTTGTTTTTCAAGGGTATGTAAATATTACACTCATACAAAAATTCACATTAAAAAATTATATATGTACTTAATTTTTGTGTGTCGCTTATGTCAAAATCAATTATCAAAAATTTTATGCACTATATATATTCTTTGTTGAAGATTTCTCGCTACATATAATATACATACATTGTATACTCGTACAACAAATCAAAAAATTTTGTACGGATACGGAACGGACTATACGGTGAAACAAGTGCCTAGGCTTCAAAAATGAAATCGAATAACATTAAAAAAAAATGTTGATTGTTTCAACTTTGCCATTCATATACGCGTATATTGTTAGCGTTAGTGTTAGTATAGACGCAGAGTTAGAATTTACTCAATAATGAAATTTCTTAAAGAATTTTAAAATTTACTGAAACATAGGCCCTGTTTGGAAATATCAAATGATCGTCAAAAAATTGCTGCCTTATCATGATATTCGAAGACGAAACGTTTCGTATCGTCTTGTTAAAAACGCGATCATGATATTCGAAACGTTCCAATTTCAAACGATTTTCATCGTCTACTCAGTCGATAGCATTTTGTTCATCGTTTACATATAAATTTATTTTTTTTTTTGGTTTTTAATAGAATTTTTTTTATTTAAAGCATATTACTAATATTTGTGAATATTAATATTAAATTAATTTTTTTAAAAAAATGGAAATTATTATTAAAAATGATATTTCAAAACATCAACAAAATAATAGAAATGACATCGAACCCTTTTTTCTTACAACAAAATTGGAAATTGTATGAATTAAACATTAAAGCTTCGTTTTTATAAGGGATTTATATTGTACCACTATGTACCACATATTCGAAACGATGAAGGTTCATAATAGCAATTTTATACCGTATCGTTTCGTTTCATCGTTTCATCGTTTCATCGTCTTCGAATATCATGATAAGGCGGTATTATTGTCAAACTTATTGACTGTCTTTTGACGATCTAGCAAACTCGTAATACAATACAATCATACTTGTTATCTGCATTATCAAACAAACTGCAAATGCAGTCTGCTTGCAAATGACGTTTCCAAAACACAGTCATATACTATTTTGGCAGATACATTTATGTATGTAGCATAACAATAGTAGTCGCATCTTCAATGAAATGAAAAATATTCGAATATGATAATTTGAAGTTCAATATTTCAAAGTACCTACCTACCTATACACTTTTACAGTCACTCAACTGACTTAAATGAACTTTTAAATTTTTTTTTTTTTTGTTTTTAATTTTGGACACTACATTTTTAGCAAAATAGTAAAAATGTTCTTTCATAAATTGAAAATATTTTTATATCATACATAGAAAGTGATATTATAATCTTAATACTGTATAAAATTTTTTTTTTTTTTTTTGGAAATTTATTTTGTTATTTTTGATTTAATTTATTTTGAACAAATTTTCTTCTTTTGTTATATTCTTTTCATTTTTTTTTCACTACTCTATTTACGTATAATATACTATTTATTTGAAATTTTTTGGATTGCAAATTAAAATAAAATTAAAAAAAAAAAATCAAAACAAAACATTAAAAATAAAATAAAAATTGTATACAAAAAAAATTTTGAAAGTTATTATCATCATCGCTTAATCAACAACAACAATATCAAAATATAAAAGAAAGAAGAAAAAAAATAAAAATAAAATATAGAATAAACGAATTCGAATATGAAGAAGGAATCCACTTGAAAAAAGAAAATACAAAATTAAAAATATAAAAACAACAACAACAACAATAATAAATAATAGTAATTTTCAAAAAAAAATTTTAAAATTAAAATGAAAAAAAAAATATAGCAAGAAAAAAACCAAACAAACATAAATAAAAAAAAAAAAAACAAAAAAACAAACAAAAATAAAAACATTAAAGAAAAACTATTATTGACCAAAAATAAAAATAAACAAAATCAAAAAGCTTTCATAATAATGTATAAATCAAAATCGTGGGATGAAAAAAATTTCCTGTTCTTTTTTTATTTTCTTTTACTTACAGCATCGTTCGGAGTACTATTTTGGCTTTGGATTCCTCAGGTGTCAGCCGAATGCCAAAGTATGAAAATATATATAAAAAAAAAAAAAAAATTAAAAACAAATAAATGAAAAAAAAAAAAACCAATTTAATTTACAAAAAAAAAAAAAAATAAAATTTCAAAACAATATATGTATGCATATACATATATAATAAAAATCTATTTTTATACATATATACGTAATATATATGTACATACATTTTTATAATTTTTCTTTTTGATAAAAACTTAATAAACAAAAAAAAAAAACTTTATTATTTATTATAATTATCTGTACATAATAAATATTTAAAATTATTATATATATGTATATGTATTTTATATATAATATAGGTATACATAAATATTTTATAACATCAAGAAACACACAATTTACGCACAAATATCTATATATATATAAATAATATTACACACACACATATATTATTATATAAATACCTATACATAAGTAATTTTTTTTTTTTTTTATTAAAATATTTTATTGCTAAACTATATCATTACACATACATTCATACATTTTTATACATTACATGTATACATATATTTCTTCTTCTTCTCCTTATTTATTTTTGTTTTTGTTTTTATTTTCGTATAAATTTTGGGAGGGAAAAATGAATGAAATTTAATTCGCTCTATTAATAATATAAAGAAAAAAGAAACATTTAATTGTCATAAGTATACATTTGGAATACATATATGTACATATAAACATTATCTAATCATATATGCATTTTATATTTATTTAATTATTTCATTTTTCATTCATACTATTTAAGCTATATTTAGGCACAAAAATTCAATCTACTATATACGCCTAAAAATTAATATAATAAGGCGCGCACTGTATTATGACTGGGCGCGGTGAATTATGCTTGCACTATTTTTTTCTTTTTATAAATAATTTAAATTTAAAAAAAATGAATGAAAATTAAAGTAAAGTACATATACAAGTACATCATTGCATGAATAAAACTGAAAGCCCAGTGTACGTCTTTCACGCTGCTTTTCACGCGTTGCATCCGTTTAGGTATGTCAAAAACGAAAGTTGAACTGCATTAAAATGTGTATTGCGTGTAATAAGTTCTAATCTAATGATGACGCATGAAAAGCGTACGATGAAGTCAACAACGGATAGATAAGTTGGTTTTAACTTTCAACATTTAATGTGGCAAAGCATAAAAGTAAGAAGAAGAAATAGTTTAATTGAATTTTATGTAAAGCGTATACATTGGGCCATAAAAAAGCAATTCTATGCGGCAAAAGATGAAAAGTTTATGAGATGTGAAAAGTGTATAAAGTGTGAAAAGTTTTTCTTCTACATTTTTGTGCCTTCAACTTAATGTTGTCATTCATTTATGTTGTAAATAATGTAAATAACAGATGTTAAAATTTTCGAAAGATAACATTTCGAAAAAATACAAGTTTTACCAAACGTGTATAATGCATAATAATTCTGGCGTCAAAAGAAATATAAAATACTTTACTTCTATATACTTTTTTTAACTTTTAAATTTATGCAAGTGAATTATGCAAATTCGTATACATAAAAAAAAGAAGAATTTATTTGAGAATTTGAATGTCAATCGAGAACATGCCTTAAACATTTTAATTTAATGATTTAATGATAAAAGGTATATCATCCTGAACAAATTATTATCAAAGGAATAAATTTTGAAAAACTTTTTATTTCTGCTTTTTGAACAGCAAAATTATTTATAATGTCCTCACAATCTAAGGATGACAAAAGTATAGGATTCGATCGACAATACTGTCAGAGCATTTAAACGATTTTCGCAGTCATCGTTGAACGCAAAAATACTTTTTTATATGTTTCAAACATGAAAATGATATTTTCTCAGCTTCTGCTGCACATATTTCTCTCGATACCATGCAAAGTTTCAACTTTTGTAAAAACAAAAGGCTTATCATAATAATTAGTCATCCTGTAAATAAAACATCATCGCTTTAAATCGTAGAATAAATTATTCAGAATGACATTGAAAATTTCTATCCTGAAACAATTTCTTCCAAGTATAATTCAATGTCTTCTTCCTCTATTGTAATTGTACAAAAATATACATAGAATCTTATGTATATCTCCTTATTTTATATAATTTATTTATAATATTATTGTTTTCTTTTTTCTGTAATATGGAAAAAATAAATTGATTCATTTTTCCTCTCGAAATTTATTACAAAATAAAAAATATACCTATATACATATATATATTTTTTTTAATTCTAAATTATTTTTATATTATTATTGTAATACATTTTTATAATACATTTTTTCTTCTTCTATATACAAAATGTACTCTCTATTTGTATGTTTGATACTTATTTAACATAAAATTACTTTTTATACACGCAAATATTCAAGCAATTTTTATTTAAAACAAAATATAAATGAATAAATAAATAAAACAACATCATATATATATTTTTTTTGTTTTTTGATTTTGCAAAATTCCATACATTTATTATACCTATACATAAAGTATACATAAAAAAATTATTCAAAAAATAAATAAATACAAATAATGGCAACACAGAAAAAAAAAATTAAAATAAAAAAATTTAAAAAATAAAAATAAAAAAAAACGATAAAAATAATGAATAAGAAAAAAAAAAAAAAAAAAACAGAATAATGGTGGATGAGAACTTAATTTTTATTAGCGTATACCATCAGAACCAGTATTATATGGAAACTTATTTTGATGTCTTAATTTTGTTTCTTTCTTTGATTTTTTTTTTCTTTTAATTTTTATTTTATATTTAATTTTTTTTTTTTGTATTTTTTGTATATAATGCGTGCCCTTCTTTTTATCCATTTAAAAAATTATATGATCGATCGCGCAACTAGGTAATATATCATTTATAATCGATTTTATATTTTTTACTATTATTTAATTTATTTATTTTATATTTTATCATTTTCTCTTTGATTTCAAATTTTAAGCATATCTACAATAATTATCTAGTATAGTACATTATCCATGTACGTATGTATGCAGTGTGGTGAACAAAACATTTACAAACACATATCAGAATGAAATTCTTTAGATATAGAATTTAAAAAGAATACAATACATTATCGAAAAATTTTATATCTGTACTGTTGAAGTTCAAAAATGATCTGTATAGAACATAGAACGAAATAATAGTATTCAAATGATGTAATAATTAAAAAAAAAAAAAAAGTGTTCAATAAAAATAACCGAAATTTTCATTTATACTTATATTGGAATGAGTACATATAAGTATAGTTTATATTGATATTTTTTTTATATATGTATATTATATAGACCCGTAATTTCATGATGTTATAAAAAATAATAATAAAATTATCTGTTCACCACTACATACTCGTATATATATGCGCATTATGTACACGTATGTACATTTATAGTTTCGAATTATTAAAATTATATAAATTCATATAATTTAGAGTATTTATCTTACATAAATTATAATAAATATTAATTGTATATAAATATGAGTATGAAATTAAAATTATCTTTCAGGAAAATTAATTTAAACGACAAAAAAAAAATCCTTGATAACATTTCAAAAAAATAGATAATATAATAATGAGTTAGAAAAGCTGAGTATACACTATGCAGTGATTTTAATTTGAAAATTAAAAAGAAAATATTATGTTCTTAATTTTTTTTTGTTTTGTTTTGTTTTGTTTGTTTTCGATATTCAATATATTTTTCTTTTTATTATAAGAAGTATATAAAAATATTATTATTATTATTATTATTATTATACACATATAGTTTTATAGTAGTTTACTATATATATATATATATACATTAGTATATATTTAATATACCTTTGATTTATTGATTCTGTTTTATTAATTTAAAAAAAAAAAAAAAAAAAACGTTATATGGGTACTTTTAATATAACATTAGATGATGCAGTGCATGCATGCATTGCATGTTTACATATGCATATATTTGTTATTGCAAAAACACAAAAACTATAGCAACAAATATAACAACAAAATTTTGTTATTTAATTTTTATTTATATTTAGTAATTTTAAAAATTTTATAGGTAATAGAATGCATCTTAAAATTTATGCAAAAAAAAAAAAAAAAACTTTTCGATTTTTATATTTTAATTATTATATTGTATTATTATTTTATTGATTTGTTTAATATTACTGAGCGATTTAAAAAAAAAAAAAAACAAAAAAAAAATTCTTTTTTTATTATCAATACCTACACATATTTACGCATTAATAATTAATATACAAACGTACGTATTACGTTACATGTACTTACGTTGTTTAAAATATAAACTACTAAAACCTATATAAAGACAAAAGCTTAAAGTAGATTACGGTTACATAGTGTAGGTGACTATAATAAGCTAACTACTTATACATATTATATTTACCCATATTCACCTAACTTTGGGCTTGACAACCAACAAACAGTAGCATGTACATGTTGATTTTATCTGACTTGATAGAAATATGCTCCAAATCCAAATGTGAGATTCAAAACTCATTCTCCATGAAGCTATATATTTTAAAATCAAAATCAAATGTTTATACCTCTGTCGCAGCATTATATTGCTAACAACATTTGCTGTTGTTGTTTAAAGTGGGGGAGGATGCAACTCGAAAATTTGAGCGCTCAGACAGGGCTGTCTATTGTACTCTAGACCCCGTTCAGTCAAACTTCTTCGTCGCCCTCAGGTAACGAAGAACCTCAACCCGACATTCAGACCCGATGACATCAGTGTCAAAGATGCGCACCCTGACAGAGGAGAAGGCAGGACATTCACACAAAAAGTGTTCCGTCGTGTCATCTTCCTCGCCGCAAACCATGCAATATTATAATGGTACTATATTATGCCCTGTTAGAGCATTGACCATCACTCTGCAGCCTTTCATCCCTATTTTAATAAGTAAAGCTGCTAGAACCTTGTCAGGCTTCTTTAGGAAGCGTTTAGTTTGTCTATATACTTTGGATTCTCCTGTCAAAACCGCTCACGCAATTTCTTGATGTATAGCAATCAATGGCATTATTAACGATAGCGGAGAGCAGACCAATTACCGGTTCATGGCCTATGAAGCACATTTCGGCTCCTTAATGACCATGATGTCCCGGTATCTAAATGAGATCTAGCGAATTATTTCTGGTGACTGTACTGGGATCTCATTTGTAAACAATTTTTGAAGAGACAGTGCAGCTTTAGCTATTAACATATCCAAAACATATTTTTCCATAAATTAAAATTTCAAATTTCAAATATTTCACATATAAAAGGGTAAACAAAATACCAAATGTCAACAATTGGCATTATTTGCTGTCTCAATATTACGACTATATAAATGTATTAACGAATACCCTCATTATTTGTTAAATTTAAGTTGTGTTTTGTTATATAGAGTTATATAGCTGTATAGTCCTATAGTATAGTTAGTTAACTACACACCAAAACCGTAAACTATACTGTGATTTATAATTTTTTTTTTATCCTTATGGATACATTTTTTTTTATATGTTTTAGCACTCATATTTATATGTAATATCCTGTAATACGTATGTATGTATAATGTATATAAATATTAGGTATATATCATATTGATAAAGACACATAAACTTACATACATGTAAGTGTATAGACATATTAAGCTGCAGGTATACATTTATATTAGTTTTTAAATATATATTTACATACACATATAGTACATATGCAGACATAATAGTATATATTATACAATACATATTAATAAATAAAAATATAATATTTCAGTATTTGAAAAAACAAAAATACAATTATGATGGCAGGTAAAATTAACGTAGTGTTTTCACATACATATAACAAGTATACATTCTTTATTTATTATTAAAAATTATAAATTTGCCCATTATAATAGACTCTATAATATAGTTCATATAGTACATATACCACAAAATATGGAGTTTTTTTTTTTTCATGTTTCTATAGACATTTTTAATTTTATTTCGTTTTATTTAACTTTTTCTTTTTTTTAGTTTTATTTTTTTACATACATATACATTTCACACATAGATGAATATAAATATAAATATAACGTATATATTACATATTACTTACATCCAAAAAAAAAGAAGTAAATAAATAACAAACAAGTAGTGAAACACATTATAAGAATATTTATAATATGTAATTTTTTTTAAAATTAATTTTCAATTTTTTTTTTGTTTTTTGTTTTTAATGAAAATTATGAGAAAAAAAATGGAAATAATTGATATTCATAATTCATAATATTCATAATATCGATATAATTTTGCAAATCATAAACGACATCATGAGCTATAATTTTTTCAATTAAAACATTAATGCGCTTGAAGTTAAAATGTAAACATTTACGATAATATTGACGCGTGATTACAGCTTATATACCATATATACATTATTATATAAGAACTTATAAATTATGATATCAAAACAATTTTTTTTTTGTCTATGTATTGATGATTTAAGGAGCTCCTTATCATTTTTTTTTTAATTAAAAAAAAAAAATCTCCACTTATATTCCATCCAAGAACTAGTATATAATTAATACGATTTTCAAAACAAAAAAAAAAAAAAATAAAAAAAAAAAACAATTTAAATATCATAATAATATAACTTCTAAATGAGAAATGTTTTCATTGAATTATTTTCAAAAATATAATTTATTTTAATTTTATTAATACATATTTCATTTAACATTTATTTTTATACATATGTTTTTTATTCACTGCATTGCATCGCATCCATCAATTAAAAAAAATAATAAATAAATAAAATAAAAAAAAATAAAATAAAGAAAATAAGTAAAATAAACAAAAAAAAAACATAAATACATAATATACATATTTTCATTTTAACATTATGTAATTCCTTTATATTTTGTCCAATCCTGTTGTCATTATATAATATTTATACATATATATAGGGCGAAACGAAAGTAATGTCATATAATGTGAATTATGATGTGCAATGATTTTTGTTAGTGCATCGTTTAATGTCCATGTGCTTTGAATTTTATGTTATACGAGTATATAGACAGAAAATTTTTGCATATTAAAGGTTTCATCAATTTCACACCTTCAAATAAGTTTCGATAAAAACAGAGTATATTATTATTGACATTACTTTTGCCTCACCCCATATACATAAATAAATATTATTTTCTTATTGTATATTCAATATCAGTATATATTTTTAAATTATTATACCTTAAACAGAAATACTTATTTGTATTTTTGATTATTTCAAATACAAAAATACCATATCTACCACCATATACCACGTACATTATGCACCATATTATATACACTTGTACAAAATACATATATAGTCACCATCAAAATATAAACATACTTAATACTGTGATCAAAAAATAAAGTAAATTTATTTATAAAATGAAAAAATTTTTTACTTATTCTTTCAAATTAATTTAATCGTCTTCAAAGTACTCTGTGTCCGTTCAACACAATTCACTTTTTTCACTCTTTTCAATCCTTGAAATAGTCACAGAAGTATTTTTTTTTTTTTTTTGGCGGAATGAACATTAAATAATTACTTCGATTCGGTTTTTATCTCCTCAATCGAGCCGAAACGGTAATGTTGAACGCATCCAGAAATCAGTAGAATACGGAGATTAATATATATGGATTGCATTTTTGACGAAATAGTCACACACAACCAAATACAGTGTGAAACGGTGCATAATTGTGATGATATTTTTCACTCATTTGAAAAAATTTATAACTGCACTTTTTTTTTTAAAAAAAGATGAAAGTAATCAAGTGTATCTCACTAACTGCTTATCTTATAAGATATTGACATGATACTACTAATGTAAAGACAAAAAATTTTATGATTTAATTGAGCTACCATATTATTTAAATACCTAATTTTTTTTTGTCACATTTCAGATTATTCATACACAACATAATCAATCATGTTTACAATATCTACCTACATGTATAAAAAATAAATTTTATATATGGTTAACATTATCATTATATGTTTACATATTACACTGTCCAATTTAGCAAAAACTATATCATCGAATTTTCACTATTTTCATTCGTTGCACTTCATTTTTCTATATTTATATTTAAATGCTATACATTTTTCTATATATGTAAAGTATGGCAAATATGTATTTGTAAACATATACACATAAAATTTGGAATAAAATCAATATTTTGCATTCATATTTTTCTGTACCAAAAAAAAAAAAAAAAAAAAAAAAAAAAAAAAAAAAAAAAAAAAAAAAAAAAAAAAACTTGTATCGATATTTTATAATCGGTGTTTTTGTTTGTCAAACAAAATGAAGCATTTCAAATTTCAAAAGTCACAGAAAAAAAAACCATAAATCTATCAAAATTTATAACAAAAATATGTGTAGATTTTCATTAAATTTCATAATGCGCGTATACAAGTGTGTGTGTACGATAATAAATTTTCAAAAATAATTTATATTTTTCGTTAAAATATTACATCGTAGTACACACACACACACATACGCGGCAAGATGAGTATTGTAATTTATTATGGCATTTATGAACACCACTTAAAATGATTTGAGATGGAACGAAATGAGATATGACAATTTATAAACACACACACAACGCAATCGATGTAAAGTTTTCAAGTCGATCTAACTCAAAGCGATTGTTTTATATTATGTTGCAAACTGTTGTAAATCGATTTGAAATTATTCATAAACACATTAAAAGAACGAATTAAAAGACAAATTAGCCAATATAGAACCATATACAAAAACGTTAAATCTATCATCTATGTCAAGAATGTAAAAATGTCACCATCAACAAAACAGAATTATAAAGTTGGTATTTCTTTTTAACTTGAATCGATTTAATCGCAGTCATCATAAACACTGTTGAATCGTTTTAAGTTACGTATGTGATTTTTAGATCGTTTTAACGTTAAAGTTAAAGGGATATAAATTTTGTTCATAAACACCCAGTATACATGTATCATAAAGCACGCGTATACCACATTATACACTACATATATTCCTATTCATATGTAGTGTAACACTTATCTTTAAGTCTTCCTCACAAAAAAAAAAAATTCAACGGGGTCAAATCATAGCTCCGAGCAGCCAATTGACATCACAATTTTGGCTAATTATTCGATTTTTTTATTAAATTTTTTATCGTTGGTGTAGAAGACTCACACCACTTTGAAAGTAAATTTTTAAGATTTTCAAATTTTGTTCAAGCGTAAATTACGCAAATTTCAAAGATAAAACTGAATTTATATTAACTCATGAATGTCATTGAACTTGTCAAAATTAAAATAATCGATACTTCAAATTTCAAACGTTAGATGGCCCAACCTATAATATCATCTAACATACATATACTTACGCATTATAATATACACATAAATTATATTAATTTTATTAATTTACATTACAGTATTACCTAATACTTATATGTATTATACACAGGATGTTCTGTTACAAATAATTTTTGTGTTATTAGAAATTATACACACAAAGTTCAAAATTTTCAACTAAATACGTATGTACCTCTATAGCGTCAAAAATTAGGTATCAATTTTACAATTTTTCATTACAAACTAAAGGTACGTATACACGACAAGAGATTTTGCCTTCCAGAGTACAAAAAACGATCTCCAGAGTCCAAGAGATGTGTGTATACACCAAAGAGATCTTCAAAATTTCATGAGGCCGGTGTTCTATCTGGAGTCCGTTTTGATCTCTTGTTCTCTTGAGAGATGAACTCCACACGGAGACTTTGGTTTTCAAAATGTTTTGATATTTGACTCTTGGACTCTAGAGTCTAAAAATGACATTTTAATTTGATTGTTTGTGCTTTAAAGAAGTGTAGTTTTTTATATAATATTGCATCCTCATCTTTCAATAATTCTTTTAACAAATTCACAACAACACCACTTACACCTCATTTTTTAATCCACTTTTTTACCCACGCACTTCTTTTTTTTTTGGTTAATAATATAAGCAGCAAATTTCAACTTGTCCATTCGAAAAATTCATGAAAAAAAACGTGGAATGATGGCAACGGCAAGTAACACCAGGAGGGAGAAACATCAAATAGTCCTCCTGAGATTTAAACAAGAGACTATAAATACGTATTCCATGTATACACTAAAGAGACTGGTCTCCAAGAGTCTTCTACTGTTTTGTCTGCGACGTTCTAATTTTGTGGTCTCCTGACACCAAAGTATCCTATCGTGTATAAGTGATTGAGATTTTGGTCTCCAGAAAACGGAGTCCGGATTCCGAAGATTCTCGTCGTGTATACGTAGCTTAAATCTTCTAAATATATTAATATTGTGTAGCATGTATATATACTCATGAAACAGAACATCCTGTATATAATAATATAATACATATTTAAATAATATTATTAAATATTGATACATTATATACATAATACATAATATACATTATTTTATATGTAACACATATAATGTAGAAATAGAAATAAAAAATATATTTTTTTTTTATTTTTATTTTAAATATTTTAAATTTTTTTTTTTTATTTTAACTTTTTTAACAGTTTTTTTATAATATGAAAAAAAAAAATGAAAAAAATAAAATAATAATAATTAGTTTATTTTTTATAATATTTTTAAGGATATTGAAAAAATAAAATATATATTCATATTACATACATTATATATAAATAATTATTATTATCTATATATACATTTTTATATGAATCATTATTTATAATATTATACATAAATATGTAATTATTTCTTTTTCTTTTTTTTTTCGTTATTTCTACATATAAATTCAAACAAAAATAAATATACGAAAATGAAACGCAATATATAATAAATTTAAATATAAATAATAAACATTATACCTAAAACATAACTCAACCAATTGTATATAAAAAAAAAAAAATAAAATAAATAAAAACTTAAAAATTATTTTTTTTAATTAAAAATGAAAAAAAAAAAAAACAAAAAATCGACGCAAAAAAAAAATAAACAACACATATATGTATAATAAAATAAAACTTTAGCACGATCAATTTACTGTTATGAATGTGATTCATGGACGGATGCTAGATGCAAGGATCCATTCAATTATACAGCATTACCAAGAGATCAGCCACCATTGATGACATGTAATGGATGTTGTGTTAAAATGGTTCGTCATTCAAAATCACGTAAGTAAAATTTATTAATTTTTTTTTTTTTTAGTTTTTTCATATTTTATATGAAAATTTACTTTAATACTCTAATAATATATATTTTTTTCTTTTTTTTCTTCTGTTTTTTCTGTTTTTTTTTTTTTTTTTTTTTATCAATTACAGCATATGAAGTTGTTCGTCGAATGTGTACATCACAATTACAAATTAATTTATTTATGGTCGATCATGTGTGCATGATGGAAAGTTCAGGCAATGGACATATGTGTTTTTGTGAGGAAGATATGTGCAATTCAAGTCGAAGCTTATTCAATTTAAATAATAATAATTATTTATATCATTCAAATATTATTTTATTTATATTAATCATATTTTCAATATTCATTTTAAATAATTCAATATTATTAAATCGATTACATTTACACATAAGATAGAATTTTTTTTTATTTAATGTTTTAATGTGTTGTTTTTGTTAATTTTTGTTGTTTTATTTTTTTTTTTTTGTTTTTATATATTTTATTTCTTTTAATTTTTTTTTTATTTTCTTTTTGGTTTTTTGTTTAGTTTTTCTAAAACAAAAATAAAAATTGATTAAAATTAAATTTAAATTTATATATTAATTATATAAAATACAATTTATTATCCATATTATATAATATAACATTTATTTTTAAATATTTTACATAAAAATACATTCATAATATATTTTATTAATTAATTATAATATTTTTAAATTGAATGATTTCGAATTTATTATAATAGTAAAATTATAATTAAGTATATAAGTAGTAGTAGTAGCAGTAGTAGTAGTAGTATAATTAACTACCTATATTATTATTATTATTATTATTATTATTATTATTATTAATTATTCTTGATTATAATATCTTATATAATTTTTTCTTCCTATATTTAGTAGTATAATATATAGAATTTTAATTTTAAATTTTTTTTTTTCATATTTTCTTGTCTTTTTGTATATCTATTTAATATTTTCGTATATATAATTATTATTATTATTATTATTACTATTATTATATAGATATTAAATATTTGTATGTATACCTGTTATATATATTTATGTAATAGATATAATTATATTATATTATGTAGTGCATAATATCTTGTTTTTGTTTTTTTTTCGTCTGGAATGAAAAAAAAAATTATTATAATAATAATAAGTAACTGAAATTAATCAAATTACATAAATATTATATAGATTTTGTAGTGTGTGCGTTATTACTATAATTCTTCTATAAATATTTTTTTTTCTTTCTTTAAATTTTTTTTTTTTCACTGTAACCTATTTTCTTTTTCCAAATGTATACTTAGTATAAACATACATATACACAATATATATGTAATAGCTGTGTTCCTTTCACATGAGCAAAGTATACTTAAAAATCAGTTTGGTTTAATACTTCACTAAATTTTTATGTGTGAACTGCTCAAACAATTTTTCAAAAGTAGTTCACTCATACTTTGTGAGTAGTTACGTTATTTCTTTCTACCAGATGTATTTTTAGTTTCACATTATCCAACAAATGGAAATTGACACTGTTTAGGTTAGATTTCTTGGTATAAACAAATATCATATGGAGTGTTTTATATAAATTTTTCAAATTTTAGAGTAAAATAATTTTAAGCTTATCTTTTGCTTCACTTGTCAAATTTATTTATGTGTCTTTGAATAGTTTGAGTCATTGCTAAAATAATTGCTCAGAAGTACTTCGCTCACGTGAAAGGAACACAGCTATTATATTATTAAATCTTATATTCTCTTCCATTTAATTATATTTTTGTATTTTTTTTATTTTTAATGTAGTGTTACATATAAGCGTATAGTCACACATATATTTAATATGTATGTTAATATGACATATATATATATATATATATATGTATATGCGTATATGTATTTATGTTTATTATTTGTGACGTAGTACGTGTAATGTTCTGTTCATTAATTTTTAAATTTTATGTGTTGTTTTTTTTTATTATTATATTCCTTAATGTTAAATATACATACATATATATATATGTATGTTATAGTATATCATTATATCATTTATTTAATGTGATTTGAATGCAAAATTCTGAAGTTTTTAATCAATAATTCCAATTCCAATAATAATAATTACATATGTACATATGTTGTATGTATCTAAATAATTTATAAATATAAATTCAAAAGAAAAATTTTGAAGAAAAAAAAAAGAATTCAAAAAGACTGTATTTCTATATACATTGGATATTATCTTTTTATATCCTGCTTATTCTATTCCTGTACCTCTTCTTACTTTTCCTTTTTTTTTTTTGTTTTTTTGTTATAATTACAAATCAAATACAATTACAGGCGGAATACATAAAAGTAACATATTGGTATTTCCATACTTATGTGCAATAAATACCCTTTTTTTATTACACCGCTTTTATCTTTTATTTTATTATTTCCACGTATTTCGGAAGAGGTATAGGAAGTACAAAATAATATCTTATAAATATCTTATAAATATTACAATAATAATAATAATAATTATTTTTTTAGTTTACAATTATTCATTTTTAATGAAAAATTTAACTTTTCGCATGTTATATTATAACATGCACTAATATGTATTATGTATATATAAACATATGCAACTATACATAAATATAAATCTACATAAAAAAATTTTCGATTACCTATTACATAATTATACATATGCTAAATTATTTGTTGCACTATGACTATAATGTCTAAGTATATTATTATGATCTACTTACATCCAGCCAGATATGGTATTTATTTGTATATATATTACATGTGAAGGATACTTTTTTTAAGAGCCTGATGGAATTTTATTTTTTCAATATCAATGATATAATTATTGTAATAATTGAATTCAATTTTTAATAAAAAATTTTTGTGATGTATTAAATAAATTTTGTCTAGGATGACATGATACTTATAACAACCGTGAGATCTTTTATTATATGTAATATTTTTCAAAAAAAAAAAAAAAAAATAAAAAAAAATAAAAAACAATGAATTCATAAAGACTAATAATTTTTAGCGCACGACGTCTGAACGATAAATTACTATTGTGTTTTCAGCAACACTGGAGATTGGCAAAATAAAATAAATCCCAGATACAGATGATATATTCACTCGCACTCGTATATTCACTCTGCTGGCTGATCAGTGTGACTTTGAGTCCATGATGCGTTCACTGATGTTCATTGTCCAGTAACATAATAATATGAACAGAAATTTGGTATAGTTACCTATTATATATATATATATATATATATATAACGAATGGTGGAGTCTCATGCAGTTGAACGACTACATTGTACGCACATCATATAATTTACCAATGAGACAAGAGATTTATTTTTTTTCAAATAAATATTTCAATTGTAATTTACTAAACAATACAGGTTGTCAACTGTCATTTTGATGTATCCAAATTTAAAAAATAAAACTCTTATTCCTAAAATTTATAACTTTTAATTTATATTGTATCATTGTATGTACATAATATATATATATACGAGTATGTACATGTGCAGTATTAGGAAGTTTGCAGTTGCAGTGACAGTTTGTTTCAGTTTCTTGAAACAGACTCAATTAGCATTCTGTGTGCAGTTTTGTTGTTATAGTTACCCAAATACATATAAATATGTACATAGAATACTATTGTATATGTATATTCTCCTCATAAAAGTACATACATATTTATAAAATTTATAAATACATTTAAAGGTATACGGTCTTTATTCTATATTATGTACATGATTCTATATATTTTTATAAAACTTCAGAAATTTGTTATATTTTATTTAATATACCTATTAATTATTGTCATGTATACAATACACACATTTAAGTAGATATATATGTATTTATTTGAATTGCTTCTATTTAAAAAAAAAAAATAATAAAAATAAATAATAATAATAAATACATATACAAAAAATAAATAAAAATCTAAAAAATTATTCTTTACATAATAATTTTTATTTATTTTATATCAGTAAATAATAGATATAGTAGATTGTAGATAGTAGTGCGAATATGTAATAATGTTAAATAATTCATATATTACATATATGTATGTAGATGATTACCATTATTATTATTATTATTATTATTTTTATTGCTATATATATAAAAAATGTAGTAATTTTTTTAGATAAATAAAAATGAACAAAAACAAAAAACCATTTAAATAAAATATAATTTAATTTTAATCTATATCATATACATATGTATATGTATCTAGTTGTTCTTGTAATTTCTATATAACATATATATATATATAATTATAAGTAGATAGTTTATAAATTAATACATTTAAAAATACATAATATAAATAAATAATATAAAAATGCAAAACAAAAAAAATATATATTAAAAAAATAAATAAATAAATAAATGCAGTTACGATATAATCGCCTTATTATAATATACATACACAAATACATTTATATGTTCATGTATAAAAATTATTATATAATACTTATATATATATATATATACATAATATAGAGTTGTTAGGTACATTTATATAAAAATTATAAAAATATAAATACATATAAATTTTATATTAGAATTTTGATCCTTAATATAGTAAAATTTTTATTGAAAACTTTCTTAATAATATGTATGTTATTTATTATATATTTTATTCTCACGCGTATAAATATATGTATATGTACATGTATTTTCATAGACATACATATACACATACTGACATACATAATAATATGTATATAATGTACGGGTCTTATGAAAAAAACCCTCTTTGTCCAACCAAATACTTTGAAAATTATATGCATTTACATATGTACATAGTACAGTACTACATCATACATTATATAGGTACTCTTGTATATATGTATATACATATATAATAGTCAAATATTTAATAATGAAATTTTAAAAATATAATATATTAATATAGATCATTTATGTCGTAAATGCACATTTTATATGATAATATATCTATATCTACATTTTAAAATAATTATCCAAATATAATATCGCAATAAAAAATTTAATAATAATAATAAATTATTGAATCACATATTAAATATGAAATTATTAATTAATAAGTAAAAGTACATTGTATTTTTTTTTTTTCATTCAAAAAAAAAATATAGCTATAGCGGCCATGTCTGGTGAATACAATGGCTGAGGCATAATTTACGGTGTAGTTTTTGATCAAAAAATTCACGAGTACCTATAGTTTATTCATATAAATCCGGGGTGTTTTGTTCGTATTATTTTACGTAAACGACGCATAACTTCAAGGTAATATATATTCCTTATTAACTGTTCGGCCTTTTAGGGAGAACTATAATCTACATATGTGACATAGGCTGTGACATATGTCGTAGCCGAACACAGCCAAATCAATGAGCTAAACTATAATTGACATTACCGACATTCGTTAAAAATTCGTTTAACATAAGCTAGACATAAAGCAGTACGATTGAAAGCGTACATGACATAAGTAACATAAACCATAACCTGATTTTGTGAAATTCGTATTGCCTAACCAAATGTGACGTTTTAACATTCATTATTATTTCTCATGTTACCCATGTCATCAATGTCAATTATAGTTCCCCCTTTTGGAAAAAAAACTCGTCATTATGTAGTACCATGCCATTGTAATATCGAAGAAAACATTGAGCAACAAAACTTTCACATTTAACCGAACTTGACGGGTATCGTCATATTAACATCTCCTCGGCCTTTTTTAAATAGCTTGAACCATATATTTTTACAATTTTTTGGAGGTTATAAATTTCTGTCAGTTGATTTGATTTGTGACGTACATATTTCAATTGA
The DNA here is from genome assembly GCA_951394055.1 of Villa cingulata. Lineage (NCBI taxonomy): Eukaryota > Metazoa > Arthropoda > Insecta > Diptera > Bombyliidae > Villa > Villa cingulata. The sequence goes on along the minus strand of OX596017.1, from coordinate 1,043,415 downwards.
AATGTATATAAGTACACACACTCGTACACTTCCTCATACATAATCTTATATTAATTTACATAAATTTACAATACATACATAGTAATACATAAATTAAGTAAGTATGTATATAAGTAGTATATGTAACACCAGAATAAATTCCTATAAATTTAAATGTTTGTATTCATAGTGCATATATACATAAGTACCATGATTATATTTTTGTATTTTTTTATTTTTAATGTAGTGTTACATATAAGCGTATAGTCACACATATATTTAATTTATTGGATATTATCTTTTTATATCCTGCTTATTCTATTCCTGTACCTCTTCTTACTTTTCCTTTTTTTTTTTGTTTTTTTGTTATAATTACAAATCAAATACAATTACAGGCGGAATACATAAAAGTAACATATTGGTATTTCCATACTTATGTGCAATAAATACCCTTTTTTTATTACACCGCTTTTATCTTTTATTTTATTATTTCCACGTATTTCGGAAGAGGTATAGGAAGTACAAAATAATATCTTTAAATATTACAATAATAATAATAATTATTCTTTTTGTAGTTTACAATTATTCATTTTTAATGAAAAATTTAACTTTTCGCATGTTATATTATAACATGCACTAATATGTATATATAAACACATGCAACTATACATAAATATAAATCTACATAAAAAAATTTTCGATTACCTACTACATAATTATATGCTAAATTATTTGTTGCACTATGACTATAATGTCTAAGTATATATTATGATCTATACTTACATCCAGCCAGATATGGTATTTATTTGTATATCTATTACATGTGAAGGATATACTTTTTATGTATGTATGTAGATCTGAATTTATGAAATGAATTAAGATTTTTCCCTTTTATTCTTTGTCTTTATCATTTCAAATAAAAGGTATATTTTTATAATTTTAAATACATAATTAATTTGCAAAAATATAACGCGGATTAGTTTATGATGCCTTGCAATTGAAATTTTTACGAAATTCTAAGTAATATTTCAAATATTTTATAGTTTAAAACTATAAAAATACATAATTATATATACTTCCTGCCTTGGTATTAAATTTTTAAATAATACACTGTTAACTTTATATTGTATATCAAAGGTAAATCTTGAAAACTATATATGTACTACTATTCATATTTTGTAGCCTACATATTAACCCTTGATAAATAAAGGACAAAACTTATTAATAATGAATTAAAACTGCAAATCAATATGTAACGAATATAATGTAAATAAAATTGTTTTGAATTTAATTTATATTTAATTTTTATTGTCTATGTTTTTATTGCTCATATACTATACATTACTTATAAATATATGTACGTTTTCTGTATGGTATATACGTGTATATTAAATGAATGATATTTATAACGCATTTATACTTACTATAACATCACTATAAATGCACCTATTATACTGTATATTTAAATGCATATGCATGAATTTGTAACATAAATTAAATATATTAATAATAAATTGAAATTATGTATGTATGTATTTTTGATTATAATTATCTGCTGATGTATCTTTATATAATGATATGATTTTTGTTTTGATTTTTTTTTATTCTTATTTTAGTTTGGGCATGCATATTTTTTCTTGCAAGTATTTACATACATATATACATATAAATGTAAATACTACTTTATTAAATATGAAGCCACTTTTTAATTGCATATACATATGTGTCTTTTTTTTTAGAAAAAAAGAAATAAAATTAATTAGAAAAACAAAACGATTTATTATATGCATATACATAAATCCTATATCCTTTATTCATATAATGTAGCTGTATATGCATTTTAAAATGTATATTACATAATATATTATATATTATATTCATACATTTATAAAATATGTATTATAATTTCATTTTCATTATGTGGTCATTATATAAAAATTTTCATTTTTTGTGATTTGACGAATTTCGAATTTCGTGTTTGATGAATTAAGTGTTTACTTTTAACAGTCATTTTGGATTACTTGCATGAATGAAGCAAGAATCACAAGAATGTGTAACATCCTTTAAATGGATAGGCATAATACAATCTTAACAATAATTAATTTATTATTATTTTTTAAATGTGCTTAATTGTTAATTAAATATAGAACTTGTGCAGGTTTATTTTATTTTACCATTGTACAGCTTCAAATTTTGAATTTAGTATTCATTTATACATATCAATTTCATGTGGTTTAGTACGTTTTAGCCTTCTTAATTCGTGGGTAATATATCCAGAAGTTGAATAGCTTCTACAACGTTTGTATGATTTATTAATCTTTTTTCATGCTTGATTACATATATATTCTTGAATAACATATATTACCCATTTGATATAGAAATCGTTGCGTATTTCTTGATTTCTAAGACAGCGATAGGCATTAGTTTTAGAGACATCATTCAAAGAAATTTGTTTTGACTTCTTTAGGTAACGTAAATGATCGGATTTTTTTTGTACAGTATCATAGTTTGATCCCATACAATTCAAATCGGTTTGATAACATATTGGTATCTTTTGCAATTCTATGGTTTAGTTGGGAATGATGACCAACTATATCCAGTAAATTTGTTTGCTTTTTAGTTTTATTTAATTTCATATTTTATCTATATGATACAATGATGACTTTATTAAAGATACTAAAATATATTTACTTATATATGCTCATTGCTCAGTTACTTATATACTATGAAGACCTGAAGAGATATAATCACAATTTTATCAATTTTATACCACATGTCGGTCAAAGGTAATTGTAATGAAAAATTCGTCAATTCACAAAATAAAAAAATAAAAAAAAATAAAAAATCACATATTATTAATGCATTAATTTAATTATAAATTTTAGAAATAAAAATATGAATTTAAATTTAAAATTTTAAAAATAAAAAATTTACTATTATTTTTTTTATTTTTAGTTTTTCTTTCAATAAATTTGATTGCATACAATTGATTTACTCTCTATTTAGATAATAAATTATATAATATTTATTATATTCCATATAAAAAATAATATTTGAAAAAAAAAAAATGAAAAAAAAAAAAAAAATGAAAAAAAAAAAAATTAATTTGTTTATTTTTTATTATTATTTTATATAGAAAATGAATAGTAGATAAAATATTTAAGTAAATTTTATTTATTATTTATTTTATTGTTATTTTTATTATCATAATTACATAATTTGAGAAAAATTGAATTTTTTTTTTTTTAAATTCATATGTAAGAAATTATTATTCGTTATTATTAATATTTTTATTATTATTTTGTTTACATTTCATACATCTACATCTACATATTATATATGTATATATATATTTTTTTTTTTTTTAATTAAAAAAACATTAAAATAAAAAAAAGGAAATTAAATAAAATCAAAAATTAAAATACAAAAATTAATATGAATAGGCTTCACAAAAAGATATACTCGTACTTACGTATGGTATGCGAATTATAAATTTGCGGATATTATTAAACTTATATAAATATACACATAACATACGAATTGCTTGCTTTATAAAATAGTATATGATGAATAAAAAAATAATAAATTGTATATTTTAAAATTTATACAATTACAATATTTAAAATTCAATAATTCAATTTAATTTAATTTAATCGAAAAATTATAACAAACATCTATATAATAATATAATTAATGAGCTTAAAAAAATATTTGAAATTTGAAAAATAAAAAAAAATTTAAATGAATGACAGAAGAAAATGAAAATGAAAAAAAAAAGACATATATTCCTCACAATACAAAAGAGCACTACTACCAAAAACTGCTGCTATAATATTGCTATATACATACATATATGTATATATATATATATATATATTAATACATACTTAATACTAAAAACAAATAGGTATATGAATATATATGTATGTATACATATATTTATGTATCTATATTATTTTTTTTGGAATTTATATAATATATATACGTACATATAAATAAATATATAATTTTATTTCAAATTCAAATAAATATCATCACAACATACATACATATATATATATACACATACTCATATATACTTAATCAATAGATATAATATGCACATAAATATTTTATTATAATTTAATTTCATTTTTTTTTTTTTCGTAATTTATCATTGTATATTATAATTTTGAAATTTTTATTTTTATTTTCTTATATATTTTTTTTGTTTTGTTTTTTTTTTCTTTTTGCGAAATTATAAATTTGTTTTACATTTAAAATTTTCATCATGTGTATATTGTATACATACCCACATACATTGTATGTATAACTTTGAAGAGAATATCAAATACACACATAACATAAATGCATATAATATGAATGATATAAAATAATACTATAGACAATAATATAAGTATATATGTATGTATATGATATTAAAATCAGAAAATTTTTAAACAACGTAGAAACCATATGATGTGTATGTCATCTATATACACATATTATATAGTTTTGCTTTAAAACCACGAAAAATTTCAGGATTTTTAAGGTTAATTTGTGGTATTTAAATATGAATTAATGGCATTTGACAACATTTTGTTTCGCAATCAGGATCATTTTCTATATGGTCACTTTAATCTGATATTTCTCAGTTTGACATCTCATTTAGAACAGTTGTTATCTTCTTCTTGTTACTAACTGAGCAAACAAACTGAAAGAAACGGACTGATACTTTTATTCTCAGTTGATTGTCATTTTGAAAAGAAATAATTAAAAAAAATTTTATTTTTACAAATTATTTATTACAAATAAACTATAATCCAAAAATTTACGAAGTGTTATATTCAAAATTTTTGTCTTTTTTTTTGATTCTCAGTTCCTCATATCAATTGAGCAAAAATATTTTTCTTCAGATAGATTACATAAATCTCATTTCGTTGCTGCTGCCACCTATAATAGAATAGAAAAAACACAGACCAAAGAAAAGCATTGCTCAATTGAGAACTGAGAATTATCAGATAATTGTGACCAAAGAAAAACAGCTAATGTATGTGCGCAAGAACAAACAAAACGTGTCACATACATTTATAATGTTCGAGTGAAGATTTCTAGTAGAAAGTAGGTGGCGTTAAACAATTTTCTTAATATTAAAATTTTTCTATCATAAAATCAAATTGATATCTGTATACAAAAATTTTACTAACACATATAAAAGATGCGAAAAAATTTTCGCCATCTGTTTTGGTGAGTGTTATACATACATACATATATGACAGACAGAATGTATATGCAATATACCACAAAACTAAAACCAGCTGTGTACATCACTTTAATTTAAAACTACGAATTTCAATATCACATCATGTGTCTATAGGTGTCTATAGTATAAATGTAATACATAACACCTTAAGTCGTCTTTACCCACAAACTATATGACTTTATCGTATATGAATTTTTATGTGAACATTAAAGTGTAAGTGTAGATATAGGCCTGAAAATTTCATATAAAATTTAAAAATAACTCTGTGCACATATTTTTAAATATATTTTATTCAAAATATAAAAGACCATTACATACTTTAATTATCACATAATATAAAAGTTATATATGACATGACAAAATCAAATATAGTGTAAAGACAACTCATATACGTTTATATCATAAGTGTGTTTTGATTTTCTCGCATACATAAATATATACGAGTACATTTGTATATAATAAACATTATTTTACATACATATACTGGCATACATATTTTGCATTATTTAATATACATACATATATATATAAGTATATCATCATTATGTATTATATATCAATTGTATATATATGTATATACATACTTACATACAATACATTACAAAAGAAAAAAAAAAATTACAAATTAAATTAAATTAAAACAAAAAAAAATTATATATGTATTTGTATATATTTTCCAAATTTAAATAATGTATAATAAATGATTATGATGATTATATATAATACTATACGATGATAACGATATAGGTATATAATAATGATAATGATCGATAATGATTATGATGATAATTGTATGATTATGATCAAATAAATCAAAATCAGTGCTTTTTTCACATATGTTTCCACTGTCTGATTACCTCTCTATGATGTACACTTTGATTTAAAAAACAAAAAAAAAAAATTTTTTTTTAAATTATTATTATTATTTTTTAAATATAAATTATAAATATACATATATCTAAAAAAAATATAATATAAATATTAAGGGGATTCATGTCACCGTTTCCTGGAGTTTTCGTAGTTCATTTCTATATACATTTACGAACTATACAAAAGTTTTGCAAAACTATACACAAAGTTAAAATGCTTCGCGCAGTTTTTAACTTTTTGTATTTCGTAGTAACGTCGTATAATTGATATTTGACAGTATACAGTTCTCAGTTGGCATAGAAATTAAAAAATACTTATTAGAAAATATAATATGACAAAGTAAAGTAAATTATAAAAGAAATTTGAGATGATCGTTCATGTCTATTAGACTACGAAACTCTACGGCGTAACGAACAACGAAAAATTGACACGAATCCACTCCCAATTATATTGAAAATTATAATCAAATTTTATTTACAAAAACAAAATAAAAAAAAATTAAAAATGAATGTAAATGAAATAAAAAATAACAAAAAGAAATCAAAAAATTATTTTGAGAAAAACAAAAAGCAAAAAAATGTCAATCAATTTTGCAATATTGGTAATATTTCAATTAACGAGTTTACATCGACAAACATATACATTTATATATAATTATGTACATTTTGTTTTTGTTTTTAATTTTGTTTAAATCACAATTACTACCAGAATTACGCATATAATTAATTTCCAATGCAGCAAACGAAATGATTATAATGTACATTATGCGTTATATTACATCCAAATCACATAAATTAAAATAATTGTACATACTCGTATATAATGCACATCCCTGAAAAATATTTATTTTTCTTATTTTTTTTATTTTTATTTTTTTTTTTTGATTACATATGTTGAATTTTCACAGCTATAATATAAATATAATTATTTTGAAAATTAAAAAATAAAAAAAAAAACAAAATATGGATTAAAATTAAAACGCAGTCATTATATAGGTAAAAAAAAAATATATATTTTTTTTTGAAATATTGGAATTACATAAATTAAAAATGCAGAATGATTAATATTACTATTGCTGTTGGCTGTGACACCGTCAAAAATATGAAAAATTACCCCAAAATGGTGTGGCACGATGTAAACACCATTTTTTATATATTTCGTAATTTTAAAATCATCTATACATATACATATATAAGTATACTCGTATAAAGTATACAAAATCATGGTCGATGTAAACAAACAAAGAGTAAATTAATGATGTTCAGATGAAAAATCATAAAAAATAAAAAAGTAAGAAATATACATATAAAATGTATAGGTTATATATATTTATATGAAAAATATATTATAGATTATACAATACAAAATGTAAATAAATTAAAGTAAAAATAAAAATTTTTTTATAATTAAATTATTTTTTTAAAATATTAAAAAAAAAATAAATAAATAAAAACAAAAAAAAGAAACTAAATCCAAATTCTAATTCTAATTAAAATAATTTCATATTTATATAGAAATATTTAATAAATTGATATATGAATTTCAATCTAAGCACAGTGAGGTGTGTACATAAATATGTGCATGAATTATATATGCGTGCATTTATGTGTATTATCTTAAAAAATGCATATACCATTCATATACTTACATATAATATGTACATATAATATATAATACATACGCATTCTTTTTCCAGGTCAAATCAAACTAAAAACATTTCTTATATAAATACCAATTACCCATCAAATCTAAATTCAACGGAATTCAATTGATGGAAGACGTTGAATTTGAATTTGATTTGAATAATTTTTGGTATTGAAATGAAAAGTGTTTGAATTTGATTTCGAACATTATTGAAAATGACATGACCAATGATTTTGTTTTGTCTTGAAAATTGTTTGATATATGACCTGAAAATAGTATTGATATAAAACATTGAATTTTATTTTATTTTTTAATTCTATCATTATAATTTTTTTATATGGGACTACAACAAAATCTATAAATAATATGAATAAAAAACTACATATTAAAAATGTGTAGTACATATAGATACGTACATAATGTATATAAGTATTTGCCTATATAATGTGTACAACATAACATTCATATTTTTAATTTTAAATTACATACATTACATACATAGTATATCTTATATCATTATAATGTAAATTTTAAAATATGAATATTACTACATTTTTGAATTTAAAGATATGAATATGTATGAACATAAATAAAAAGAGGAAAAAGAATATATACCATATACGAGCGAGTATAATAATAACGCGAGGGTGTAGTAACGCTCACACAAGATTAAGTTGCACTCGGTTAGTTGTTTCTTGTTTGTATCACATTGTATATGTGTATATTATTTGTACAAAATGGTATTAAAACAACGAAACAACCGTCTCGACTCGACTAATTAGGTTTTAAAAGCTTCTTCAAAGCACATCATCAGGGTTGTAAGTTGTAACTAAACTTGTAACATTTCAAACATTCATAAAATTACACTCTGTTTTTCCTGGCTGTTGCTATAATAAAATTTTCAACATTTTTACAGTCATTATTATTATAACTATTATAAATAACGGTCTTATATCCGTTTGAATAAATAACTTTTACCTTTTACAAAATTTTGCATCTATCCATATGTTGCAAGAAAACCTAAAACCATCAAGTAAATACTACAGCTACACAAATCTAAGTGTGTGCGGATACCACCCTCCTCAATATAATATACGAATACACATATTATATACGAAAATCGCAAATGTAACCTACCTATGAAAATATTTTTACTTAATTACTTTAAATAATATTTTTGATATTTTTGTCCATTTTTCAATTCAAATACAATAAATACAAAAAAAAACATAAAATTTAATAATATGTATTCAATTGAAAATTTAAAATACTGTATAACTGTGCATAGTTTCTGTGTGAATTTCTAAGCTTTAGTAAAAAATAAAATATGTAGTACATAATGTAATAAATAAAAACAAAGAAAAATATTATTATATGAGTATATGTTATGTAAATATTGTATAAGAAGTAAATATGTATAGTGAAAAATATGAAAATGATAATGAATGAATTTATAAAAAATAAAAATAAATAAAAATGTAAACAAAATGAAAAATATTACAATAATATTATGAATATACTTTAAATAAAATACATAATATAAATGTACTATTTATTATATATATATTGGTACCATGTACTCGCATATGTATAAAGATAAGTATATGGTACACTATTTTTAATAAGCTTCTCAAAAAATACAAAAAAAAAAACAGAAAAAAAATGAAATAAGAATTTTAATAAAACAAAACATGAACAAAAAATTCAAATAAAATAAAATTAAATTTAAAAAATTTATATGTATATTTATAATAAATTCGTATAATAACATACATACATATGTATGTTTAATATACTTATACCATCTTATACATTACATTACTCATATACGTATATGTGTGTATATTTTAAAAAAAAAATTACATATACACATATAGTATATAATGAATATCAATAAAATTTATTTAATTAATAATATTCAATTCACAATAATTTACACTAGTATCACATGACAATAATATATTATTTATTGCGTCTTGTGCTATAGTATTGTATGGTATATACATACTTGTATGTATACGCATACAGCTATACAGGATATTATGAATTGAACTACATAAATATGTAATGTACCTTAAATATGTAAAAAAAAAAAGTGGATAAAATTTTCTTGATATTTTAGGCCTGTGTTTCATACTGACACAGTATACGCGGTACGGTAGCGATAATAAGCCTCAAAAACGGAAAAAAACGTTTTGAAACAGATTGTAAATCTCTAATTCTGTAGAATGTAAGTAGAATTTGGTCTTATCTAATTATATTTTTGTAAGGAAAAGTGGGATTGGAATATTGATAGAGTCAGGGGTGGTCAGGGTCACGGTCACGGTAATTTTAACCAAAAGTTAGAAAGATGAATCGATTAAAATAAAAGTATAAAACAAAGTACATTAATTAAAATTACATATGAAGATTGAAGAGTAATATGTTTATGCCGTAACAATATGCATTAATATAGTTATGGTGAAAAGTTGTGCATTGTACATTTACAACGACACATTATAGAACGGTAAAACAGTATACGAAATTAACTTTTTTTTTATACGAGTACCTACTACATTAGTTATTTATCCAGTTTTTACATCTGAAATTATATGCGATACAATGGTAAAAAATATAAAACAATTGAATTGTATGTATAAGTATGTATAAATGCATGTAGCGATACAAAATCTTAAATATTAATTCGCAACACAATAATGTACCGAATATCGTTGATGCGTGAATAGACTATATACTATAATAATAATATTACCAAATATTACTACATACTATATCGCTTCCGTACAATATATTAGACGAACGCTGTAAATATGAAAAATTTATTTAAAAAAAAAAAACAATTATTACACATTGAATAAAATTATGTATACATACAAATATTTGTAATATTCTGTTCTATAGAAAATGAATATAAAAAATTTGTTGTACATATTATAATGTAATGTAGAACAAAACACAGAAATTGATAATACGTATAATCAAAGGCCAAATATAACTTAGTTAGATTGGTCTTTGGTATAATATATCTAGAAGAAATTTTAATAATTAAATTAAGTAAAGACATAGGTATTATAATTAAAAAAAAGAAACAATTATTTTTTTTTATTTATTTTTATTTTGTTGTTGTTTTTGCTCATTTGCTATATAAGAAAAACTATATAATATAATAGAAAATATTCACTATGAGATGAATAAACAAAATATCTACTTATATAGGTACATCATATATAATAAATGAGTAATAGGTATTTGAAATAAAAAAAAATAATAATAAAAAATTCTAATGTAAATGCAAAAATTTCACACACATATTAGATTTCATGTACATTATAATATGTATAATTATTATAATTATTATATAACATCATAATTTATTATGTAAACATGAAATTAAAAAAAAAATTATAATAAAAATAAATAAAAATAAAATAATTATAATTAATATTGTGAATAAAAATAATTTATATGTATTATATATAAATATATATATATATATATAGAAAATTATTAATTATTATATCACATATCTCATTATTATATGAAATCTGTATATTAAAAAATAATTTATTTATGCCAATAAATTGTTATATCAAATTGTTTAATTTATTTGTGTTTTATTTTATTAAAAATCTATATAGGTACAATTTTCATCATTATAATCCCTGGGCCCTATTGCACCAACCACTTATCACTTATTACTTATCAACTTATCAAAAAATTCTATAAGTTTGTATTGCATTATTTTTGATAAGTTGATAAGTAATAAGTGATAAGTGGTTGGTGCAATAGGGTCCGGTGTTACTTATCACCTTATCACTCTACGTATAGATTTTCTTTGGTCTGTCTCTACTTCTACTATTTGTTAGTCGTTTTGTATTTGTGTACACTATTTTTGGCATTCCGCATTCTGTCTTGCGACATACGACTTAAAAACTCTAGTCATCTTATGCGCTGACACTTAGCAATAAATTTGACAATATTTTCCTTTTCAATAAGTTGATCTAAGTAGCTCATGATTCATTCGCATGTAATGTATGATCCATCTTCATTTATTCTGCCTGCACTGCACCAATAATTTTTCTTAATATTTTCCTTTCAATATTAATATTTTTTGAATTTGAGTTTCTTGATCGCTACATTATCGATTCTCGATTCACCACAGATACAGAAACAGGCCGATCGAGAATGACGTCAAATTGAGTTTACCAGTCGAGAAAACCAATCGAGAAGACGAGAAGTGATACAGAAATCAACACTGGTCACTTTAATTATACCCCTCCTATTTACCTTATAGTATAATTTCTCAAAAAACAAAAAAAAACTAAGTATATAGCAAGTATATAGTAGAAAAAATCTTATGGTATATTTGAAAGAAAATACATAATCGCGTTTAATAATAATGTATCACTTATCACACATTTTAGTGAATAAAACATTATTAATATTACAGAATATACATTATTGTTATACATACAAAACTAATAATGGCATTTAGTATATGTATATAAAAAGGGACAAAATTTTATATTACAGTACAGTAACAGTACATTTTACAGTTTTTAAATTTGAAAATTTTATTCAATTTATTTTTTTGTTTCTCTATTTTCTCTGCTTTCGCTTTGAAATTAATAATAATCGTATCTCGTATCGCCTATCGCATCGCTTTGAATACAATACAATAAACAATACAATACAATACAATATACAATATATTTTTTGTTCTGTCTGTTCTGTTGTTCTGTTGTTGTGTATGATGTACGTACAGAACACTGATCAACCACTCACAAGATGTGACACTCTCTTTTTTTTTAAATTTACCAACACACATAAATATTTAAAAGTAATAAAAAAAATCGAAATTCAATTTACAAAAACAGTACAGAAAAAATGTACTTATTTCAAATCCATATTTCCTTATAAACCGCCGTAATGAAGAAAAGATACAAAACAATATATTCATGTGAGCAATACAATCATATTGTACATGTATACGATTTTTTCACAATGCATTTTTAAAGGCGATCTGGAACTTTTTCACTGTGTTAGTACTGGTTAGTTAGACCATTGACTATATAATAATACAGTAGTATTATTATATAGTCAATGGTTAGACAATATAAATCATAGGGAAAATTGAAACTGATACGCAGATGTTTACATTTTTTCATAATGTATTTTTAAAGGCGATTTGGAACTTTTTTTTTGATTACCTGACGCGTCATTATATCAAGATATAAGGTGATTCATATAATTTCTGAGAATTTTGAAGACAAGAAAGAGTTTATTTTGTTAAGCTATATATTAGAGTAAGAATTTATTTTATAATTAAGAAATTTAACAAAAATGTAAAAACATTTGATAGCAAACACAAAATTTTAATTGTAATGCATTTACAATTAATTTTGTTCATTTTAGATAAAAAAATTTTAAATAACAAAATTTGTACTTTTTTTAATGAGTATACCCTGTAATAATGTTACATTTTTTAAAACGTTTGCTGTTTCAGTTCCATTTTTTTTGTCTCTTTTTCGTACAAAGGCTCTTAATTACTATCGACTTTTAGCAAAACCGTTAAAGCCGAATAAATAACGCTACAAATGTCATGAGAAATTTTTGCTAACACGTGCTCACTGTCACTACTGTATGAATATAGATTTACTGTGGTACAGAAACAGAAACAGAATCAGATCATTATCATTCTATTATCTATTCAGTCACTCTCACTATACTATCACTTTCACTATCAGTAGCACTACTCACTCACTATTCTAGTGAGTGTTAATGTTAGCTTTGATTTGATGTTAACTATTCTATAATTCTATTCTATTATTGTTGTTAAGTCAGTGGAGTTGGAGTTGGTCAGTCGTCACTTCGTCAGTGTTATAATTGAGTTTTGGTTTTGAGTAATTTTTGTGTTTTTATTTGGAAAAAATGTAAAATGTAAGTAATAACTAATAGTATATACATAAATGTATTATTTAATTTTTATTAGAAGAAATAAAATCGAAAAGAAAAACAAATTTGTTAACAAAACTACATATTTTATATAGGAAATATTTTGCTATATACAACTACCCAATAAGATACATATATATACATATGTATATAAAAATATTTTATACTTAAGATCATCATAAACTCATTTGCACATTACGTACACGTGCTTCTATAATTTCGAAGTGTAATAATAATTTGAAGGTCGTCATAAAAAATTTCTTTTCTTTCTTTTGTGTTGTTTTTTATATTTTTTTTTAATTTTTATTTAGTGTAAAAATAAAATGCATTGAAACATAAGAATGTGAAAATTATAGATTTTTCATCAAATATACATATGTATAGTATAAAGTGACCAGACGTCCTAATTTGGACCAGTCACGCTCATTTTGAAACATTAAAAGAAAAGTTTCCCGCTTTTATAGTATAGTATAGTACATTGTACAATTTTTAGTGTGCGGTGCCGTATGACATTAAAAGTAGACAACACAATTTTTTTTTTTTGCGAAAAATACTAATATCCTATATAATATTATATATACATATATACTTTACATCTATATACATACATTAAAATTACATTGCATTTTTTTTTACTTATACATATGTGTAAAATGAATTTTTTATATTATAAAATTATTCACAGTGATTATCAAAAGATAAATTTTTATTTACTTTTTTTTTTTAATTTAGTTTGCGGAACAAAAAAATGTAAGTAATAACTAATAGTACATATATAAATGTATAATTTAATTTTTATTAGAAGAAATTATATTGAAAAAAAAAAATGGCTGATTTTTATAATTTATTAAATTTACTAATGACGATGGTATTATATTCTTCTCTTCTAATAATTTAATTATATCATTACTTTGATGAATGGAATCGTCTTGATTATTATTATTAATATTTTGAATCTTTAATGATGGTAATTGTAAGTTTTTTAATTGATTCTAATATGATTTAATCATGTTTTCTTTTCACTGATTTTGATGAATCTGATTCTTCTTCTGTTGCAATCTTATTATTTTTATCAGAAATGTTTTCATCATCAGTTTTATAGTTATATATTATCATCATTGTTGATATTAAAATTTTTAGACTGATGATTGTGTTTCGTTATATTTTCTTTTTAAATTTTTTTTATCATTTTTACATTGATTTTTTATTATTATTTTTTTTCAGTGTATCATTATTATCATTATCATTTTTTATAACTTAAAATGACCAAAATATTTATACATTATCATTTATCATTTATTTATTACTTATTATTTCGTTTTCTCTTTTTCCAAACGTATATTATACATTTAAATTTAAACATTATTACAGCGCTTCCTTTCTTAATTTTAATTATGTAAATTAATTTATATAATTAATAAATAATAATAATAATAATAATAATACAATTACTTATATACAGAAAATCAACATTTAAAATAAATAATTATGGACATTAATTAAATATTAAAATTTTTCTTTTTTTTTATCGAAAAATTTTCAAACAACATTAATGAAGCGCCAATGCTCAACAATCCACTATAAGCCAAATGTATATAATTTCATATTCGCAGGAGAACATACATATACATCTTTGTAAGGTATTCTACTAACCTGCATTCCTTCTATGCCTGTGATTAGATACCTATCTTTATCACATACTTTGGATACCTCATAAGGTCCTTTATATTTTGGCAAAAGCTTCTTATTAACACCAGGAGTTGTTGTGATGTTTTTAATCATTATGTAATCGCCAACTTTATACTTGTATGGAGTTTTAAGTTTTTTGTTATAATACTTTTCACTATCGATTGACATTCTTTTATTTTCTTGGAGGCTTTCTCTAATTGTATTATTTAAAGCGTATTCAGCTTTTGTCAAAAATTTGTCAAAAAAAAAATATATAGTGATCGATTACTGATACATTTTATTCCCCAATCAAAATGAATATTTAGAAATCATCATCATCATCGTTACTATAGTCATTTTTGTAGAAGACAACTATTTTCACCGAATTGTGTTGGACGAACTAATTTTCCTAGTACAATTGAACTTTCTTCATCCAATTCAAGTTTCCTTTTTTTTTTTATTATCCTTACCTGTCAATATCAAATTCGACACTGAATTTTCTTGTGCTTGTTCAATTGAGTTAACTGGTTCCTTTAAGTGATTTTCCTTTGAAGTTCTTTTCTTCTTTTGTTTTCTTTTCTCGCCAATTCAAGGAACGAATGTAATAACACTTTCAAATTTTTTGTCCCTTATATTTTGGCATTTTAGGCTGTCTTACACCATACTCAGATAATTCTGATTTATTATTATTATCCATTATTATGGGCATTGGGAAATCGTTAATTTCCATACTGGATTCACCTGAAAGCTTTCTTTTTCTTTTTTCTTTTAAATTCAGACTGTACAAAGTCTTCAACTTCAAAGTTAGTTCTATTTACATTAGAAAAATCATCCTCTTCTCTTTTAAGTTTTTTATTTGTCTTATTTTTAGAAGATGATTTTAGTTTATGCCCCTTGCGATCGATTGTTAAAGAGTTTTATTATTACAATCTTTACCATTCGATCGAAAAGAGCATGATCTAAAAAAAACGTTCGTATTTATTTCTCAAAATTTTTTAACTTTAAGCAAGGATTTTTATTGTTATACTTACTTGTAGTGATTTATTTTTATAATATTATTTTTGTTCCAAAGATAATGTGCTCCACTCTTCCTTTGATTTTTGAAAGACTTCGTGTGTTGGAATTCTTTTTTGTTGGGAATTGATAAATTTTTTTTACGAAAATTGCATATCCATTCATTAATTTTGGTCTACCTTCGTATTTGTCCAATATCTCCAATTCTTTTTTCGATAGAACTCGTTTTGCATATAAGTATTGTTCCAAATTTAACTTAAGGAAAAAAAAAAATAATAGTAACATTTTATAAACAAGGTTTTCATACTTTATATTATAACAAAGACCAATTTAAATCTCGTATGAGAAATCATGTAGTGTAAAATATCCTTTATTTACTTTTCACCTCGCTCTAGCCCAAACAGTCTAAAATTTTATATCAATAAAAAAATTTAAATTTAAATTATAAAAATCAGGCATTTTTCTTTTCAATATAATTTCTTCTAATAAAAATTAAATAATACATTTATATACATTAGTTATTATTTACTTACATTTTTTGTTCTACACAATTAATTTGAAAAAAAAAAAATAACATAAAAATGTATCTTTTTAAAATAAATTATAAAATTTATTGTACCGCTTTTTTATGGATTAATATCCATTATAATAGCAGCCGGTATTAACAAATCAACTTTTTGGCTACCTTCGTTTGAATTTGAAGTTGAATTTTTGAAATATCAGTTCAGATTATTCAGATTCAGATTCAGATTATATATACGTTCAGATTACGATTTTGCAGAATTGTTGGTATAGAGAAACAAGTTCAAAAAACACTGAATGACCCGCTGACTTACACGCACTAGAATGATCTGATCTAATTTTTGTCGATTTTCGATTGTCGGTAACGGTAAGTATAAGTACTAAGTAGACTCGTAGTCGATTCGGCATTTAGTATAAGTTATTTTTCTCAAAAAAGTTGACGTTTTTATGAAACTATAAAAAAAGCTAAATATGCAATTTATGGTAAATCAGAATCAGAAGATCATCTTTTACATGTTAAAAATGTATTGAATTGTCTCAATTATAAAAGAGTACCGATTGAAGATGAATGGAATTTATTATGGGCACATGATTATCCATTTAATGTTTTATCAGATAAATTACATAATATTAAAGAATATCAAAAAATTAATCATATTCCTGGTCCTGGCATATCACAAATAAAATTGATTTATCGATCACTAATTTATCTTTCATTCCAAAATCATTTCGATTGCCTACGGATGAAGATTTATTCATTGAATATTTAAAAATAAATCCAAATAAATTTTTTGTACAAAAGCATAATCAACATTGTCATATTCGTATTATATCTACAGAAAATATAAAAATTAATAAATTATCAAATATGTAATATGTACATTTATGCAAGAGTTTATTAATAATTCATATCTTATAGATGGTTATAAATTTGATATAGGCGTCTATATGTTATTATAACAATAATATTAATTCATTAAGAGTTTATATTTATACGGGAGATGTATTATTTAGATTTTGCCAGGTAAAGTATTATCCATTTGATCAAAATAATATCGATAAATATATTGTTGGAGAAAATTATTTACCAATATGGTATTTTCCATCATTAAGAAAATATGAAAAATTAAAATATGGAATGAAAAATACATTTGATGCATATGTATTTATATATAATAAAAAAATTAATCCAGTAACTGTGCTAATAAAATACTTTTGTGTTTATCTAATGATAAATAAATTGTTTATTATTAAAATTATTTATTTAAATTGGTCTTTGTTATAATATGAAGTATGAATTTTGTTTTATAAAATGTTATAGTAATCTTTTTTTCTTTAAGTTGAATTTAAAACAATATTCATATGCAAAACAAGTTCTATCGAAAAAAAAATTGGAGATATTGGACAAGTACGAAGGTAGACAAAAATTAATGAATGTCTATGCAATTTTCGTAAAAAAATTTCTCAATTCCCAGCAAAAAAGAATTCCAGCACACGAAGTCTTTCAAAAATCAAAGGAAGAGTGGAGCACATTATCATTGGAACAAAAACAATGTTATAAAACTAAATCACTACAAGTAAGTATAATAATAAAAATCCTTGCTTAAAGTTAAAAAATTTTGAGAAATGAATACGAACGTTTTTTTTATATCATGCTCATTTCGATCGAGTGGTAAAGAATGTGATAATAATAATAATTCTTTACACTCGATCGTTAAGAGCATGAACTAAAATCATCTTCTAAAAATAAGTTAAATAAAAAACTTAAAAGAGAAGAGGATGATTTTTCTAATGTAAATAGAACTAACTTTGAAGTTGAAGACTTTGTACAGTCTGAATTTAAAAAAAAAAAGAAAAAGAAAGCTTTCAGATGAATCCAGTATGGAAATTAACGATTTCCCAATGCCCATAATAATGGATAATGTTAATAAATCAGAATTATCTGAGTATGGTGTAAGACAGCCTAAAAGGCCAAAATATAAGGGACAAAAAATTTGAAAGTGTTATTACATTCGTTCCTTGAATTGGCGAGAAAAGAAAACAAAAGAAGAAAAGAACTTCAAAGGAAAATCACTTAAAGGAACCAGTTAACTCAATTGAACAAGCACAAGAAAATTCAGTGTCGAATTTGATATTGCCAGGTAAGGATAATAAAAAAAAAAGGAAACTTGAATTGGATGAAGAAAGTTCAATGGTACTAGGAAAATTAGTTCGTCCAAAACAATTCGGTGAAAATAATTATTTTCTACAAAAATAACTGTAGTAACAATGATGATGATGATTTCTAAATATTCATTTTGATTGGGAAAAAAATGTATCGGATCTGCCTTAACTCAATTCGTCTTGACAATATGTATGTAAAGTAGGCTTTAAAATTTCATATAAAATTTAACTGTATTTAAACACATTTTCTTTAGAATATGAAAGAATACTTAATTCCCACATGAAAAGTCATATGATAAAGTCACATAGTGTAATGTAGGCCGAGCCCGGGCCATACAATGTGAGTATACACGACAATCTTTTACGATACAACCTTACGTGAAAAAGATATATTTTACGATAAAGATTGTTGCGAATCCTGAGCAGTATATAGTCCACTTTTATATACCAGAAGCAACGTTTTTTATACTTTTCATGTATGTTTTCAGGCATAAGTGCGTACTTATAAACCTGAAAAATTTTATTGCATGAATCTGTCTGAATTCAGACCACATTTTTTACATTGATTTTATATGAGAACCTGAATTCAGGTTCATCAGCGTACTAGGAAAAATTTAAAAAAATAATGAGGAAATACAATGTACGTCTGCTTGTTTTGCTTGTTTTATTTGCTTCATTTATGCTATGTGCATTGTCAAATTACTAGCTTTCAAATCATTTAAGACGTACATTATATCTTCGTCATAATAATTTCTTTTATATATTTATGATGAAGCAATTTCATTTCAATCGACCAATATTCTTCATTTAGAAGATCTATTACAAGAATTCGAATCTTTGTAAAGTCGATGATGAGAAAGATTTAATACACTCACTAGAATGATCTGATTTTGTACAATTTTTTTTTTTTAAATTATTATTATTTTTTAAATATACTTAAATTACAAATATACATTTATCTAAAAAATATATAATATAAATATGAATGGGATTCATGTCACCGTTTCCTGGAGTTTTTGTAGTTCATTTCTATATACATTTGTGAACTACAAAAGTTTTGCAAAACTATATATACAAATACAAAGTTATTTTTCGACGGAATTCAATTGATGGAAAACGTTGAATTTGAATTTGATTTGAATAATTTTTAGTATTGAAATGAAAAGTGTTTGAATGTGTTTAATTTCGAACATTATTGAAAATGACATGATCAATGATTTTGTTTTGTCTTGAAAATTGTTTGATATATGACCTGAAAATAGTATTGATATAAAACATTGAATTTTATTTTATTTTTTAATTCTATCATTATAATTTTTTTATATGGGACTACAACAAAATCTATAAATAATATGAATAAAAAACTACATATTAAAAATGTGTAGTACATATAGATACGTACATAATGTATATAAGTATTTGCCTATATAATGTGTACAACATAACATTCATATTTTTAATTTTAAATTACATACATTACATACATATATCATTATAATGTAAATTTTAAAATATGAATATTACTACATTTTTGAATTTAAAGATATGAATATGTATGAACATAAATAAAAAGAGGAAAAAGAATATATACCATATACGAGCGAGTATAATAATAACGCGAGGGTGTAGTAACGCTCACACAAGATTAAGTTGCACTCGGTTAGTTGTTTCTTGTTTGTATCACATTGTATATGTGTATATTATTTGTACAAAATGGTATTAAAACAACGAAACAACCGTCTCGACTCGACTAATTAGGTTTTAAAAGCTTCTTCAAAGCACATCATCAGGGTTGTAAGTTGTAACTAAACTTGTAACATTTCAAATATTCATAAAATTACACTGTGTTTTTCCTGGCTGTTGCTATAATAAAATTTTCAACATTTTTACAGTCATTATTATAACTATTATAAATAACGGTCTTATATCCGTTTGAATAAATAACTTTTACCTTTTACAAAATTTTGCATCTATCCATATGTTGCAAGAAAACCTAAAACCATCAAGTAAATACTACAGCTACACAAATCTAAGTGTGTGCGGATACCACCCTCCTCAATATAATATACGAATACACATATTATATACGCAAATCGCAAATGTAACCTACCTATGAAAATATTTTTACTTAATTACTTTAAATAATATTTTTGATATTTTTGTCCATTTTTCAATTCAAATACAATAAATACAAAAAAAA
This sequence comes from Villa cingulata, assembly GCA_951394055.1. Taxonomy (NCBI): domain Eukaryota; kingdom Metazoa; phylum Arthropoda; class Insecta; order Diptera; family Bombyliidae; genus Villa; species Villa cingulata. Next base: position 1,022,158 of record OX596017.1, on the reverse strand, counting down.
AACATAAAATTTAATAATATGTAGGTATTCAATTGAAAATTTAAAATACTGTATAACTGTGCATAGTTTCTGTGTGAATTTCTAAGCTTTAGTAAAAAATAAAATATGTAGTACATAATGTAATAAATAAAAACAAAGAAAAATATTATTATATGAGTATATGTTATGTAAATATTGTATAAGAAGTAAATATGTATAGTGAAAAATATGAAAATGATAATAAATGAATTTATAAAAAATAAAAATAAATAAAAATGTAAACAAAATGAAAAATATTACAATAATTTTATGAATATATGTACTTTAAATAAAATACATAATATAAATGTACTATTTATTATATATATATTGGTACCATGTACTCGCATATGTATAAAGATAAGTATATGGTACACTATTTTTAATAAGCTTCTCAAAAAATACAAAAAAAAACAGAAAAAAAATGAAATAAGAATTTTAATAAAACAAAACATGAACAAAAAATTCAAATAAAATAAAATTAAATTTAAAAAATTTATATGTATATTTATAATAAATTCGTATAATAACATACATACATATGTATGTTTAATATGCTTATACCATCTTATACATTACTCATATATCATTTAAAAATATCATCATGGGGTAGAAATATTAGCGGTTTACATTTGGAGAATAGAAGAAGTTGGTAGTAGTAAAGATTTACCATCACTTGATAATGTTTCCTGTGATATACCAAAATCTAATCAGCAGGTATGCAAAAAAACAAAAAAAAAACATACAATTTTAAGATTTTAAATTTTAATCAAATTAATAAATTTAATCAATTATATTACAGATTGCAACTGAAAAACTTCATGAATTATATCAAAATTTACATAGAAATGAATATACAGAAACAACAGAACCATTTCATGCTGGTACATTCCTGCATGCCATTCAGGATGTTAATGCAATATTCAAAGGTAATCAGCAACAGGATGCACATGAATTTTCAATGTGTGTATTGGATAGCATACGTGAAACTTGTCAGTCATTGATTAAAGCAATTAATGAATGTCCGGAAGTGATAACAAATAGGTGAGTAAAAACAAATATATACATAATTCAATTCAATACAATTATGTAATTAGTTTACTGTTTTTTTTTATTCAGTGTCAAAATAATCAGATCCGAATGAATTTTACCGAAAACAGTCATAAAATATTTTTAATTTGAAACGATTAGGACTTGATTTTTTCACAGAAGATTTTGAAGGTATAACTGTATCAACAACAAAATGTTTTAGCTGTGAAACAGTAACCGAACAAAAAGAAACTATGATTGGTATTGTTGTACCCATGACTGGATATGAACATGCTGATTTAGATGAAAAATGTATTCAGGTAAATTTTTATTTCATTCTCATTAAATACAAGAAATAGACCATTTTTGTTTTCTTTTTGTATATTTTTCAATTTGAATATAAAAATTTTTGAATTTTTCTCTTAGAAATCATGTGTTACAGAAGAATATTTTCAAGATGAAACTAAATATTTTTGTGAAAAATGTATGGGTTATAGAATAGCAGAACGTTCAATATTATATGAAGTACTTCAACGTTTTTTGGTGATACAATTAAATCGTTTCTCTAGATGTATGGAAAAGATAGATACGTATGTTCCAATACCATTTACATTACAATGTATCTGTTCAAAATGTTTGGATATATCATCATCAGCAGCCGCAACAGCAACAGCAACATCATCATCATCGACAACAATTGAAAATAAAAATATGCACGTTTATAAATTGTATAGTGTTATAATGCATGTCGGTGCAACAATATCAGATGGTCATTACATTGCGTATACATATATACATGTATAAATTGACCAAAAGATCGTATGCGACAAGCACAAATATTAAAACAGCAGCAACAGCAACAAAATAATTCATCGAATATAACATGCCCGAGTATAAATTGTTGTGGATTACAAATAAATAAAAATAATTTATTAAATAATTCAATTAATTATAATATTAGTGGTAATAGTAGTGGTAGTGGCATTAGTATCAGTAATGATAGAACATTAATAAATAACAGTTGCATTAATAATAGAAATAGACAACAACATCAGCAGCATAAAAATGAACCAATTTGGTATGTGTGTGATGATGATAAAATCAAAGCAATATCACAACGAGAATTTGAAGAAATGTTATTACCAAATAGAAAAAAAATAAAGATAAAAATAAAAATAATCAAAAATCAAATGAAAATCATGAAAAATCTGTTGAACAGCAACAATTTGGTTTTGTTGAAGTGGGAGCTAATTACGTGATTGGTACCTTGTAACAATCAAAAGAACCAATTATTAATGATGATCCATTAGGTAGTTTTAGTAATAGATGGGCTTGCTTCACATGCACTAGCAGAAGCACGAATCATTCCGGTATCATTTAATGGCGATAATGAACGTTCAACGTTCAAATGATAACACCCATATCTTCTATTTTATGCAAGAAGTGATATAGGTACAATAGGGTTAATAAATATTTATTGTAATCAAAAAAGAATCATTTGCTATATAAGAAGAACTATATAAGTATATAATATAATAGAAAATATTCACTATGAGATGAATAAACAAAATATCTACTTATATAGGTACATCATATATAATAAATGAGTAATATTTGAAATGAAAAAAAATAATAATAATAAAAAATTCTAATGTATGTAAATGCAAAAATTATATACAAATATGTATATATATTTGTATATGATAAAACACACATATTAGATTTCATGTACATTATAATATGTATAATTATTATAATTATATACCATCATAATATATTATGTAAACATGAAATTAAAAAAAAAAAAAATTATAATAAAAATAAATAAAAATAAAATAATTATAATTAATATTGTGAATAATAATAATTTATTATGTATTATATATATATATATATATATATATAGAAAATTATTAATTATTATATCACATATCTCATTATTATATGAAATCTGTATATTAAAAAATAATTTATTTATGCCAATAAATTGTTTAATTTATTTTATTTATTTTTTTATTATAATCACAAAATTTCATTTATTTTCCTTCTACTAAGAGTTTTTGAAAAATTCTTTATTTCAGAATATAGAGCATCTCAAGACGCATCTTTTGAGTTGTAACACATACCTGTATCATGTACCGTTATAGAGATATTGCTAAAATAAGAATTTTGACAAACATTTTTAAATGCGAATTGTGACCGATAGAGGGCTTTCCGACAAAAAATATTCCGTCACTTTTCTGATATTGTCGAGTAGAATCTGTGGTCAAAATTTCAAGAGGATCAGAGGGAACACCTTATCGGAACTCCAGCCGAGAATCTAAAATCAACAACAAAACAAATTTGAAATACATGACCAACTTGGCCAACTGTCAATCCAATATTTATATTGACTTGGAAATGTGTATGCCTTGAAATTTGAGGTTACTCTTTACTTCAAAGTAAAAAAATTGCGTTCCATTTACAATCTACTCCCGAGTACTTGGGAGTATTTTACTTGGTCAAAAGGAACGCAACTAATATTACAAAATATACATTATTGTTATACAAAACCAATAATGGTACATATTTAGTATATGTATATAAAGAGACAAAATTTTATATTACAGTACGTACAGTAACAGAACCAGGGCTGTCACTTTTCAGAGTCATTATCGGAGTAGATAAAAGTAAAAAGAGGAGTAGATTTGAGATTTAATGGAGTAGATCCATTTTAAAAGTGAGATCGATTTCCTGGGATCGACATATTCTAACAATTTTATTCTTTTGTCATTAAAATCAAATCTGCTTTTTATTTGAGCACAAAGTTCAACATAAAAATGTACTAAGTTTTCTTTAATTTTATTTAACTCGTTATTTTCAAAACCTTCAGATGTCGCATATTCTTCAAATTCAATTCCAAAGTACATTTCAGACGTTGGTAAGTATGGATAAATGGACGATGGTGGACAAATATTTTCTTCGATTCTATAGATATTGAAAAATAATTACGTAATACTATATTTCATTTTTATGTGTATGTATTTTACATAATTATTTGACTCAAAAAATTCATCAAAATCAAAATTCATATATTCATAAATCAATTCATACATAATAAATATAGTATATCTATATAGTATAGAATAGAAAGAAATACAAATAGTAATGAAATAATTAAATAGAACATAGAAATGAAACACATTTCGTTTGATTTCCTTATTCATTCAATATCTCAAAAGTAGACTAAAGAAAGAAACATAGAAATGGAAATGGTGTTTGGTATTTGATAAGCTATCAAAATTTTAATGGAAAGGGAGTAAAAAATAAAAAGTGCGGGTAGATTTTTTCCGGCGAGAAATAGTAGTAGATCTACTCCGATCGTAGTAAAGTGATGACCCTGATTCCCTGAACAGAACAGAACATTTTACAGTTTTTAAATTTGAAAATTTTATTCAATTTATTTTTTTGTTTCTCATTTTCTCTTCTTTGAAATTAATAATAATCGTATGTATCGCATCGCTTCGAATACAATACAATACAATATACATACAATATACAAAATATTTTATGTTCTGTCTGTTCTGTTGTTCTATTGTTGTACAATGTACGTACAGAACAGAAACAGTAACAGAAAGAGAAACAGAAACAGAATCAGAATCAGATCATTCTGTTATCTATTCAGTCATTCATTATTCTAGTGAGTGTTGTTAACTATTCTATAATTCTATTCTATTATTGTTAAGTCAGTGGAGTGGTTCAGGTTCAGTCGTCATCGTCACTCGTCAGTGTTATAATTGAGTCTTGGTTTTGAGTAATTTTTGTGTTTTTATTTGGAAAAAATGTAAAATGTAAGTAATAACTAATAGTATATACATAAATGTATTATTTAATTTTTATTATAGAAGAAATAAATCGAAAAGAAAAACAAATTTGTTAACAAAACTACATATTTTATATAGGAAATATTTTGCTATATACAACTACCCAATAAGATACATATGTACATATGTATATAAAAATATATTTTTATACTTAACATCATCATGAACTCATTTGCACATTATGTACAATTACCTATATTATATAATTTCGAAGTGTAAGTATAATTTAAAGGTCGTCGTATAAAATTTCTTTTCTTTCTTTTGTGTTGTTTTTTATATTTTTTTTTTATTTTTGTTTAGTGTAAAAACAAAATGCATTGAAACATAAGAATATAAAAATTATAGATTTTACATCAAAATATACCTATATTTAAAGTGACCAGACGTCCCGATTTGGGCGGGACAGCCACGCTTATTTTGAAACATTCAAGTTTCCCGCTTTTCAAATATTCATCCATCACGCTTTTCCCGATTTTTACATATGTAACAGTATATTTTACAGTTTTTAAATTTGAAAATTTTATTCAATTTATTTTTTTGTTTCTCATTTTCTCTTCTTTGAAATTAATAATAATCGTATGTATCGCATCGCTTCGAATACAATACAGTACAATATACATACAATATATTTTATGTTCTGTCTGTTCTGTTGTTCTGTTGTTGTACAATGTACGTACAGAACAGAAACAGTAACAGAAAGAGAAACAGAAACAGAATCAGAATTCAGAATTCAGAATCAGATCATTCTGTTATCTATTCAGTCATTCATTATTCTAGTGAGTGTTGTTAACTATTCTATAATTCTATTCTATTATTGTTAAGTCAGTGGAGTGGTTCAGGTTCAGTCGTCATCGTCACTCGTCAGTGTTATAATTGAGTTTTGGTTTTGAGTAATTTTTGTGTTTTTATTTGGAAAAAATGTAAAATGTAAGTAATAACTAATAGTATATACATAAATATATTATTTAATTTTTATTAGAAGAAATAAAATCGAAAAGAAAAACAAATTTGTTAACAAAACTACATATTTTATATAGGAAATATTTTGCTATATACATCTACCCAATAAGATACATATGTACATATGTATATAAAAATATATTTTTATACTTAACATCATCATGAACTCATTTGCACATTATGTACAATGTACCTATATAATTTCGAAGTGTATGTATAATTTAAAGGTCGTCGTATAAAATTTCTTTTCTTTCTTTTGTGTTGTTTTTTATATTTTTTTTTTTTATTTTTATTTAGTGTAAAAACAAAATGCATTGAAACATAAGAATATGAAAATTATAGATTTTACATCAAAATATACACATATATTTAAAGTGACCAGAAGTCGATTTGGGCGGGACGGACAGTCACGCTTCTTTTGAAACATTCAAGTTTCCCGCTTTTCAAATATTCATCCATCACGCTTTTCCCGATTTTTACATATGTAACAGTACATTTTAAAGTTTTTAAATTTGAAAATTTTATTCAATTTATTTTTTTGTTTCTCATTTTCTCTTCTTTGAAATTAATAATAATCGTATGTATCGCATCGCTTCGAATACAATACAGTACAATATACATACAATGTATTTTATGTTCTGTTCTGTCTGTTCTATTGTTCTGTTGTTGTACAATGTACGTACAGAACAGAAACAGTAACAGAAAGAGAAACAGAAACAGAATCAGAATCAGATCATTCTGTTATTTATTCAGTCATTCATTATTCTAGTGAGTGTTGTTAACTATTCTATAATTCTATTCTATTATTGTTAAGTCAGTGGAGTGGTTCAGGTTCAGTCGTCATCGTCACTCGTCAGTGTTATAATTGAGTTTTGGTTTTGAGTAATTTTTGTGTTTTTATTTGGAAAAAATGTAAAATGTAAGTAATAACTAATAGTATATACATAAATATATTATTTAATTTTTATTAGAAGAAATAAAATCGAAAAGAAAAACAAATTTGTTAACAAAACTACATATTTTATATAGGAAATATTTTGCTATATACAACTACCCAATAAGATACATATGTACATATGTATATAAAAATATATTTTTATACTTAACATCATCATGAACTCATTTGCACATTATGTACAATAGTACAATGTACCTATATAATTTCGAAGTGTAGATAGATAGATTTAGATCAAAGATTTCGATTGAATTAGAACTACTTATACCTCCACAAACATAAATTTGATTGTTTAAAGTTACTGTTCTATGAAGATATCTTACAATTTGCGTTGGTGGTAATTCATGAAATCGATTCGTATGAAAAGAAAAATATTTGCAGGTGTTTGTATATCTGTTATTTACAACAATCTGTCCTCCACATAAAAAACTTCCTTCATTTTTAAAATTTGTATAGCCAAAGTATACACGAGCCAAAGTATTCGGTGGTTGCAATTAATCTAGAAAAACCGGGATCTAAAAAAAATGTTGTGTTTGGGATTTCGTGTTTTGGGGTTTTGTGTTTGGGATTTTGTGTTTGGGATTATGTGTTTTGGGATTATGTGTTTTGGGATTTTGTGTTTGGGATTATGTGTTTTGGGATTTTGTGTTTGGGATTATGTGTTTTGGGATTATTTTTTGGGATTTTGTGTTTGGGGATTTCAACACCAACCCAGAAAAACCCACTTCATAGGAATCTAACTTGACCATTTTATTATCAAATACTCCATAGATATTACGATTAATTGATAATTATAATTTTTTTGTTTCATCTTTTTGTAGTGATGACGATTCTGTTTTATTGCAGTTTGAATTTTTTTCCAGCAGTTTTTGAACAAAATTAACATTGTTACGCAAATTATCATAATTTTTATAAATATTTGATAAACATTCATTACTTAATCGACCAAAATGTATTTGATTTATGAGTGAGCTGATATATTTTTCACGATTTACGATATCAGACGAAATCCATTCAATTAACGCTAAAAATAAATTCTCCTCATTAATTGATTCATTCCGTTCAATTGAAACTAAAATTTTTATTGTATCGAAAGATAATTGGAGAAAAACTTCTGATTTAATTATCGTTTGAAAATCATCAACATTCAGAACAAATTTTAAGCATTCTTTTGCTTATTTTTCACCATGAATTTTCATGTAAGTTTCTGCATAATTTAATAGTTCAAATTTATTTGTTTTGTTAATCGTTTTTATTATAGCCTGTGTACAGGTGTCCACTAATTTATAAAGTCCCAAAAAATAGTGCACCCTCCAATACAGTACGAATTTCTTCCATCTGTGTTACTATTTTCTCTCCATACATGAATTCAATCAATTTTTTTAATACATCTGATGGAATTTTTAAAAGTTCTATCACATCAGATTCTTTATCAGAAAAATTTGTATTAAATAGCGTTTCAAAAAATGAACTTGACGCACATATAACAATTTTATGAACCAAAATGTCTCACCATCATTTGACTTTATCGTTAAATCACAAAATTGTTTATTGTTTCGTTGTACATTCAAATTTTTCATGAAATTTTCCACGCAAGTATTTTCATGAATTATAGAATTATTATCCATTTTTAACAATTTAGAATACTTTTCTGTGGCACAAATTATTTAAATTAAAAAATATAAAAATGAAACTTTAAAACTTAAACGTGTTCGATGTTCTATGAAATATTGAGGTTTTGTTTTTTTTGGTTTTAATTTTTAAATATGTATGTACGTACATCCTGGTCACTTTAATTATACCCCTACTATTTACCTTATATTATAATTTCTCAAAAATTCTACTATATGTATAATACTGTAATGTATAATACTGTATAATATATGTATAATATATGTATAATATACTGTATGTACAATTGAACTTTCTTCATCCAATTCAAATTCCTTTTTTTTTATTATCCTTACCTGGCAATATCAAATTCGACACTGAATTTTCTTGTGCTTGTTCAATTGAGTTAATTGGTTCCTTTAAGTATTTTTCCTTTGAAGTTCTTTTCATTTTTTTTTCTTTTTTCGCCAATTCAAGAAACGAATGTAATAACACTTTCAAATTTTTTGTCCCTTATATTTTGGCCTTTTAGGCTGTCTTACACCATACTCAGATAATTCTGATTTATTAACATTATCCATTATTCTGGACATTGGAAAATCGTTAATTTCCATACTGGATTCATCTGAAAGCTTTCTTTTTCTTTTCTTTTTTAAATTCAGACTGTACAAAGTCTTCAACCTCAAAGTTAGTTCTATTTACATTAGAAAAATCATCCTATTCTCTTTTAAGTTTTTTATTTGTCTTATTTTTAGAAGATGATTTTAGTTTATGCCCCTTGCGATCGATTGTTAAAGAGTTTTATTATTACAATCTTTACCATTCGATCGAAATGAGCATGATCTAAAAAAAACGTTCGTATTCATTTCTGAGCTGTGATAACAAAATTTTTTAACTTTAAGCAAGTATTTTTATTGTTATAATTATTTGTAGTGATTTAGTTTTATAATATTATTTTTATTCCAATGATAATGTGCTCCACTCTTCCTTTGATTTTTGAAAGACTTCGTGTGTTGGAATTCTTTTTTGTTGGGAATTGATAAATTTTTTTTACGAAAATTGCATATCCATTCATTAGTTTTGGTCTACCTCTATTCAAAGACCAATTTAAATCTCGTATGAGAAATCATGTAGTGTAAAATATCCTTTATTTACTTTTCACCTCGCTCTAGCCCAAACAGTCTAAAATTTTATATGAATAAAAAAATTTAAATTTAAATTATAAAAATCAGGCATTTTTCTTTTCAATATAATTTCTTCTAATAAAAATTAAATAATACATTTATATACATTAGTTATTATTTACTTACATTTTTTGTTCTACACAATTAATTTGAAAAAAAAAAAATAACATAAAAATGTATCTTTTTAAAATAAATTATAAAATTTATTGTACCGCTTTTTTATGGATTAATATCCATTATAATAGCAGCCGGTATTAACAAATCAACTTTTTGGCTACCTTCGTTTGAATTTGAAGTTGAATTTTTGAAATATCAGTTCAGATTATTCAGATTCAGATTCAGATTATATATACGTTCAGATTACGATTTTGCAGAATTGTTGGTATAGAGAAACAAGTTCAAAAAACACTGAATGACCCGCTGACTTACACGCACTAGAATGATCTGATCTAATTTTTGTCGATTTTCGATTGTCGGTAACGGTAAGTATAAGTACTAAGTAGACTCGTAGTCGATTCGGCATTTAGTATAAGTTATTTTTCTCAAAAAAGTTGACGTTTTTATGAAACTATAAAAAAAGCTAAATATGCAATTTATGGTAAATCAGAATCAGAAGATCATCTTTTACATGTTAAAAATGTATTGAATTGTCTCAATTATAAAAGAGTACCGATTGAAGATGAATGGAATTTATTATGGGCACATGATTATCCATTTAATGTTTTATCAGATAAATTACATAATATTAAAGAATATCAAAAAATTAATCATATTCCTGGTCCTGGCATATCACAAATAAAATTGATTTATCGATCACTAATTTATCTTTCATTCCAAAATCATTTCGATTGCCTACGGATGAAGATTTATTCATTGAATATTTAAAAATAAATCCAAATAAATTTTTTGTACAAAAGCATAATCAACATTGTCATATTCGTATTATATCTACAGAAAATATAAAAATTAATAAATTATCAAATATGTAATATGTACATTTATGCAAGAGTTTATTAATAATTCATATCTTATAGATGGTTATAAATTTGATATAGGCGTCTATATGTTATTATAACAATAATATTAATTCATTAAGAGTTTATATTTATACGGGAGATGTATTATTTAGATTTTGCCAGGTAAAGTATTATCCATTTGATCAAAATAATATCGATAAATATATTGTTGGAGAAAATTATTTACCAATATGGTATTTTCCATCATTAAGAAAATATGAAAAATTAAAATATGGAATGAAAAATACATTTGATGCATATGTATTTATATATAATAAAAAAATTAATCCAGTAACTGTGCTAATAAAATACTTTTGTGTTTATCTAATGATAAATAAATTGTTTATTATTAAAATTATTTATTTAAATTGGTCTTTGTTATAATATGAAGTATGAATTTTGTTTTATAAAATGTTATAGTAATCTTTTTTTCTTTAAGTTGAATTTAAAACAATATTCATATGCAAAACAAGTTCTATCGAAAAAAAAATTGGAGATATTGGACAAGTACGAAGGTAGACAAAAATTAATGAATGTCTATGCAATTTTCGTAAAAAAATTTCTCAATTCCCAGCAAAAAAGAATTCCAGCACACGAAGTCTTTCAAAAATCAAAGGAAGAGTGGAGCACATTATCATTGGAACAAAAACAATGTTATAAAACTAAATCACTACAAGTAAGTATAATAATAAAAATCCTTGCTTAAAGTTAAAAAATTTTGAGAAATGAATACGAACGTTTTTTTTATATCATGCTCATTTCGATCGAGTGGTAAAGGATGTGATAATAATAATAATTCTTTACACTCGATCGTTAAGAGCATGAACTAAAATCATCTTCTAAAAATAAGTTAAATAAAAAATTTAAAAGAGAATAGGATGATTTTTCTAATGTAAATAGAACTAACTTTGAGGTTGAAGACTTTGTACAGTCTGAATTTAAAAAAGAAAAGAAAAAGAAAGCTTTCAGATGAATCCAGTATGGAAATTAACGATTTTCCAATGTCCAGAATAATGGATAATGTTAATAAATCAGAATTATCTGAGTATGGTGTAAGACAGCCTAAAAGGCCAAAATATAAGGGACAAAAAATTTGAAAGTGTTATTACATTCGTTTCTTGAATTGGCGAAAAAAGAAAAAAAAATGAAAAGAACTTCAAAGGAAAAATACTTAAAGGAACCAATTAACTCAATTGAACAAGCACAAGAAAATTCAGTGTCGAATTTGATATTGCCAGGTAAGGATAATAAAAAAAAAGGAATTTGAATTGGATGAAGAAAGTTCAATTGTACATACAGTATATTATACATATATTATACATATATTATACAGTATTATACATTACAGTATTATACATATAGTAGAATTTTTGAGAAATTATAATATAAGGTAAATAGTAGGGGTATAATTAAAGTGACCAGGATGTACGTACATACATATTTAAAAATTAAAACCAAAAAAAACAAAACCTCAATATTTCATAGAACATCGAACACGTTTAAGTTTTAAAGTTTCATTTTTATATTTTTTAATTTAAATAATTTGTGCCACAGAAAAGTATTCTAAATTGTTAAAAATGGATAATAATTCTATAATTCATGAAAATACTTGCGTGGAAAATTTCATGAAAAATTTGAATGTACAACGAAACAATAAACAATTTTGTGATTTAACGATAAAGTCAAATGATGGTGAGACATTTTGGTTCATAAAATTGTTATATGTGCGTCAAGTTCATTTTTTGAAACGCTATTTAATACAAATTTTTCTGATAAAGAATCTGATGTGATAGAACTTTTAAAAATTCCATCAGATGTATTAAAAAAATTGATTGAATTCATGTATGGAGAGAAAATAGTAACACAGATGGAAGAAATTCGTACTGTATTGGAGGGTGCACTATTTTTAGGACTTTATAAATTAGTGGACACCTGTACACAGGCTATAATAAAAACGATTAACAAAACAAATAAATTTGAACTATTAAATTATGCAGAAACTTACATGAAAATTCATGGTGAAAAATAAGCAAAAGAATGCTTAAAATTTGTTCTGAATGTTGATGATTTTCAAACGATAATTAAATCAGAAGTTTTTCTCCAATTATCTTTCGATACAATAAAAATTTTAGTTTCAATTGAACGGAATGAATCAATTAATGAGGAGAATTTATTTTTAGCGTTAATTGAATGGATTTCGTCTGATATCGTAAATCGTGAAAAATATATCAGCTCACTGATAAATCAAATACATTTTGGTCGATTAAGTAATGAATGTTTATCAAATATTTATAAAAATTATGATAATTTGCGTAACAATGTTAATTTTGTTCAAAAACTGCTGGAAAAAAATTCAAACTGCAATAAAACAGAATCGTCATCACTACAAAAAGATGAAACAAAAAAATTATAATTATCAATTAATCGTAATATCTATGGAGTATTTGATAATAAAATGGTCAAGTTAGATTCTTATGAAGTGGGTTTTTCTGGGTTGGTGTTGAAATCCCCAAACACAAAATCCCAAAAAATAATCCCAAAACACATAATCCCAAACACAAAATCCCAAAACACATAATCCCAAACACAAAATCCCAAAACACATAATCCCAAAACACATAATCCCAAACACAAAATCCCAAACACAAAACCCCAAAACACGAAATCCCAAACACAACATTTTTTTTAGATCCCGGTTTTTCTAGATTAATTGCAACCACCGAATACTTTGGCTCGTGTATACTTTGGCTATACAAATTTTAAAAATGAAGGAAGTTTTTTATGTGGAGGACAGATTGTTGTAAATAACAGATATACAAACACCTGCAAATATTTTTCTTTTCATACGAATCGATTTCATGAATTACCACCAACGCAAATTGTATGGTGGATTTGGAAATTAACGATTTCCCAATGTCCAGAATAATGGATAATAATAATAAATCAGAATTATCTGAGGATGGTGTAAGACAGCCTAAAAGGCCAAAATATAAGGGACAAAAAATTTGAAAGTGTTATTACATTCGTTTCTTGAATTGGCGAAAAAAGAAAAAAAAAGAAGAAAAGATCTTCAAAGGAAAAATACTTAAAGGAACCAGTTAACTCAATTGAACAAGCACAAGAAAATTCAGTGTCGAATTTGATCTTGCCAGGTAAGGATAATAAAAAAAAAAGGAAACTTGAATTGGATGAAGAAAGTTCAATGGTACTAGGAAAATTAGTTCGTCCAAAACAATTCGGTGAAAATAGTTGTCTTCTACAAAAATGACTATAGTAACGATGATGATGATGATTTCTAAATATTCATTTTGATTGGGAAAAAAATGTATCGGACCTGTCTTAACTCAATTCGTCTTGACAATATGTATGTAAAGTAGGCTTTAAAATTTCATATAAAATTTAACTATGTATTTAAACACATTTTCTTTAGAATATGAAAGAATACTTAATTCCCACATGAAAAGTCATATGATAAAGTCACATAGTGTAATGTAGGCCGAGCTTAAAAAAAAAAATAATGCGGAAATACAATGTACGTCTGCTTGTTTTGCTTGTTTTATTTGCTTCATTTATGCTATGTGCATTGTCAAAGCAAGTAAATTGAGCAAATCATTTAAGACGTACATTATATCTGTTCAGTATCACTAAGCCTTTTTAGTGATATTAACGATAAAATAAAAATAAAAAAAATAAAATAAAACACGAACTTTCTGATTACAAATTTACACAAAATTTAATTTCTTTATCAGTACTTTTTTACATTTAGATGGACAATTAAAAATACCAACTACACAAAATAACAATATCAAACTATGTTAATTTTTTAAGTTAGGAAACATATAACATCGATCGGCCAGCTCCACTCGAGATGTGATTGAATGATGAATTGAACAGTCCTTCTCCTCTATGTTGGACGGTTCCTTTCTTCAAAAAAAGAAAAATCTGTAACGAGAAAAAAAAGTGTGAAATGCATCGCGACTACACGACAAATTTCACAATGAAGTGAAATTTGTGTAATAACACTATCCTTTTTTCTTTGATCTTCCTAGATCTTTGTAGTATGCTTCATTTCGAAGCATAGAAAGTTTATGCAATTGTTTGTATTGGTTGATAACCAACCAAATCTTTGTTTCTGTGTATCAATATAGCCAAAACGAAATATGCAAGGAACGCATTTATTGTACAGGAGTACATGAAAGCAAGAAAATGATATCCTTTGTGATCATAAGGAAAGGATATCATCATCTTAGCAAATATTTGCATAGGATAGTGTGAATGCTAGAAATTAACCGAAATATGTGCATGCTTGTATCGCAAGATGCATTTGTTCTATACCAAGCAACAATATGCTATAGATCTTATGATATAATTTTGTGTATCTTGTACAAAGCAACTGTATGCTAAGTCATCGAGATTCATACCAAGCAACTATATGCTATAGGCATTACGAGATATGTTTGTATCTTGTACAAAGCAACTGTATGCTAAGTACATCGAGATTCATATACCAAAAGCAACTATATGCTATAGGTACTATGTGATGTGTGTTGTGATCTACGCAATTATGTTCTTAGGTTTGTATCAATAAAAACCTAATTAAATGTTTGTGCAGATGTGAAAGATGTTATTGCATTCAATCGTGTCATATTTGAACCAATGTTCGAAATAAGGAATGATATATGTATATTTATGATAAAACAATTTCATTTCAATCGACCAATATTCTTCATTTAGAAGATCTATTACAAGAATTCGAATCTTTGTAAAGTCGATGATGAGAAAGATTTAATACACTCACTAGAATGATCTGATTTTGTACAATTTTTTTTTTTTAAATTATTATTATTTTTTAAATATACTTAAATTACAAATATACATTTATCTAAAAAATATATAATATAAATATGAATGGGATTCATGTCACCGTTTCCTGGAGTTTTTGTAGTTCATTTCTATATACATTTGTGAACTACAAAAGTTTTGCAAAACTATATATACAAATACAAAGTTATTTTTCGACGGAATTCAATTGATGGAAAACGTTGAATTTGAATTTGATTTGAATAATTTTTAGTATTGAAATGAAAAGTGTTTGAATGTGTTTAATTTCGAACATTATTGAAAATGACATGACCAATGATTTTGTTTTGTCTTGAAAATTGTTTGATATATGACCTGAAAATAGTATTGATATAAAACATTGAATTTTATTTTATTTTTTAATTCTATCATTATAATTTTTTTATATGGGACTACAACAAAATCTATAAATAATATGAATAAAAAACTACATATTAAAAATGTGTAGTACATATAGATACGTACATAATGTATATAAGTATTTGCCTATATAATGTGTACAACATAACATTCATATTTTTAATTTTAAATTACATACATTACATACATATATCATTATAATGTAAATTTTAAAATATGAATATTACTACATTTTTGAATTTAAAGATATGAATATGTATGAACATAAATAAAAAGAGGAAAAAGAATATATACCATATACGAGCGAGTATAATAATAACGCGAGGGTGTAGTAACGCTCACACAAGATTAAGTTGCACTCGGTTAGTTGTTTCTTGTTTGTATCACATTGTATATGTGTATATTATTTGTACAAAATGGTATTAAAACAACGAAACAACCGTCTCGACTCGACTAATTAGGTTTTAAAAGCTTCTTCAAAGCACATCATCAGGGTTGTAAGTTGTAACTAAACTTGTAACATTTCAAAAATTCATAAAATTACACTCTGTTTTTCCTGGCTGTTGCTATAATAAAATTTTCAACATTTTTACAGTCATTATTATAACTATTATAAATAACGGTCTTATATCCGTTTGAATAAATAACTTTTACCTTTTACAAAATTTTGCATCTATCCATATGTTGCAAGAAAACCTAAAACCATCAAGTAAATACTACAGCTACACAAATCTAAGTGTGTGCGGATACCACCCTCCTCAATATAATATACGAATACACATATTATATACGCAAATCGCAAATGTAACCTACCTATGAAAATATTTTTACTTAATTACTTTAAATAATATTTTTGATATTTTTGTCCATTTTTCAATTCAAATACAATAAATACAAAAAAAAAACATAAAATTTAATAATATGTATTCAATTGAAAATTTAAAATACTGTATAACTGTGCATAGTTTCTGTGTGAATTTCTAAGCTTTAGTAAAAAATAAAATATGTAGTACATAATGTAATAAATAAAAACAAAGAAAAATATTATTATATGAGTATATGTTATGTAAATATTGTATAAGAAGTAAATATGTATAGTGAAAAATATGAAAATGATAATAAATGAATTTATAAAAAATAAAAATAAATAAAAATGTAAACAAAATGAAAAATATTACAATAATTTTATGAATATATGTACTTTAAATAAAATACATAATATAAATGTACTATTTATTATATATATATTGGTACCATGTACTCGCATATGTATAAAGATAAGTATATGGTACACTATTTTTAATAAGCTTCTCAAAAAATACAAAAAAAAAAACCTAAAAAAAATGAAATAAGAATTTTAATAAATCAAAACATGAACAAAAAATTCAAATAAAATAAAATTAAATTTAAAAAATTTATATGTATATTTATAATAAATTCGTATAATAACATACATACATATGTATATGTTTAATATGCTTATACCATCTTATACATTACTCATATATCATTTAAAAATATCATCATGGGGTAGAAATATTAGCGGTTTACATTTGGAGAATAGAAGAAGTTGGTAGTAGTAAAGATTTACCATCACTTGATAATGTTTCCTGTGATATACCAAAATCTAATCAGCAGGTATGCAAAAAAACAAAAAAAAAACATACAATTTTAAGATTTTAAATTTTAATCAAATTAATAAATTTAATCAATTATATTACAGATTGCAACTGAAACTTCATGAATTATATCAAAATTTACATAGAAATGAATATACAGAAACAACAGAACCATTTCATGCTGGTACATTCCTGCATGCCATTCAGGATGTTAATGCAATATTCAAAGGTAATCAGCAACAGGATGCACATGAATTTTCAATGTGTGTATTGGATAGCATACGTGAAACTTGTCAGTCATTGATTAAAGCAATTAATGAATGTCCGGAAGTGATAACAAATAGGTGAGTAAAAACAAATATATACATAATTCAATTCAATACAATTATGTAATTAGTTTACTGTTTTTTTTTATTCAGTGTCAAAATAATCAGATCTGAATGAATTTTACCGAAAACAGTCATAAAATATTTTTTATTTTGAAATAAAAAATTAAAAATTTTATTTTTGAATTTTTTACAGATGTATAAGTCTTCCTGATGGAAGAGAGTCTCAAAATCAAAAAGGAAAAATGTTAAAAAGAAAAATTCAAAAAATCATAGCAACATAAGTAATAGTAGAAATCAGGATAATGATTTAACAAATCTTAAGGATAATAAAGAACGTTTAAGTGAAAAAATTAAACGATTAGGACTTGATTTTTTCACAGAAGATTTTGAAGGTATAACTGTATCAACAACAAAATGTTTTAGCTGTGAAACAGTAACCGAACAAAAAGAAACTATGATTGGTATTGTTGTACCCATGACTGGATATGAACATGCTGATTTAGATGAAAAATGTATTCAGGTAAATTTTTATTTCATTCTCATTAAATACAAGAAATAGACCATTTTTGTTTTCTTTTTGTATATTTTTCAATTTGAATATAAAAATTTTTGAATTTTTCTCTTAGAAATCATGTGTTACAGAAGAATATTTTCAAGATGAAACTAAATATTTTTGTGAAAAATGTATGGGTTATAGAATAGCAGAACGTTCAATATTATATGAAGTACTTCAACGTTTTTTGGTGATACAATTAAATCGTTTCTCTAGATGTATGGAAAAGATAGATACGTATGTTCCAATACCATTTACATTACAATGTATCTGTTCAAAATGTTTGGATATATCATCATCAGCAGCCGCAACAGCAACAGCAACATCATCATCATCGACAACAATTGAAAATAAAAATATGCACGTTTATAAATTGTATAGTGTTATAATGCATGTCGGTGCAACAATATCAGATGGTCATTACATTGCGTATACATATATACATGTATAAATTGACAAAAAGATCGTATGCGACAAGCACAAATATTAAAACAGCAGCAACAGCAACAAAATAATTCATCGAATATAACATGTCCGAGTATAAATTGTTGTGGATTACAAATAAATAAAAATAATTTATTAAATAATTCAATTAATTATAATATTAGTGGTAATAGTAGTGGTAGTGGCATTAGTATCAGTAATGATAGAACATTAATAAATAACATTTGCATTAATAATAGAAATAGACAACAACATCAGCAGCA
This sequence comes from Villa cingulata, assembly GCA_951394055.1. Lineage (NCBI taxonomy): Eukaryota > Metazoa > Arthropoda > Insecta > Diptera > Bombyliidae > Villa > Villa cingulata. Next base: position 1,003,094 of record OX596017.1, on the reverse strand, counting down.
TAAAAATGAACCAATTTGGTATGTGTGTGATGATGATAAAATCAAAGCAATATCACAACGAGAATTTGAAGAAATGTTATTACCAAATAGAAAAAAAAATAAAGATAAAAATAAAAATAATCAAAAATCAAATGAAAATCATGAAAAATCTGTTGAACAGCAACAATTTGGTTTTGTTGAAGTGGGAGCTAATTACGTGATTGGTACCTTGTAACAATCAAAAGAACCAATTATTAATGATGATCCATTAGGTAGTTTTAGTAATAGATGGGCTTGCTTCACATGCACTAGCAGAAGCACGAATCATTCCGGTATCATTTAATGGCGATAATGAACGTTCAACGTTCAAATGATAACACCCATATCTTCTATTTTATGCAAGAAATGATATAGGTACAATAGGGTTAATAAATATTTATTGTAATCAAAAAAGAATCATTTGCTATATAAGAGAAACTATATAAGTATATAATATAATAGAAAATATTCACTATGAGATGAATAAACAAAATATCTACTTATATAGGTACATCATATATAATAAATGAATAATATTTGAAATGAAAAAAAATAATAATAATAAAAAATTCTAATGTATGTAAATGCAAAATACGATAAAACACACATATTAGATTTCATGTACATTATAATATGTATAATTATTATAATTATATACCATCATAATATATTATGTAAACATGAAATTAAAAAAAAAAAAAATTATAATAAAAATAAATAAAAATAAAATAATTATAATTAATATTGTGAATAATAATAATTTATTATGTATTATATATATATATATATATATATATATATATATATATATATATATATAGAAAATTATTAATTATTATATCACATATTATCTCATTATTATATGAAATCTGTATATTAAAAAATAATTTATTTATGCCAATAAATTGTTTAATTTATTTAATTTTTTTTATATCTATATACAATTCATCATTATTATCCCTGGCGTTACAGTCGAGGGTAGACTTTAGCCTTTAGAGCGTCCTATTATTCGTTAACGCGTATTCGGTCTATCAAACCCCGTCTACTCCAAATCACCCTCTAGCTCATCACTCTACGTCTACATTTTCTTTGGTCTGTCTCTGGCTCTGCTTCTAATATTTGTTAGTCGTTTTAAAAACGACTAAAAACTCTAGCCATCTTATGCGCTGACACTTAACAATAAATTTGACAATATTTTCCTTTTCAATAAGTTGATCTAAGTAACTCATTATTCATTCGCATGTAATGTATGATCTATCTTCATTTATTCTGCCTGCACCAATAATTTTTCTTAATATTTTCATTTCAAATATTAACAAGTCCTGCTCGTTTTTTTTGTGGTCATTGTCCATGACTCAAAAATTTCTGCGTTATAGAAACACCACCTCAAAGTTCAGATTTAAATTCAATCGAACATCTTTGGGATCATCTTGACAGAAGAATTCGTCAGCATAACATAAGTAGTATGAATATTCTAAGAAAAAACCCTTCAAAACTAGTGGATGCCCATTAAACCTAAATTCTGTGAAAAATTAGTGCTTTCAACACCATCAAGATTAAGAGATATTGAGGTGAAGAGATCATGAATAATTTACAGAACGGAATTTTCTTTAGATATAAGCGGTGTCCCAATACTTTTTTGAGTATGAAATTACTATGTTTAGTCGTATATATATTATTTATTAACCATTTTTCTTAAAAACTTTGATGTGTCTCAATACATTTTTTAGCCTTTGTATATACATACATACATATATATAATTAATTTATACATTTATGTAGATGAAAATATTTCTAATACAAATAATTCCAAAATTTAATTATAAAATATTCAGAACTTATATGTCAAACTGATATCGAAAAAAATGTAGATATATCAAATTAATAATAAATTTACTTATAAAATTTGTTTTAGATTTTATAACTTATCAGTGAATTACGTGAAAGAAAATCTTTTGAAATATAATAGCATGCAGTACTATGATAACATATTTTGGCTGGTATTGATGGGTGGATCAAATCCTTTAACTGTAATTCATAATGTTGAAGTAACATACAAGTACGTTCTTCATCTGCTGTTAAAACATTGATAATTTTTGTTTCTTTGATAAAAAAGAAAAAAAATAAATAAATAAATTAAACAAATACCTATATAATTTTTAAATAGTATTTAAAACTTACAATCACCATTCATGTATAGTCCAAATCTCCAAATATATACATATTATATACATATTGTCGATTATTACAAAAATTAATAGTGAATGCTTCATTTGAAAATTCAGAATTTTTTTTTGTGAATCTGTAACAAAGATTTTTATTTTTATAATATTTTGTAACTTTACAAGTCTAAAATTCAAATTATTTTATTTCTTTAGTTTTTACGGTGTTAATGTTAAAATATGTGAAAATTTAATTTTGATTAATATAACTGTTGTTAATATTTTTTGAATTTGAACGAATATCCGCATCAATGATTAATTATTATTTCAAAAATTTAAATATTTTTCTTTTTAAATATCAAAAATGGAATAGACTGGAAACGAAGATTTGACGGTTGAATTGTTTTGAATTTTTCCGTTTATAGCTGACAACACCTGGACCTGATATTTACAAAGAGTATTTACAAAAAGTAGGAGAGAAACTGATTCATAGGAACATTCGGACCAAAAAATTTTTCAACAATTGTACTATTTATTATTTATGTTTATATACTTCATAATCTTTGAATTGGATATGATGTACAAAAAATATTCCAAATCCCATATATTTCATTTCAATAATTTCACATTTCCCATTTCTATGTTTGACAACTGACAGCTTACATCTCTGAGAGGGAGAGTATGAAAGTGTAATAATTTCAACAACATCCACATACCACATTTTAATTTTGATTATAACTTCACTACAAAAAAAAATAAAACGAAATAAAAAATCTACTATATTTTCTATTTTGTCAACATAATGTCTACATATTAAATTTTCAGGGCTGGCCAAAACTCATTAAGGGCACGACAAAATGCATTTTAAACAATTTGAGTTATAAATGTTTGTTTTTACAATGAACATATCACATTTTTATATCTTTTAAATATGATAAAATAAAATATTATCTAGAATGTAATTTTTACAATTCAAAAAAAGTAAAATAAAATAGTATATGAATGAATATATTTATTATAATTTAAGAAATAATTTTTATTAAAATAAATCACCACAAAAAACTCTGTAAAAAATTATCATTTTTTTAAAAATATAATTATCAATACATACCACATTTCAATATAAAATATAATTTAGACGTATTAAGTTTGAATAAAAGTTTTTTAATTTGCAATTTAATAAATTAAATTTTACTCAATATTCAAATTTATTTATTGAAAGCCATTTATATACATAGTTATAAATACATCGCTTGGAAAAAAATATTAATTAATGTTAATTTTATTATTATTAATAATTTTTTAAACATAAAATATTATATTATTTTAAAAAATCGATATTTTAAAATTAAAATCGATAAATATAGTAAGAAAAAGAAAAAATAACGAAAAAAAAATTAAGTAGAATAATTTTATTATAGCAGATTTTATAAATAAAAAGTAGATTGGTAATTTGCCACTTTGCTACATTAATTTTGTTACATTTTTCTTTTTCAAATTAATATAATAATATAATATAATAGTATATAGAATCAATATAATGAATTTTTATTATTATATTATTTACATTTGAAATTATATATATATTATAAAAAAATTTATATTATATAGATTTTCTTTTCATAAATCATTTATAAAGCATTATGCCATATATTCATGAAAAACTTTAATCGCACTCTACTGCAATATTCTAAGTCCAACCACCCTTACATGCAATTTATTTGTTAAAATTGAAGATATTTTTTATTTTATTTATATACGCATGATTTTCAATTTATATTAATTGATCATTTACCTATAGTATTATAAAATCATTTACATATATTCTTCGTTTAAATTAAAAATTGCATTATAAAGTTGCATTCCATTATATGTTGTTGCATATTCTTCTTCTTTTTATATAAATTATTTATTATATTTATATAAAAATTAATTTACAATCTTTTTGATATCCTAATTCATACATTATGTCATTATATGTAGCTAAATACAAAATTATTTATGAATTTTATATCATATAAAATTTTGAGGGCAATTTTGAAGCTCATACGAAACAATATATAGTATAAAGATACTCTTAGGGTCTTAGGATTCTAAAAAAAGAACTATAAAGCATATAATCTGAATTACAAAAAATATTATAATGGTATGTAAAGACATCAAAATTTTCATGTTAATTAATATTTATTTACATCCAAAAAAGTAAAATCAAAAGGTGAGTAAACAAATATAAGTATATTATAAAAATTTAAATTTTATTGTTTTTATGTGGGTATATTGTGTAGAACTGATTTGTAGGATATGTCTAAGCTATGGTTGGCTATAGTGTAAATTTACCTTTAAATTCAATTTAAATATTTTTGTTTTTGAAGTTTATATAAAAAATATAGTAGATTTGTTAATTCGCTTTTACATATGTCTTATTATTAATATTTTTAATTTAATTTTATGTCAAAATGAAATAATTTTTATAAATAATGCTTTAAAATTATGAAATGTGATTAAATTTTCAGAAATCATATGTTTATGTGAATTAATTATAATTAATTATAAATAATTAAAATAAAATTAGTTGAAAAAAATTTAAAAAAAATTAAAAATTTCCACGCAGTACGCAGATAATTTTATGATTTTATATGTAGTCCGCCATTGTGATTAGTCAAGTTCGTGTTCCCGTGAAAAACTCATCTCGTTGCATAATTAAATAAAAATTTTGTGTAATTTCGCGTTTAAAATTACATAAAAATTGTAAAAACATAAAAATTAAAAGGATTATAAATAATATAAATAATTATATGATTGAAATACGATAAAACAAAAGTGAAAAATGATTTTAAAAAAAGGGAAAAAGTAGAAAATCATTAATTTGTGTGAAAGAAAATGGTGAAGTTGGTGCGCATGCAGAGCATTTTGGGTGGCGCATTTTCATAGGTTACGTTCGTTAATTTGATAATTTTAAAGGTGATTTTTGTGTGCTAAAAAGAGATAAATAGCAGTGTTAAATAAAACAACAGAGTTTAGCTCTTTTTTTGATTGTGGTGTTGGATTCGCCCTCGCCGCCATTATGGCATTTTGTAAACCACGCTCTGTACACAAATTTTCTGAAAAAAGAAAATTGTAAATTTTTTTTGTTGTGCATCGAGTGTGTTAAAATAATAAACAATGGATAAATTCTAGTGAGACGCGGTTTGTATTTGGCCGGCCAGTGGTGTGCAAGGCCAAATCCGCGCGGATTGTTTTTTTGTTTTCCCTTCCAATCAAAAATAATAAAAAAAATATATATATATATATATTAAAAAATTTAAAATAAAAAAAAATTCGCCCAATTTTATTCCCTGAATTTGTACATATTTTTTGTTGTTGTTAATTTCGCTCGATTTTTGTTGCTGTTACTTTACTTGCGTCGTCGTTGTGTCGTTTGGAAACAGGCAAGGAATTCGCTTTATAATTTGTCTAAATAAAACAAAAAAGGAAAAAACAAAAAATCTAAAGCGAATTTTTTTTGACATTCAACGTGTTTTAAAAGACGCACGTTGATGTTTGTGATATAGCTGTCAAGTAACAATTTTATTGTTTTTAGGCAATAAGAAAAAAAAAATGGGATTAATAGTTTTCAATTAGAATATTAAGCTAAACATATATTTTGATCTTCATTTTTTGCATCTCAGGAATTTAAATTAAAAAAAAGAGGAAAAAATAATTCTGCAATCATTGGCTCATCAAATTGTCAAGGTAGCAAACGAATACAAAAAATGTCAAAATTATCGTTTCGTGCAAGGGCTTTGGACCCTTGTAAGCCAATGCCAATTTATTTGGCGGAGGAACTACCTGATCTACCAGAATACTCAGCGATTAATCGTGCTGTTCCTCAAATGCCAAGTGGTATGGAAAAAGAAGAGGAATCTGTAAGTAAACAATGAACATTATATATTCTAAAATGATTATTTATTGTGTCGAAAAATAAAAACAGCAAAAAAAAATGTTGTCTAATAATAATTTATGAATGATTAAGCTACATTTATATATAGAAAAAAATTCCATTAAAAAGAAATCTTTAAATTGTATATTAGAAATTATGTTCATCAATAAATTATTTGTTACTTTTAAATAATTATCATAAAATTCAATTTCTTAAATTATTACTAATTAATAAATGTGAAATGTTTTTTAATTATTTTATATTAAATGTTTTATACAAAATTTTAATATAAAAATTCAATGTAAACAAAATTTAATATATGTACATATATACATATATCATACATGCATGATAAATCATATATGATATGATCACATTATCAAATACCAAAAAAAATATATTTAACGTGATAATTAATATTGTAGTACATACAATGTATTATGTACATAAATATCTACATTACTATTATTTAAAAATATTGTTTTTTGTTTTGACATACTTACATATGTTTATCAAGATTTTTTTTTTTTTTTTTTTAAATAATCAGTTCAATATAATGTATATCTACATGGATTTTGATAAAAAAAATTTTTTTTTTTTTTTTTTTGTTTACATAAAGTGAAATTTCATGTGAATCGAATGCAATACAATACTGTAACTGTATGTATTTATTTCAAAGTAAAAATAAAAAATAATATATGATAATAATAACATATGTTTCCATATAAATAACATTTTACAAATTTATTATTAACAAAACATATGCATGTAATGTATATCAATGTACATATGTATGTATTTTTCATTTTGTGTTTTCTTAGAATACAAAAAATAAATAAATTTATTTTTAGCAAGAATAAAATACCTACCTATATAATATCATAAATACAGTATTATGTTTAAATGTAAATATGCAATTTATATTGAAAACAATATTCACAAATTAAAATTAAGAATACGTATGAATTAAATTTCAATTTTCATGTAATAAATGAAATTGCATTTTGCTGAATTTCCATATTACCTACGTGCACTTATCAATTAGGATTTCGTATTAAATAAAAAAAGAAAATGTTTATCAGGTGATTTGCGCTATTAAAATTCAGAATAATAATAACTGAGATCTGAATTAAAATGGCAAAAATTACTAAAAACAAAAATACTTATCTAATATGTTAAATTTGTTTTTTCAAATTATATTTTATTATATCACTTTTTTTTTTTTGTTTTCCTATTTTTTTTTTTTTTTTTTTTTTTTTTTACGATATGAATCATTTCCTAAGATACATATGTACAGAGATGTATTTTTTTTTTTTTGCTCTTCAATTCATAGATATAGATTGAAAATTATCATAAAATTTTTGTTGTTTTTCTTTTTGTTTTTTGTTTATTATTTACTACAAACAAAACTAACAAACAATTATTAATTAAAAAAAAAAAAAATGTTTCTGTACATAATGTCTTCATTTAATATTGAATTGAATCATTAACATTATATATGTATGTATGTATTGAATCATTTAAAACTTCAGTTATTGAAAATTAAAAAAAAAAATATTTGAAAAATTTATGATGGATTCTCATTAATTATATTATTATGTAGGTACCTATATTTTATTTTATTATTTTGTATTAACTAAATTTTTATTTTAAAAATAATTCTGAATGGCAAAAGAGTTAAGTCAAGATTTAAAAATTCAAAAATTCAAGATATCAAGATTCATTCAAGATACATTTAACATATGAATGGCAAAAGAGTTAAGTCAAGATTTAAAAATTCAAAAATTCAAAAATTCAAGATATCAAGATTCATTCAAGATACATTTAACATATTCATTCAATGTTCCATGATTTAATGTCAAATCAAATTTCCAACAAACATCCAGTAAGTGTTAAAAAAAAATTAAAATTAAATTAAATTAAATTATAAAGTTATTATGAATTAGATATTGTATTTGTATTTAGAAAAATGTATGTATTTTTTTTTTTTTTTTTTTTTTTTTTTTTTTTTTTTCCAAATAAATCTACATCCTGTAAATACGAAGTTAAAATTTGTGTATCTATGCTTTTATATTTTAATAATTTGAATTTATTAAAAATAAAGTTGTTTGTTTGTTTTTTTTTTTTTTTTTTCTTTCTCTTTAAATGTATTTAAATTTTTAAGGAACATCATCTTCAGAGAGCAATATGTACTGGACTGATTATACCGACACCGGAAGTTTTCACAATCGATCAGGAAACTTATGATCGGAATTATCCGCCCACCTATAAAATGCCAAGACAATTAATTCATATGCAACGTGAGTAATAACATTAATTTTTATTTAAAAAAAAAAAAAAAACATAAATATAGTATAGAAAATTAATTAAAAAAAAAATTTTTTTTTTTCAAATAAATTTTTTTAGCACTTGGAATGGAACAAGATATACCTGATTATGATATGGACAGTTCTGATGAAATTTGGGTAAATTCACAAGCACGTCGTTTAGATTTAACACCATTAAAATTTGAACAAATGATGGATCGATTGGAAAAAAGTTCGGGACAAACAGTTGTTACATTAAATGAAGCCAAAGCATTATTAAAACAGGACGATGAAGTCAGTATAGCAGTTTATGACTATTGGTTAAATAAAAGATTAAAAACGGTAAAAATAATTATTATTAAATAAAATAAATTAAAAAAAAAAAAAATAAATAAAAAATAAAAAAATAATAAATATGTATATAAATATATGTATCTTTAAATATTTTATAGCAACATCCTTTGATACTGTCAGTTAAAACTGAAAATCGTTCTGGAACAGCAGCAAATAATCCGTACTTAGCGTTTAGACGGAGAACTGAAAAAATGCAAACTAGAAAAAATCGTAAAAATGATGAAACATCATACGAAAAAATGCTTAAATTAAGGTAAATTTTGTGAACGAGAAATATTCATATATTGCTTACTACTATCTGATCAAAAATAATCCGATATTGTTCAATAAATTACAAAAGAGTATAACATTTTTTCGATGCAGTATTTATAATTGGCTACTGATATCGAGAATGCAGATTCGATTCCGGCCCACGGAAAAAGTAAGAAAAAAATTTATCTTTTTTTACGCGATTTTTATTCACTTTTACGTGACCAACCGAAGCTTAAGTTTTAGTCAAAATAAAAAAATAGGCTTAATTATTCAAAAGTATGCTACTTTATTCACTTTTTCTATTGCACATGCCTCTACGATATAACGGTATAACATTTTTAGCGATAACATTTTACTTAGCAGTTTAAATTTGATATTTCTGTAGACAACATAGTGCAATTTTTTGATATAATGAAAGAAGGACTAAAACTAGCTAATAATTTAGAAAAATATTTTATCCGACATCATTCTGATGAAGAACGTGTAGGGAAGTTTTCGAGACTTCCAAATAAAAGATCAATACAACGATTAATAACTGAGTTAATGCCGCAAAGTGCTATAAAAACAGTCTCATGAAAACGACAGTTTCCATATTCATTGTCTGAAACTGATAGTGAATAAAACAATTTTTTTATGGAATCTTTAACAAACAACCGAAATGAATATTTTTTTTTATTGAAATGTAAATAAAAATCTTCCGATCCTAATGAATTTAATGTTTGTTTTTTCATTATATTGCCAATATTTCAGATTTGGAATCAATCTTAACTTTTTATTTGGAGTCAGTAGTTTTTTTTACGCGAATTTTATTTACGCGTAATTTTTAGGAACATAATCTACTTGCTGACAACAAGTAACACAAAGATTATTAGAGCATTACATCATTTTAATCTAATAAAATAATAGACCAGTCTAAGGCTACGCGCATACAGAAAGCGGAGCTGAGCTGAGCTGAACTGAGCCGAACTGAACTTATAAGTACTGATCAGCTCAGCAAGAAAAAAATTGACTGCACACACAGAAAGCGGACCGTATGCTTGCTGTTGATGTGCCCACATAAGCTACTTATTGTATTGCTTCAAATGCATTGCGTATTTGTTTGTTTCATTCTTAGCTGATAAGTTCAGTTCAGTTCAGCTCAAATAATGTAAAAGAGTTTGGTTCGCAATCCACATTAAATTGTAGATGCACACATGATAGTAATAAGTTTAGAAATTACTTTAAGTGAAGGCCCAGAGACTCGATATGAGTTGTAGCGCCCTTAAAGAAGAAGAATATTTATAAATATTATTCTCTGTTTATGTAGAACGAATTCATGCTAACATATTTAATCCAATCCTGAAAACACTTCTTGAACTGATATTGAACTCAATATTGATTAAGTTGAAAAATTTGATTGCCATGAATTACTTTTTCGATATATATTATTTATTATCGCTCGCCCGTAATGTATCGGTTGAACGAAAAAATAAATCACACAGTCAAAATGTTCGCTGCAAACAAAAAAATATCAGTATGTAGAGAATCATTATTATGAGACAAAATCCAAGAATTATTTTTTCACATTGAATATTGTAGAACGACAAAAAAATTTGCTACCAACAAATGGCTGAATGTATAGACATTATTTATATGAAAAAAAAAAAAAAAAGATTCAATCTGTATATGATTCACGCAATTTAAATAAAAAATCAAAAGAAATTTGGGCTATTATTGATCAAAGTAGTAAGTACGTAATGAAAAATTGTGTTTGCTTATTTTGATTCTTATCTTTGAAATTGAAGACGCGACTTAAGCCGAGCTGTAACACTTTTGGAAATGGTAAAAAGACGAGAAAAAACTAAACGTGAACAATTGCATTTATCTATTGAGATATTTGAGAAAAGATACTATGTCCGTGATTTTAATGGTAGTCTTACGTCAGAATTAAATTCACATGTTAAAAATTCAAGGTATTATTTTTATTTAAAATTTTGTTTTAGAAATTTATAAAATTTTTGATATTTGTTTTTTGTGTTTTTTTTGTTTTCTGTATTTTTTTAGATCTGCATTTGCTCCAATTTATGCAAATCAATACCCTCATCATTCATCACAGTCCGGTCTAATAGCATCATCATCTGCATCATCATCATCATCTGTAGCAGCAGCTATCCATTATCCAGCGTCACAGTACCTAAATTCGACTGCTGGTGTTCCCAGTGGAATTGGAAACAGCGGTGGTAATGTACAGTACGCTGGTCTCAATAATAAACGTGGTGGTGGTGATATGGATATTAACGGCAGTAGAAAAGAGAAACGACAGTATAAAAAAAGGAAACACAAATTACAACGTGAAAAACAGTTCTCTGTTCAAAATTCATCACCTGCAGCTATCGAATCAACAATTGAATCAGATGAAGAGGATTTAACGGCAGTTAATAATACACATTTATCTGCTGGCGCATCTGAAGGAGAAGATGAAGGTTCATTCACATTTAAAAGAAATAAAAATTGTAATTACCTTAAGGTGAGAATACATTTTTTAATTTATTTAATAATTAAAATTCGATCGATATAAATATTAAAAATTTTGAGCAAATAATCTATATATTTAAATGAAGCCGCCAAATGACGATTTATGTAGAAATATGTATTTGTGTATTGTACACTTTGGACAAATAAATAATTACTTCAAAGTATACGGAAAAATTCACGTTAAGGTGTATACGATTATCCAAATTTAAACTTTGCATAAACTTAAAAGAGTGCTATGTTACAAATTGTGCATATAAAATCTTTGCTTATTCGCTAAATTAAAAAAAAAAAAAATAGTCATTGATAAATCACAAAATCATAAAACGATTATAGAATAATTTATGATTTGTTTACATTTTCTGTGACTTTTTTTTATATTCTGTGGTAAAATCACAATTTTGTCATTTTGAAAAAATCAACACATAATCTGTGACGATTATATCTATCTATCTATGTAGCTGGTCACATTTATTGTGTTCAAAAGTTTGCTACAAAGATCAGAATGATAATTCATTTTTATATTATATTTCTGTATAACTTTTTTAAATATATGCATATATACACTATCAAATGACAAATGAATTGTATTTTATTTCAAATTTTTACAGCAATTGATACATTTCTACACAATATTTTTGAAGAAATTTCAATTGTTCATTTTTGAATATGATTTTTGTTAATTTAATGTATGTACATTTCTTTTATTTATTTATTTTTAATTAATAAGCCTCTTACAAAAGAGTTTGGAAGTTGGCCGTGGGAATCAAAAGAAGATTATGGTTTGGGTGATCCAAAATATAGGTATTCATTGACATCATTACGCCATCCAAGGTATTACATGTACAATTTAAATATACATAATTATATGTATATATTTTTATTTAAAAAAAAATTTTTTTTATTTAATTAATTAATTATTAAATATTAATATGAAAATTTATAGACCAAAGTGTATTGGATATGCTCGAAGGCGATTGGGTCGAGGTGGACGTGTAATTTTAGATCGTACATCAACAAATACAGATGACTTTTGGAAAAATTTAGATTATAAAATATTTAATAGCAAAAAATCTAATACATTAACAGATGATATATGGACTGAGGATAATGAAGAAAATATTTCTCAAGATTATAATTATATATCATCATCGACGGAACCGATAATTCAATCAACTGAAAAAATTCGAAGATTTCAAATCAAATCAAGAAAATTCAATGAAAATGCCAACAATATATACAGTACTAGAAACTGTAATAAACGGCAACATGAATATAATAATTCATTATATAATAAAAATTATAATGATAATAATGGTGATTTATTGGAAAATAATAGTATTAACAGCAGCTGTAGTAATTATTTACTAAATAAAAAAATGAAACGTGAACACAGTAATATTAATGATGTTGCTGAATTGTTACTAAAACATCCGTATCTTCAACATCAATATCAATATCAACATCAACATCAAAATCAACAGCAACAGCCAAATCAAACTACATTACAATCTGATGTAGCTGATATAGCTAGGACTCAAATGATATATAAAAATAATATTTTCAATAATAATCGAAATTTAGGTTTAAATAATAGTAATATAAATAATAATATAGGATATGTTATCAATAATGATAATACACGAACTAATATGCTGGTAAATAATATGAATATGAATAATAATATTAGTTGCAACAATAGTAGCAGCAACGGCATCAGTAATAATAATTATACAATTAACAATAATGATAATAGAAGTGGCATAGTGGATAAATTGAATGTGATAAAATCAGATAATATATGTTTAGTTAAACAAAAAATAATAGATGTGACGGATTATAATAGTATATTGGATGATGAAAATGTAAATTTAGCAAAAATGAGTAATTATATAAATGCAACAAAAGCTTCATCATCATCGCCATCATCATTATCAATATCATCATCAACATCATCATCATTATCAAATAATGTTTCAAATCGTATTATTGATGTCATTAATAGTTACAGTAATAACAGTAGTAATTTTGTCCATAACTCTTATAAAATGTCAAAATGTAATTTGTCTCAGCAACAGCAACAACAGCAGCAGCAGCAGCAGCAAAAGCGTAATAGTGATAATATTAAAAATGAAACAAATAAGAAGAATATAAAAATTGAACAGAGTTTTGAATCATCATATTTAGACTTTTTAGATCAATGGAGTAAACTGCTTCATTTTCGACCAAAAACACCAGAAAATTATATATCGGAATCACAAATTGATTGTAATGATGAACCACTTGTTGATTTCTCTGAAAATACACAAGTTTACCTTGAAATTGAAATATTTCGTAATAAAAATATTGAAAATGAAAATTATAATGAACATGTACCTACTACAACTACAGAAACAGTATTTTTAAATGATGATTCAGATTTTATTACAAAACCATTTGTATATAATGATTTGATTGCTGATGATCAATTCATTAATTCTGCAACAATAGCAACATCAGATAGCTCGAACTCAGGAACCGATTTTAATTTTAGCGGCGATAGTCTTAATGATTTAAATTTATCTTTAGGAGAAGATGATAATGAAAAAATGTTAGAAAATATATTGGAAGAGTGTCAAATTGATGATATTAAAACACTAAATCAAACAACTAGTTTCTGGAATGGTATACTAGATGATGGCGGTATATTAGATGTGATCGATGATAATAAAAATAAACAATTAGCAATTGTTACGAATAATACGGATATCAAAGATAATGTTGGTTTTACATCAGATTTATTAATAAATGGCAGTGAAAGTAATGTAAATGGTCAACTTGATGAAAAATGTAATAGTGGTAATAATGGTGATAAGAAACCATTGTTAAAACGTAAATTTTCAAATTGTTATCGAATTGGTAGTTCGACATTTTCCACAACGAATTTAACGCGAGATGAAGATTTCTTCCAAAAATACAATCAAAAATTTGATATAGCGTCAATAAAAATTGAACCACCTGAAGAAATTTTAGCTTCTCCTTCTCCACCACCACTTGCACTTCCACCTCCACCAACGCCTCCGCCCCCACCACCACCACCACCAACACCACCACCACCACCACCACCAGTATCATTACCTGACACTGCTGTTACTGTACAAAAGAATATAATTGTAGCACCGATGTCTGTTACAGTATTGCCGGTGACAGTGAATAATGTGAGTGGTATTAATGTAATGAATAATACAAATCATCAATCAATGATTGCAATGCCAGTTCCTTCTCCTTCTCAACAAAAACCATCGCAACAACAACAACAACAACAACAACAACAACAACAACAACAACAACAACAACAACAACAACAGCAACAACATCAGCAGCAACAGGTGCAACAACCACCACCTCCATCACCGCAACAACATCAGCAGCAGCATCATCAGCAGCCAACACTGCAACTGCAGCAACCACAACCGCCACCACCTCTACAACAGCAACAGTTACAACAACCACAACAACGACAACATCAGCACCAACAGAGACATAATTTGCAAACAAGTACTGCAGTACAAGCAAATAGTCATCATCATAATACAATTTTTACAAATGTAAATGTTGTTAATCAAAATACCATTCACATTTCAAATCAAAATTCCTCGAACTCAGATAATAGTGCTTCACATAAAATTTTTGTGAAACAGGAACAACAGCAAGAACTTGGTGAAATTGTTCCTATCAGTAGTAATGTTGTTGGTCATCCACAAAGTACAATTTTTACATTGGCAAATGTTAAAATTGAAAATGATTTAACAGGAAACAGTACTGGTGGATCAACATCACTTCATTCGTCATCAGGAAATTTAATTGGAAATGAAAATAATGGTAACAATGGTATTGGTACAATAACAACAGCATCAACAGTAAATTGTAATAACATATCTATCACGAATACTTCAAATGTTGTACAACATGGACCGATAATTGTAACACCTAAACAACAACATCAGTTGCAACAACATCAGTTACAGCAACATTTACCCCAACAACATTCTATTATTGTTCAACAAATTACTCAGAACTCTCCGCAAGCTCAGATTATAAATGTGACGAATGCTACTACCAGCGGTTTAACAGTTACTGATGGGAATGGAGGAACTATAGTATTATCCAGTGGCAACTCAACACCAAAAAGACAAATTAATGGACCTACTGATAGACAAGGTAATTAAATATATTTTATAAAATAAAAAAAAGGAAATATATTATTTTTAAATTTTTTTAAATTTTAAATGCTCAACAAAATAAATAATTGAGAAAATTATTTTTTTTTTTTCAAATTTTAATAACAGTTTTACCACATCTTTTGAAGCAAACAAAATTTATAAGTCGTAAGTTTCATATTTCACAACAACAGCAGCAACAGCAGCAACAGCAACATCACCACCATCATCATCATCATCATCATCAGCAGCAGCAGCAGCAGCAGCAGCAGCTGCAGCTGCAACTACATCATCATCCACACCAACAGCAGCAGCAACAACAGCAGCACATACAAATAATAAAACAAGAAGATGATAGTAGTAGTAATTCATCTAGTAGTCCTAAACCTATGACACAACAACAAATAACTCAAACAACTGCAAATTACATTAAAATGTCTCCCTATACCGTGGGCATGTCGGAAATAAATGTGCAAAACACACTATCGGCGTCGGCTTTAGTAGCAAGTAATCATAATTACAGTTTGCAGCCATCTGCGCAGCCAATAACAATAATTGGACAACAGCAACACGGTGGTAACAAAATAATTTTGAATACTTCTAATACAGCCGGTACAGCACAAGGTAGTGGTAACTTTACAATAGCAACTCCAATGCAAGATGTTCAAACAACAATAAATAAAATACATTACAATCAAATTCCAACCTCAAACATTAAGGTAAATTTAGTAACTAATTCAGGTTTTCAACAAGGTAACTTAGTTGTAGATGCTAAGAATTCAGATTTAGTAAGGGCAGTTCATCATCAACAACAACAGCATCAGCATCAGCAGCAGCAGCAGCAACAACAACAGCAACAACATCAACATCAACAACAATCGTCGCACAGTATAAATACACAGCAACGAAAAACTTTGAATATGTATTTTGATCCAGATCAAAAGAAATTATTATACACGAAATTAGTAAATTTAACGTCACTTCAGCATCATAAAAATAATTCGGGTGCAACTCAAACAACAGTTCAAGTGACACCGAGTGCAGCACAAATATTAAATAAAACACATACGGTACAACGATTAGCAAGCGCTCAAGCTATCGTTACAAATATGAGATCAATACCAGTTGGTAATCAAGTTGTTTCATCAGCAACTAGTGCTGGTGTTCATCATCAGACAGTTGTTGGTGGTAGTAGTGTTGTTACTAGTGGCAATGAATTAGTTGGTCACAAACAGCAAAATAATTCGAATGATAACAGTTTAACAACAACAGCAACTGTATCGGGTGGTATTAATTTAAACACAACAAACAGGTGAGAAAAGGAGAGATAACTACAAATTATCATAATGATTGCTGTTGCTATTATTATTATTATTATTATTATTATTATTATTATTATTATTATTATTATTATTACTACAATTACTAAAATTATTCTCAAAATAATTATTCAAACGATTTACAAAATTATAATATTTAAAACGGTAGACTTGGTGATCATCAGTAAAGTAAGAATAAGCATAAAATTTTAATAATTAAAAACAACAACAACAACAAACAATAATAATAAAAATGAAAGATTATATAATTTAATATTGCTGACTGTCAAAACAAACAAAAAAAAAAACAAAGTAAAACGTAAATAAAAAACATGAAAAAAAAATTTGAAAAAAAAAATAAAATACAATAAAATGAAAAAAAAAAGATAAAAACAAAATAACACTAATTTTTATTACAATAATATATTTTGTATATTTTTTATAAGATCATCATCAAATTATAATAACACACATACATACATACACACATACACACACAATCACACACACACACACATACATACATGCATACATACATACATACAAATACGCAGAGATATCCGCCAGGAGTTTGAATTTATTTTCTCCCTCGAAGACTGTCTTCTTTTTTAAATTCATTTTGAAAAGGAATAAAAAAATAAAATATATATATACATATATATATATATATATATTATATTATATTATATTATATGTATATATATATATATATATAATATATATTAATTTTTTCTCAATTATTTATCAGATCTTATTTTCAAGATCGCTTGTATATATATTTAAAACAAAAAAAAAAAAAAACAAAAAAAAATTAAAAAAAAAAAAATAAGAAAACAAAACAAAAAATAATCAAAGATGTGTATAAATATTATTATTATTATTATTATTATATGTGAAATAATATATTTAGAGTACATATGTATGTATTTACATAAATAAATTTTTCTTTGATATAGTGAAAATATTTTCAAAGACAAGATAATATTACACATACTATGTACGAGTGTATTATTAAAAGATAAAAAATAAAAACTAATATAAGGTACGAATTTTATTAGTACATATGATTATTTCATATATAAATTTAAGTAATTTTATTTTTAAATACATATGTATATATGTACATACATATGATTTTTATTTAATTTTTTTTTATATGTTTTCAACATTCATTAAATTTCATCATTTCATTTACAAAACGAAAAATATAAATAAATAAAGATTAAGAAATAAGAAGAAAAATGAAAGAAAAAATAATAAAAATACATAAATAAATAAAATTGTATAATTTTTAAAAAAAAAACACAATAAAAATTAGATGAAAAAAAAAAACAAAACAAAAATTAACATAACAACAAAAGTATATTAGCAATAACAATAACAACAACAAAAAACAAATTACACTCAACTCTTTTTTTATACGGTAGATACGTTCCTTAGGATACGAACCGTACAAACAAAATAAAAAAAAAAAATACATGCGACATATGATAAATTTGGGAATTATGTTCCACAACATTCTGAAATAATCATCATCGTGTAAGATGAAAAAACTCTTAAAAATATTTTCCCTATTAAAAAATCGTGCAAAAAATAAAATCAATTCATTTTTATTCCAATTAAAAAATATATTTAAATTAGTTAGGCTTGAAAATTCAGTACATAACTACATATAATATATAAATATTTAAATTGAAATTAAAAATAAAAATAAATTTTCCACCCAACTATATTCATCAGGAATATAGTTGGATAACAAGCGTACACTTTCATTACGAACTAAAACGAAAATGAGTCATCAGTCATCAGTAATCAGTAGATGTGTCAGATAAATGTGTAGCTACAACAACACTGTCGAATTTAATTCAAATAAGAAAAAATTTATTATAAAATTCGGGTATTACTCGTAACTCTAAAAAAAAAATAAAATACAAAGTAAATGTAAACAAGCCATGAAGTGTAGATCAAATCACTTATACATGCGTGGGCATTAACATTAACATTCTGATTAACCCTGTTAAAATTCGAATTAAAAAAATACACACATATTTTTTTTTTTTTTTGTGGAATTTCTGATATAACAAAACATTCATTGTAAAAAAATATACATACATATTTGGCGGAGTTATGTTATTTTTTAAAATCGTATAAAAAAAAAAGACCATGTAAAAAAAGAGTTGAGTGTATTTTCAATTATTATTAAGCGAGAATTAATATACATATATTTTAAGTGAATTGTTTATTATTTTATGTTTATTATAATAAAAAAAAAATTAATTTTTTTTGTGTACAAGTACACATCATATGTAAATACATAATATGTATTATATACAATATATATATATATATATATGTACTATATATATGTATATATATATAAAAAGGAACAAAAATAAAACAAAACAAATTTTTTTTTTAAAGATAAGCAAAGAAAACAAACAAAAAAAGAGGAATTTAAAATTATGCGGGTAAACATTTTTTTTTTATATTTTGTTTTTTGTTTTTTCTTTTTATTTTTTATTTTTTGATGTGCTTTTTTAAAAATAATACAGAAAAGAAGTATGTAATTGTAGTAATTGAAGTATTTGAAGTAATTTGTATAATGTTCAAAATACATACTGTTTACAATTGCCGCTTTTACTTTTTGAATTTTGAAATTTAAAATTAAAAAAATAAAAAAATAAAAATGTTAAAAACATTTTACTTCTACAGTATTGTATTGATAATTTGGAATTTTTTTTTATTTTAATAGCTTATTTATTATTGGAATTTTTTATTTTATTATTATTTTAATTTTTATCAGGTAAATTCACGAAAAACCAGTTCAATAGTCTGTAATAGCAATAAATTTGAAGAACAAGAATTTGACATCTAAATTTCAGATTCAGATTCATGTGACAGTAGTCTAAATTAACATAACGATACTGTATAAAATATACAAAACACCCGCTTCTAAAAAATCAAATTAAAAAAAAAGTTTCCTGTCTATAAAAATTCGATTGTATAATTTAAAATTGATTTAATTTCATAATTTTTCATACATTTTTTTTTTTTTTTCATTCCAATATGTATATGTACGCATATATACCATCACCGATAAAGGTTACAGACATTATTATATGAAAATAATACTACACACAAAAAAAGAAAGAAAGAAATGATATGAATCTCAAAATATCTTCAGAGTTTTTGGCTGGCTAAAAACTTTTTTTTTAAAACAAAAATCAAATTTAAATACATAAGTTGAGAATTCAAAATAGTAGACGAGTTTATTAATTTTTATATGCAAGTTTATATATGATATTTTAATTTTATTAAATTCAAATACAACGATCTCATATTGAATGGTACTTAGGTCAGTATCTGATTTCAAATGGCTGAATATTTCATTGACAGGAGGCAGTCTAACTATATTTGAGCTTCCTAACCCATTGGGGATCATGTAACACCAGACATGGTGATATATTATGGACGGTGGCGAATGAATCTGCTAGATTGAGTCACCGGCAGCTCTTAAGACTTTCCAGAAAAAAGGAAAGCTAATCGTCATTATAACTAATAGAGCCGATCCCAATATAAATAGAAACAAGAGCAAAAAGTAGAAAATGAATAAGAAAATTTTTTAGTTTGTTTTCATTCAATATTTCTACATGATATAGAAAAGAAAGCACAAAAAAAAAAAAAATTGGAAAAAATATATTTTTACCACAGATCTAAGTAACTCTATACAGACAGTTCGTCTAAATGGGATGTTTATTTCTAAAGAATTCCAGCTTTACATTAGCATTTTGAAAACGTTTTTATTTGAAACTGAATTTCGTAAATTGAAAGAGAATAATTCTATTCCAGGGGCGTAATTATGAAACTTCGTTATAAATAAGGAAAAGTAAAATAAAGGTAAAGTGGATAAAATAAAATGACATTTTTAATAAATTCTCTACTTTATACAGTTTTCTTGAGAGTTTACCACACTTTATTTTTACTTATCACTTCAAAGTTTTTATTGACAATTTTAAAGCGTAATTCACATTTTATGACTTATTATTTGATTTCGTATGAGAAAAAAATGGAAATAATTGTCATAATTGTAATTAGAAAAATTGGCCCGGATACAAATAGAGGTAACGGATAATAATTGAGGTCCTACTAATATTTTATGCTCATTTATTTATGAAAAAAAAACAAAAAAAATCAATAATAATTATTTTCTGACATTTAAAATTTAATCAAATTTAAAATAAATGAAAGAAATATTTTATTTAAAAGTTTTAAGAGATCATGTGTATTAAAAAATTTTTTTCATCATGAAAATATGATAACAGTAAACTAAAATTTGTTTTACACATAATTTCTATATAAATATATAGGGGGGGCAAGAATAGCTCAATGATTGTGATGTTAGGACTGGTACGCTTGATGTTCCAAATTCAAAGCCTAGCCGGGCGCATTACTCTTGGACCAAGTCGATCATTATTTATTTTAATCAGTAAAATGTACACCATTTTATGATTGTACTCTGATGATAAAATGATCATGAATCTGGGAGAATTACTGATCGGCGGTGTCATAATGGGCCCCTGTGTCACCCATGTTCCAGAATTCACTTTCAATAATATTTTGCGAATTTAATTCACAAAATTGAATTTTGATGTTCCATAAAAACATTAAAATTTATCTTTGTACGATTTTGCCTGAGAGACTGTACACACATATACAATATGAAATAATAAATTTTTTTAATCTGTAACTTTCAATTATTATATCTGTGAATGGTAGTATATTTGATTGAATTACATATACTGACATATACATAATTATGTGTACATATAAATTTATATAAAAATACATATTTAAATATTACATAATAATGGTTGGTTAGTTAGTTGTTTGGTTGATTGCAGTGACAGTCTGTTTCAGTTTCTTGAAACGGACTCAATTAGCACTTTGAGAGTCATATTCATCCGTATTCACTAAACAAGATTATCTTTTATATGAAATAAAGGCCCTGTTCAAAAACGTCAAAATATGCTTTGCATCAATGTATGGCGTTCAAAAACATGCATGCAAAGTAGTGCAGTTGTTCAAAAACGTAGTAGATAAAAATTTATGCGCATAATGCAGTGCATATGTGCAGCGTTTAAAGTGTTGATGCGTTGTTTGCTAAATGTCAAAGTATAGTACGTAGTATTACTATTACACAAATAATGATGAATTGTAATTACTTATTAAGATGTTTTATACACAAATATTTATAGCTAGAGTTTCCATTTTTAAATAATTATAAAATACAAGCACTAAACACAGTCAGGTAAAACATTCAAAAACTATGAATCACTACTTTTTATAAAATCTACATCTGCTTTATGGCAGCAGCAACTATAGTTTATAGAGAGCTCTTTATAAAGAGCTGCCACTGCATTTATGCTTTTCTGCAATCAATATTTGACGTTTTTGAACAGGGCCAAAGTGTATTCATCAACCTCGATAATACAACTATTCGGATGTTTTTAAGACAACCTGGGAGTGGTACTTACTATAAATATCGTTTGAACATAACCTTATTATTAACAGCAACAGCACTCACATAATATAATCATCACACCCGTAAAAATACTAATTCTAAGCAATCAGCTGACACATTAGACAATTCGAAAACAAAGTTTGAAAAAAATTTTTTTATCTACGTTGATGAATAAACTGAAATTATATCCAGCTAAAATATATCCAACGGATAATCTTGGTTGGTGAATACGAACCTGAGTGTCGTTTTGTTAACAAAAAGCTATTCCCCATGTATTAGTGATTGTTAATATTCGGTAAACCTCTCCTCACCGACCTTACATAATGATTACATAATGATATTTAAGTTCATATCATATAAAATTATAAAATAAAAAAGGCAACAACAACAGTAACATAAAAAAAAATTGAATTTTGTACATAAAATTATTATTATAAAAAGAAAACTTTTTTTTTTTTACTTTTTATTTGTAGAATTTTTGTGTGTGTATCACATAGATTTTGTTTTATTTTATTCGATAATTATTAATTTTTATTTTAATTTTATTTTTAAATATTTTTTTAGTTTATAAATTGTATTATTTAAAAATAATTTACAATTTTCTATAATAAAACTCTTTGTAAACATAAAATTACATACAAGTACACATAAATATACATACATATAATAATAATATTATTATCATTATACCTATTATTATTTTTAATTATTATTTTTAATTATAATTTTTTTATTCTTATATTTTGATTATGTGTCATGTTAGAAATTTTAGAAAAAAAAAATTATCTAAACAAAAAAAATTATGTATGTAAGTATGTAATTAATAAATTTGATGAAAAATTCACAATGGTAAAGCAAAAAACAAAAAAAATTAAAATAAAAAAGGAAAAAAAAACATATGTGTAAATATATACATATTATAATGTACATGTAAATGTATAAAATGAAATATTTTCTTGTTACTATTCACACAACATACAAAAAAGAAAAAAAATATTCAATATAAAATAAAAAGAAAAAAAATGAAAATAAATTGAAAAAAAAATATATGTATATACAAAAAAAAAGGAAGAAAAATATAAAATAATTAGAAATAAAAGAAATTAATTATTATTTAAAAAAAAAATAAAGTAGCAATTTTATTTTATGCATTTTTTTCATAATTTATAATATGCAAAAGATTTATTTTATGCATTTTTTTATAAATAATTAAAAAAAAAGCACACACACGCAAATACACATAACAACAAAAATAAAACAAATTTAATTTTTTTTTTCTTCTGTGTTCAATAAAATTTTAAATTTACTATGTACAAACGACGACTACATATTTATATCGCCAAAAGGTTATGGTGGATCACGGTGTGGACAGAAAGGAGGCAGTTAACTGACCTTCCTTTCATTATAAATAAATATGACTATACACACATATATGTACATTTTGTCTGTGCATATCATATTATAGGCACAAAAATTTACTGGTCATTTTGTCATTTTGTCATAATCAATCACTCTCTTGATGACTGTCGACGAGTGCGGACGTATTTTTCTTTAGCTCCGTGAATATTTGCAAATAAAAATTTATATTTTTGCTTTTTTTTCTGATTAATTAAAAAAAAATACAGGAAACAAACAATAACTATAGTTTCAATAGTGTATAATTATAAATTATATATTAATTAAATATAAAAAAAAAAAAATAATAAATTGTAAATTCGAATAATGCATAAAAACTATATAACCATATCGTCAGTTCTAGTTCAATCGCCAACTTAAATCCATTTATAACCGATCAATCACAATTCATACAAGCATCGACGCTATCCAAGTAAACCAATAACAATATACAACATTTTCACCGAGTAGAGGAAACCAGCGCACACTAGTAAGTCACACGAGAGCCGAAGACACATCCCGTGTTAGAGAAAAGTGACGTCACAGAAAAATAATTAGATGAGATAACTTTATTTCCATCATGTCAACGTCACCACAAAAGTTCGACTGTGTATGTGGAAAGACATACAGTAACGAAGCAAGCATCAAACAACACTTGAGAAGATACTGCAAGGGTGCCAATAACATCGACAACGAATGCTTCGTTTGTGGACAAAAATTTAATACGTACGCAGGTCTACGTCAACACCAGCGGCACCGTCATCCAGACGTATACAACAATGAGCTAAAGACCGAGAGCAGCAGATCCAGCTACGCTACGCCAGATGGACCGAGAATGAAACCAACGATTTAGCAAAGATAGAGGCTAGTTGCGACGAAGAGATCACCGTTACCAAATTTCTCGACGAGCTCTGTAAAAAGAGCTCAAGATCCGAGGAAGCAGCGAAATACAAAAAAGAACTGACTGCAATTACCAACAATCACCAGCGATATCCTCAACTTCCATCGAATCTATACCTGATGAGAAACTACGACCAGAAGATATAGAATTTAAAAACAATATATGTAAAAACACAGAAGCACTCCACACAAAGAAGCAGAGGTTCCAAGCATGGTCAACGGGATTTGTAAATTCGTTCAACAGGACATCATCAAGAACAGCAGGGAAGAGAACATCCAGAAGAAACAATCTGCTCACCATGATCAACAACTCCAGCGTAAGCAACAGGAAGAAAAGGGCATTAATATTCAAGCTCGCACAAATCGACTACACCACCAACCTAAACAAGTATGCAGAGAACCTGCTCGGAGGGTCAGAAGAAACCACACCAGGTAAAACCGAAATATTAAATTACTACACCTCCATTTTCGAGACACCCGGATGTACAGATAATGAAGAATCTCCCAACATGAGTATGAGCTCAGTAATTTTCGTAGTCCGATTACCACTGACGACATAAAGAATGCCATGAAGGGCAACAAAAACAGCTCTGCAGGGGCCGACGGTGTAACGACGTGCGACCTTGAGAAGATACCAACCGTGAGGCTAGCGCTCCTGTTTAACGCTATGCTTCTGCTCAGCAGTGTACCAGAGATTCTGTTAACTTGATAATCTGTAAACTTTCATATACAATTTTGATAGCTGTCATGGGCCGTATGGATAAAACGGGAGTAAATGGTTGTGAGCATGAACATAAAGTATAAGCATTTGATCACAAGTAAAAGGTCCAAATATAAGCATTTGCTTCTATTTTTATGAATAATCTTTACCTTAAACTTCATGTTTATACTACTTCATGCTCATACATTATATTCAGACTTCGTGCTTAGACTTTTTGCTTGCGACTTTGTGAATGAAATGTATTGTTAAGAAAATCCCCTGGTTATAATGTACAGACAAATTGCTTGATTTTGTGAAAGTATAATTGTGTCAGATGAATTCTGATAAAGAAATAGATCATGATGAAATTTCATTTGAAAGATACTCTGATGTTTCTGGCTTCAAATTTAAGAAAGTATCCAGAAATAGTAGAAATATACTTCACAAAAAATTAATACAAAGACTTAAAATTTTTTAAGAGAAAAAGAAAATCAAAAGCGATCGAAGCAATTTAAAATCTATACATAAAACGATTTCGATTGTCACTGAAAAAATATGATTCTGGGTGAATTTCAAAACGCCTCAAAAATGTGTTGTGATACGGCATCATAACAGTCGTAATGCGAAGTTTTAAAACAGCATTAATGCTTCGCATCGATATTGCAGTTCTACAACTTTGACGTTTTGAAACGAATTCGTTGTTTTGTTTTGACAACAAGAAAAATAGTTCACCTCCTGCAGTACATAATTTTAAAATTTAATTAATTCATTCTCTACACTAAATCAAAAAAGGTGAAACAATTTTTTAATAAAGTTAAACAATATCAGGATGGACATATTTTATAGCCATTTTCAAATGAACAAAAACACCTTCAGTGTAAGAGCTCGTATAATATAATACTCTCCATTTTTTTGGAATTTGTCATTAATATTAAAACATTACACATTAAAAATTCAATTTTTCATCATAAAAGTAAAAAATTTTTGTTTAAAACAGACTAACCTTTGGTTCCATATAACAAAATTCATATAAAAATAAATCATTGAAATGATATTGAGAAAAAAATCTATTCAAATCTATTTTGCATCATAAAAATTCTGGATGCGTAGATTGCTTGACAGATGCGTATCAGATGCATTCACAATGAGTTTTGAAACTGTAGACATTGTCATCGATTTAAATGTTATAGTTTTGAAACTGTTGATTATGCATCGAGGCGGTATTTAAACGTTTTGAAACTCACCCTCTCTTTGAAAATGAATAATTATTAGGATCGTCATATTCATCAATCAAGAATATCTTTTATCTGAGATAAGGTGTATTCATCAACTTCGATTATACAAATATTCGGATGTTTTTAAGACAACCTGGGAGTGGTACTTACTATAAATATCGTTTGAACATAACCTTATTATTAACAGCAACAGCAACAGCACTCACATAATTATAATCATCACACCGCACATAACCTATTTTTCATTTTTTTCATATAAAAATATTAATTTTAAGCAATCAGAGCTGACACATTAGACAATTCGAAAACGAAGTTTGAAAAAAAATATCTAAGTGATGAATAAACTGAAATTATATTCAGCTAAAATATATCCAACTGATAATCTTGGTTAAAAAATATCGTCCTTACGATATTTTAGTACCTAGTTTAATACGTTTTTTTTTTTTCAATTGTTTGTCGATTAAAAATACACAATAGTTATCTTATTATTATTATTTTCTTTTTCTTCTATAAATTTGCTATAAAATGTGTTCTATGTGTGTTTAAATTAAAAATTTATAATTTATTTAATAAAATAACACTTAAAATTTATATAAAAATGTTAAATTAAAACAATATTACTTACGTCATACTTCATATTAAAATTGGCGATACATATGTACATTTTTACAGATCGCTTTATACATTCTATACATTTATACAAATTTTGAATTTACCATATTATACATACATTACATACATCTACTATATAATATAAATTAATTTATATTTTCAGAATTTTATTTCAAAAGAAAATGAAACTTCTAATTAATTCAAATTTATAATATTCTACGTCCCAAAAAAAAAATAACCGAAAATAATTCAATTAAAAATAAAATTATAAAAAATATTCTTTTGAATGTGTACTGCATTTTTCACATTTGAAAAAATACATTACATATACGAACATGTGTTTATAAAGCAATGTATAATCTAAAATACTTATATGCAAATCTTATTTTACGTACGTACATGTACGTTTATAATTATGACTGTTTTTTTTTCTTTCTCTTTTTTATATTTTCATTTAAATTGTTTCTTGTGTTTTTTTTTTTTTTTAATTTTTGTTTTAATTTTTTAATTGAATAATAATTCGACAAGAAAAAAAAAACAAACACAATTTTCTGATGAACGAATCTAATGTAGGTATATTGAAAAGTAGACAAACAAAAAATGAGAATACATTTTGTTAAAATTAATTTTCAAAATTTAAAATAATAAAATAAAAAATAAAATAAATGAAATATTATAAAAGAGAAATAAATAAAAAATAAAACAAACATATAATGTATCTATATGAGTAAGTATATGATGAAAGGACGAAGAAGAAAAAGAGAAAAAGAAGAAGCAGAAGAAGAAAAATACATTAAAAATTTAAAATAAATTTAAGCAGAAAAATAACTAATATGATGGTAATTAATATTAAATACCGAAGTATATAAAATTAAATACATACATATAAATAAGAAAAATAGAACAAAGAAATGAATGAATAAAGAAGAAGAAAAACAAAAAAAACAACATAAAATTCATTAAATAATATTTAGAATTAACTTATACTTATTAAAGAAAAAAAAAACAAATAAAAAACAAGATAAATAATAATAATAATAATAATAATAGTAATAATAATAAAACAGAAAATAAAA
Source organism: Villa cingulata (assembly GCA_951394055.1). NCBI lineage: Eukaryota > Metazoa > Arthropoda > Insecta > Diptera > Bombyliidae > Villa > Villa cingulata. The sequence continues at coordinate 974,615 of OX596017.1, read as the reverse complement.
AAAAAATTAATTAACAACTAAAAAAAATATTATTATATGCATACATATATGTATGTATGTATGTATATAAGTTTCACAAAAGAGAATATAAGAAAAATAATGTATTTAACAATGAATAATACGCTTATAGTAAATTAAACATTTAATCAAGATTAAAAAAAAATAATAATTAATATTTAAAAATAAAAAAAAAATATCCAAAACAAAATTAAGACAAAAAAAAAATACAAAAAAAAAATTAAATAAAATTAAATAAAAATTCATGTTTATATAATATAATATATATACATACATATATATGAAATACAAATATAAATATAGAATAAAAAATTATGAATTCTATAATGAATTATATTATAAACAAAGAAAAACAAAATAAAACAAAAAAATTAAAAAAACATAAAAATAAAAATAAGAAAAAAAAAGAAAAGAATTATATTATTAAATAAGTATACATAAATATTATATAATAATAAAAATAAAAATAATAATAATAATAATAATAATGATAATGATAATAATAATAATAATAAAAATAAACATAAAAAAAAGTAATAATGAAAAGTAATAATAAAAATAATATACCTTAATATAATGAATATACATAATTAGAAATTTTTAATTTTTCAGAATTAATAATATTCTAGTTAGATTTTTATTTATATTAATTATGTATAATATATAATTAATTTATATATAATCTGTTTCTTTATTATATTAATATATAATATACATTAATATATGTGTATATTAATATACATATATATTAATTACTTTGTAACTTTAAATGTATTGTGTAAATTTTCTGTATAGTTATACATGTATATGTATTTAGACATTATAAAAAAAAAAATGCATACATATAAATATCTATATATATATATATGTAGCTATACATATATGTATATATATATATATATGTAGGTATTATAAATAATATTATTATTATTATGTAATGTAATTAAGAATTTTAAGTGCAAAAGAAAAACTCAAAAAGCAAAAACAAAAAAAAATGAAAAATTAATTATGTATTTTTTTTTTCTCTTTATTTTTTGTTTTTTGTTTATTATAATTATTATTTTATTTTATTTTTTATTTTATATTTTTTTTTTTGTTTATTGTAGTGTAAAAATATATTACATATAAATTATAAAAAATGCAAGAAATAATTAAAAATGAAAACAAACAAAAAAAAAAAAAATAATTACAACAAAAATAAGAAGTGCTTTTGAATATAATTTTTTGTGTTTTGTTTTATTTATATATTTTTAAGCAATACATATGTGTATGTGTATATATGATACCGATCGGATACTAAAAGCAAAATGAAAGAAATTTATTTTATTTTCATTTATTTAATTTTTTTTTTGTTTGTTTCTTTGTTTATTAGTATTTAAATATTTTTTTTTTCTCCGACATTTTATATTTTCAATTACACATATACTCGAGGGTGTTTTTATTTTCTTTCTTTTGAAAAAAAAAAAAAAAAATCTTTTTTTTTGAAGAATTGAACATTGAAACTTGTTTGATTAATTTGGCCTTAACTGATCTCAAAGTGTATAGATTTGATCCCTCCTGCCCACGGCAAAAGTATGACCAAAAAATATACTAAGCTGAAGCTTTCATTGTGAAATTGGGCATTAATTGATTACCATATACACTACACACGATTCTCTTTATTGTGAAGAAAAGCTCAAATGAAAAATATTGTATCCTCAAAATTGTATACACACACTCTCACGATACATTTCACGAAAATGATTGTCAAAATAAATCCAGCATATAAACACAATATTTTTTCGTCACGATACAATCTTTTTCCCCTTAAATTTTCCCGGCTGCTTTCCTCTTTTGTGTATTCAATATTGCCCATACATTATAATGAAAAAGATTTTATCGTGAAAGATGGTCGTGTATCCTTACAATTTATGGCATATTAGTTTTTTAATATTCTAATTTTCAAAACTCGAGAATAAAACATCCTCCATTTTAAACGTATATATTTTTTGTGATTATCACACCTAATTTCATTTTTAAATTTATAAGTTTTTATTCTTTGTTTTATTTTGTTCATTTTTTAATATTTTTAGTTTTTTCAATTTTTTTTGTTTTTTTTTTTTTATTTAATCGAAATCCCATTAAAATTGAAGTTTTCATTTTGTTTTTCAAACTGTTTCTTTCGTTTTAGTTAGGAGGTAAAAGAATATGTAATATAAACAAATACATAATTATCCTGGTCATGCTACAGTATTCATACATATATATGCGTATATACGAAGTATGTTTCTGTGTCTTGTTATTGAAGAAATTATTTCTTTTTTACATTTATTATATTTTATTTTTCTTTTCCTTTTTTTTCAACTTTATTTTTGTTAACAAAAACTGTTGTTAAAATTACAAAAAAAAAAAAAAAAAAATCTACAAAAAAATTAAAATAAAATAAAAAATAAAAAAAAAATACATGAATTAATAAAGTATTTTCTTCATCTAAATATTTGAATTTAAATTACTCTGATTTAATAAAATAATGGGAAATATAATTAATTAACTGCAGAAAACATTAAAGAAAATCATAATAGTAGTAATAATCATTTCTTTGTATGTAGGCACATTATATCGTAGATCAAAAAAAAAAAAAATTATTTCACCGAAATTACCGTATCAAAATCAAATCAAATTTTTTTTTTTTTTTTGTTTTGTTTAAGGCTTTATGATTTATCTATTCATTTTATTTTTTAATGACGGATAATTCATTATGGGAAATATTCTGTTCTTCAGTATTGTGTGAAGTAAGCTAAGCCCATACACTATACACATGAATCTTTATCAATAGGGAAAGTTCCAGGTGAAAATATTATATTGTATCCTCAAATTATCCACACACGCTCACGATCAAACAATAACTGCAAATGCAGTCTGCTTGCAAATGACGTTTCCAAACACAGCTTACAATTACAATCTTTTTCCCATAAGCTTTTCAGAGAGTGTTTCTCTTTCGTGAACTTAATATTGCCCATAATAATATTATGAGAAAAATGATTGTCGTGTATCCTCATAGTGTATGGCCCCTATTTAAGTTTTAATTAAAATGAATGGGCCAAATTTTTTTTTTTTCAAAACTTTTAAATTGAGAGATATGTTAATTTGAATGCGAAAATTACCTGTACTGCAAGTAAACAAATTAGCAATCAAATATTTTATATCCTACACCTATACCATCATAATTTTTTTTCAATTTATCAACGTTAAAAATTTTTTAATAATTTTTTCTCTACGCAAACAAAACAATCATTATTCTGAAACTACGGTTACATCATGAATACACAACATGACCAAAATACAGTTTATTCAATTACATCAAAATCATTTCAAATTTAAGGTACCTACGCAATTATTATCATAAGTTTCGAAATGGATTATCAAAAAGGAAGATTATTTTACCAAAAAAAAAAGGCTTCTGCAATAAAATCAATGTTTTACTGGCCAGGCCCACATGACAATTGAAACCACCTTTTTATCCATATATGTTTTTGGAATTTGAAGAGTATCCCTTCCTAATAGATTGCACATGATCTGTTGAACCTTGAACCAAATATACTTAGATATAGCTACCATGCCAATGCTATCATAATTAAAATATTTATTTTTATATCATTTTATGTAAGCTTCGAATTCAGTATCGGAAGATTTATTTTTGATAACAAATTAAGGAAGAAGAACGGAGGAAAGAAATTTTTTGTTCAAAGTTAAAGGCTTAAAATTTTAGATGGTTTTAGGTTTTAGTGGTGATGAGTGAGTGACACAGTAAAATTAAAAAAAAATATATGTAACATTAATAAATGATTGACAGTAACAAACAAATAATTCAGATTCAGGATTGTTTTTTTTTTTTCTAAATCACAGATTATTCAAAATGAATGAAGATTGGAAGAATTATATATCTTTGTCGGATAAGGTAATTTAATTTAATTATATAGAATATACACTATATTTAGCTTAACAAAATAAAACAAACAAAAGAAAAACGGTAAGTTAAAAAATAAAATTAATATAATAAATGATTTTCAGTTAAATGCAGACGATCATAAAATATTTCCCATAAAGGGCAATTCAATTATAAGAGAACATTTTTTTTTCTGCGTATGTACCAATGTGTAGGAGTAAAGTGTAGTTACAACAGAATAAAATATTATCTTATAGACATAATTTTTAAGTTTTATTAGTTTGTAATAAAATTTTATTTAATATTTTTAGAGGATAATCTTACCTTAATTACAAAGAAAAAAAAATAAAAATTGAAATTACTGAATTGAATTTTAAAAAATTTTTCCGAATAGATTCTACATTTTATTCAAAATCATATATGAAAAAAATTTATTCTGGTATTTTTTCTTTGTTATAGTTCTGATGACATACAGATACAGATAATTCTCGAATGCCGAGATCATTATAATTATTATTTTGTGCCAACGAGATAAATTTAACTTTTTGAAAAACATGATACATCTTAACATTAGGTAAAAACTGCTTCACGTTAGGGCGGCATTTAAGGGATTTTGATTGTGCACCAATCCGCAGATGGTGTATAAGACTTGTGGATAGCATCTATCCACCATATAGGCATTTATTGATGACATTCTTATGTGCGCTGCCTATGGATGGAGGAGGACGACATTATGGAATATGTACATTGATATTGATATTATCAAGCTTATATATATTCTGTGTAAAGCTTGAATGTCGTCGAGTTGAAATTCATCGTTATCGGTCGCTATATATAGTATATACACATGAGATATGAGGATTGAGGAGTTACGCAAAAGCTTGAGACTAAACGGACAGAAGTTTGAAATACAAACAACACAATGAACAAAAACAAAAAATTATATGTCTTTAAGTATAGGCTACACTGCACACGATGCACAAAAATTTTTATCGTGAAGGATATAGCTCAAGGGAAAAATATTAAATCAATCACACACGTTTCGCTTTCAATACACTTCACGTAAAACTATTGCCACGCGATAAATCAAACATTAACAGACATTTTTCCTCACGATACAATCTTTTCCCCTTAAGGAAATTTCCAGAAAGATTTTTTCTTTCGTTAACTCAAAATTGCTCATAATATTGTGAGGAAAAACAAAAAATTTTTAATCGTGAAAGAATGTATTGTAGTGTGTCCTCATAGTATATTGTATGTATATGACCTAGTTTAGTGTTAGTGCTCTTAGTGCTATCTGCATATTATCTCTTCCCCACTTTATATTATTATATATAGCTATATCTGTATTCTATGTAACTGGAACTGTAATTTAAAAAGTTTTTTAATCATCCATAATTGATAAAAATTATACAATGATCATTATTATCATTATTTAATATTTAAAAAAAATTATTTATTAAGTGTTGTTTTTTTTTTTTTAATAATTTTTTAATTTTTCTTTTAATATTTTATACAAAATTTAAATTTCATTTTATTTGCGTTTTCATTATTACATATATGTATATACAATTAATACAATTTTATTGATTGATCTTTAACATTATATGTACATATGTATATGTGTAATTATACTTATATTTATAAAAGGAGAAAAAACTGTTGAATAAAATGCTTTAATTTTGAAAATAAAAATAAAAAGTAAAAATAAATCCCATAAAAATATAATATAATATAAATGTAATAATAAATTATAAAAGTATAATACAATTCATAATATATAAATTATGCATATGAAAACATAAAAAAAAAAATATTTTATTAATTGTAAATAATTTACATATAGATATAGATAATTCATAAATTACATTACATACATATAGTATTATAATAATGAAAAAAATAAAATACGAACAAAACAAAAATTAATTAAATTAAGAATATTATATAAATTTAAATATAGGTATAAATATACATTATATGAATATATTTATGTACGTATACAATACAATACGAGTATAATATGTATCCACATACATAAATATTTTGTATTATATATATGTATATGTATATATATAGAATGAAAATATTGTTACCAAATTATTATTATATATATACATACATATATATACGCAATATAATAAATGATTATTATATTAGACTGTAATTATTATATTATTATAACAGAGTACATACACTTATAATATTATAAATAAAAAATACAATATAATAAAATAAAAAAAATAATAATAAAAACACTAAAAATAATATAGGTATATATAATAAACAAAAATAAAATAAGAACATTAACTTTATTGAATAATTTACAAAAATAATTTACATTAAATGTAGGTACATAGGTATACATATAAGTATATATATACACATACACACAAAGCATGTATGTATGTATATGTATGTAGAGTGAATTAAATTTAATATTATTGAAAATTTAAAATAAACATGAAAAATAAAAAAAAAAAAAATAAAAAACCAAACAAATAATAAATCTGACAGAAAAGATTTTACATTTTTCAAAAAATAATAACAATAATAATATTGTATAATTATTTCATTGAAGTAATTTTTTTTCTAAAATACAAAAAACATAATCTATTTACTTTATATATCTACTAGATAATACATAATACATAATACACATTAGAGGTATTCACGGTTAAAGTGTAAAAGTGTAAAAAGTGCAAACATATACACCCAAATCTTACATTATTTCGTGAATGCACCCATAGCAAACTTTGTATTGAAAGAAAGCAAATTAATAACATATGTCAAGTCAAATTATTACAAAAATTAATTTAATCAAATTACTTTGGCATTTAATTTCAGAATGGCATATACAATATAGTAATATACACCGGTATATACAATGGGTTTCAGCATTGTAAATTTTTACAAGCCAGTGTAAGTAAAAATTACATAGAACATGTTTACAATAGTAGTATAGGATTGTATGAGTTTACACCGTTTACAATGATACCATGAATACCCCTATTATGTATGTATGTAAATGTACATGCAATAAATATTAAGAGTATAGATAATATGGGCAAATGCATAATAATAAAATGTGAAAATGTAAAATGCATCAGGCATTAAAATATATATGTATGTATATAAATAAAATAATGTGCATATATAAATACTTAGTACTCGTATATACATATGTATATTATGCGTATGTGTATATTCGAATATATACATATGAAATTATTAAAATAAAAATTTCTTTTTGTAAAATAACATACATTTATATACAAATTGCATACATAATTAAATTATAAAACATCATACAAAATATAAATGAAAGTATATGTGAAAATATAAAATCAATTACAAAAAAAAAAACATTAACAAAAAATTAAATATGTATATAAATTTAATAATTAATAAACACATACATTTATGTATATATATATACGCTCATAAAATCATAAAATACATTCATACATACATGAGTATATATAAAATACAATTTTAAAAAAATATGTGATTATAAAAATTTAATAATAAATAATTATTGATAAATGAAATACTCGTAAATGAAAAAATTAATGTAATGATATGAGTGAATCAAATTAATTAATTATTAAATATACTATGTATTTACACAACACTACATATTAAAAATTAATTAAGAAATAAAATTCTGTATTTATTCTGTAAATATTATTACATATACCTATACTTATATAATATTACAATATTATATAATGCATCTTTATTATGTACATACTGTATATATAATAAGTTATAAATGCATGCATATAAAGGTATGTGTTGCGATATACATTATTTAAATTACGATTATTCATGTATGTATGTATATGAAATACATAAATAATAGTTGTGAATTTTTAATATAATGTATATGTATATATGTATGTATCTGCACACTATATAGTACCATCATTATAACTAATTCTATTATACTCGTAGAGTATTATTATCTATATTATTATTTGTAATTTACAGCGAATTTTTCTTGTTGTTTAATATTAAAAATTTAAACATTTTCATTACCTATACCTGTATTTATTATAATTTTTTATTTTTCATTTTTTATAAATATCTATACGCAAAATAAAATATATGAAATTTATTTATTTTTTCATTATTTTATGTACACACGACACTATTTCAAATTATCATTTTAGCTATAATAATATTTTTAATTTTTAGTCTTTAAGTTTAATGTATTTTCTTATCATTTTTTTTTTTTTTCATTAATTGAAATTTTCAATTCGTATCATCTTGAAATCTTCATTCTTCGCTGAATTTAAGTTCTTGAAACATTATTCAAAATTCATTCGAACTTAATTGAATGAAAATACTTAGAATGAAGATGTAATGAAATGATCATTATTTAAGCTTAATTTGAATATAGACATGACAGCATAAATGAATGATTATTCGCAACGAATTATTATTGATTTTGTTTCGTCTGTCTAGCATATAATATAATATAATGTATGTATTACATGAAAAATGATATAATATAGATATATAGCTTTATCGTATATATACGTATATATATAATTAATGAAAAATTCATGTATATATTTGTACATTACATGCATATTTATATAACATTATATCATACACATATTATGTAAAAATAAAATTCTAATTATTTTTCTTTATTTTCTAAATTATTGTACACATATAATGTATGTATATGTATATTACAACCTTATTATATAAACTCGTATATATGGTATGTACAATATACATATATACATATATGTATTTTATATTGACAGGATATTTTTATTATAAGCATTTAAAATTATAACTATATAATAAATTATGTAATTAACAAAGAAAAAAACAAAAATATACTTGCGAGATAAAAAAAAAAAAAAATCGGATAAATTGTGAAAATTTCAAATAATTATTGTAAGGATACATATTGTAAATAATAAATATATACATATAGGTATGTAAATTCATTATTATTACTTGTTAGGTGCTTAAAATTATGCAAATGCAATTATGCAAAAAATAATCACATTTTAAAAATATATGTATAATAATATGTAATTAATATAAATATAATTATGTGTATATAAATATAGATGTACATATATACTTAAACATAAAATAAAATAATAAAATCATTTGAAATACGGGTCTGTTAGAATAAACAATTTTATTAAAATTATATTTAAATATATATATGTATGTATGTATGTGTATAAAAAATGTATTATTTATAATATTATTTTGTCATATTATGTATTATAATTTTTTTTGTTTTTTTTTTTAGTTTCTTATTTTCTTCATTCATATACATATGTATTATGTATATGTATATTATATGTACATATAAATTTAGAATGTTTATTACTTGTACATATTATATAAATAAAATTACAATTAAATTACATGCATATATTTATAATAAAATAACAAAAATGCGATATTAGTATAAATAGGTACTTAATAATAATATATTATTTAAATAAGTGTGTGTGTGTGTGGTATAAGATGCTACCATGCTACCAAATATCACACGCTATACTTATATTTATGTATACATATGTATATTTTAATGAATTTAATTTTTTTCCTATTTCTTCTCCTATTTTTTATAAAATGCTCCCAAATAATATAATAATGGGCCTTATTATGAGTGTCGATAGTATCGACTATCGACAAAATTAAGACAAGACGAGACGAGACGATGTAAATTTTGTATTATGTAAATCGATCGCCTCGACAGTAAGATATTTTGCCATATCAAATTTTGTTTTCATTCAGTTTTACCATGTAATTTCTATAAAAGTTGTCAAATATTTCGATATAAAAATTTATAATTCATTTATTTTTCAATTTTGAATAAATATTTGATTAATTTAAATAATTTGTAGCTAAGTGAGAAAATACATATAAAACATATTAATTTAATAATAATTTCTTTTGCATAAAAGAAGAGCATTAAGAGATGAGTTCATTTTTTTTTCAAACACCATTTTTGGTAATTTTTCTTTAATTAATTAAATTAATTAAATTAAACTTAAATAAATTCAGCAGAATAATTAAATACACCTTATATTACATATATGCAAAGCATACATGAAATGTCAAATCACCATAGACTACTATATGCCTGTCGATTAGTTTTAGCTGATCGACTCAATATGTCGATATTCTCGCCTCAAATCGACACTCATAATACAAAATTTGTCGAGTCGAGGCGATAATCGATGACGAGACGATATTATCGACACTCATAATAGCGCCCAATATAAGTTTATATACAGTCGTGCGTGTGCAACATATTAGAAACGACCACATACGTTAGAAGAATTATCTTTTAGTTTTTCATACATAATATGTATTAGTAAACCGATTTTTTTGAAATTTTTCGTGAACGATTATCACCCAATTACAATTGTAGAAACATCTCATAAAATTTTCTTTTATTTTATGTCCTTTAAAATCGTGTCTTTATTTTATTACTTTATTGTAGAAAAAAATTTTTTTTTTTTTTTTTTTTTTAAATTTAATTAGAATATCAGAAATACAATACAATGCATTATTGTTTTTTTCTTTTACTATTTTTTCTTCAATTTCGACTGATCAATCATATGATATTATATATATTTACATGTAACTATGTACATATACTACACATGTAAATATATTATTATGATATAAATTAAATAAATCAAAAATATATATATAAATATAATATATTTAATAGAAAATAAAAAATAAATCATTAGGAATGAAACCAAAGATTATTATATATGTGTATATATATATATTATATGTATGTATATTATAAATAAAAAATTAAAATTAAAAAAAAAATAAAAGAACTGAATATAAAAATAATAAAATTTTAATTAAATATTGTTATTAAATTGCATATTATATACCATGATACCATATAAATATAAGTATAATAAATAAAATGCATAAATATTGATATAATAATGTAAATCATTTACATATATGTAGGTGTATAATAGTATTTAATGCGAAATGTATATTATATTATGTATTATTTTTCTTCTATTTTCAGTTATCTTTTTTCTCAAATTATGTATAATAATAAAAATTGTCAAATAGAAAAATAAAATAAAATAGAATAAACGAAATAGAAAAAAAATTAACAACTGAACTTTTAAGTAATTTATAAAAAAAGAAATAAAATTACAAATTAATTAAAAATTACATTACATACGCGTTATAATATTATTAGTATAAAATAAAAAAAAAATGTCTAGAAATTAGAAAAAAAAAAAAATTAGGTTAGGTACATATGTACCTACTAATATGATTATTATTATCATAAATAATAAAATATATATAGGTATACATTAATGTATTCAAATATACACACTAATTACAAAAATTATATGTGCATACATATATACATAGACAAAAATATGTGTATGTATGTATACTTATATGTAATTATAGTGTACATGATATGATACAATAGGCGCAACAATATACGAAATTTTGTTAACACAAAATTTAATCAAATTCATTAACGAAAATGTGTCACAGAAAACAAAAAAAAAAAAAAATCATCAATAATAATAAAAGGCTGAGTTCAAAAATTAATCATGATTTTGCAGTGTTGCAGAAGTGTTGCCGCAATGTTAGCGCAACACTGATTATTTATGTTGCGATGCTTTGATGTTGTTGATTAATTTTACGACAATTTTGAAGTTTTGTTGTCTTTTAAAATTTTACAAATCGGTGAAAATTCACAAAAATCAAAAATTAAATTAAATAAATAAACCAAATTCAAAATATTGAAATTTAATTTATTGTTCATTGTTTTCTTGAACCATGATTGTATTGATAATAATTTAAAATCAACTAAACGTCACAAATTTGAGGTTATTTATTCATTGCAACATCAAAAATCATGATGCAAATGTTGACTTTGTGATAAGTTAGTGCTAACAATAAAATGCAAAAATGAACACATGATTTTAGTCATGATTACTTTTTGAACTGTTGACGAAAGCTTCTTTTGCAACACTAACGCAGTGTTGAATTTTTGAACCCACTCAAAATAACAAAAAGTGCATAAAAATGTGTACACGTATATGTATTATTAAGTGAATATATAATGTCATTATTGAAAGATATGTGGTATCGATACAATATGGTATTATAAATATCGTAGTATATGAATCATCAAAGATCATAGCTTTATATTCTTTGAAATTCTAGCCATAGTACCATATATGATTACACACATGGCAACCCTAATCTTATAGTATAAACCTGGTAGCTGATATGCTATCAGATGACATTTATGAATATTTTTTTTTTATAGTAGAAATTTATATATAGTTTAGTATATGTATAAAAATCAACAAAAATCATACACGAAAACTATGCTATGTCAAAATAAATTTTTTGTAATTTTCGTAGCATCAAAATGGCACTTACGTTCCGTAAATTTTTTGAATATACCATAGCCTCTGATACTAAATAAATCATGTAAATTTCAATACCAGATTTATATAACAGCTTGTTCATCTATCTATAGTATAAGGCAAGTATATAGGGTGACAGATATATGGTATAGTTTTCAATACCATGATATCGATACCATATACACGGCAAGCATTTTTCTAAGGCAATATAAAAAAAATGTTTAATGTCTGACTTCATTCAGATCGTCGGAATTAGTAAACTAACACAACAATAACACATAAATTTTTACAATTATTATTAAAAACGGTACATTTTATCATTTTATAATTTTATTGCATTTTTATTTTTCACTTAAATTTCACATCAAATATTTCATAAAACGATTTTACTTTTTCGCTTACAATCCTTTCAATGTAACTTTTATTCACATTTGTTTACAATTTAACGATCAGAGTAACGTCACAATCCCAATAATCACTCCGCCAATGTTTACATTGCCTTAAGAAATGTGTATATGCATGCCGTGGATACGTGGATACCATATAATAAGTATCTGTCAATGGCATAATATGATGTACTACTGGTACTATGTCCTACATATAAATGCATAGATCATCCATCGCATCATGTATGTACATAATATAATAATATTATTAGGATATTATAGTGTATCTTTTGAGTATAAAACCAATAAACACAAATAAAATAAGAAATTTATATGAATTCAATAGTATATGTAATTATGATATGATTGAGAAAAAAAAATCTATGCGTATGCTTAATACAAATACTGTATGTATGTGTATAAGTATATAAAAGAAAAAGAAAATTAGAACAAAATTATTAAAAAAATATATATAATACACATATACAAATAATTTATGTATACTAAAAGATTTATTTATATATATGTACATACATTATATTGGTATTAGCACGTACTACATATTATATAATATGCGAAAAAAAATAATAATTTCAAATAAGATACCTATATACGATGTAACATACAATTACTACATAATGTAATTTTATCTACATAGCTAATTTAATATATTTTACGATTCTAAAAATAATGTATTTAATGTTTAAAGTTTTATTATTTTTTTTTTTTTTTTGTAAAAATAAAAAACGAAAATGATTTAATTAATTTAATTATTGAATTATTTTTTAATTACATATTATATATCGATACATATGCAATATATACATATTCAAATGCAATAATTATTAGGAGCATTTTTGTGCATATTATAATGTATGCATATGTAAATGTAAAATATATATAATAATTTTTTTTATTTAATTATAATTATTATTATTATTATTATTATTATTATTTTATAATATACAGAACAGACTTATAGATTTTCTGGTATTATTTTCAAATTAAAACAAATACAATTACAAATTAGTAATTTAAAAAAAATTGTAGTAATAAAAATAAAAAAAAAACAAAAAAAAAAAAAACAAATATGTAATACAAAATATTATTAACAAAATAATACATGTGTAATATTACCTATATATACAAAAATGAAATAAAATCGATTATTAAACAAATCTATAATAAAAATAATAATTATTATAATTTATGAAAATATGTATATGTACATATATATATATATATATATACAAAATACATATAATATATAGTATGTGAAATTGTAAATGTGAATATATGTATAGCTATATAAAAATGAAATTCTATAATACGATAATAAAAATAAAATACAAAAAAATTTTTTTTTGTCTTTTTTGAAAAATATATTATAAATAGTAAAAAAAAAAAAATATAAAATAAAATAATAAAATAGAAGAAAAAAAAACAAAAACAAAGAAAACAAAATAATATAAAAAAGAAAAATTATTTAAAATAAAATGTATAAATTACAAATCATAAAACGAAAAAAAAAAAAACAAAATAAAACTGTATTTTTAATTCATTTTGTTGTGCAATGTATATTATATATTATCGATATCATGAAAGGAAGAAGTTTCATATACGTATATAAAAGGTCCATTAAATATTATGGCTCGGTGGAGCAAGTGGTATAGAGCAACTGGCTACTGATCTCGAAGGGTATACGTATACAGGTTCCATTCCTATATGCCCATGGTAAAAGTAAGAAAAATTGTTCATTACCGATTTCTTTCTATCATTATCCCCAAAGTTCATACTCATCAGCTTCGAATAGTAAAGTAAAAAAAAAAAAAAAAACCTAAAGTAAAGTATTATTTGACCTTTAAATACATCATTCTAATAATAGATAATAATATAGATCAGTCTAAATCCTTTTTTGCTCAATTTTCAGAAGTTTTTGAAACATTTTGTTGCTGTTTCTTCTGCGTTTTAAACATTTCTATCGTTATATAATAACATTCTTTTCCTGGGGATTTATTTGATTTCATTGCTTTAATATGCAGCTTTTTTCACTTTTTATGGATTTGGTATAAACGCGTGTATTCGCGTTCAATATTTAAATTTATCGTTCGATTTAACCGTCTATAAAGTGTTATTGAAAATTGAGAAAAGTGACAGATTTTAAATTACTGTATCAAGACGAACTTTGTTGGATAAACAAAATGAAGTGAAAATAACAGAAATGGTAAAGAAATTTCATAAATTTGTATGCAATGAGATAATTGACTTTTAAAGTGCAAGAATTAGCAGACATGGTAATAAATGATAATGATAAATAAAAGAGTATTGCACATCGCATATTAATTAAAAATTTGAGATTTGAGTTTTTTTTACAATTGAACAAAAGTAGAGTTGTGGAAATGTTTCAAAGTAGTGGACGGAGTCTGTAGTATATGAATATGACTATTTTGAAGAGCTCGATGATTCTTACAATAAATAGAATATCAATGCTATTCAATATCACCGGAAAAAGTTTATCGAGCTAAAAAGCAACTGTATTGTTTATAAATTTTTGTTTTTCAAAATTTTTCCTTTTTTTTTCGTTACACCGGATATTTTTATGGGACTACTGACTTGTATTTTATTGTATTATATTATAATGTAATTTTGAAAATTGTCAAAGCGATGTACATGTGAGTATTTAATTTGATTAATAATTTTCTTTTTCTTATTTTATTCAGCTTTTTAATTTACTAGCTAATCATTTGTATGTTTTTGTATGTACATATGTGTATATTTTTATAACTGATACATATAATTAGATATCATATACATATGTAACTAAACTTATTTAAGTACATAATATGTGTATTTTGTACATACATTCATTATATGAGTAGCATAGAGTATCCATATAACATATTTTCGTATCGTGTTCGTGTAGTAAAAATTATTAATGTTATAACATCGTATGTATATTATTATCAATTTATCGATTGACAAAGAAATGTCATTCAAGTTAAATGTTAAATACATGATAATATACTATCATTAAAGAATGATTTAATAAATATAAGTACATACAGTAGGTATATTGTTTATTTTAGTAAACATGCGATTCAAATTGCTATATACATATATATATACTAAGGCCCTGTTCAAAAACGTAAAATATGCTTTGCATTAATGCATGGCGTTCAAAAACATGCAGGCAAAGTAGTGCAGTTGTTCAAAAACGTAGTAGATAAAAATTTATGCGCATAATGCAGCGCATATGTGCAGCGTTTAAAGTATTGATGCGTTGTTTGCTAAATGTCAAAGTAGTACGTAGTATTACTATTACACAAATAATGATGAATTGTAATTACTTATTAAGATGTTTTATACACAAATATTTATAGCTAGAGTTTCCATTTTTAAATAATTATAAAATACAAGCACTAAACACAGTCAGGTAAAACGTTCAAAAACTATATGAATCACTACTTTTTATAAAATCTACATCTGCGCTTTATGGCAGCAGCAACTAAATAAAGAGCTGCCACTGCATTCATGCTTTTCTGCAATCAATATTTGACGTTTTTGAACAGGGCCTAATATTAGCAGGTATATCCCACATTCATATATGCATATATTAATATACAATATGCACGAAAGAATTTTATTACTTAATACATCAAGTACGTAATTTAACCGTATACACATATATATGTACATATACATATATGGATATATATGTACATCTGTATACAGGTATATACTTAATTTTTAAATTTTATATCATCATTTCATATAATGTCTATGTATATGTGTACATAAAAAAGTATAAAAATTGATGTGTATATATGTACAATAAAGTATGTCAACATGTACCATAAAATGTACATATACACATATTTATTATATTTATTATATATCGGTGCTTAAGTACATATAAATTATTCAATTTTCATGTAAATAATGTTAAAATGTATGTATAATAATATACATTGAAATCAATTATATTAAGTTTAAACAATTTCATAAATATTATATATGTTTGTGTATGTACACAGACATAAATTTATATGTATATGTTATGTTTTTCATATTTATTTTATTCAAATTTCAAATTTTTTCTTTTACATATAAATGTATTCAACTTAATTATGACATTTGAATGTACATGTGTGCAGTTTTTGCAACAGAGAATGTTCATGTAAATTAATAGAAAAAAAAAATGAAAAGATATTGGTCGTATGAATACCTTATGTGTACCAGCATTACCTTATGTGTACTTCACTTTTTTAAAGCAAATGCTTAGTTTTCTATGAATAAAAATAAACAAATTAATGCTAATGATCAATATCCGACATAAGCATTTGCTCCATAAGAGTATATGATCATTTGTTTTTATATATGTATACGTATGAATAAAACAGAGCAAATTCTTTAACTAAAGCATGTATTTACTCAGCAGCAGTGTCAGCAGCAGACTCATGTTTGAATATGGCACAAGTTATTTCAAATTTCCACTATAAAAAACTATATAAAATGCATTCAGAGCTAGATTATTGTATGTTTCTACTATTTCTGGGTTACTTTCTTAAATTTGAAGCCTAATACAAATTTTCAAATTTTGAAAAATTCAAAAATAAAATAATTTGGTTGCTATCAAATCTCTAATCTCAACCATTTCAACCTATCAACCTAAGCTTCTAGACGCTAGAGGGCTATGAAGATTTTTTGAACTTAATCTACAAAACACCCATTAATAACTACGGTGTACCAGCTATAGAAGGAAGCGGTCTAAGAAAAATCTGAAGAAAACTTCCTCCTCTCTCTAATGATACTTTATATGCTTCTCTACGTTCTTTGTTTCAACAGTTATTGTGTTTTAAAGTCAGAACATAGAGATTTTTTGCCACTTTTTTCAGAGAAAATACAGGCTCAGGCTTTTGAAGTACAGCTCCCTCTACATTAATTTTTACTTATTATAATAATATAATTAATTTCATATTGTAATACCTATGAATATTATTATGTACATGTATACAAAATACTAACCTAACATGTATTGGTATTATGTATATAAACATAAAAATATGTAAGTAGAATGTAATTTCTATAATTAGCATGTTGTTAAAAGACAAGTCTGTTATAAAATGACAACCAGAATAATGTAGGGGGGTAAGGATACATTATACATATTTATATTAGTTATTAGTTATACATACATATTCATATGTGTATGGATACCATATAGTATGTTTGTGTGTGTATATAATATATGTTATAAAAAATTTGTTTTTATCTGTTTTCATATTTTCATTATTATACGAATTTAGTACATAATATAGTATTTATAGAAAAAAAAATAATAATAAATCATACGAAAATTTAATGAATATATGTATGTATAGTATACATATATATGTACGAGTATACGCTAGACTGGAATTTAAATTTTTCTTTCTTTATATTACAATTGTGACAGGATAATGAATGATCAACCATTTTTATTCATATTAAATTATGTATATATACCTTTCTGTTCATGTATGCAAGGTGCAAGAAGAAGCATACAAGTACATATATGTATATTAATAAAAAGTTAATAATGGGCTTACATTTGCGACTATACTATACATATATTATATAAACGAGTATGTACATACGTTTGATGTTTGATGAACTCTTTTGAGGCTTAAGTTTTTACAACAAACGGAAACGCATTAAAGATTGAACACTTTCTTAACAAATAAGTCCATGTATATGATTCATATTATGCATGTATGTTATTATAAAGTAATAAAATGTGCAATTTCTCTATATTATCAGCTCTTTCCAATTTCGTTCTGTAAAATTAAATTCATTTGCAATAATTTGAATTTTGTGAAAGCTATGAGAAAATATACTGCATCTATATATACGATAATCATAATACAAAATAGAGACAATAAAAACGATCTATTTATGTACATATACAGTAATTGCAAGAAAATATTAGTTATTAGTTAGTAATATATAAAATTAATTATTAATAGTAATTAATAATAATTAATTATTTAAATATTAGAAAATATCAAGTATATCAATCACCTTGATAATTTTGTTTTTCTTTATTAAATAAATTTTTTATATATACGAATATGTATTTTAGTGTATATGTAATTATTGTATAACCGCGTATAACGTATAACCTTTATTGTAAAACAAAACCACAAATCAAATAAAATGTAGTAAAATTTTAACGATATTGAATGAAACTATAATATCTTCATAAATGAGTAATGTATATATATATAGTACATATATTAGTGCTTGTAGTATTGTATAATAACTTATGATATTATGAACTATAAAATTTATGTAGATTTAAAAATGTTTCTTCTTGTTTATACGTACGTGACGTACGTACACATATTTTTTATATCAGTATACTATGTATACAGTGGTGAAAATTCACATAAGATCAGATACTGTATATACAAAAATATTTTAATCTATTTTTCTCGTAAATTCACGTTACAGCACAAATCAATTAATGACTAGCTACTTAAAATATAAAACAATGTTTACTGATATCTTTTTATTCATGTTTATTTACCAATATACTCTGTTCAATTGTTAATTTTAATATAAGTAGCTGTATCAGCTATTAAAATATTAAATAATAAAGACTTGCAAGATGATAAAGTTTTGTATGCTGGTGGAGCACAAAAGAAAGATGAACGTGAAAAAGAATTCAATAAAATGAAAAATAAAAACCAAGAATATGATTTATACTCGTATGGGAAAAATCTTATAGAAAATTTTGATAATTTTCTGTGGAAATCCGTAGATTTTGAAAAAACATTCTTTATTAATTTTATATTATAAATTATATTTGATTAGTGATGACCTCTCAATATGGACTTACTTTAAAAAGATTTGGATATGTTTGCTTCGATTCACCTTATGGAGCTCAGAGTGCTGTTACTGAAATGAAAGGTAAAATAATTGGATTTAAGGAAATTTTTTAAATGTCTCAAACTTTTCTGCACGACTATAAATTAGTAACATACTTAGATTACATCTATATACATGAAGATACATACATATATATTCACATTTGCAATAGAATATTTTTCATTTGAAAAAATAATTTTAAATTAAGCTAACAAAAACAAAAATTACTTTTTGTGAGTATACATTATTATGTACATACAATATCGATTACGTATGTATATAGTGCGTTATATGGGTATGATTATGTAAACAAATGTATGTAATGTGTCGTGTATATGCACATCAAATGCACATATCATCATTATATACACATATATGTATGTATATCATCTCTATATACATATAAATATACTTGTATATAAGTATATAACTTGCACTTATAGTAAGATGACAATATATTTGTATAATTATACATATTGCATATTCTTATTCTTAATAAAAAGGATCATATAATAATAATGGAGTCTACAAAATATTTTCCTTATAATACCCACAATAATATGTATACATATAGATATGAATTTATATATGTATATACATACATACATATACATATATAAAGTGTACAAATTCTTAGTATAGGATCTGTCTTCCTGCATTATAAATCCATTGTTTGTTTGTTTTAGGAATGATTGGAACAAGCAATATTACATATTATATATTATGTATATTCATTTATGTCCATATGTGCTTTTAGTATATTAGTATATGTAAAATGCTAAAAAATGTATTAGATATGATACCTATATATGTATATATTATATAGAATACACGTGCTTACAAATTTAAATATATATACACGCACAACATACATATGTATGTATATACTATATATAAAGGTATATACTTTTTACAAAGTATATATTTAGATATGTATATGTATGCATATAATTGTACATATTTCAATTTAAACTTAAATATAGGTATATTTAAATACAATAACATACCTATCTTCTATATAGATATGCGGCAAATTTAAAAGGATGCATCATCATAAGTAATTCTTTTGTGATTGTGATTGTCATCATCATCATTGTCGTTACGCTGTTTTGTGCAAAAGCAATATCGTATATAATTACCGTATATGTAATATTGTATATATGTATATTTTATATTTCATACAAAACAATTCTGTAAAGTGCTATACACTTGGTTCTATTTTTACACGAATTTGATTTAACAAGTGTTAAAATGAAAAAAAAGTTTATCTTTTTAGACGAATTGTTTTGTGTTAACAAAAAAAAAAAAAAACTACTGAATTATCAACACAGGAGACTATATATAGATAGAGATAATATAATATAGAAATAATTTCAGAAAATGATGAACAATAATAAATCTAGTGATAGCAGTGATATTGCAGTCTTATGCGCAAACGTGTATTCGTTTATTGACAGAAAATGAGAATGAGTGAGTATAAGTTTATATTATTTTTACTTTTTTTATATTAATGAATTTCAGAAATATTATTATACTTACATATTTTCTTTTTTCCAAATCATAATTTGTTCTTATAATAATATATATTTAATGAATTGAAATGTGTAAGCACGGAAAGTATAGATTTTTAAGTGGAATCTAACAAGAATTTTTCAATATTGCTTATTGAATTTTCAAGTTGATTTTAAGTATAATAGGTCTGGTCTGGAATCAATCTAATATTTTTCCATTTAGACAATATCTTTTTTTACAAAACTTTTTTTTGGAACGTATCTATCGTGTAAAAAGAGAACCAAGTGTATACTCATATTATATATGTATATGTATATGTACATATATATATGAACATATAAAAATGTATGTATGCAATTTGTATATATTTCGTGAGTATGTATTTATGTATATGTTATATATGTTATATGTAATATAACATAAATACTTACATCATATAGCTTCATGTAATAATCTGTGTATATACTTATATAAGTATATCCACAAAGTTATAAAATAATGAAAGAAAAAAAGCATCAAAAATACATTTTTTTTTCTTCATTTGTACATGTACTATACATATTTATTTATTATATTGTATATATGTACTAAAATATGTATGTATACTTTATTTTTATATTTCTTATATTTACATTCATTTGATTTCTTTTTTCTCTATTCATATGCGTTCGTACATGCATACATACATACATATATATTCATCATACATATGTACTATATCTACTGTCTTCCTACATACAAATATTGTTTTTATAATGTAATTGTTTATAATAACATAACGAACAAAATGCACATTAAGTAGTGTACTTATTAAGTAGCATTTTATATTGAAAAGAAAAGACAAGTATTAACATCAGTTAAACATGAGCACATCGCACTGAATCTGTCCGATGTTTTGATGAATTTATCATTGATATTTTCTATACGTTGTATACATTATGTACATATGTACATATCATATATTATATTTTTATGAAGTTATACTTATACCAATTAAAATTTGAAAAAATAAAATAATCAAAAAATATGAAGAAAAAAAAAGTGAAAAAGTAAAATATAATAATAAAATAAAAAAGGAAAGAAAACAACAGAAATACACGTTTTATATGTAATTAAATTGAAAAAAAAAAACAATTAAATTAAATTAAGTCAAATTAAATGAATTGAATTGTTTGTAACAACACTATACTATATTTTTAGTATCCACCTTTTATACATATATACATACACCTAATATGTATAGGTGTATTTATTTATATATATATTATAGTCTTATCATTTTACATTTAATTTAATTTAATTTATTACAAAGGGAAGCCAGTAAACTGACATCTTACTCCTCCAAACCATGACCCACCAGGGCCTTTTGGCGATTTATATCGTTTTATATGGTTTTATTATATAGAATTTTTTAATTTAAATTTAACTTTTTCCAAGTTATATTAAACTCTGTCCATATTAAATTAAACTTTGTCCATTTTATGCTATTTCGATGGGATTGAGCATTGCAGAAAATGGTGGCAAGTACTCTAACCGAGCTTTCAATGAAATTAACAGTAAAAAAACATTTTTACAAAGTTACTTTCAGTCACCTTCAATGTATTTTTCATTTTAAATGCGATGCACTTATCAAGTCTTCTTTTTTTCCACTATTTGAAGCATCTTTGGAACTCTTCAACTTTGATAATATCATTCAGTGCCCTTTGTGAAACTGTTTTTATCGCTTCTAAATCATCAAAACGCTTCCCTTTTAGATTTTTCTTATTTCTTAGGAAAATAGAAAAAGTCATCACGGATCTAGATTTGAAGAATACGAAGGGTGTGAAACGACAGCCAATCTCCGAGAAGTCAAATAGTGGAAACACACTCTTTGTTATTTTAAATTTGTCATAACGACTTTGCAGGCGGAAAAAAATATCTGTAAGAGTATCACAACACTATACGCTCAAATCTTAATTAGATGTATGTATATGTTAATTTTTTGCAAACATATTCAATTTTTCATAGTAAATATTTAAAGATTTTTAATTTTATTTTAGATTTAAATTTAGATTTTTCAATAACAAAACACGTATGTACATAATATAATTTTTTTATGACAATTTGAATACTGTAAATTTATAACAATCATTTACGCCTGTACACAAATGTACATACTCGTAAATACACAGTACACCACATATGTAAGAATATTATATGAACATACATACATATATTCAACTGCCCAAATATGCATGCACATAAATACATTTACAATGTACATATGTTTATGTATATTCTTTATATATTATGGATATACTGGTATAATGTAATGTCTATAATTAGATGTACATACTCGTATATGAAGTGCGATAAATATGTAGTGAAAATTTTTAAAATCTGTTCTGTCTTATTGTCCTTTTGAACACATATTATACACTATATAGTATTATTATTTATATATTTTTTTTCAATTTGAAATTATGTGTTTCACTTAAAATCCGTAAAAGGATTTTTGCGCTTTTATCTTTGTTACAGATAAAAATTTCAATTTTTAGTGTAACGGCGGCGTCTAATTGTCTCTTCTTATTCTTATACATTACACACTTTTGACGTGACATCACGTTGACTGAATTTGAAGCGTGTAATTGCTTGATGCTTATACAAAAACCATCATAAAAGGAATAAAAAGGAATTCTTTTATATTGGTTGTAAGTTATATAAAACAGTAAAAACACAATATGACAAGAATCATACAAACTAGTCCTTCACAATTTTGATATGTATATGTATGATATGTACATATATGAAATGATGCTATTTTTCTTTTGAATATATGTAGATATTTATGTATTCATCGATAAAGTATACATTTTGTATGTTTATGTATGTATAACGATCGCATATATTCCTAGTTAAGGCATATTATATACACATATAAGAGTTTATAAATAACTTCATAGTGTGTATATTATTCAGATGGTATTCTATTCTTGTATGCATCGAATAGATTTTTATACAAGAATGTAAACATTTAAAACATAAATATTACATATATAGATATATTAACATATAAATTTATATTAATATGTAATAGAGGTACATGTACGTACATATATGTGTATATACATATGTATATATTAGTATGGTATGACAAATATACACCATAGTTATTATCATTATATACTATGACCACTATGACTAAATTTTTACTCGTTTTCGCATTCTCATAGTCGTATTCCCATGTCGTTTACATGACCGTTTCAATCTATGCATTCAGTTCAATTCAAAATACTTTTATATACCTACATACAACCTCTAATTCTATACAGATATTCGTACAGTTATAAATGTAAGTATATATGTACATAATACAATGATGATAATACTAAAATGAAAATGCAATATAATCCAATGCAAAAACGCAATATCAAGAGAAAATGGTCGCGCAATAATGAATGCAATTTATCTGGACGTTATATAGCTGCTGAAATGAATGTGTAAGCTCATTTACACTTCTCAAGCAGTCAATATTGGATATCAAACAGCTTCTGCAACATTATCTTCATAAAAACTTCTGAGGCTTTCTACTTACATATATACATATGTACGTAAACATATTACTTATAATAAGGATGTATATACATATGTATGTAATGTATGTATGCATATTATATGCTTACATAGAGGACAAATATTTTATTTTAATATAATACATAAATATAATAAACGTGCATTAATGTAGATAAGTATATGTACATAAGTTATGTGTATATTTCGATTTAAAATAGTAACTATATAGTTACATACATACTCTATAAATGAGTGTCATATATATATATATATATATATATATATATATATATATATATATGTACATATATACGTTTATATATATAAAATGTTAATGCATGATTTTACAAGAATTTTTCTGATATTGATGTTCAATCATCAAGCTTTGACTTAATCCATCGAAGGAAAATCAATGAACACCATCACACCTCTCGAGATTTAATCATACCATTTTTAAAGTTATGTTCTTTTGAAATTTTTCAGTTTTGGGCCATTTTATATATACATAAATACATATGTATATATGTATACGCATATTATATGATTTCTGTAATTTAACCATAATAACTTATATACACTCTTTATTATATGGTACATCGTTAAATTGCTACTATTTTTAGATGTTATGGCTGGTTAGCTTCTTTTATATCTGTCAATTACCAATTTTGGCACCGGCGTTTAAGCTTTTGCTTTTCTAACCAGAGAAAATATAGTAACAACATGAACATGACACTATAACACGACAAAAAATGCTCCAGCTCTTTTACAAGCTTCTTAAATGCCCTCTTCTTCATGTTAATATTATATATGGTTTGGTTATATGTTTATTGCGTTATCATCATGTTGTTACTCTGGTATATAATATGCAACATACATATGTTTATGTAAAAAAAAATATATGTAATGTAATGTAGATAGGTATATTAGTGCATATAGCATTTAGGTGCATAACATTAGGTACATACATATATACTTACATGTTGAACATACATCATAACCATCATGTATGTATATAGTTGTTATAGTTGCACTGTATACCAGTTAGTTACCATCACAATGTAAAATTATGTAGTAATAATATTGTAATATACGAGTACTGAGCTGCTGAGTACAATTTAAACAACAACAAGTTACTTTATTTTAAAATTGTATGTTTATACATATTTAATATTAAGTGTTTGTATATAAAAGGATATTGATACAATATATAATATATTTATATAAATATATAAATACGTATATATATAATATAATGTATATAAAGCTACATATTTATATATGGAAAACCTTTACTTATCTATACTTACTACTTATATGTATATGTATTTATATGAATATATATTCTAATATATACTATATGAAAGTATCACATATGTATTATTATTAAAAAAAAATACTATTTTAGTAATAGCAATAATACTTCCATTACATATATACATATATATTATATGTAGTAGAGCAGTAACATAACTCTTAACATTCAAATATACATATGCTCGTTTTATGATATACCACATTCACATTATGTATATATGAATAAATATAATAGTTACAGTACAAGCATGAACACAAGTATTTTCTCAATAATATATGTATGTATATGTATATATGTAATGTAATGTCATGCCTATGTTTCTATGTATAGTATGTATATTCAATTTCAACCATCTATTTATCAATCTACTATATACATATATCTTTATCTATATGCATATAATGCTGCTGCTGTGGGAATATAGAAAATGTATAATAATAATAATAATAATATAATACATTATAAGGATAGTAAAAATAAAGTAGATACGCGAAAAGGTGCTAATTGATTGTTAAGGTGAAAATTGGATACCTCACGTCACAATATTTGTTATTGCTAAGCTACCGCCATCATTGCATTGCGCGCTTTTCAAATAATTGAATACTTACAACAAACGATATGTTTATGTAATGTAGGTATCATATATTTAATATAATATCTATATACATATGTATATATATATGTACTCAAATATATATAAATATTACATGTAATACATATACATATATATATATAATGTATTTATTTTATAAATAAATAAGGGAATATAACACGAATAATAATAGTTAAAGATAATTTAAGCATTGAATTGCACACGATGTTAAAGAGTAAGTATAAAATTTACTTTAATTTATGGGTACTAGGTACTAGTTTAAACATTAAAGTATTATATTTATTATATATTCATGTAAGTAAATTATATATTTATATATGTATACGATGTACATAATAATACATTTATACATATACGTTATATATATGTGTATAATATACATATATTATTATATACTGATCTGATTGACTTCTAACGAAAAATTACTTTTAATTGGATTTTTAAATGGTAAATTGTATAGGTGTATATTAAAAAGAAAAACATATGATTCTATGTTATACGTATGTATGTAATGTACATATGCATATGAATCGAATCAGAAAAAAAAAAGTCAAAAAAAAAATAAATATCAAGGTACATATCTTAGAGAAATGTATATGCAATTTAAAATGATTACTACGTGCATATAGTAGAAAATTAAAGATTTATATTGTAAATTTGTATATCTATTGAAAATTTACTACTATATCATTGTTTGTGTATTACTTCACTATATGTATAAAATGCAAGTACATATATAATATGATGCATATGAATTTGAATATATTATGTAATGTAGGTAATTCTGAATATAAAAAAAAATTTTTTTCGTTTCTTCTATATGTGAGTATATATATACAATAGGATATTTATACAATCTATTAAATTTAGAAATTATATAGCTATATGGTAAGTATAATAAATAATCATTAATTTTTATTTAATTCTCTATGTAATATGTACACATAATGTAAGTGCATCGAATTATAATATGTAATGTAAAAATAATAATTAAATTTTTATATTTTAAAAAATGTTATTCTCTTTTGTATGAATACAGATCTACGTAAACATGTAGATATTATACATTTCATATTTATAGTATAGATAGAATTTATCATACGTATATATATATTATATATGTATACAGTTGGCGTCGTGTAATCTATAACACAGTGACCAATAAATATCGAGAGCGAGACTATTTATATAACTATATATGCCAAAACAACAACGTTTTGAAACATTTTTTTCTTTATTAATTAAGATAGCATTTTAAGATGATATTCATTCATAATACACGTGTACATATATCCATATACAATAATAAAATGTATTGTATACGTGTATATATGTATATGTATATATAAGTGTTATAAAATTGATTTTAAATGTTTTAATTTGTTGTAAATAATAAGTATTTAATAACCATTTTTATACCCTTCATTTTTGAAATTACATAATTGTTATAATTTATTATATTTAGTGTATATATATACATACATATATATTCTCTTCTTTATGCATATATATTTATCCAATATGAATACAAATTATCAATATTTTCATTTTATAATATTATATCACACTCTTGTTCATATATATATAGGCACAAATACAAGCATATATGGTTTATATTATAAATTATTAAAGAAATATTCTATTTGTGAATCTGAGTATGGGTGAGTTCATGTTTGCATCAATTATCCTGATGGATTTTCAGTCCTGTAAGTTAGTGCTAACTATAAGCAGAAAAACTGACTATATACATTGTTACAGCTGTTTTTATGAATGTGCGCCTATATATGCAAAAAGAAAGAAAGAAAAATTTTACATTTGATAATTTTGTAGTTATCTGTAGATATGTATTGTGTATTAATTATTTTCAATTATTTAAATATTATATTTATCAAAATAAAAATCATATTCAAAAAATTTATTTTCAAATATTTTATTAAACATAATAATAGATAATAACAATGGAAAAATGAAAATAAAAAATGGTAGAAATGAAACGATATATTTTCACTATCTATATCATTGTCCACGACTGAAGCTTTATTAACTTTCTTTCTTCGTATTCGTTTGCTCTCTATAATATAATTTTACAGCTGCGAAAACTGCATTCAAAATTTTGCTGCAAATATAGTACCTATACCAATATGAACTTATAATATTATTATTGAACAGAAAACAAACATAATCATAATACATAATACTTTTTGCAGAACTAACTTAGAACTGTAAACATGAACACACTAAAAAAATAAAATACAAGTATATATAAATAAGTATTCGTATATATTTATATTTCTGTAATCGGTTTTCTTTTTCATTATGCATATATGCACATATTATGTATAGGTATATCGCATACAAATTAATAGATTACAAATTTCAAAATGCATATAAAGGTATAAACATACTATATGTATAAAGATTTCTATATAATTGTATACCTGCACATATATACATAAATTACACTACGTAATGTAATGTATGCATATTACGTATACATATTTTTGTAAACATAAATATATTATTTGTAATGAAATTCTTACGAAAAATACACATATGTACCTATATAATTATGTAATAAATATATATATGTATATATATATATATATATATATATATAAATAAGTATAGTATATTTGTATATTTATTATACCTATTTCTTCTTGTTTATACACAGTAAAAAATATGACGGAGTGATGTGAAGAATATCCGTAAGGCGAAAGTTTTTTTAACCCTTCGGATAGTTATTATTACCCTGCACTGTATAAATAATAAAGTTATCCAAACGGATACAATATGGATTAAATTTTTCAAAAACAACTGATATCCAATTAAGGTTTTTTATTTCACTCCATATGTAGTGAATTGATAAAAATTTCAACAGTTATCTTTCTGTTATCACAACTGTACTTGAAATCAATTGTGAACATGTCTAAAAAAATATCAGATCGGAGTGTTTCAAATCTCCAGCTGGATATTTTGCCACTCATAAAAGAAATTTCGTTCAAATCGGTTGTATAATAGTATAAAATGAAGAAAGTGTTTTGTGTAAATTTTAATGAAACATTAAAATATATTTGTGTAAATTCAAATAAAAATAAAAGTGCTGACGTCCTGGATATATTACAGGAATGTAAGTATTATTATTTTATATTTTAGTTTAATTTATAAATTAATATTAAATGGTGTACATAATATGATTTAGGTGTAGAAAAATTTGAAATTTCAATTGATAAATTTAATCTGAGTCTCTGTGATGAAAGAGGGATTTGTTATACTCAAGAAGTGTTCGATATATTAATGGAAAATTGTGCTACGACACTACGACACGAAAAGGTTTTATATGTCAGGACATCATTAATTAATGGTAACTTTACAATAGTTACTTATGTAATTAGAATAAAAATTAACTTTCAAATGTATTTTAAAGATTTTTATTTATTTATTTATTTACTAAATAAGTTTTTTTATTTTTTTATTTATTTCACTTTATTTGCAGACTGGATCTATTCAAGAAAAACATATTGAAACTCAACCATATTTGCTGGCCACTGGACAAAACAAAAAGGAAATTCAGAACTTTTCAATATATATAGACGGATTAGAATTACCAATTGGAAAAGAAAACAGCATAGACGCATTTGACACTTATTTTAAAAGCTTTTTTGTTTTTAAATGTCAATATCCTAAATGTTCGTATTATTTTTTCCTATTTCTGCAAGAGTTTTTTTACGAAATGAACTCCAAAAAACTCACACCCAAACTAATAGAAATAAAAAATAAATTTATGAATATGTAAATAATATTTAAGCTTAAAATCATACATAATGAATATTTAGTTTTACATAAAGTTTAAGATGGTTTAAGTTTATATACATATATAAGAATAACAAAAGTTGAAATTGATTTAATTTTGAAAACTTAACAAATACTATTAGTTAGTTAGTTAGTTAGTTAGTTTAGTTCATTTAAAATTTACTGTAATTAATATGATTGTTGAATGTAATGAAAAAATATTTTTTTTATGTAATATTTTCGAAACAATTAGATTCGATTTTTGTTTAAATGCTTATAAATTGAAATTAACTGAACAATACGTACGCATTTCTTTAGTCGACTTAAAATTTCCTGAACCTTTTAGCTTATATAAGATAAAATAGAATTATTAAATAAATTTAATATTTTTGTACAACTAAAAACAGCGTTTTTTCAAACAATTTTAAAAATTTTATAGTGTGGTTTTTCGATTTTCCAAAATATATTGTAGCATAGCATTTATAGCGTATTTGGAGTTTCATAATTTATCATTTTTGATTCTAAAAAAAACTCGTTTTGGACTGTTTTACATTTTCCATTCGGATATCCATATGTTCACTACCTTAGGATATTACCAAATACTCAATAAGATGTTTTCGTAGTATCCACTTGCAGTTTGTTTACTTAACCTTTTGGATATTTTTGCAATATCCAGAAAAACCAAAATTTAAAATATCCGACGAAAATAAATCAAATTTATACATAAGGAGTAAAATTAAAAGTATACTATTGGATAAATAATTTTGTTATCCAAACGGTGGGATCGTATCCAACCTCGATTTGGAGTTCGCATCACTCCGTTTTTTTTACTGTGTATGATTTATTATAAAATATAGGATACGTGACCATGAATTAATAATATTCCTTTTTATATAGTGGGTGTTCACTCTTATCTATATTATATGCACATATATATTCATATGTAAATATAGATGTGTTTAGTATTAAATCATATATCTAAATTTTTTTCTTATATGTATATACATTATATATATGGTACATAGATATATGCTATGAGTTTTTGTTATATTTATATTACTTATGTTTATATGCAGTATATAATGTGCATATGATATAATGACAAAAATATACATATACAAATAAATATACAGATACATATACAAAAATTATCTCAATCTTTAGATTTAAATATACGTACCCATAAACATAAATGTATATACAAAAATACAATGAAATTACACTTAAATCTTTTTTTACACAATAGATATACGTTCCCAAAAAATTCAATAAACAATATTGCAAAATTCTTGTAAGAATATACTATCCCTGCTTACACATTTCAATTCATATATATTATAAGAACAAATTATGATTTGAAAAAAAGACAATATGTAATATCTCTGAAATTCATTAACATAAAAGTAAAATAATATAAACTTAAGTAAAAATAATATAAACTTATAACTTACTCATTCTCACTTTCTGTCAATAAACGCATACACGTTTGCGTATAAGACTGCAATATCACTGCTATCACTAGAATTATTATTGTTCATCATTTTCTGAAATTATTTCTATATTATTATCTCTATCTATATATAGTATCCTGTGTTGATAATAATTTCGTATAGTTTTTAGATGGAAATCATCAGTTATTAAAGATTGTGTTTAATTTTCTGATAAACGCGTTATAAAAGTTCCCTATAAGATTCCATTAATGATTTCAGTTTCAGTTCAAGCATATATAACCGCGATGTTAATATATGTAGGTAACTGAATTGTCAAAAATATAACGCGAAGTAAAAATGCACAAGAAAAATTCATATACCTATATAGAATATTGAAAATCGTGTTAAAACAAAATAGAGAAAATTTTCTCTTTTTAAACTCGTGTTAAATCAAATTTGTGTAAAAAAAGAACCAAGTGTATATATGATTTATAAATAATATACATATATACATATAGTACATAATATACCTGTATATAAATTAATTCGTTTTTTAAACACATTGCGCATATATTATATAGATAAATATAATATGTATATATAACTCTATAAATACTACATAAAATTAATATTATTCTTCTACTTATACATATATTATAGACATTATAAACGTATTTATATATGTAACATCAGTACATGCTTGAAATATACATATAATAAAAAAAACATTATACATCAGTTTTCTTATAAAACACATAATACATATATATAAAAATAAAATAAACAAAAGCAAAAATATACATAATATAATATATATTAAATGAAAACAGTTTATAAGCGCATTTATTTACACATATACATATGTATTTTCTATTATGTATACCCGTTCATATATACATACATATATGAAAAAATGAAAAGTAGAGAAAAAAAAAAATGATATTAATATTTATTTCATTTTTTCTTCATAAATATACATTATTCTATGTTTAATTTTATTTATTTTGTTTTTTTTTTATGATAATCTACATAAATATAATGTGTATTTAAATGAAAAGTGTAAAGTGAAAAAGAAAAGAAATAAAGAATTAAGGAACTAAGAAGAAAAAATTGTATCAATATATTATTTATAGATTTGTATTGTGTTTTTGTATATGTATATACGCATAACTATATACATAAGTATGAACAATATAACATAAATGTGGATAAATAAATATACATATATATATATATATATATATACATACATATACATACATATATATACATATATATATATACGCAATGAATAAATATTATGTGAATATACGTATACCTCCTATATATACCAATGCATATATTTAAAATAATTTTAAGAAATACTTAATTTATATTTATTTATCTCATATGTATATATGTATAGTATAAATTTGTATGTATTATATTTTTTATAGAAATAATGTCGATTTTTATTTATTCCAATTAATATTAGAATAAAATATTCATTTATATTTTAATTTTTAATATAATGTGTGTATACGCACTATAATAATTTACATGTTATGAATGATTATGAAAGCGCGTATATCCATATATATATATATAGTATATAGCTATTACCTTTTACTATATATAAATCAGGATCATATGAGTAAGAAAATTTTGTTCTATATTTGTGTAGTAAATTTTTAAGTCCTCACAAATTAAATCAGGTATTTTTTAAATTATTTATATTCTTCTTTTTTTAGTACTTGTTTTTTTTTACATATACCTATATATATATATGCGTACATATACATATTATATTTAATTATTATGTTAATATAAGAACATTTATATTAAATTATGTATAAATATTTTACTTCATATGTGCATACCTATATATTATAGTACAATTATATATATTTATATATGCATGGTTTGTACAAATACAATATTTACTAGACCGCACATATAGTACAAAAAAGTGCATTAATATACCTATTATTATGAATTATGGACAATATTTATGATGAATTTCATGACAATTATTGGTATATATTCTCATT
Organism: Villa cingulata; assembly: GCA_951394055.1. Taxonomy (NCBI): domain Eukaryota; kingdom Metazoa; phylum Arthropoda; class Insecta; order Diptera; family Bombyliidae; genus Villa; species Villa cingulata. The sequence goes on along the minus strand of OX596017.1, from coordinate 940,704 downwards.
ACTTATTATTATATTTACTCAATAAATTTGAATTTATATTATTTTATTATACATTTATAATGTATATAGCTTTTAAGAAATATATTGTTTTGCTTTTGCAAAAGTAAATACAAAAAAACATTTATGTTATGTATGCATTTATATTTATATTATAAATAGGTATAAGAAGTAATTTAAATTTTATGGCTCATAATATTTTATAAAGGTTCATAAAATTGATATGGCAATAAAATAACTGATTTGTATACCTATATATATATATATATATAGCTATACTGCTATACATAATATAAAAATTATGTTAATGAACATTATGTATATGTATATATGTGGTATGGATATACAGAACATATTATATGTGTTTTGGCGCAATATTATTCTTCATAACGAAGGAAAGAAAGAACTTCCTACAAAAGTCAAAAATTCAATTTGTTTTTCTTTACTTACACATCTGTAGGAAAATGACGGTCATTTGCATTCACTTTACATATTTATACATTATAAAACTTTTAATTTTTGTTATCTGCATTATTATACCAACTAAAACTGTTTGCAATTGATATTTTCAAATACAGTCTTATATATAAATATTATATTCATTCCAGTTTCGCTGGGTATTTTTGGTCATAAATTTATTTATTGATATCTATAAGGCTATAGTATGTTTATTATGATTATATTATATCGTATGTCCTCATATATATAAATTTTTGATAAATCTGTCCATTTCTATAATTTAATCACAAATGATCAAAGCAACATAATCAATTGCAAACCAGCCTTAGAAGCCCATTTTAAACCCTCGTATTTTTTGCTATACACCCTTATATATACGTATACATATAGCTATCGAAGCGCAACAACCATATAAATCTTGGTAGTGATCATTTCATACAAATAAATTTTCAAACATATTAATATACACACAAAGTCATGATTCATTACTGTTAATGTAGATATACGCATTTATCATATACATAGGTACATCTAAAATTAAGTTTTTTCTACATTATATGTATAATACATATTATGTATAAATTTAAAATATATAAATTAATATTATGGGTATGCCTATATATTGTAAAAAATTATTATTACCTACTAAATTAATTTGTGAAATACCTATACTTAATTATTTCTTATATAAATTTTCATTCAAGAAAATATAAATGTGTACCTATGTGCATTAAATCAATTCTAATTAGTAATTCTACTATACGAATGTGAAACTTGGTGTGCATAAACATAAACCGTCAAAATAAAAGGAAAAAAAAAAATTTAAAACTTCGTTAATAGATGTTTGCGATATATCCTGAAGATATAGTGGTCAAATACAATCTCGAATCACCGAGTTATGACAATGATAACTCACCAAACAACAAGAGGCTAGCAACGGAGATGTGTTTTTTTTATCTGTCATGCATATAAGAGAAAAAGAAGGCGATCAAAAAATACATGAAAGGAGAGGTAAGGAAGACGAGGGATAACAGATGGAACGAAATTGAGGAAATTTGTAGAAAACCTATACTTATATGTTCCTGATCCTGATGAGAGAATACGGTCATAATCATATCATTATCATCATCATTATCATATTATTATATAAATTGTAAATGTGTGAAATAATTTTTACCTATATACCTATAATACAATAAATATATACAATAATTGATATTTTACCCATACCTATATATATGACCCTATACTATAATACCTATGTCATGTTTCGAAAAAAAATTAGGTATAAAATCAATTTTTAGATATGTATACATATACATATATATCAGATACAAATTATTAAAAAATCTTATATACATACCAAATTATATATGTAATATATTTTTGTTGCAATAATTATAATATAAATCGAAATGAATTCTGCAATACTCTATATATATATTATATATATGAGATTAGGTACATAAACTTATAAATAATTTAATGTAAAGTGTATTAGGTAAAAAAATTAAATTTAAACAAAAAGCAATAATTGATGTTTTTATAATACCAATGCAATAAGATCTTACATGTATAGATTATGTATGTTATAAAATGTATATGCACACTTTTCATGTATATATATAGGTATTATATATCAATATAGGATCTAAAATATATTGTAAGTTTCATCACTTCTTGTTATATTGTCATGTCGCACTGTATTATAGTTATATAGAATACGTTTCCATCAAGAATAAATTATCACGCCTTCATTTATTATATGCGGTGTATACATTTGTCATTATATACATATATGATATCATTTATACCATATTAAATTGCTAAATAATCTAATGCACCTCCATTTTATGCACATTTTGGCACATCCATGCACCTAATATTTATATATGTATGTGTATGTATATATTATAGCTTAGTTTAAAATAATCAAATTTTTTATATACAAACTATATGTAATATTATTCGTAAATATGTTATATTATACATACAGGTAGGTATATATCTACACTAAATAACTATTTCTTATAAATTTGTTACATGGTAAGTTAATTTTATATAAAAAGGACACTAACTATAATTAACTATTATATACATTATATATATAGACATTTATATTTACAAGCTACAACCATTTACAGCATACCCAGCACACGCATTAAAATTACTTTACTATATGCATATTTTTGTATATGTATATACCAATATTAATTCTAAATTACAATGCATATACCGTGTACCATCAAGTTTTTCTTTGCCTAAAGGATCATTTCTACGTATAGTACCTATATATGTATATATAAAAATACTACATAGTATATCAGAATCTATTATAATTTGTGTGTACGTGTACGTGTAGGTATATATCCACAAATTTTATAAATTTAAAATGTATACATAATTTATTGTACAATGTAAACATACATATATATTAGATACATAATATATCCATTCCTATCTACATATACATGACATGCTATAATGTACCTATATTTTAAAGAGAATAAAAATTGTCAGTGAAGGATGCATTTGCGACTAGAAAAAAAAATTTTTTTTATAATGTAATCAACAATATGTCTATGACTGAAGATATAAAATCTATTTTATTTGCTTATTCGGAACATATGGAAGTGTGATTTATTTTTTGACTGCATATATATATAAATATACCTATGTTCCTATGTATCTTTTGTTATACAGATATTTAACTATAATACCTAGATAATATTTGAAACAAAAATTGATCAATATACTATAGAATAGGTATATTATATCCGTACATACATCATACATATATATTAATGGAGATAGATTTTAAAATGTATTACATAGCTAGATATAGATATTATCCTATGCATGTATATTATTATCCTCTTAAATTAACAAATGCATAGGTATACCTATATACCTACACATACATATAATATAAAATAAGGTGTATTAAGATTGTAAAATTGAATAATATAAAATTTTTCAAATGAATCTCGGGAATTTTAAAGTAGAGTATTATGTATTTAATATGTTTGTATAAAATACACATATACTCACAAAATGTGTACAAGCGAGAAGAAAAAAAAAAATAACATTTAATTAAGCCTAATCAAGATGATGGGATTGTTTATTCAACCAGTTCTCACGCATTGTATAAAAATATTTCTATTTACACACTTCTTGTATTTACTTGCTTCTTATACCAAGGCAAATGCTTTTATTTGAAAATTATTAAAATTGAAATTGACTATTTCTTGCTCTCTCCCTCAACAGTGAATCATGAATGAATTTTATTTGCTATTTGCTACTATGTCTGGTTACTACAGCTGAACAATTTACTAAAACTAAAATTTGCGGTTTTTGTTTTGCTTTGTAATTTTTATTCACCAATCAAAATTAGTACAAATATTAGGCAATAATAAATAAAAACGCCTTAAATTAGTTGAGTAGGGTAGATGTAAACGCCTTTTTTTTGTAAACTTCAGGTTGTAGGAGAAATGAATATAATTTGAAACACTTTGGACAGGTTTATGGTAGGAATAATATGAACCGCCTACTAGCATTTGATTAAGTTGAATAGTTATTGAGCTCAGTTATACGACGTTGTCTGGACTCGTAACGACGAAAACGAAAATTAAAAAATTATATCAGATTATTATTGTTAAAGATACAAAATAAAGGTTTATTACATTTACTTAGTTAAATTAGCTCTAAGTGTTTTCAAATATATTGTCTTAACATAAAACAAATGCTTTTTTTGGTTCTAGCTTCGGCTTTAAGCCTTTGGGTGGATACTTGCAACGTGTTAGTTTCAAAGTGTCTGTTACATAAATCTAACAAGAATTTGTGTGATCGATTAACGTGTTGTGAAATTAAAATTATGAAGTGAAATGTAAATTGGTTTTTTTTTATTTCTTTATTTTATATCTATATAATATGAAATGTTACCGACGGTATTGTTTGTGATTTAATTTATTGAAAATATATTATATATATAGATGACAACTTTGACAACAGCTCGACCGATAGTTCTACTACCTTCTTTTATTTTACCAGGGTCAATGACTTGTAATGAACGACTTTTATTAAATAAAGAAACCGCAATACCACATTTAATGATGCATCCTGACAATTTATTATTACATAATCACGGTGTTACAAGTCCGCGATTAAGTAGTACTAGTAGTGCCGGAAGTTCAACAAATATTCCTTTCAAAAATTGTGATTCACCGCCAACATCTTTACAACGAATTAAGGATGCCTCACATAATTCAGAACAAGAAAGTGGTATTATTTCAATTTTATCACCTTCAAATTCAAATCGAGAATCAATTGCAAATCCTTTTCAATTTATGTCGTCAAATAATAATAATAATAATAATAATAATAATAATGATAGTCATATTGAAATTGCGACAAGCAATCATGAAGATGATGATGTTACAGATCGTATGAGTTGTTGTAGTGAAGATAGTGAATTGTCCGTCGGACAGGAGTGTTGTGATAATCCTGACAATGAACATATGTTAAATCATCAAAACTGTGTAGCAAATCTCGTAAATAATAGCAATAATCGTTTGTGTAATAGTTCTAGTTTTAGTGGTAAGCCAATGAATGATGACAGTGAAAGTGTCGACAATATTTCAAGTTTATCAGATGAAAATCGAGTGACATCAGTTAGTGAAAATTTAGCAAACGATGAAATGAGCAACAGTTCAAGTCCAAATCGTGATATTGCTAGTGATCCTATAATGATGGCCGCTACAGGTATTAGAATTCCAGCGCCTATTATTCGTCCCAGTCCAACTAGAATACAAGAGGAATTTTTAAGAAAATCACATTTGTATGCTGAAGAGCTTATGAAACAACAAATGCAATTTATGGCAGCAGCTCGAGTAAGTGCATTTTCCTTACGACATCCTGCACTTACCCCAGAATTTGGTAAAATTGGTTTTCGACCACATATGAAACAGCAAGGAGAAATTAATGATAGTATATTAAATATGAATGGAATTCATTCTCATTTGAGTGCTATTTCGAAAATTTCTTCGCAACTTACTAGCAATGAATCAGTAATTAGCAAATTAACTGCTTTTGGTTCGTCACGTGAAACTTCACAATCACCTCCATCTCTTAATCAGTTTCATGGACAACATCCAATACATCAGCATAATCCATTTATTAATAATGATTTAAATGAATCAAATTTAAAATTCAGTATTGATAATATTCTTAAAGCAGATTTTGGAAGGCGAATAACTGATCCACTTTTAAAACGAAGTAATAATTCTTCAAATTCAAATTGTGGTAGCAGTAAAGGATCAAATTCTAGAAAAAATTCAAATAAATCTGTTGAACGAACAATTGAAAAAAATTCAACACCTGTGGATCTTACAAATGTTGTATCACAACAATCAATAATTCATACAAATAATGATTCATCAAATTCAAATTCAATTAATAATAGTGTTAATAATGCAACTACAACATCAATAATATCAACACACGATAAACATCATCATTCACTTACACCAAATAAATCCTCGACGGGATCAACTCAAATTGCTGGTGCATCATCAATAACCTCGCAAATATCATCAACATCATCTTCCACCTCTACATCATCAACATCAACATCAACAAATTTATCCTCAGAATCTAATAACAATAATAATGGCAATAATTCATCATCTGGTAGTGTTGGACCTATGGCATGGCCTGCATGGGTATACTGCACTAGATATAGTGATCGTCCAAGTTCTGGTAAGCTCATTATTACATTTTTATTGTTAATATAGATATATTTTTTTATTATATGGTATATAATATGTACATTACTTTTGAAAATTTTCAAAATATGTTCTATACATTTCTTCCTTTAAAAAAAATATATTACATATTTGAATATATCTATATCCTAACAGATATAGGTATATATATATAAAATAAAAATGAAAATTTTTATCGTATTACATATGGCTAACCACATAAATATCGTGCAGAATATTTTTACTTACATTTTTTTTTTCATTCAAATTGTTATTGTAAACCTTTAATTTAATTTCTAAAATTATATTTTTTATATATATATAATGTACATGTAGTGTAATTTGTGTTTTATTTTTTTTGTTCAATTTATTATATAACGTACTATATATTTTTCGGTTCTGATAGTATCACTTGAAAATAGCCAGAACCAAATCAATAAAAATGATGGGTTTAATTTTATCTTATATAAAATATAAATGACAAAAAGAAGCCCATATATGTAACTACTTAATTTAGTGACTTGTAATATACCTATATTTAATACGATATTTATATTACAAACATTTCGTTTTCAACACAATTTATATATTAACATTAAATTACATTTTATGTACATACATATATAGATACGTACTTATGTATATATGTATACATACATTATATCTATATACTTTATATGAACAATATTAATATAACATTATTTATGTATAATGCAAAAATCCAAAAATTTTCGTATGTTCGTTATTTTCATCATAGTTATATTATATATGTATATGTATAGGTATATAATATATATACGAAATGTATGGTTATAATTTGTTGCGGTGAAGATTTATAAAATGCATTTAATACCAAAAATTTGTATAAAAACGTAATTTGTTTTGCATTCATGGTTTTTGTGTATGCGGACAATTAAATATTTTTGTATTATAACTATATATACTATACTATATTTTTTGTGCAATATTTTAAAAAGAAAATACATATATGTAATACTATACGTATAATATATCTACATACACACATATATGTATATGTAAAATAAATAATTATAAATGTAGGATATGTATGTGTATATATAATTATGTGAAATATATAAATTAAAATTAATTTAATTTATTAATATAAATAAGAATTTTTCATACACATACGTGTACATACATAATGAATATGAATATTTGCATATACATATGTATATGTTTTATAAGAAAATTATTCAGTTAAATATTTGTATATATGTATATAGCATTCAATTATATATATATATACATACATATAAGTATGTATTATGTAAACATGTGTATATGATTTAAAATTAAATAATACATAGATATGTATAGATAACTAATAATAATACATTTATGATAAAATTTATAGATTTCTTATCAGTAAAAATTTATTTATTTATTTATTTTTGGCTTGATTCATGCCATTTACAATAAATTAATTACCTACTATGTACATATATACGTTACAAAAAAATAACAAGATGTACAAAATCACATTTATAATATTATACTATACCTATAAAAATTCAAAATTAAGAAGCTTAGTTTTCAAGATTAATTTTTGTTTTTATTTTTTTTTTTTTTTTGTAAGGATTTGGAAATATGTATGTATTTAAATCAATTTTATATTCTCAAAAATATTACACAGAATTAACATAATATTGATTTGTTAAATTTTCCATACGGAAAAATATTATTGAATATTTATATCTCTGATGTAATTATGAATATAATAATATAATTACATGTCTTAGATGTTATAGACCTTAGAGAGTATTGTATGACGAGTGTATATTAATTAACCCATATTTACCTATTTCAAATTTATTTTTTAAGAATTATAAATTAGATATACATATACGTATATTTTATATTTTTCTAAAAAAAAAAAAAATAAAATAAAATACAACTTTCAATATTATACATACATCATTCATAATACAATTTATATACTCGTATATACAAAATTAGTAAAGAAAAATTAAATTTCATTAAAAGAATAAAAATTTTCTCCGAATCTAAATTATGGAATAATAATAGATATAATGTAAATGTATAATATGTGTTGTACAATCTCTACATATATGTACCAATATACATCTTAAAAAAAATTGTACGGGTATGTGAATATAACGAAACTAAAAATGAAATTATTAAGAGGAAAAAAAGAAATACATTTGGGAGATTTCATTTATTTTCCATGTCATTGCAGCATGACTGTTTGTTTAGGATACAACCTCTCAAATCATCTCTATACACAAGAATAGGAAGAAAATATTATATTATTCAAATTGTAAAAATCTGTAACAAATAAAATACTAATTCACGTAATTTGAATGTAATTTAATGAAATATACATAGAACTAGGCAGGCAATAAACACTTTCAGAACAACTAAAATATATGAAGAAGTAAAATACTGGGACTTAGAAGCAAGATTGTACAATATATTAAGAGCATGGCCAGCACCAAATCTGCTTTCTTTTGAATCCCATATTTTAGAAGTTATAGTACTCAACCGATTCCAATAAAATGAATTCCAATAAATGAAATTGAAATATAAATACTTTGAAAGCAGTTGTGGTTCTTTATTTTTTTTTTTGTTTTTGAAAAATGTTCTTGTTTCATTTTTACATGGTGTCAAATTTGTCAAAATTATGATTTTTCGGTATCCAAATGCACCACACCACGTATGTACAGAAAACACCGATTGACCAAATTTTTTGAAATTTTGTATATAACTAGATAGCCTGAAGGATATTGTAACCTTTAAATGAAACACATTTTTAATTTTTTGGCTTTGAAATTTAGTTATAACTCTTCAAAAAAGACAGTTTGAAAAATCCTTCAACTTTGACATTTGTTTTCATACATTAAATCATCATATTTTTATATGATTTTATAGTGATAAATGAAAATTTGAATTTTTCTGATGTTTTTACACAGCAAAAATTATAAAAATCCTTTTTATATTTTTATTTTCATAAACAAAATAAAATTGTATCTTTTTTTTTTGTATATAATATATATCAAAATCCTTAAAAATTAATTTTAAATTGCATCCAGGGTTTTGCATAAGCATATATTTATAATTTTTAGGAAATTTCTAGTATAAAATCGTTGTTTTTGTTTTCGAAATTTTCAAAATAATAGGAAAAAATTGTATATTGTTTTATATAATGTGAAGCTTTACAAAAAAAAAAATACATATATACTGCATAAAAATTGCACATTTAATTACACAAATATTATACGCACTACCGAAACCGAACTCTACTCTATACTTTAAAATAAGATTGTTCGTGGACAGAAGTGCATGATGCTTGTTTCTGTTTGTTTTCTAAATGCATGCTGGCTCTGGCTGGCAGTGTAGTGCTAGTGCAGATATCAAAAAAACAACCGCATTCATGCTAAAATTTCATTTTTAAAAAAGCTTATACATATATACATATGTACTTCCCATCTCGCGTTATTCAAATACATAAGTACATATACTTACATACAATATATTTACATAATTATGTATGTCAGTACTCAGTACATACTCGGGTATTTACCTCTATTATCTACTATATACTATATAAAATATCGATGTCTTGATCATGCAAATTTGTTTTGACGTTGTGTCAGTTCGAAATAAACGATTTTGTGATAAGATCATCATATTATAACATAATGATAAAACAATAGAATTCTAAATAAATGTTTTACAGTAATTGTAATTGTTATTATATATACATACATTACATATATATGTATATTGGTACATACGTACGTATATGTATTTTTCTTATTTTATTGTTTTTTTTTTTTTTTTAATTTTTATTTTATTTCATTATTAATTAAATTTTAAAAATATGAATTCTTCATGATGTTCATGACATTATTATTTTATGCAGAAAATATTCAAAATGAACGCACAACAATATCAATTATTATACATATTACATACTTACATTATGTATAAATTTGTATTATTATAAATATGAAAAATGAAGAAATATAATGTAGAGAAAAAAAAAATTTGTTTTTTCAGTACATATTATTATTCAGTGAAATATTGAATACATTTCGAAAATTCAGAAATAAATATATATACATATAGATATGCATGAATAATTGAATACTTATGTATGTATATGTACATAGATTACAAAAACAATAATGTATATGTATATATATACAATTTAGGATGTAAAAATATAAAAATTTTACATATAATAAGTAATAGTTGGAACTGTTTTAATGCGAAATTCAATTATAAAATTATGTAAAATTCTTTAAATATATTATAGATGCATATATAGTATGTGCGGTTATATATTTATAATATCAAATATAATATAAGATAGAATGAATTTTTAACAAAATCACAGGTAGATATACCTATTTCTAAATATGTATATGTAAATATGTACATTTATTCGTGAAAAAATATAATAAATTTAATAAAACATTAAAAGGTATAGGTGCAAGTTAATAAAATTCATATTTTTATACATATTGATTTACAATTATTATTATTTTTCGCATAATATCTTTGGAAAAAAAAAAGAGTTAATTTATCGATATATATACTTATTATATGTATATAGGTGGTTATGAGAAAAATGGTTATACATTTACAAGTGTATTTATAGTTTTTTGATAATTTTTATGTTTTTATTTTCTTTATTCTTTTTTACAACAATAACTATATTTAATTAGGCTATAATTAGGTCAAGATATTAAGATATTTTTAATTGCAAAATTAATTTTTTATCCTATTAACATGTTCTTTTTTATCTTTTCCTTTTCCTTTTTTTTTGAAAATATACATACTAGGTATTGTACCTACATTATATAATATTATTATTAGTTTCAACTAAAATTATTACATTATTTCATAAAATAAATATTCATGATAATTAAGTAGTTTAATATTTAACTTGTACTATATGTATAGCTTACGTATATGTAATCAACGAATATTTTACATACATTATGTATCTTGTAAAATACATATATAAGTATAGTAGATATTTAAAATCTTTTATACTGTGCGATTTATTATATTATCAATTGATTGCAGTTTCATTTCAATTAGATATAAGTGTATACATACACATATCAAATAAGTACATTTACACAAAAATATTTATAATACACCGAGTACAGAGTACATAAATATATAAAAGTATACGAGTATATTTGACGTTTAAAGATAATTAATATTCTTTATTATTTTGAGAAAATATTTATAAATTAAACGGTTATATTATGTAAGTATGTACATATATGTAATATGTTTTTATATACTCATCGTATATGTATACATATTTATTTATGTATTAAAATAAATAAAATTGTTTTATAATATAAATTATATTACATATAATATAATGCTTCTATATATATGTACATATGTCGTACATATATAATTATGTCTATATTTGTAGCGAATTTACACATTTTAAATAGACAAATTCTCTCGCAGTCACAGTATGTACATTATAATATAAAACTACATTTTAAATTTTATATATGTATATACACTATATGTATACATACATATGTATTTATGTACATACATAATCTGAAACTGCATTCTGTGCTGCAATTATAGACGATTTATGCAATATACAAAATTACTTATTTTATACTTAATTCATAATATGTATTTTTTTTTTTGTATATTATACAAATATGTACGTACATACATGTACATAAGCAACATAAACTAAATTTATATTTTATTACCATTATAAAATATATAATACCACTGTACTAATATATGTATGTATATATGTATATAATATGCTATAAAAAATAACCATCTTCATATGTGCATACATATATGTACTTATATATTATTTTTTTTAAGAAAATTTTATATAGCTTTTTTTTTTATTAAAATATATATAAGATTGCTAAATAAAAAACTTTATTTTTCAAATTATTATATGCATGCATAAAAATGTATAAATATGTAATGTACTTTTATATTCATTTACATTGGGAAATAGGAAAACAATAATTATCATTTTTTTAATTACATATATCATATACTTATATGTATTTAATTTCATTTTTATTTCTTTGATATGATAACATATATGTATGTAACTCCATCGAGTACCGAATAACCGATATGTCTTTTCATTTACATTTGATAATAAATAAGTAAAGTATACCTATATACATGTATATATCACATAGACACATGCAATATACAGTATAGAAAACGTTTTGATAATATTATATTATACATATGTATATACATTGAATATAATAATAATAATTTATAACAGTTTTACACTAAATTTTTTTTTTTTTATATAATATATCCATAAATGTTTATATAAGTATAACCATAGAAAAATAATAATATATAATTAAATATTATATTATTTGTCTATAATACAAAGCATATATGTATATACCTAATAATATATGTACATATTATATATATGTACACCTTTAAGAGTAGCTAGCACCAAATCTGATTTCTTTTGCATCACATATCTTCGAAACTATTTTGACCGATTTTAATGAAGTTTGAAATATAAATATGTACTTTGAAAGGATATTTATGGTACCTATACTTAAATGGGATACTATTTTGAAAAATGTCATTGTTACATTTTTATACATGGTGTCGAATTTGTCAAAATTGAGATTTTTCGGTCTCCAAATGCACCACACCACGTATGTACAGAAAACACAGATTGAACAAATTTTTTGAAATTTTTTATATATAACTATAGATAGCCTGAAGGATATTGTATTCTTTAAATGGAGCATATTTTTGATTTTTTGCGGTGTTCAATGTACCCAGGGTTTTGCAAAAGCATAATACTTAGTATGGAAGTATATTTATAATTTTTATAAAATTTCTATACAGTGTAAAATCGTTGTTGTTGTTAGATCCTAGCCTTAACATTCATATTATTTTCTTGTAACATTTATTATCTATATGTATATGTACATCTATGACTATGGTATATACAATGTGTTTAATACATAATGTCTAAATAAAATTGATATTTTTCTCATATAATTTTGTACTGCACGATGGTATCCGGTAATTACCTTGTTTTTCTGGCCAATTAAGATTCAGTCAATAAAGATCATTCATTCAATATTCAATCATAGATTTTATTTAACATGTATATACATATGTACAATCTGTTAATGTGTTTCAACATTTTCAGAAATTTATAAAATTGATCAAAATGTGACAATGATAGCTATCTAGTAATCATTAACTATATTTTACTTGATGTATGTAAATATGTATATGTATATAAATTTTCATACATATATGTGTGTAATCTTATATGTTTGTGTACATGAAAATTAATAAAAATATTAATAATATATAATAATAAGAAATATGTTTACATTTTTATGTAGTATATGACATTCTATATATACTGTTTATACGTTAATATGTATAGTTTATACATATTATACATCGATATATGTACCTATACAAGAATATGCATATACACAGACGGGAAAAAATTATGGTACAATATTAATTTTTTCATGAAAAGAAAACGTGATCATACTAATCGATCGATAATATACGATTTTTAGCAATTTGCCACACGCTAAAAGGAAAAACATAATTGCCTTCATGTGATAGAAGCACGTCCATAATATGTCTCGACTTAAATTAAATCGAATAACATTGATTATTTTTAGACAAAAGTAATTGAATAAAATGTCACAAAATGTCAATTGCCAAATTAAAAAAAAAAAATTTATTACAAGAAAAAAAAAGATAGATTAAGAAGATTCTACAAGATATTGTTAAATATCCATTCTATGTGAAATCAATGCCAAAACAAAATATGAATTAGGTCTATAATTTGTTAAAAGAAATATAATTTTTCTTTTCTCATATTATATATACATTTTATGGAGCACTTTATTTCGAAAAAATTTTATGTTTGTACCATAATTTTTTCACGGCTCTGTATATATACATATATATTTGTATGAACATTTTTAATACAATAATTATTGTATGTATTATGCTTAAAAACTTTTATATTATATATGAAAGTATGTATAAGTATAAAGTTAATTGGCCAAACAACTTTCACTCTATATAGAAAAATCGATAAATGACACAATAATTGCATGATTTGAAACATTTATTTAAAAAAATTTAATAATGCACGTATATACAAGTTTTCTAAGATATGTATAACAAAGCAATATATGTATATAGTAGATACTGTAGAAAAAAAAAATAATAATAACATTACCAAATTAAATATTAAAAAATAAAATAACCTTATAATGTTTATAAATCGATTAAATTTTGCTATATATTGTATTATTATTATTTTAAAAAGAAATTTAATATTAAGAAAGCAGATGTCAGCAACATAATTTTTGTTTTTCATTTAATTTTTTCTCCTATACATATATCATAATATATATATGTATTAATAGATATGTATCTATATATATATATAGGTTCTAAGTAGTAGGTACCTATATTCATATACACTACTTACTTTGTTTTAGAAAATATTTAAGAATGAAACGTTTACAGATACATATTAATATAAACATATTAGATATTTTTATGTGTATATATAAAATTTTGTATGTATGTATATGTATTTATAATAAAAATTAATGTATATGTATATACATATTTAATCTAAAAAAAAAAATTTTGTTTCTATTTTGCGTGTATTATATGCATTGTTTTGATTATACTTATGTTTATTTGAATTTATGTACAAAAATACTTTATGTATTACATATAACATACTTATGTATAGTATATATGTATGTATAGAATACATTAATAATTCATATATTGCATACTTTTAGTTATAAAAATTTATTTACAAATAAGTGTATTTATGTACAATGTACGAATACACCTATATACATACATATATACATTTTGTTCATAAATCATGAATTTGATTTCTTATTTCAGTGTCAAGTGAAATTGAAAATTTTCCTGTCACTAATCATTTTGTATTTAATAAATTATATGTATGTACATGTACGAGTATACATATAGTGATTTAAGACAAATTTTATGGTTCTCGAGGGAGAGAATTAGAAAATTTACTTATATATATAAATATAAGTATAATATATATACTATATATATGTATGTATGTTTGTATATTTACACAATATAAATATTTATGTATATATAAATACTTATATGAATATGTTGTTAGAAAGATTTATTCTTATTATTATTATTTATTATATGTATACGTACATTATATAAGATATAATTATATTATACATACATATATATACCAATAATTGTACGATTTATGTAAAAATATAATACATGCGTATATTATGGTTTTACATATTATTATAATACAACTATTATACCTACAACATTTTTATAATGCATATCATATATAATATAAATATATAATATGTAATGTATAGCTATATATTTAAGTATAAACTATAAATATATAAGTTTATTTGGAAATAATTTCTGTTATTATTTTTCCATTACAATGTATGTATACATACATCCATATGTACAGGGTGATTGGTAATAAAGTGTTTTAACATAGATATACCAATCGATTTCTTGAAGTGCGTTGTTTTGATCAGCGTTTACGATGAGATATCTTTTTCGTAAGATCCCTTCTTCACCTCTTTTTTAGGGGTTGAAACTTTTTCGTCTATATATGGCATGGAAATGATCTCATATACAAAACGTTATAATGGTTATAACTTCTGTTCAACATATTCTACAAAAATGTTAATAAATTTTTAAAAGGCTAAATATTGTTGACATGATATTATTTTTATTTTAAACGATGATTACAACACTTCAAAGGAATCGATTGGTATACTCGTACTTACATATGTTTGAATACTTTATTACGAATCATCCTGTATATACAGTATAGAAGTATAGTATAGGTAATCGTACATACAAGATACAAATGTGATTATTATTGTTGTATAAAAATATATTTATATATACGTATATAGTATATGTCGTAAAATATGTATGTTTTTATTCCTTCATATTATTTCATAATTATATTAAGATAATACACAATATACCTATATGTATAATAGGTACTCGTATAAAAATTTATTGACTTATTTTATTAAATTTGTTTTTAAGACCAATTTCCAAAAGATGTAACTGATAATAAAGTAGTTTCGTGTACACATATATTTGCATTTATATATGTATGTTTTTGTGTGTATGTATATTGTATTGTATTTTTGTATATATATAGATGTTTATTTAAAAATAGAAAATATACACAAATGACTTTGAGTATTTTTTATTTGCATAAAATGTTAAGTGTGTAATATACATAAATGTACTTGTGCGTATAAGCATAAATTTGTAAAATTATTATTTATTGTTATATAAATATGAAATATGGTGGGTGAAATAACGGTACAAAATTAAAAGGGCAAAAATGTATATTCAAAATTACTGTGCATGCGTATATAATATGTATATGTAACTATATGTATACCTGTATGTATGTAACATATTTATTTATTTACACTTATGACGACTATGTATATTACCTATAATACAAATACGTTTTTTTTTTCGTTAGAAATGTATAAATTAAGAAGTTGATTATAAGAAATTGCGATTGTTTGTACATGTAATATATGAATGTGTATATGTGTATATACCTCTGCTATATAATTCGTGTGGTAAATATAATTAGTCTCTTAAAATATTTTATAGTTAAATCTTGAAATTTTTTATATATAATGTACGTTTATTATACAAGTAAGTATGTATGTATTTACATTACTTATATTTTATTGTACATAAATATATGCATATATCATATACGAGTATGATGTTTCTTTTTCTTCAAAAATAAAAAAAAATCTACTTATACCTAAATTTTACACGGTGTACGTAAAAAATATAATTTTTTTTCTAAATATTGCTTAAATAACTATACAACTGTGATCAAAAATAAAATGTGAATTTGTTTATAAAATAAAAAATCTTTATATAAGTATTACACATTCTTCCAAAAATAAATCCATATCGTGTTGAAAATTCTTCCATGAATATAAAGCTTTATACCAATAGAACAGCTTTATAATGATTTTAACTATAATGAAAGCTTTTTAAAAAAAATCATTTCAAATGCTTTTCCTCATTTTTTACAACCCAACCAGTGTTGCATTTTGAAAAAAATATTTGGTAGTACTTCGGACATCTAAAGAGTAGTACAGAGTAGTACGCTTGGATTTTTTCATACATTACGAGTTTTATTTAATTTTACGAAGTTCCTGGACCCTAATGCGTATAGTAATAAAAGTAAAACAATAAAAAAATTATATTTAATAACAATTGTTTATTATTTTTATTGTTTTTATGTACTTTGTGTACTTATATAAAAAAAACACTAGGAATTAAGAATTAGACCATCTTTATTCAAACTTCGTTTTTAAAATAAAATTAAAAAAAGTAACATTATCACAAAACTGAACAAAAATAAACAAAAATTTATATACATAATTTGAACATTATACTATAAAACAAAAACAAAAACAAAAGGAAACTTAACGAATAACTTTTTTATAAAGATATTGATATATGAGTACATAGCCTCTGCATTCTGTAACAGTCTTAAACATTTAAGCTTTTCAGTAAATTCTTTGACGGCTTCCAATTGTGGCAATCATTATTTGCTAACAGGCTCTTTGCACCTAAAATTCCATTTAAAGTTTCATTTATCATTCTATTTCTTTTTTCATTCTTTATTAATTGTACTTGAGAAAAGATACGCTCTGCTGCAAGCAAACATAAAACCTAATGCAAGATACATAAAATCATGATTTCCTGAAAAAGTAGTACAAAGTGGCAGAGAGTAGTACAGTAGTACAGAGAACCAAAAAGTAGTAAAATACTACAATTGTAGCACAAAATGCAACACTGAACCCAACGTCAGTGTGAAAATGAAGGAGATATATGAAAAATCCACTCTGACATACGAAATCTACGCTGAATTGTAAATATAACTTTATGCATTTATTGCTGTTACTATATTACCATATTACCTATTACGTGCTATTACTATATTATATATGCATGTAAAAAATATATAATCGATTGGTTCGTCAATAATATTTGCTGCCAATCATTAAAAGTGAATGTAGCGTAGCTTGGCAAAAAAAAAAAAAAAAAAAAAAAAGAAAAGGAAAATAAAATACTTTTGTTAAAATTATAAAATAAATATGTATATCATAACAATTAAAGAAAACGTGATAAATATAGTAATTTTTAAAATATTACATATCTATTTGTATACTTATTTGTACATATACACATGCATATATGTGAATTTAAATTAAATATATGTGCATGTGAAGATATGTACATAAATATGTACATACAAACGAGTACATTTAAAAAAGTTATACAATCATAATTACTATATAGATTTATAAATAAATTTGCATTATTTTAGTAATAATATATTGCAGTACATTAATGTAGGTTACTTATGTATGCGTATATGAAGTATACCGTATATGTATGTATTATTTTGGAGATATGTATATAATATGTTATGTATTTTATGCTTGTATATACTTTAATATTATTTTTAAATATTTAACGTATATTAAATGCCTATACATATACACGCATATTACGTATACATATAAGATACATTACGTTTGTCGGTTTGTCATTTTCAAAAAGATAAAATAAACATAAAACTGGATAATTATAGAATTCCTCTCTTACTTATATATTTTTATTTCAATTCATTCAAGAAACATTCCAAATTGATTCATTCATACATATACATATATGCATATATGTATGTATTAGTATTGTATATAGATAAATAATTTATTTTATTTTTTTTTCAACATTATATTTAGTTTTATTTTTCTTTTTTTAAATCCACGAATTAATTACTTTCCTTTATTGGTTATATAGATTATATATATGTATATATGTATGTACATATATAAACATTATATTAATATAAAATATGCGTATACGTATATATATATATATAAATATGTATTTTATTTATAGGTATAATTATGTTAAATATGCGTACATAAAATTTACTAGAAATCATGTTTATTGTATTTAATTTCGCATAAAATTAAAACGAAAATAATAATGTTGCAATATAATTACACATACATATATATATACATATAACATACATACATATATATTTTATCACATACGAGATACGAGATATACAAGTACTGTGAACACATAATAACGCGCGGTTATATTCGATAAAATTAAAATATGTACATATGTATATGTATGTTTTGCACAACATATATTATGTACTATATTGGTATTATGTATGTATATATGTATATATATATACATATGTGTTACTTTATAAAATTAAAATTCATATACACAAAATACATAAAAATGCGAAGATGATTATTTTCAAATATTTTTGTTGATAATTTTGTTTTTTTGTTTTACTGAAAAATTATTTTATTTTTTATTTATTTTTTTTTTTTTTGTGCATAATTAAAAAGATTACATATTTTATTTTTTGATTTAATACGAATACATAAATATAATACATATATATATAAATGTAGATATGGAATAATATATTACATACCTATATTATGTGTATGTATATAGAATTATTAAAGAATATGTTGGTGATTGTTGATATGCTATTCGTATACTATTATTATACTTACTTTACTTTCAAAATTATATTGAAACTAATTAATATTAATTTCACTATTATGCGAAAATTTTTTATTACAAATACATAATATAAATTGCATACACGCATATATCAATATCAATATAATATAATATAAAATATAAATATACCTAAACATATATAATAATGTACTTATTATACCGTTTTATAAATGATATGATATTGTAAAATTATACTTGGACATTCGACGCGTTCCTTAAGATTGTTCGTTTGATGAATATTTAATGATATAGTGTGTGCTCTTCTAAACATAACTTTATACGTATATACATAGATATATAGACATACACATATATGTATGAATATACACAGCTGATTCATTTATATGTCACAATGTTAAAAAAATTTTATAGATAGATATGTACCTAATGTATATGTATACAATGTACTTATACATTTATTTTATATTATTATTTTAATTTTTATATTTTATGTATTACTTACTATTAGCTGCAAGTTCTTGTTTCGCTGGAATTTTTTGATATTTGATATTTAAGACTAGTATATTCCATCATTTATATTATATTGTATGTTCTCATACACAAATTTTTTAAACCAATGCCATACCGGCCTTAGACGATTATTTTCGATGAAATAATTTTAAAAAATAGCATGGGGAGCACGGTGGCACAAGTGGAAGAGCAACTTGCCACTGATGTCGAAAGTGCTGGTTCGAGTCTTGCCCATGGCAAAATTAAGAAAAATAATTTTCAAATTTTTCCCAACTTCCATTACCCCCAAAGGTTAACTCAGCTTTCTAATAGGTTGTTGGAAAAAATAGGTTAAGAATTGTTAATTAGTAGTCTACTTGCTGACAACAACCAACACAAATAATATTATATTAGAGCATTACATCCAAAATAAATAGAACAGTGAAAGTCCTGCAGGTTCACTTAGAGTTGTAGTGCTATGAAAGAAGAAGAATATTTCAAATAGCATATATCAACCTTAGATGACTATTTTCGAAGAATATCCAATGTAATACCAGATTTAGTTGACCATTTGAAACACCCTTACAGCTATCGGTGCGCATTGCGCAACCACTATTGCACTATTTGAGATTCGGGACCATTTCTATCACACACACAAACATCATTCATTTCCGATGAGTTTTTGACTGCAGACTAAAATATAGGCACACACACGTCCAATCTCATTTATATGTATAATACATTTTATTTACATTCAATATCTTTCGCGTTCATTCCTTTATTTTTATAAAAAAATATACATAACATACTATAATGTATATATACGAACTAAAAAGTAATAATAAGAAGAAAATGAGTAAAAAATAATTTATATTATAGATTGATAGTCAATAATTTAAAAATTTGTACCTCATTTATTTTTATTTTTTTTATTTTTGATTTTACAATTATTTATTATTTTGTTATTTACTTAGTTTTCTTATTTTAAAAGTTATAATAAAATAATTTTATAGTACATTTACATGTTGTATATCTAAGTATTTTGTATAATATGAAGAGTATTAAATAATATGTGTGTATTTTTTTTTGAATTTTGATGTGCATGAAAAATATTTTAAAATTGCGTATATACGGAATTTTATAAGAATTGTTATAAAGTACTTATTTATATGTACTTCTTATTTATACATATACATATTATGAGGTAATGCGCGACTATTATGCAGGTATTATAGATGATATATAGACTGAGAATCGTATATTTTACAACATAATGAATATAATTTATGTAGTATACACTATGTGTGTTTTCAATTTTAATTCTAAAATAAATAGGTAATAATAATAATCTAGATATAGTGTTTACATTTAGGTACTCGTATCGATATATTGTATATTATTATATATGCAACATGTATGTATAATAATCAAATATGATACAATTATATATATGTATATTATATATATGTATAATTTTATACATAGTGTACAAGATTTGTATGTAATTTACTATGTACCATGTAAATATGTACATATACGTATATATGCGATGAATAGTTTTTATAAATTATTTTTATATTGATTTAATGTGGTTTACAAGAAATTTATACCGCTCACATATAAAAATAATTTCATGGTTTACAATTACTTCTACTTTAATACATTATTATTATTATTATTATTATTATATTATCATATTATCGTCATATCATTATTTCTTTATCATCTATATTAATCTACTTATATAAATTATGTTCAAAATAATAATGATAATCGATTGAAAGTTTATAAAGTACAATCGCGTATATGTATATGAATAAAGTTGTTGTAGATATTCGTATATATTTTTAATTTTTTTATTTTTTTATAGATATATATATATTTTTCATAAATATAAATGCTGATCTTATTCATATGTATTAACAAGGAACAATTTTATTATATGCCAATTATTATGATACGTAAAGGGTTTCCAATAGGAGTGATATAGAACTTTTAAATGTATAACAGTCGCCATGTTTGTCGTCGGTTAACTGTCAGGGGTAAGTGACGTTTATATTCAGCATATCTTGATAAGTAATCACGGACATATACACATACACACAGTCGCACAACGTGATGAAATTTTTAAAACTTCTTATCAAACCTTTTTTGTTCAGTTTGAGCAACATTTTCCAAAAAAAAAAAAAAAAAAAATCTTCAGCGATGAAGCCCACTACTGGATAAATTGTTTTGTCAATAAACAAATTTGCCGAATTTGGAGAGATGCTGATAGTCGAGCGACAATTGCATCCACAAAAAATTACCATGTAGTATGGTTTTTGTGACTTCTGGCATATATTGACCATAATTTTTTTCAAAATGACAAAGGTGTGGATGTATAACCGTGACTGATGAGCGCTACCATTCAATTATTTCAATTTTTTTTTAAATGAATTTACATAAAACTGATTTGTCCACCATATCTCTCTCTCATTTTTGCTGAAACTATATAGGTTTATTGAGATTGAAGAGACCTGCTGTCAATTATGGCCACCAAGATTTTGCGATTTTATACCTCTAGACTTTTTTTGTGGAGTAATATTTGAAAGCAAATATCATCAATGTTATTGGTGAGATACAGCCCGATTTGTGTGCCAGATTCGAAAATTTGACTATATTCATATTCGCTTTTCCGAACGCTGTCGTCGAGGTTTCATATGAGTAATACACCATCGAATATTATTTCAAAATAAAACAAAAAGTATAGTATAAATAATATTTTGCAGTTTTTATTTTATACCACATCAAAGTTCTGTCACTCTTATTGGATAACCCTTTATAAGTAAGTATCTTAATTTGTAATTTGTATACATACATACATACATATATGTACATGCTATATGTGTATAATGGTTCTCGCGATTATGCTCATATACATTATGTATGCACTTTCTCAATTCTCATTACCTATTACCATTATGTATTAGCATATTTTATTGTTTTCTAAATACAATATACAATAAATGTTTATTATTGTTATTGTCATTATTGATGCGGATGAACTTATAGTTAAGTTGTGTGGCCTAAAAAGGTTTTTTTCTTCTATTATTCCATAACTATTTTTTTATATTGTTTTTTCTGCAAATTTTATTATTATAGTTTTAGAATATTTGAATATTAAAATGTAATATAAGTATGTATATATGTATGTGTATTCTTGTTCTTGGATACTTAAATATATGCAGTACATTATATGTGTAAAAGGAAAATTATGAAATGTATACACATTTCATACAAACATATCCTCTATATATAATGTATGTACCTATACATTAAATATATGTAATTTTAATGTGTATATATGTATGTAAACATATACAGATATTATTTTATTTGAAAAAAAAAAATGAAAAAATAATCTTTGTTGGTACGTACGATATGATTATTATTGCTTGTTACTATAATTATTATTGTTATTTTTATTATTAGTATTATTCCAATATTGACGTTATTGTTATTGATGACAAGAAACTTGTTGAGTGAGACATTGATTTAAATAAGTACGTATACGTATATATATATACGAGTATATACGTATATATATATGTGTACGAAAATTGTGTATTGGATTTATTTTGTTTCTTTTGTAGATAGAATATCTATGCGTACTACATGCGTACATATAATAAGTGCTGTGCGCAAATATACAAGTATTCATATAAATATATATTATAAGTTTTTGTACGTTTTTCTGTTTTTCTTGTATTTAATTTATGTTTTTTTTTTCTTTGTTTTCGCACATATCATATACTTAATATATTATACATTATGTATATTGTTATGGTAATTTAAAGAAAAGAAAAAAAAAATTAAAATGTTTAAATATTCAAATGAGAGTGTAATAAAAGTGAAATAAATTATTGTAAAACTAGGAAGAAAACAAAAAAAAAAAAAACAGAATTAACAGCAATAACAACAACAATAAAAATTAAATCAATTTGAAAAAAGAGAAACCGCGAAAAAAAAAAGATTTTTTTTTATTATTTTTGTTTTTTAACTTTAACTGATGCATATTACTACTTACATATTACATATTAATAGATCTGCATTTATATGCATAATAATAATATGCATGTACATATATGTAATATGTATAAAAAGGGTATATTATAGGTGACACATCATGACGTTAAAAAACTATACTTATTATTATTGGAATTTTGCAATAAAAATAACATATTATATGAGTATGCATATGCAAGTACTTATGTATATGTGTATAGAGATGGAGACAAGCAAACGAATAAACTGCAAATTATGATGATAATTTTTGTTTTTTTTTTTTTTCAATTGCTTTTATTATTTCAAGAAACTAATAATAATTATTATTGGTACATATTATAATAGTTATTATTTGTATTATTTTATTTGTGTTTTTCTTTTATTTTACTTTTATTTTATTATTTTTTTTTTTATTTAACAAAAACTTTTCTTTACAATATTCTTGTGTATTTATGTATACATACATAATATACTTATTCGTATTATTACATGTATATATGTATGTATGTATGTATACACATATAATGAACAATTTGTTATAAAGAATACGTGATTATTGTTTTAATTTATAATAATAATAATAATGATAATAATGAAAAGAAAACATTTATAGTTTTCAATTTTTTTTCATTTTTAGATATTTCAATATTTTTTTTTCAAAGTATTTTATTTATATTTTACATATATTACTTAGGTATCTATATACATACATATAATTTATTTATTTTAAGTTTTTTAGTTATATTATTTGTGTTTTTTTGTTTGTTTTGGGTTTGTTTTGTGTGTAGTTTTTTTTTTTTTTTTTTTTTTTGCAAAATTTACAATATAATGTATAATTTCTTTATATACATATTATTTATATGTATGTGTATATGTAGATATACCTATATAAATAGATAATAATAATATAAAAAGTGAAATTTTATATAAATTTAGTGTGAAAAATGGATTTACCCAGTAAAGAAAATTTATTACTTTTATATATTGAATAAAAATATGTAATAATGGTAATATTAACTATAGTAGCCTACCAAAATATATATAGATATAACAACCTAGATATAAATGTTTATAATTTTTATATTTATACATATACATATTTGATGATGAGTACACTTACATATATATACATATAATATGCAAGGAGAAAGTTAAAAATATTTATTATACTTCATTTTATATGTTTATTATATGAATAGATTTCAACATATAAGTATGCTGCGTATATATGTATATATATATATATATATATATATATATATATATATATATATCAATATTAATTTTATCTAATTAAAACTATAGTCATGTTTATGTTACTTTCACAATATTTATATATGTACTAAATGTATACGGATTTATTTAGTAAATATTTTAATTGTTTTCTAAAAATTTTATTTGATTTTTATTACTTATTGATGATTTATTTAGGTATCTAATAATACAATTAATTTATTGATAGTGAATTTGTATTATGTATATTAATATATTTATGTATAGGCATGCTCCATTATGCATATTATATGCATATTTGTTATAATATTTGATGTTAATGCCTGTATATATACATATATTACTCATACGTCATACAGCTGTATAAGCATATATAAAATAAATAAATTTATTGAAATATGTATTATACATACTTAGAAATATATATTTCTATATGGTAAAATAAAATAAATATAATTTAATAATGAATCAAAGATATTATACATATGAAGTATGTATATATACACACTAATTTGCAATATGTACATACATGGACATACGCATAATTAATATTGAAACCATATAAATATACATATATACAACTAATATATTAGTTTAGTTTATAAGTTAAATTTTGCATTAAAATTTATTGTATTAAAAAATTATTTCTCATATTTTTCATTTGGTTTTTACAAAGTTTCATTTAATTTGCACAAATGTTTCATTCAATTTGCATAAAGTTTCATTTAAAGTGATAATGCTATACCTATATATAATTTAGATTTTTTAAGTATGTTCTTCACTTCTGTAAATTAATGTATTGTGGCATAACAAATATTAAAACTCCACAAAAAAGTCAAAACCTCCCTCCATAACTCGAATTTTTTTGCGTCTCCCTTTAAGTTCGAGTTATCGAGATTCCATTATATTACATAAATGTATGTAATTATAATACATATATGTCAGTATAATAAAAATAATTGAACAAAAATATTATAATTCTATATTATTCTGTGTAATATTTTGTATTTAATATAATAATAATATCTACAAAAGGTTTTTGTTTTTTTTTTTTTTTTGCTAAATAAATTAATATTATAGTTTTACTATGTATGTGTATTTGTATATTTGTATTATATGTGCGTATATATGAAATATATTAATTACAAATAATACGTACATATATACCAATTACAAAAAAAAAAAAAAAAAAAAAACAATTATGCCTATAATATAATTTTAAAAACGAAATAATAATAATAAATATCTACTGCATAATATAAAATATATTAAAAATAAAATGTAATACATATTATAAATTCAGTTGATGTTGAAGTCATTGATCAGGGTGAGCGTGCGCAATTGAAACGACTACCTTAACAAAATACTTACAAAATGATCCACAAACCGCATATAACTATTACTCGTATATAAGTATATAATATATAATATTCATTTAATACACACAAAAATTGTAATGTATCACCATATAATTTACCACTGGTTATCTGTTTTTTTCATATATGCATATACAATATATACATTTATATATACATACATATGTATGTATATTTAGGTTATATACGAGTATTATATATGTAGATTGTCACCACATTTTTTGCTTCTGATCTTTGATTCTGTTACTGATGATCATATACCGACATTGTTGATGATCATATGATATTTATATTTATTATACACACATATTAGTATTTATATCTACATACATACGTATATAGTATATAATATAATGTATGTGTAAATGTATCTTTACATATACATAAATTGTTTAAATTCACGTATAAATCTACGTTTAATATTATCTGAGAATTATAAAAATAAAATAAAGTATATGTATGTAGTATATATACGCGGTAATATTAATTCATTTATAAAACTGTACGTATACGAGTATATACATATAGAGTATATTATCATGTACATACTTATACATATATGTATATGCACTATATGAAAGGTAACAAAAACCTAACATGATCATTAAAAAAAAAAAAACAAAAATAAAATAAAAAAGGAATCTTTTGCAGGTGACCGCAAGGTGTGCTCTTATTTATGCGAATTTCACATTTAATATTGTTATACAAGCTACGTATACACGTACGTGTGTATACATATATTATGAACTTTGTTGCATTGATATAATATGTATCAATAACACGTCATTGATATGAAAATGTCAATATAAAATATCAAATCGATTGGGTTTTATTCAAATAGGCATGTAGTCTTTTGCAATAATAATATGTACATATTTTTCATATATTATTATTGATATAAGTTTAAGTTTTTACTTTTTATTTTTTTAATTTTTTTTTTCATGTTTATTATGATATCAATATGTGAAAGATAGATAATATATAAAAAAAAATTTTTTTTATTATTATAATTTTAATTCAGACTTATGTGTGTATACGTATGTCGGTACATATATGGAAAAATTGATTTGTTTTTATTTTTTTTTATTTTTTCTTTTTTTCTTCTTTTTAATATAAGTGCATGTATATATAAAACTATATAATTATGTATATGCATGTAAAATTTAGATAATTTTTGTATGTATATAGTATATATGTATGTGTATTTTAAAGTTTAAATTATGTATAGTGTAAAATGTGTAAAAGATAATATCCAGCTTCATTCTGGTAAAATTAGCAGATTCCTCCTAGTTTGCAGATTTTTAGTTTAAGTATTTAACATCGTTGCAGATTCTTTTAATTTCGTATTTTGATCATTGAAAAATTTCAGAATCTTAATGAAGCTGTCAATTCAAATCCGAAATCCGATAACTTTGCTATAATACACAGAGTGTATACAAAAAGTATTTGCTCACATAAAAATTCTATATAGAAATAATCAAATAGAAACATTCAATAAAATACATATGAATAAATTTAATTGTACAATTTATTTTTTTCCTTTTTATTTAGTTTTTGTTAATTATTTCAGTTTTTTCAGCAAACATTAATCAGAACCATCCAGAATATCAATTTTTTTTTTTTGGATTTTTCGAAATTTTTATATAAAAATACCTATAGTTTTTTAAATCGTTTTTTGATTGTGTAGTCGAAGTGTCAAGTTTGTATAGTGTATGTATGTTTATTGTTTGTGGTATAGAGTTGAGTTTTTTTTTTTTTTTTTGTTGAAAATCGATTTTTGAATTAAGATTGAGATGACGTAAATCATCGAAATTTCATATAAAAATTATTTACAGAACGTAAATCGAGAAGACGTAAATCGATTATTTACTGTATATACCTGCGTATATAAACCTACTATATATACGCGAGTATTATATGTATATTTGCTACAGAAAAGAAAAAACAAATTCCCAAATTAAACATTAAACATTTTTTTTTTTCATTTTCATTTTCATGATTATTATATTATATCAATTTTTCGATTTCATATATAAATTGATATCTAAAGTATAAACGGTATACGAGTGTATGTAAATGATAAGTGACAACCTTTATCATATCATATACCTTATGTAACACATGTAATTTAAATATTCTATGGATATGTATATAGATATAGGGTGTGTGCGTATGTATATTATATGTAAAAAAAAAAAAAAAATATGTAATAATATTAAATTAATAAATTCATTTCAAACAGACAACATCTACCTACATTTATACCTTAGCTCTGCAAGTATGGATATACAAGTATTTTATATACATGTGCTGTATGTATATATATGCTGTGTATGAATATGTATGTATATAATATGATACGAAAATAATTATATGTACATATATACATATGTATGTATATCTTAACTTCATGGTGGTCGATGATTTGATTTGCGGTTAAGTTTTATATTCAGATAAAAAATTTGCTACTGTTTTATATCTCTTAAAGAATGATCATAATAATAAAATAAATAAAAATAAATAAAAATAAAATAAAATGAGAATAATATGCAAAATTAGATAACAGTAATAATGTTACATACTTATATATGAAGCGATGTATATGTATGAACACATCTAAGATAATATGTAGTATATAGTATGTACATTCGCATGCATTTAGTTGTTTTATTTGTCGGTTTCCCTTTAACTAAAAAAAAAAAATTTACATATATAAACACAAAACACAGATATTACAACACAAAATGTCATACATATATATACATATATTCAATATTAAATGACTATATTAATATGCTTGTTTGTTATTAATATGATTATCATTATCATCATCAACATCATCATAATCATCATCATCATAATCATAATCATCATTATTATCATTATATTATTGTTATTATTATTATACATATACATACATAGGTACTAACTATATCGTTATTTTATTAATTAAACATTTTATTGATGCTACAAAACAAATATTACAAAATAACATACTCGTACATATACATAAGTATAAACATAAATATAATTTTTGTATTTTTATACAAATACATACATACATATGTACATATGTTATATGAGCATTTTTTTAATCGGCATATAGCTATCAAAATTAATTAAATTTTTTTCCGCAGTTCATCCTTTTCTTTTTATGGAAAAATTCTTATTTTTATTTTTGAAATGTATGTATGTATATGATATGCGATTATGTAAGCCATTGCATATAAATGTATATTAAGTATATGTATATTTGTGTGAATGTATATATAATAAAAGCAATATATAATGTACATACACTAAATATCATGTGCGTATACATACATACTCCTTATAATAAGGGTGTCCCAAAATAAATGCAAGATTTGAATTGTTATATAGGTTTTATTGAATCATAAAGTACACATCAGGATAGATTTATGTATGTATATATATGTAATAACACATTGGATAAATGTCCTGCATGGCTTTGCTAGCACATACGCATTCTTTTATCGAAATTTTTCATGATCATTTTGCATAAATTTGACTTAAGCGTTCGTTAATGCAGCGTTTTGAATTTTCTCCTTCAATATACACGCTTGCTTGTGGGCTTGTTGGCATATAGACTTAGACATTTTGCTTGTTAGCAATAGACCTTTGACTTCAAATAACTCCATAAAAAGAAATCTAATGGTATTAAATCACATGATATATAGGGAGACAAACATTATCATTGAAACCAGAGAATATACAGCCCGGAAATGTCAGTTGTCAAATGGTTTTTTTTTCTTTTAATAAGGGCGAATAGTGGCAACTTTAAATCTTGCGTTAATTTTGGGACACCTTTTACAATGTATGTGTAATAGATACATTACATACGTACATTGCAGAAGTATAGAATTATATAAAAAAAAAATTGTAATAAAGATAAAATTTAAAAAATTTTGACATTATTGATAAATTATTATTATATTTATAATTATGTATGTTATGTGTATATGTTTAAAAGATAAATCAAAGAAAATTTTGATAATTGAAAAATAATAATAATAAAAATGAAAAAAAAAAGTATGTATTTATTTTATTTTTATTTTAATTTTTTGTTTTTTAATAATTTGTAAGTATATACGCATGCATATTGCAATATAAAACGATATGATCGTTTAAAATACACAGTATGTATGCACATATATACTCGTATATGCACCGGAATTAGTACAGATATGTATAATTTTTTGAACATTGTTTTTTTTTTAAGTTTTTTTTTTTAGAGGTATCAATTAAAAGTTTTGTCATATTTTTTCTTATAATGTATATGTAATACTTCTTATTAATGTTATTAAGATGAAAGGTATAATTTTCCATATTAAGTATAAGTACAATTCTGTATTTATATTTTTGTATGTTATGTTGTATGCGCGCATATAAAATGTTCTCACATATCTACATATGTATATGCATGTCATATATGTATGTGTATATTAGTGTAATAACATTATGTAAGAGCATTAAAAATTCTTAAATAATTTTATTCTTATAAAAATTTAATACTTTATTCTCTTGTGTGTATATTACATTACAACATATTATGATCTCTGTTATATATGTATGTTATGCAAGTACTACATGAGTGTAATGTAGTATATATTACCATTACCATATGAGAGCAACAAAAAAAAAAAAAATAAATAAAACAACAAATAAATATTTTGCTGTGTTGCTTGACTATATCAAGATAGCATAATGATCGTCTTTTGTCGAAGACATTTGTCTGAAAAGTTCTTTTAATTTCAACTTGGGTGGTCTTATTTATATATGTACAAATAGGTATGTATGTATATGCATCTTAAAATATATGTATGTATATACAAAACTTATTGCGTACAACATACAATATAACATCTTATATAAAGATATGAACATATAACATATACATTATATATTCGTATCCATATATATACGAATATGTGTTTGTATGTGTACCTTTCCTCAATTTAACAAAAATAAAAATTTTATAAAAAAAAAAACAAAAACAAACAAAGAAAAAATAAATAAAGCAGCAAAGTTATAAAAATAAATGTTAGTCATTGTTTTTTTTTTTTTTTTGCATTTTGCATTTTAATTTTGATTTTGATTTTTGTTTTTTTTTTTTTTTTTGCATTCACTTATATATACGCTTATACATACACAAATATATGTCGTGTATATTATACGCGTTTTTATATAAGTATAAACATTTAATATACATATAATTAATGTTAAATACATACTGTGGATTATTGATTTTAACATTTTTTTGTTTAATTATTATTGTAATTTTGTATAAGGAAATATAGGTATTAATTTGTATTTTTTTTCATTTTATTAAATTTTTATCTTTTTTTTTTTTTTTAATAATTTTTATATAAATTAATTGTTATGGTATAGATACTATAATTATTATATGTACTTATTTTTATGCAATTTATAACGGTAATGTGTATTACTGTAAATGTATGTAAATGTTATACTTCTTCTTCTATATATAGGTGCACGAGTATGTGCCAATTATTTTAACATTTATTCTATAAATACGACAAATGTTACACATATATGATAGTAAAAAGTCTAGAAATCACTTCAATGAAAGACCTGGCTCACATATAGAACTGTAGTGATATAAGTATTTATATGATGAAGAGGATAATAATAATACATTGGCCGTCTGAAATGTTTCTGATAGCTTAACGTATAGAATCAATAATATTTTTTTCGCTCAATTTATGTTTCATTCTTCAATATTATCTTCTTTTTAAGTCTTCACACACTTTTCAATGATGCTTTAATCATCATAATCCTTTTAAATAATAGTTTTCATATTGCTCTGCAAAATATACTTCT
This sequence comes from Villa cingulata, assembly GCA_951394055.1. Classification (NCBI taxonomy): domain Eukaryota; kingdom Metazoa; phylum Arthropoda; class Insecta; order Diptera; family Bombyliidae; genus Villa; species Villa cingulata. The sequence goes on along the minus strand of OX596017.1, from coordinate 907,808 downwards.
CTTTGGATAAAATGACATCTTCATTGATGAAAACTTCTGTCTTCGGAACCAAACTTTAAGTCTATAGGAAACAAGAAAAATTCGCTAGGAATAAAATCTGGGTGAACGAATACATATACGGTGAACGATCAATCAATTTAAATCGAAGTTCATGAATTTTGTATTCGATTTTTTTCTCCTTTTTATCAGAAACGCACTGATTATAAGCAATGCAAATATGACTAACAAACAAAAAACGAGCGTCCAAAATTACTATAATTTTTACAGTCATCTTGCAAGGCATGTAACATATCCTCGTATATCAATATGAGTTCGACAAGAAACGTCATCTTCATTCCGAGGCTAGAAAATTTTTAGACAGCCGTATGTGTGAATATGTATTTTGTTTTTGATTGTATTGTATTTAAAAGTGTTTGAAAATATAAGTGTAAACATTTCAAAGTCATACAACTGTTTAAAATCCAAGTTATAAGTAGTACTTTAAATATACAACGGTATAAGTACGAAATTTGTTCGAAATAAATAATTACTTTTGTAAGCACTGTATAGCATTGAGATTAATGACAAAGATGTAAAAATATTTTTATTGTATTTTTAATATAAATTTATGAATATAAAAAATATGTGACATTAAATCTAAACAAATTAAAAAATAAAAATAAATAAATACAATAAAATAAAGTAGTAAATATACAGTAGATACATTATTTTCTAAAAAAAAAAAACATTTTTAGTCACATATTTATTATTATTTTATTTCTGATTAACTTTAGTCTCCAATATAAATAACAATAGTAATAATAATAATTAAATGACACTTTGAAATTGTATGTACATTATGTATAGCTTGTTATAAATTCGTAGCGAATAGAATATATGCGCAGTGAGAGTATGGCGTCATGCTTTGAGCGAGGTTATAATTGTAGTGGTTACACTTTTTCAGGTTTATATGGGAGAAAAACACAAATACATATAATCATTTTATGTACATATTTAATTTCAAGAGAAACATGCGCAGATTATTCGCTGGGAATTTTGAACAAGCTATACATCTAAGTATATATACGCACCTAAATACTATATAATTATTTACTATTTTATATAAATACTTACTCACTTATAGTATTATTACATTATTACAATATGACATAAATAATTTTTTAATGTCAATAATTAAATATTTATTTAAAATATAGATAATGATAATTTTTCTTGACATGTTTACTTAAAAATTATTATTATTATTATTAAATGTTATTATGCTAAAATGTATAAAAACAAAAATTACATTATGTTTTTGTGTACATATAATGTACGTACATTACAATAAATTATATATGTAAAACATTTTCATATATTGTAATGCAATTATACCTCCTATACTATTATACTCATACATATGTGAGCATTTACAAGGTATAAACTTAATTATATATTATAAAGTAATAGAAAAAAAAAAAACAAACAAACAGTAGTTGTAAATTGAATTAATATAATTAATATTATATTATGATAAGTTGATTTGTCTAATTTCATTTTATAATTAATTGAAAAATTATGCAAATGCGCATTCGATCACTATTTAACTAAATACTATATACTATGTTGTATTTCTATATATGTATACATTATATCTAACTATATGGCGGTTTGATTTTGCTATTAAATTTTATTAGAATTTTTTAGAAACGCAAAAATACACAGACGTGAAAAAATTGTGGAACAAAAATAAAGTTTCATAAATAGAAAATTTAATCATCATGTCTCTTAATTTTTGCCTTAAAACATTATTCATTACTTATTCATTAGTTTAGTTTACGTCTGTGAAAGTTTCATCCTGATGTTATGACGAGGCATATTTTTGGGTTTCGTGACTGAGAGTTTATTTTTTTTTTAGGTATGCGATTGTCGGCCCTATAAACTCAACCTCTAAGTGGAAAATAGTTCCATACTTATTCTGTCCCTTCACCTTCCTTTAGTAGCTTGTCTCCAATAGGGGTTAAATGGTATTATTACGAGAAAGCGAAGTATGAAGAGATAGAAAAGGTGAGATGCTTCATTTCCTTAGATTCACCATTGGGTGCACTTCACAATCTTTAGTCGATGTTCTTACTTGACATGAAAACTTAATCATACAGACATAAATATACACGATTTTTAGATCCTGAAATTAATGCTAAAACAATTAGAGGAGATCTACAGACTTTAAGGTTGTTAAACAAATTATTGAATTTATTTTTTTTTCATATAGATTTGTTATAATTTTTGTTTACTATATCTCCCCTGATTTATTCAACAATTATGCTTGTTCCATAATTTTTTTACATTTCTGTATATTATATATTATATATATTACATGTGGGTCTGTGTATAAAATGTATTACCTGTTTCCTATATCTACACATTAATATATAATATGCGTAAATAGGTATAGACTACACCTAGAAATATTAATTACAATATATTGTAAGACTTATTTTTATTTTTATAATTTCTATTAAAAGCAATTAAATAAATTAATATTTTATATTATCAAATTTAGATATCGATTTTGAGGACTTTAATAAATCGTATTTTAAAGAAGATTTAATGAAACTAGAAACAATTTTGGAAAAACAAAAAATGTATCGAGCTAAAAGGCGAGACTATGTTGAAAATTAAAGTCGATTTTATTAAAAGAAAAAAAAAAAAATTATTTTTTGTGTTTCATTTTAAAAAGACGTATCAATTCATCTTCGTACTTTTATATGAGTAAAATAATATTTTTATAACATATGCAAACATATATACATATACCATTTGATATTTATAAAGATGTAAATATGTAGGCACATATATAGGATTTGCGCCAAACCAATAGAGAATATACAAATAAATATGTAATGTTAAAAATGAAAACTGAAGAAAAAAAATTCTGACATATATACAAATTTCTACATAAATACGTATTAAGTGTAATGTGTAATTATTTATATTTTACTAAGTACTACATTATGTATTTATAAATGCATACATATATTGTATAAATGCTATTAATATGCATGTTTGTTAGACATGTTTTTTTTTTTTTGTACTTTTTCTTATATGTTGCATTTGTTAATAAGGTGTCGTGAGTTAAATCAAATCAAGTGCCAAGTGAAGTGGGCAGTACTAGTATAATTAATAAAATGAATATAAGTAAGTATACATAATATGTACATAATAATATACTTGTGTGTATATATTATAATAATTTAAGTATATTTTTATTTATATATGTACATATTTTAAAGATTTATTATACATGTCATATATATGTACACGTACATACACGTACATTTATATACTCAATACTCATGTATACATTATTAAGATTTTATTTATTGATTTGAGATTTTCTTAACTTTGTATATTTGATTACATTTCCTGAGCTGTTGATAAACATTTTATTTATAGTTTAGTTTAGCGTTTAGTATTTAGTCTTTAGTGTGTAGTATTTATATTTATTTACTTAATTAAAAAAAATTTTATTTTTTTAATGGTGATTTTAACAAATAATAATTATTTATTTATTTATATATTTATTTTTTTATTATTTTTTGCAAATTAATGATATATTTTACATTAAGAAGTAGTATATATATTTTTAATTATATATAAATGCATACATAAATTTACTTCTGTATTACATTTTTACACACTATGTACTATATGTACATATATAAAATGATTCATTTAACTATATGTGCAATGTAATAATTGTATGTATATATAATGTAAATCTTATTTGCATGCATATATGTGTATGTATAAGTATATTATACGTAATTAATGTAATATTTTTAACTGTAAAATCGAAATTATATACATTACATGCATCGATACTAATAATGTATATGTACATTCATATATATGTATATACCTGAACAACATTATTATAATGCTTGAATAGAAACGAATTATGAATGTACCATAATTTTTTTTTTTTAATATTATAATTATACGGGTTCATATACGCATGCATATTCTTAAATATATATGTATATAAAAATTATCTATAATATATTTATATAAAAACAAATATTTATATATATGTATACTGTATTAAACATGTTTGTACACATACACCTCTTATTCAAATATGTATTTATAATCGAATTTTATTACATTGAACACATGCGCGAATGAATATAATACATATTGCATATACTCGTATTCATATATATTTATTTTATTATAATATAAAAGCATATAATATGCTCCATAATTGGATACACCCACATTTTATATATATATATAAGTATGTATATGTGTTATTATTTTGTTATAAATATATGTACATACGTACATTGTACATAATATACATATGATAATTTTCCAAATGCTTTAAAATATCTTTACATTATATATGCATATATGTATGTATAGTTGGATACAAAAATGTATACAGCTATATAATATCTGTAAGTATTACATTACCTATATATACCTTACATATATATAAAGTCACATATAAGTACATACATATTATTCACATCAATATAAACATAATATACCTACTGTCAGAAAAGTATCGGGAATTTTGTAAATTTATGATGACTATGCTGGCAATTTTTAAACCAAATTTTGTCCATAACTTAATATTACCTATCACCGTATTAGTCATATTAGAAACGCGGGGGCTTATGATTGTTGTAAAGCATTTAAATTGGGTGGAAAGATTGTCAAACACATTTTACTTCTATAACTAATAAAACCATCATAATAAAGTAAAGAAAACTATGCTCAGCAAATTCTTACCAATTTAGAGTTAAATATAAAGCTCATCTCTCTAACATATTTTATACGAGTTTGCTCGTTCGATTTTTATCGATATTTTGGGCATGAAACACATTGCTAAACGTCTATAGTTTCAAAATACTTGAATTTTCTTCCATAAGAATACTGCAAAGAGATTTCTAAAGATATGCTTGCATCAGTTATTTTGGACCTGACATATGTAAACGGAAGGCAAGAAGACATGAATCTGCGAGTTGGAAATGTAAACTATATAGTCAAAAAGCTATACAGAATGGTGCTTTATTAACAATTCAAAACCAAAAAAAAAAAACCAAAATTCGTAAGTGGAGCTGTAAACAACTAACAAAATCAACAGTTTTAAACAAACAAGTTGACAGAATTGCCATCATCTTTGGTATAGTAATCGAGTACACTCTGCTACTATAATAAGTAGAATGAGACAAGGATAAAGAGAGAAAATAAAGAGAGATTTATAAAATTCATTTTATCTAGAAAAAATCATAAATTACAATTATTGCAAATCATAAAATAATAAATAGGTATAATAATTATTAGCTGATCAATTTATTAAAAGTCTATATTATTAATTAATTGAATGACAAATTATAATTTTTATGTGTCTTATAATCAAAAAAAAAATATGGAAAAATAACAAAAATGATAGGTAATTATTTAAATTTTATTTTATTACTATTTTTGAATAAAATTTTCTATTTATATACATAGTTAAAGTTTTGATTGGTATTATTATTTTTATATATGTACATAACATGTATGCGAATTAAAAAATTGACATGAATGATAATAAAATGAAGTACATATGTACATATATAAATAATGAATAAATAAAAATCATAATTATACGTTTTTTTTTTATATAATATCTACGTAGCTAATAAATGTAAAATTCCATGCAATTACATATATATAATGTACATATATATATAATACATAAATGAGATTGTACACATGTACACATGATGTGTACATTACATACAATATAAGTATATACATAATGTGAATATCAAAAAATATTATTGTTTAATGTACATCATATGTACAAATATTTATCATAAATATTATAGTATAAAAATATATGCGTATAATGATAATCATATACTCATGTAATAACTTTATATTATATACACATATTATATATATACATATGTTTATGTACCTAAATATATGTATGAATTGTACATATATTATAAATTTCCAGGTGGGTGTTCATTGATTTTCATGACATGAATATATCGAACTGACAGATACCATTCGAAAATTTGTTTTGTTATACTGTCCGTGTCTGTCAAGTTATTGTTAAATGTATACATATATATATGATATGTAGATATAATATATGTATGTTGTACATATATGTTTTTTTTTTCTAATATATGTATTATAATCAAAATAAGAATGCGAATACATAATATTAAATTCATATATGAATATTTATATCCATCCATCATAATATGATGTGTATATGTGCATGTACAACACATTACTTTACTTATATTTTTATTTAATATTTTTATATCATTATACATATACGCATATATGTATTCATGTTGTGAAAACTGATTAAATTGCTAAGAAGATTGAATTAAATTATATTTCGTCAAATCAAAATATCACAATAAACATACATAAATAATATTATAACATATTATATCTATACGCATATAGTATGTATACCCTCATAAATATATATATTATGTATATATGTATATAAATTAATAATGTTTATGTTTATTTATATAATACGCATGAAAATTTTTGTTTGAAAAATTAAAAGACCGCACACACAATTGATCTGTCAAAACATGCCAAACCATCATCATCATCATAATTTTCATGATGTAATTATTTTATCTTTTATACATACGTAGATATAGGATATACTTATGTTCATATTATGGACACATATTCGTTAAGTACATTTAAGTATATGTTATTTTAAAATATATTTATACATATGTGGTATACCTACCTAAATGCAAGAGAATTTATAATCTGTATAGGTATACATAAAAATAAAAATATATTTATGAAAAGTATTTATTATAATACATATATTACATTATTACATGCTACATATATGAGATGTTATAGATACATACATATACAATTTCATATTAAATTAAAAAAAAAAAAAAATTCCTACGCAATTTGAATATGATCGAAATTCAAAAAATAATATATGAATTCATGAATAATGGGCCCCATTATGAGTGTCGATGATATCGACTGTAGACAAAATTAAGACGAAACGAGGTGATTTAAATTTTGTATTATGTGAATCGGTCGCCTCGACAGTAAGATATTTTGCCATATCAAATTTTGTTTTCATTCACTTTTACCATGTAATTTCTATAAAAATTGTCAAATATTTTGATACAAAAATTTATAATTCATTTTTTTCTCAATTTTGAATAAATATTTGATTAATTTAAATAATTTGTAGCTAAGTGAGAAAATACATATAAAACATATTAATTTAATAATAATTTTGTTTGCATAAAAGAAGAGCATTAAGAGATGAGTTCATTTTTTTTTCAAACACCATTTTTGGTGATTTTTCTTTAATTAATTAAATTAATTAAATTAAACTTAAATAAATTGAGCAGAATAATTAAATACAACTTATCTTATATACAAAGCATACATGAAATGTCAAATCACCATAGACTAATATATGCCTGTCGATTAGTTTTAGCTGATCGACTCAATATGTCGATATTCTCGCCTTAAATCAACACTCATAATACAAAATTTGTTGAGACGAGGCGATAGTCGATGACGAGACGATATTATCAACACTCATAATAGTACCCAATATTTCATATTTTTATTCATATATAAATGCAAGCAATTATCTACTTACTTATAAGTAAGTATAAAATGTATGATGTACATTACATAATATCAAACACGTATATGTACATATAATATATACATAAGTAGATATAACTTATGTATTACAAACGAGTATCAGCATGCACACAATTTGCACACATAAAAATTAATATAAATTTTATAAATTAATTCATTTATTTCTCCACATAACATATGTATAGTATAGTATTATTTTTCAATTACATATTACTTTATTTGCATTATCGATTAATTGATATACATACATACTACATATGTATAATTATTTTACAATTTAATGTACTTAGTTCCTTTTCCTTGATATTACTTAATTTAAAACTGTATTTTAAAAGTTCATTTTCATATTTTTGTATATGAATATAAAACCAATTTTAAATTTATTATTTATAAGAAAATTATATACGAGTATGAGTATATAAACAAAAAAATATTTAATTCTTATATTCATTATGTAAATATATGATGTGATTGAGTTATTTTTGTGTGTAGATTTGTAATCAAATTAAAATTAATTTATCATTATTAAATTACAAAAATGTATTTATACATATGTACATCCTTTATAGTATAATGTGCACGTATATGTATATGTATATCATATATCATCGTTTGTATTTATAAATTTTAAAATTTGTCAACTGTTTTTTTTTTTTTATTCTGTATTTTTTGTTGTATTTTTTTTTGTTTGTTTTGTTTTGTTTTTTAAATAAAAATTCTTTAAACAAAAATATTTGTTTTTAATGCACATTACTTTGAATGATACATATGTATGTACCTAAATATATCTATATATACGTACATATAATATGTATTTTATATTATGCGTTTAATATTATATTTGTTTTTTATTATCTAAAATCTCTGTGTGATATGCGATAACCGCGCACTTCATCTATTAGATGAAGACCACCCATATCTTAAATGTCTTAATCTAAACTAAACATTCTAATATATGAGTTGAGTATATATGCATACTTACATATGTATACATACTTATATGTACATACATATATGTATTAAAAGAAAAGATTTGTTTTCGTATATATATATATAACTTTATGATGCTTTTACACATAAGTACATTACATATATATTTACGTATATACTTATATATGAGTATTTACACATCATATAGCTTGTCATACATACCAATACAGACATAAAATACACTCATAAAAATGATATACTTGATGAATGCACTTTTTCGATTTGAACAACTTGTATATTTATGAATACACAATCAAATGATGAATCTGTCAGTTACGTAAATTGATCATTTCATACCTATTATACTCTATATACGAGTGTACTCGTTTGTATATATGTATATATACGTACATAACATACATGTATTTTTAAATTTAAAAAGAAAAAAAAATAAAATATATATTTATGATGCTTATAATATAAAGTCATCATTTCTGGATGGCACGTAAAGGGTCAAGTTATCTTATATGTAACCTCTGAAAAAAACAAAACAAATATAAAATTTAAAAACATAAATAGATATCTCTGCATATGCTTATACATATACGCACGTACTAATATATGAATTATACACTATTAACCTCAACAAGTCTCAACTCAAAAATGAGCATAGAAACAAAACAAAAAAAAAAAATTAAATAAAGAATAGTTACACAGAAAAACATCTTATAAAGATATTTCATAGTCGATAATCAACTAAAATCCAAACTGTACCTATGTATATGTATGTACAGATATGTGTATTAATGTAGTTACCTGTATATTGTATAGGTATTTTTGTGTGTACACTCTGCGATACATGAATTACTTTCACGCTTATTTTTAACGTCTTTTTTTTATATGAAAACTTACTTACATAGAAGAGACAACTTAACAATATTTTCATAACATTGTTTCCCAAAAGTTTGTCTTAGTTGGGAATTTCAATTGTTCATTTATCTTACAACTGCAACACTTATTTAGGAGCTTCAATAGCTCGATGGTTATGGTGTTGGACTGGTACACTTGAGGTCCCGAGTTCAATCCCCAGCCAGTGAGCTATTCTCGTCCAAATCGATCATTAATTCAATCAACAGTGTTGTATACACCAGTAAATGATTACTAATCATAAACTGGATTGATATATATATCTGAAGAATTATTGATCTATAGAAGTTCTATAGAGAAGTTCTAGAATCTAGACCATAGTCATTTCGTCTTGCTTAGGTAGTAGATGAAACTAACTACCCGAAGACTGGACACATTCACGAGGTTATCACGAGAAAAAGCTTACCGAAAGCCTTTAGTCTGGTTTTCATTTTATTTAAGTAGTAAACCAGGTTATACAAAAACGCAAATTGGCCACATCCACAAAACATTCGAGAAAAGACCTGCCGAAGGCCTTGAGTCTAATTTTTGCCAAGGCTGGAAACTTGCAGAGATAATGAAAGAGAGTCTCCGCTTCTGAATTATCTCTGCACCTTCTGCAGTGGTGCGTGTATTAAAAAGTATATACCTAACATGACTACATGGTTTCCCACAGGCAAGTATACAAGGTGATACAAGGTATATTTATTCTCATAAGTATTTTGGTCTATATTTACAATATTTTCAAAAAAAAAAAATGAAACTTTAAAGAAATAAGAATGAGATTAATTTTGTGCCGTAGAGTGTATGTATACGCGTATAATATCAGCATGGAGTATTTTAATTTGATTTCTGTTTGAAATGGGCATACATATACATACTTACACCCAGGAGTATATTATTCGAACATATGAAAGATGAAAAACATTTTTTTAATGATACATCTTATATGAGGAAATAAAAGGAAAAAAAAATTTACTTGTAGATACTTATACACTATTGTCATTAAATCTGTCATTCGATATTTTTTTTGTATAATTCTTTTTTATTTTTTTTTTTTTTTTTTGTAATCAAATAACTATATATGAACGATTAATGTCAGAAACGTGTCAAAATTAATTGACTTACATTTTTAAATGATTCAAAAATGAAAATAAAGTACACACATACAACTGACTGAAAATAAAACAAAAGTATATTTATATACATGTATATTACATATGAATATAAATAGGTAAGAATATATGTATGTGTATGTATATTTTTTTAATTTTTCATATGAATAAGATACATAAGATATGAGAATATAATAATAATGAATGATATAATTTAATTGAAAAAATATGAACATACATAAAAATGAATATTATGTATGCTTGTATACATAAATATGTGGATATACATACATTACATATAGTACGTCAATTTCATATAATTTAAGTATACATATATATGTAATAAATGTAACTACATATATAGTAGATATAAGATGAAATGATCGATCAACATCAAAAGTCAGTTTATTTGTTATACTACAAATATTTACATTTAATTTTCAAAAAAAAAAAAAATCTTCTTTATAATTTTATTTCATATATATTTACTATTAAATACTTAGGTGTATATAATACCAATAATACGTAGATATAAAACCTTCAAAATTTTAAAGGATTGAAATAATAATTATACGTTACATATGAGTACATAGGTGAATCTAAAAGTTTTGAGTAATATAATATACATTACATTGAGCGAATTTGTAACAGTAAAATTTTATATTATTTCTAGATTGATTATTTATGTAGTTTATTGCATATTTCTATCATTTACAAATTTTTGTGGTTAGGGTAGAAGTAAAAGAAATTAAGATGTGAAGAAGTTCAGCGTAATATGCCTCAATTACAATCCATCATAGATTACGTGTGCGCGATTCGATGACATTCGCAATTCAACGTAGATTACCGTCGTGTGTTATTATTCTTATTTATAGGAATATTGAAATTGGTACTGGTACACAAATTTTCAATATAATTTCCCCAAAAACGCCAGCGTCAAATTAGAAATACAGCGTAATCTCAATCTTACTCTTTTCATTGCTATTGTTGTAATCTGGGCTGAACGAAAAAATGATACGAAAAATTTACTGGAAATCTATACTCTATGTGCACAAAGTCTATACTCTGGATTGCAAATGTAACTTTAAAAATAAATGATTTAAATCGATAACACTATATTGTGCTCCAATTTGAGAAGTAAGGATGGATTTTTGTGTTCGATAGCCAGGATTATACAGAGTCTTGCCGATTCCTCGCGATATTCAAAATTCTCAATGTTTGTTTTTAAATTCATAGCAATTGAATGAAATAATTCATATATTTTTTTATAATTGCTTTACAAAAACAACAATAATTCTATAAAAAATATAAACAATAACAGTATAGATAATGATAATTTGCAATAAAACCAAAAACCGCTTATTATGTTTTACGATCTTTCTATATTATTCGCATAATCAATCTTATACTGCTTTAGTCTAGCTTCCCTAAAGTTTTAAATTTTTAATAACATAACATTTTATTTGGCAGCAATTAAATTAAAATGACTATAAATAATTTTCCTCAAAAATTTCCTTAAATACTTCTTTGTAAAATCAATTAAAATTGTTTATTGAAACAATTAAATCCCCATAAGAAGGTAATTTACAGATTGAAATAGCACAAAACCTCAAAAAATTGGTATACTCTTATCAACTGTTAGGATTTCATATTTTCTAGATTTAATCAATAGAAAACATTCATAAATTGTTATAGATATTTACAGATTCTTATACATATTTTGTATCTAACTTAACTATAAAGACGGGTGTATGTATACCTATACAGTGTGGTTCTATACACAGGATTCTTTGAAGTGTTTTATGAAAAAAATTGAAATAGATAGCAAGGATTTCTATAGACCTTATTTTCGATGATAAAAGGTGTTGAAAATGTTGAGTTTTTTGCAAGATCTTCCAACATAAAATCACATATAACTTTTTTTTACACCCAACATAGCATCATTTTTTCATCATTTCTAACTGATGATAGTAAATAAAAATTACCTTTCTTTTGATGTACATACTGCAACATGTAATTAAGAATTCGATTTTAAACAAAAACAAATAATGAAGTAAAAATTTATGGTAAACATATTTTTTAAAGGCCCGCGACTTGAATAGTAGCGTCGAAAAAAAGGGTCGATATAGAAAGTTTTGATAGTAAATTTATGTCGCGTTGTAGAAATATTTGTACTTTGAACAAAATCACCCTGTACAATAGTAGCAGGTGTATTTTATGTACAGGTACATATTTATTCATCTATTTCCTTTTTATATATAGTATATAAATTATACAATATTTTATAATCTTTGTTTATCTTTACTATACATATATTATGTGTGTACAATTTTTTTACATATTTTTCCATAAAAATATAAATACATAAATATATTCAGATCTATGTATACATATAAATATATGTGGATGTTTGTACACAATGTGTATAGTATAGCTGCATATATCGATGACATATTCAAATAATTTCATCAGTATAATCATAAAATTCCTAAAACTTCACTTTAATTATATTGAAAAGAAAATACATAATAATAATAATAAAATACAATACAAAATATAAAAATGAAAAAAAAAAAAAAAACAACATCCATATAAAAATACCTATACATTACGTATAATATAAAAGTATAAACAATAAAAGGAATAAAATAAAAATTCTGTTTTTATCCTTCTGTTTTTATATAAAATTGTTTTTTCGTTAAGAATTTTTGTTTCTTTTTTTTTCGTTTGTTTTTTGTAATATAAAAATTCTTTATTAGATAGGTAAATGCAAATCGAATAAGCTTTATATATAAATATCATCAGATATACATATATACGTACATGCATATAAATGTAGTCGTATGTACGATATACAATTAAATGCATCAAAAAGAAATAAAAATGTTAAATTGATGGGGTTGAATATATAAATGGAGGTTATAAACTTAAAAGTCATATTACTCAAAACCCATTGCATACATGTAAAGGATCAAATAAAAAAAAAAGAGGAATAAAAATAATTTTTTTTTGCTCAAAGAAGCAACAACAACAACAATAATAATAGTAACATACGCAAATGCATATACATACCATATACAAAAATGCATGTAGAACAAAAAGAATTTTCATTGAATTTTTTATTTTATTTCCTTTATGCATAATTTACAATTTTTATGTAAATACGCATACATATGTATGTACATATATACATATATACAAATACAGATAAGTACATACTTACATTTTACATATGAAATGCATTATACGCGTCTATAATAATTTTTTATAACTTTTAGTATTTTTTTTTTATTATTATTATAACATAAACACATATGTACATACAAACGCATCTACATAAATGTCTAATAACAAAAAATGATTATTCAATATACCTACATCTACATATGTATTTACTCTAAAAACAAAAAAAAAAAAAAGGAAGAAAACATAACAAAACATTTTTTATTAAAAATTTTTGTTTTAGTTAAACTGAGTAAAGAAAAAACAAAAATTCCGAAAAAAAATTTTGCAAGGATAAATTTGAACAAAAAAATTAAACAGAAAACAAATAAAAAACAAAATTTTATTCCAAAGAGGTCAGAATCCACAAACACATGCAGCGACACACAAATAATGACATTGAACTTTTCGAATTTAATTTTAATTTATTTGTTTAATTTTTTGTTCATCAATTTGTTTTTTTTTTTTGACAGAATAGAAGGATGCATTTTTTTTTATCTTGCCCTTATCCTACTTACCCTCCTATACATACAACATTTACATATGTATGTAATTCCACAATGCAACATTTTACAATTAAATCAGAAAACAAATTTTCATTTTTTTCATATCTTATTACATATACTCGTACTTTTAACCGGTATGATGAAATGATACGTAGAGCCAAGACAAAGCGAAGAGAAATTCATGATGATTCACTCACAAACAATAAATTGTCTTAAAAATGTTATCCCTCACTAAATGTGAAATTCGATCACTAACCGAATTCTTCATAACTAATTGCTTTCGAAGTTTTCTATGGCTAATTATACCGTCTTTAACAAGGAAGGCAGCTGAGATGAGGTTGTCGTATGTTAGGATCTCAACAGATATGTTCTCATATCTTATATAAAAGCAAAATTTAATCATATCAGATGTTCCAAGCAGTTGCATTACGAGAATGCTTGGCCTCTAAATGAATCTTGGACTTTGTTGTTAGAATACTTTCTCTATTCTAATGAATAAATATAGAGATATTGGCTATATAATGCCAAGATGTTATTATTAAATCTGTTATTAGAATGATCTAAAGATCCAATTCTCTGATTGCTCCAATAATACTCTGTGGTGTTACTCGTTGTCAGCACGTAGACTACTTATTATCAGTATTTCTAAGCTCTTTTTATCAGCAAGCTAGTACTCATTCAAAACTGAGAGAACCTTAGAAGCATCGTACACTTACACACATTATGTCTATATTCTGTGCTTAAAAGTAAATAATTGAATATGGAAATTGGCAATAAAAATTGAAAATTATTTTTCTTACATTTGCAGTCGCAGAAATCGAATCTACACTTTCGAGATGAGTACTCTACTACCACTTGTGCTATCAATCCCCCCTATTTTATTATAAAAATAACAACAATCTATTAAACCATCATAATCTAATATAATGTATATTGATTTAAATTTTTCTTTAATTTAACTTGTGTATTGTTATTTAAATTCGCGTTTTAAGAGTGGTATTCAGAAAGCAGTGGTATATGTCGGTGTTATCTTTATTACCACTTAAATCATTGTTCGTATTTCTGTATTCATGAAGTGGTAGTAAATTCTGTACACAAACCAATATCGAAAATTTTCGATGTGTCAAACGAATGTGCCATCTGTCAATTGTATCTATAAATTAAAATAAACATTTGTAAACCAAAAATAATTAACCTATTTCGGCTGTGTGTATTCAGATTCGAAATAATTTTATTGACGTTTCGGCCATTAACTTTGCTACTACTATTCACTGGTAGCAACTTCACTAATCCAAGATTAAACTACTACTATGAATACATTTACTACAGTAATAATCTACTACCGTTCTATATGAATACCACCCTTAGAGATTTAAAAATTTGTTTTTTCCATTTTTTTCCGGAAAAAAAAATATAAAAGACAAAAATCATAAATATATATACTATATATATTTTTTTATGAATCTATATAATATACATATGATGTATACCTACCTGTACCACCTACCTACATCCAATGCATTCTTATACAATTTATAAGTGGACAACTGCATATACATTATGTAGGTACTAGAAAATATTCGTGTATACGTACATATGTATGTATGTAAATTGTATGTAATGATAAAAAAAATGATATTTTTGATCGTGTAATATTAAGCGGGAAACAGATGTCAAAAGTACAAATATAATTGCACGATCAATTTTCTTTAATATTTTTGTGTTTCATTTTTGAATGACATCAATGTCCAATTAAATTTCATTTTTTTCTTCTTCTACACATATACATAATATTAAAATTTGAATTTTTTCGGTTTTATTGCCAGAGAAACACAAAAAAAAATTAATAAAAACACAAAATAACAAAAATATATGTATATGTATTTATATACATACTACTATCTACTTATTTCAATTGTTTTATTGTACATATACGAGAATTCCTATATATTATGTATGTATTTAAATTTATTATTGTAATATAAAGATTCGGAGATGAAACTACAAGTCAAAATTTATTCAAAGAGAAAAAAATACATATAATGTTTTTTTATTTTTTTTTTTTTATTTTTGTTATGGAAAATTAAATTTGATTTGATTGTAAAATATTTTTGAATTATGTACGAGTACGAGTATATGTAAATATGAATATGCAGTAAAAATATATCATATTATGTATATACCTATGCATGTACTATGGTAGTATATACATTCCTTTTTTAAAGGAATTAATAAATAAAAAAAATTGAATTTATGAATTAAAAAATATTCATCATACGAGTATATAAAATTCATATTATAATGATGAATAGATTTTTGTTTAATTTTCTACTTTTTACTTAATCATAATATATTAGGATCGTATTCACCAATCAAGATTATCTGTCAGATATATTTTAGCTGCGGGTATATTTCTAGCTTATCCATCAACCTATATAAGATTTAATTTTGAATTTCATTTTCGGAGTGTCGAACATATCAGCTGATTGTGAAAAGTTTTAGGTATATCTTTTCTTCTGCACATGTTTATATAGTGTAATACGTAATTTTCAACTGATTTGGCCATATATGCATATGTACATAATAATAATAATTTTTAAGTTTATAGAATATACATATATAATAAAATATAATTTTAATAATTTAATTTTACTTTACTAATTTTCTTTTTGTTTCTTTTTTTTTTGTCTTTACTTGCAGGTAAGATATAAGAATATATCACGTGATCTGACTATATAATACTATTTGTGTATGCGATAATAATTTTCTGTCAAATGCAATGTAAGATTTTGATCCAAACACTGTTTTATGTTATTCAAAAACAGATAAACAAAATGATTTCAATGACGATATATGCCATCCATATATGTATATACAAACATTTTCATCTTCAACGGCGCTACAACTCATATCGAGCCTGAATTGAATATTATAATCATTATCGCGTATTTATCACATATTAATTATGTATGTATTAGAATTGTTATATTTGTGGATTTGTCTTTAATTTTCGAAATATGTATATAGTTAGCATACGAGTATGTACGAGCATACACATAATTGTTTAATTATAATCTGATTGAAAAGCATAATTTATTTATTATACTAAAATTAATCATTACACGAATATATAATTAAGTAGGTAACTACTTATTTACATATATTCTTTTATAGTAAATTAACCAGATAATATACTACATTTGAGTACAACTATTATACAGTATTATATACGTATACAATAAATTGTCGTATGTATACTGTACATAATGTGCATATATTATGTAAGTACTTATTTATTGTTTGAATTAAAATTAATTGAATTCGGCTCTATTATATTTATGTACTCGTTAATGCATACCTACCAATACCTACTTAGAACTATGTACAAAAAATATAATATATGTTTATACGCAAATACGCATACGTAATTGAAAATGTTTCACTGACAAATTACAATTATGTCAACATGTCAGTTGCGGTTAAGTGTATTCGTTATTTATATACATTATATGAATAAGTTATATATATGTACAATAATTTTACCTTTATACTTTTTATACGATTATTATAAATAATGTAAATGCGTATAGACTACGTAAATACACATATAAGCGTGTATGTACATATTCATATTTAAATGCAATTACATTTTTACTATATTTATACATATATGATATTATACAGTATATATGTACCTTGTCTATTTTTTTTTTATTTTATTTTCTTTGTTATTCATTTATTCATTTTTATATTTTTCTGTGTTTTTGAATGTATAAATTCGTAATGAAAATAATAAATAAAAAAAAGAAGAAAATTAGGAATAACGAAACGACAATAATATAGTACAATGTCAATATATTAATGAAAAGAAAAACATTTTCCTATATACACATACATACTTAATTGAAAACAAAATAAACACACAAAAATTACATAGTAAACAAAATAACAAATTAATTTTTAATAAATATTTTGTGCATACAAACGAGCAAATGAAAAAAAAAAATAGAAAATAATTAAAAAAATAAGTCAAAGTTATTATCATATAACTATATTTATCTATCTATACTTTTTTTTTTATTATTTTTTAATCTACAATATTCTTCAAATTTATAAATATTTCATCCACTGCATGAATGTTTTTTATGTGTAGTGAGAGAGAGAGAGAGAGAAACCCAGCTGACCATTCAGTGAACTAGGTTCACAATGAATTCATAGTGAATGCCAAAAATCTTCACGAACTGAATAATTTTTCTCTTATTCATTTTGAAAACACGAAATGAAAAATAAGTGAATTATTCAAAAATGGGTACATTATGAATACACCAAGTGATTGAAATATGAATTATATTCATATAAAATTCATTTGATGAATGACGATTTATGTAAACTTATTTCAATTTTATGATTAGACGAATTCATTCGTTTTATCTTTCTAAAATATGGTTGCAATTCACAAAGCCTAACACTATGGAATCACTTAGTGAACGTAAAGTGAAATTTTGTATTTCTTTTTCATGTACTAATTTGTAAACTGAAGCGTTAAAAAATGTAGTTATTTGAGTCTAAGAATAAGGAATAAGCAAGTATTTTAAATTCTGTGTAATATTAGTTTATTAAAAATAAAAAGTAAAATAAATAAAAAAGAACGAAGTGATTAATATTATTAAGTGATTAAAGAGCTTTTGTTTAAATTATTCGGAAAAATCAAAACGAAATGTAGGAATATAATAATCAGAGCCGAAATTCATTGATTACTCACATTGTGAATGGTATTTTACCTTCACAAACTGCATTCAATATGAATTCATTTCGTGTTTTCATTAAATGTTCAGTAAGTGATTTGAAAATGGGTTCAATAAGTGAATTCACTATGACCAGCTATAGCGTAAACATTTTCGAAATAAAATATCTTCACTAATGATTCACTGTGAACGTTCACGTGAAGAATCACTTGGATGAAATTAATTCAAAACGAATTCACTATGAGTTCACTTGGTCAGCTGGGAAGGTATAATGTAATGTAAGGTGGTAGTAAGTTAATTTAAAACAGATCATAGTAAAACGTAAAACTATTATATTTTTACTTTATATACGGATGTACATAATTATGTATGTAGCTAAAAATGTACATAAACTATATATACACGCATTAAATAACAGAAAAATATGAAGAAGAAGAAAAAAATGAATAAAATATGACCAAATATTGAATATGAATGAAATAAAAATACATATACCATATCAGATATTATATTATACGGACATTTTGTATGATTGTTTAAATAAATAATTATTATATATGTATAGTATTATGAAAATTATGGTGTTAATTAAGTTCGTATAATAATCACCATTATAAATATTAAATATTCAAAATGTAAATGCTAATCATTTTGAATAGAGGTGCGAGTTATTAAAATATACAAATAATATCTATATACATATATATTTTTTTTTGTTAAAATACATTAAAATTGTAAAAATATGCGCCTATATAATATGGTGTATGCGTTAAACTGAAAAAAAAAAAATAAAAATAAAAATAAAAAGAATAATAATATTTAAATTAATAAATAAAATGTATAAAAATTTTATACATTATGACTTTTGTTATTACATATATGATAGAGTCTGTATGTGTGTGTTTGTATATACATACATATACATATACATTTTTATAATGATAATTTATTTTCAAATTTCTTATTCATTTTTATTTATTTTAATTTTTTTTTATTTTTATACAATACAAAATCGTATTTTTAATATTTCGATGATAATAATTAATTTTCATATACATATTTAAATTTTATACAAATTTTTTATATAAACATTTAAAATTTTCCGCACTTAAAAACCGAAACAAAATAAATACCTATATATCAAACAAAATAATAACAAATACATATATGTACATTTATGTAATATATACACAATTATCGATATATAATATTGAAATTTCTTTATTATACCTTTATATAGGACTACCATTTATTTTTTATTTATTTATTTTTTTCTTTTTTGTTTCGTATACAAACATCATGTGTACATAAAATTATTATAATGAGTATGAAAATAAATATTAACGTAAAAAAAACTATAAAATTCCCAGATGACCAAGTGAACTCATAGTGAATTCGGTCTGAATTCATTTCATCCAAGTGATTCTTCACGTGAACGTTCACAGTGAATCATTCATTTGTGAAGATATTTTATTTCAAAAATGTTTACACTATGGCTGGTCATAGTGAATTCACTTATTGAACCCATTTTCAAATCACTTACTGAACATTTAATGAAAACACGAAATGAATTCATATTGAATGCACTTTGTGAAGGTAAAATACCATTCACAATGTGAGTAATCAATGAATCTCGGCTCTAATTATTATATTCCTACTTTTCGTTTTGATTTTTCTGAATAATTTAAACAAAAGCTCTTTAATCACTTAATAATATTAATCACTTCGTTATTTTTTATTTATTTTACTTTTTATTTTTAATAAACTAATATTACACAGAATTTAAAATACTTGCTTATTCCTTATTCTTAGACTCAAATAACTACATTTTTTAACGCTTCAGTTTACAAATTAGTACATGAAAAAGAAATACAAAATTTCACTATACGTTCACTAAGTGATTCCATAGTGTTAGGCTTTGTGAATTGCAACCATTTTAGAAAGATAAAACGAATGAATTCGTCTAATCATAAAATTGAAATAAGTTTACATAAATCGTCATTCATCAAATGAATTTTATATGAATATAATTCATATTTCAATCACTTGGTGTATTCATAATGTACCCATTTTTGAATAATTCACTTATTTTTCATTTCGTGTTTTCAAAATGAATAAGATAAAAATTATTCAGTTCGTGAAGATTTTTGGCATTCACTATGAATTTACTGTGAACTTAGTTCACTGAATGGTCAGCTGGGTTACAATGTAATCAGTATATACACATGCAAATACGAGTATATGTACGAGTATTTGAAAATGCATACATTATCATCACATTATACAGCTTATTCGAGTATTTTATTTTTTTAAAAATAAAATAACAAAAAGAAAATAAAAAAATTAGTAAATGTATATATAAATAGAGTTAACACCTGTATTCGATTTATTTACATTTTGTTTTTTCTTAAATTTTTCGCTTCTGTGAAATTCAATATTTATGTAAATACATATATATATTTACACGCACTTATACCAACACACATATTGTATTTACAAATAAATAATTTGTTGTATTTTTCCTTTTGATTTTTTTTTTTGTTTTGTTTGTTTGTTCAAATATATTTTTATGATTCAAGGATGTATTTTTTTTTATTTGCTTTCTGTATACGAACTCATACATGAATAAATACTCGAATTGATACAGTAGAAACTCGATAATTTCAACCAATAATTAAAATTGATTCCATTGAAATTTAAAATTATTTGAAATTTTTTGACATGATTGAGATTTAAACATAATATGGGGTGGTGTTTTAATAATAAAAAAAATATATTTCTGTTTGTTTAATCATAAAACAAACAATCATTTTGTGTATAGAAAATGAAATACAACGTTGTATTTCGTTTTACGAATACAACGTATTAAATGTACAATGGTCAAATGCAACAAACTGTGAATTGCCCAATAATATTTTATTAATTTTTCAAATATACATATATATATTTTTTTCCGTATACTTAAGAGCAGGTATTATCAATTTTGCATTTTTTTTTGCACCCCCATACTTAGATAATATCCGAATAAGTTACTCAACCTATTGTATTTCAATGAAATTTGAAATATAAATACTTGGAAGAAGTTGTGTTACTTAACTGGAACACATTTTTTGAAAAATGTTCTTTTTCCCTTTTAACTCAGGATGTTAAAATTGTGAAAATTACGATTTTTCTGTCTCCAAAATGTACCACGTACAGCAAACACTGATTTATGAGATCAATAAGTATATTATGCATATATGTATATGAAAAATTTTTAAATATATTCTCAACAATTAATTATGACTTAATTATAAGAAATAGTTAACAAATTTGTTTTATCACTATAAGTAGATTATTATCAAATAATATGCAAAGTGTATTTTTCCTATAAAATTATCATCAATTTTTGTTAATTTCAATGAGTATCTAATTATCGTTATTTGCGTTTTATAATGAAAGAAAATTATTTAAAATTTTTTTTCGAAATTTGAATAAAATTTTCCAATATTTAATTTGCATACATATATACATATATAGTATATGCCTGTACGATACGAGTACATGTAAGGAAAATTAAACTGAACGTCTATAGGATTTGATTTTAAATTCATTTTTTTTATATTTGTGTAAATATGCATATACTACCTTATATTTAATTAATATTTTTGTTGTTTTTGTTTTACATTACATACATTTTTATTCATAAATATGTACATATATGTACATATATGCATGTATGAACATAAGTTGTATACAAGGGTTTTTCAAAAAATTCTCGGAAAAATCAAATACACTATATAGTTGTTGATTTTTATGGATTTATTTTTCTACGTATATAAACCACCAAATTTCATTACGATAGTCACTATATACGGTGCGAAAAGTCTTCAGGATTTGAATCGTATTTTGTCCAAAAATCAGTGAAAGTTCGACATGTCTTTCAGTGTGTTCTTCGAGCAACACATTAGATAATGTTTTAATAATATTTAAATTTTTCAGGTATCTGTATCCCTTTAAATAAAAACAAATGAATTACTTTTTTTATACACAGCAGTTACGTTTTCAAAACACTCAAAATAATATAACCAAAATTCTTGACTATTGGCCTGCTATTTATACTTACTGACGCAGGTATTCCGGGAATTTTTTGAATTACCCTCGTATATGTATACAAATAATTTATTATTTAAAGAGCATATGTGAATTTCATATATGCTTCGTCCTACTTTATGATATTGACAATCTGTTTAAAAATTCATAATTGATTTAAATTATAAATTTTATTTATTTTCCAACAAGAAAAAAAAAAACAACAACAAACATATTTTTTTTAATCTATTTTGGTTCTCATCTCTTTTAAATTTATTGACTTTCGATGATCAATTTGTTTGCTTGATGATTTATACGTTGTTACCATATAATATTTTGTAAACATATGTATAGGTACTTTTGTATATTAGTCGTCTAATGCTTTAAAAGTGATTTACTAAAATGTACATTTATGTATATATACATACTATATGTATTTGTATACATATATAAATAAAGACTCTAATTGGTTTTTCAGGAATTTACATACTACACACATCATCATAATAATAATAAAATAATAAAAATAATACTATACCTATCTATAATATAAACAAACTATACACAAATATTTACAATCGTAAATACATACTATATGCGAGTGCATAAGTATATGTGTGTATGGACATATATAAACACATAAAAATATCAATAATGTACCTATACACCTATACTATATTACTTATAAATATGCATTTGTATGTATACATACATACTAGCATATAAAGTGCATATATATCAAATATGTACTCGTATATGTTCATATGATGAATGTGTTGTGTATAATATTTTATTAAAAATTTATAACTCAAATCTTCTAAAGAAATTTTTAATATTTCTTATATGTAAATTTTTGTTTTTTGATATAATTTTGATGTTAGCACATTAATTTTTTATTCAAATTAATGTATATGTATGTATACGCATATAAATTTTATTTTGTATTTACTATAGTAAAATATACATTCTGTCAAATATGTATAGAGAATTTTATTCAATTAAAAACTCCATTTTAATAGTTTATAAAGAAAATATTTTGTTTGGTTAAGTTGATATTACATACAGGATGTTTCTTTTCTAAGTACAACTGCGAATATACTACGATATTGGTTGTGTTTTCGCGACATAAGTTCTGCTGTAGTTCTGACTGTGAATCAAGCCGGTGCAAATAAGAACTGTGAAGAAGCAGTTCATTCTGTTTCTGCGCAGACGTATTGACTCATGTCATGAACACAATGCATTAATAATAAATAAATAAAATTATAATATTAAATTTACATTTTTTATTTTTATTTACTTACAATATTTCATCCATTTTATTAATTTCAATCACCACTCGCAGTGACAATTTGACAACTGCAAAAATCTGATCTAATACTTAGCAGAAGCAGCGCAGTATTATCGTTGAAAACGAACTTTTACTGTGCAGAAAACTGAAAAAACGCACTGCACGTTAGTACTGCAGCAAAACAGTGCAGACTGCGTGCCAAAAACACAACCATTCTTGAGACTATTTCATGGAAAAAATTATACTAACAAAACTTTCCATAAGTATTGACCTTATTTTCGACGCTTGGAGCTTTTTGCAAGATCTTCTAACACCACAAAATTATGTGTAACATTTTGTACACCTTTCGTTCACCAAAATTCAATCACTAAAATTCACTAGCACAAACTTTTTAAATTGCGAATTCCCAGTACTTTTTTGACACAGTACTTTTTTTTTTTATTATTATTACAAAGGTACATTATATTTATATACATATAGATAATTTACATAACTAAATAGTAAATAAGTAATATATATGCACGATAAGTAAATCAAAAAAATCAATTTCAGATTTCAGTTTAATTTTTTCATTTTAGTTTTTGGTTTAGTAGTTTAATTTTTTAATCTATTAAAAAGATTTTTAAAAAAAAAAATGATGTAAGAATGAATGAGTATATATACGTGTTTGAGTATGTAAACATTACATAATACATACATGTAAATTTGTATATTTATACAAAAATGCGCATATAGTAAAGTAATAATGATAGTAATGCGCCTATCACTCACTCATAAATCTATGATTGACCGGCTAAAATTATTTTTGAATTCATATTATAATGATATATTATGTGTTGACATATTTATGTATGTATATGATCTTAAGATGATGATCTATGATGATCTATAGATTATTTATATTATTAATATTGTACATATACTTACGTGCATATGTTCATAGTATCCTTGTGTATATGTATTTATATAGACTGAAAATTTTAAAGAAATAAATATTTATAATATGCACGATTATCATGTTTGATGCATATATAAATACATATATTACTTACAAGTTACAACGTTTATAAATAATCTGAATATGTGTACGCATATTATAATGCAATAAAAACAGATTGATTGAATTTGAAAATATAAATTATGTACACAAAAGGTAAAAGATACATACTTGTGTCTATTACTATCTATTACCGCATGTTTTCATATATACCAAAAAAATTTTTATTTTGATTTATTGACAATTTTGTATATACATATATATTTATGTACATACATCTATATGTATGTAGGTACATTTATACAACATTATTTAAGAATTTGAATTGATCAAAATGTTTTTTATTGATTTATCATTGATATTATTCTTTGAATTTTTATGCTTGTTATGTGTTATATGTACTATATTTACGGTGAATAAGTTATAATCATATTTATGTAACTATACGATGTAAATATATGCATACATACAGACATATAGGAGTGTATATAGGTATACAATAGAGTTATATATGGTTATATATACATACATCTTTTTTATTTATATATTGGGGATAGGGATTCCTCTTTTTTCTATATTAATTTCAAAGATATACTCGTACATGTCATTATCTTTAAATTCATTCATTTCTGAATATATGATATGAATATTTTTTTATTTTTTTTGTTCGTTTATTTGTTTTTTTTTTTAAAAAAATTAAAAAAAAATTATAAATACATATTTACTTACATCCACACATCCAATATAAAATATGTATAAATATAAGCATGTACATATATTAATCATTGATAGATCATTTAAAAATGTCAAAATTTATTTACATATATAATGAGTTTCATAAATTTTTAAAATTTTTAAAGAAAATTATACTACTTACATTATAAAAGATATAAATACTTATAAAAACCGAATGAAAAAAATGTAAAAATAAAATCTAAATGAAAATATGCCACCGTGAGGAAGTCTACATACTATAATTTATGTATGAATGTATATATTATAATGTAGATTATGCTTTTTATAGTTACATATACAAAACACCATAATAATAACATATCATATAGTAATACCCATTCCATGTATGTATGTGTATAAAAAGTAAAAGTTCTTAGTAAAAGAACATCAATCTACGCGTGTTGTGGTGAAATGTATTGTCGATTTCCAG
Organism: Villa cingulata; assembly: GCA_951394055.1. Taxonomy (NCBI): domain Eukaryota; kingdom Metazoa; phylum Arthropoda; class Insecta; order Diptera; family Bombyliidae; genus Villa; species Villa cingulata. Next base: position 881,192 of record OX596017.1, on the reverse strand, counting down.
ACCAACCTCAACGTTTTTCACTAATTAACTCATTAACATTTGGTTTGGTTAAATTCAAATTCCTTTAATTTTATTTATTTTTTTTTTTTTAACAAATAAAACTATATACATATGTACATGTATAAATCCGGCGGCACATGTGTACATTCATATACATAATTGATGATAATGATGCATTCGTATATAATAATTTTTTGTATGCTTTTAGTTCTGCATAATATATATACAGTAGTGTATGTTGTACGTAATGTTTTCGAATTGTATTGTTTGTTTATTATGTATTCATTTCCCTTTCTATATTTTTTATTTTATTTTTTTGTAGATAAAATAATGTTTTTTTATATTTTTTCTAGATCTTATTATTTTTGTATTGATACTCATATACATAAGTGCATAGGTATACTATGTACTTTATACTGTACATTAATACTATTCATTTATACACAAATAAAGATTTCAGAGCACTCAGTCATATATGACTATCTACTGATTTTGATGGCACATTCGCATGCATGGATATAATAAAGAATACAATTTCAACCACAACTCAATGCTAATTATTTTACTATTTTGATCATTGCTATAATAATATCCGTTAAAGTTAAAGTTTTTCAAATCAATTTATACACAGAATATAGTATGTATTCATTATCAGTGGCGCTACAGCTCTTGTCGAGCTTGAGCCTTCACCGAAGTGGTCTATATAGACTTATTACTATTATGTGTGCACCCACAGTTTAATGTGGATTTCAAACCGCCGAGTTGTTGGTATAGAAGCAAACTCTTTTACATATATGATAGTATAATAAAGCCTAGAAGTTATACTTAAGTGAAAGTGAAGGCACATGGACGATTTGTTCTGTACAGAACATCAATCATTATTCTTTAATGCCATCGAAGAAGAAGATGTCCTGTCAATGTGATTTAAGTACATATTTTAATTCATTGATATTTTAAACATTTTTAATTTCATATGGGGAGCGCTGTTTTTGTGACCGCGGGTGTACACTACTCTCCAAGAAAACATCTGAATAGTGCTTGTTATGTTTACCTACATATGTGCAGTCATACTAAGTTCATAATTTATAAATACTTTTTGACATAATATTTAAAATTAATATATGTATAATCTTTTTTTTTTGTTTTTGAAAAACTCATATTGTATTTGCAACTATATTGCAAATACACAATATATTAGAAATACATACATACACACATATTCTCATAAATGTATACATATTCACATACATATACATATTCAAATTTATTATAATTTTTGATATTAAATTTTTTTATTTACATGTAATATATTTTTACCACCCATCTAGTTAAAGACTACTAGTATATGGACATTCCTATCTATGTACATGATGTATATAAAATTTAAATATTTTTATGTGTACGTAATATTGTAAACATAAATGTAAATGTAGTATCCAGCCAGAGAGTTAAAATGGTTTATCTTAACAAACGTAAACATGCATATTATTGAATGAATCGATAAATGAATGAAATGAATGAATCTATATAACGCCGTGAATGAAAATTAAAGATAAATAAGATTTTAAAAAAAAATGAAAACAAAAAACAACACAACAACAACAGCAATAACAACAACAGTGATAACAAAACAAAAACAAAAACAAAAAATACACGATTAAAACGTTTGTTAGATCTTAGATGAAAAGTAAAGCTTATCGTATATAGTGACGTGCATCACTATCATTCCATCCAATTAAGTCATAAAAAACTGTTTATTAAAAAAAAATTGAACCAAATCAAAAAACAAAAAAAAATCTAACGTATGTATATATATTTATGTAATAGCAACTCATATACTGACTACGAACGACTCTATATATATTGATAAATGTTATATGGATGGATGCAATGAATTTGTTGTTATAAAAATATGTTTTTGAAAGAGTGTATTACATCCTTGCATATACATACATAGCTATGTACATATATATGTTGATATGTATTGTTGTAACAAACGCTTATACGAAAAAAGATGCACATATGTACATCTATACCAGTATACAATATAAAAAATACATATATATATCTATATGTATGTATAGTTATGGAGTGAGAGAAATAAAAGAGAATAATATAATAAAATATGAAAAAAAAAAAAAAACAGATCTCATAAAATAAATTCAAAAAAAAAGAAATGAAAAATATTATTGACGGTAAACTTTTGAATATGCTGGTGGTCAAGAAATTTGACCAAACATTTTAAGATCACCCCGGTGTAAATTCATGATTGATCTTATGACGGTTCATTCATAGTAGGTAATATATAGTATATACATAGGTAATAGAGTAATATCTTTACAACGCATATTACCAGTTATATCTGCTTCAAAGTGATCATCATAATTATTATTATTAGGTATTTTTATTATTATAATTAGGTATTTAAGTAATTTTAAGATTATTATTATTTGATTTGAATTTAGAATTGCAAATCGATATTTGAATGGTAGTATACAAGTACATATATAGTATATAGCATTTTGTATTGTATGCTATATCAATGTATGCATAAATTAATATTTCATTTTTATTAAATTATATACATATACAGGATGCATATACCATATGTATTTTATGTTACATTATTTAAGTATATAGCTACTTATCCATTATATGTGTATGTATGTACGTTACGTACATATATATAAATGCGCACATGCATACAATCGATTGAACTGAAATGAAGCGATTAACAAAAAATAAATTAATAAATATACGTTTAATATAGATTTGTATATAAATGTACATGATCATGATCATGATTATAATAATATTATATTATATATCGCGATTGTAGATAATTGAATATATGTACTTATAAAATGTTGTATAAAATATATGCAAAAAAAAAAAAAAAAACAAAGAAAGATTTGTAAATTAATTGTTTTAATTTTTTTTTTTTTGTCAAAATTTTCTTGTGCAGTATGTAGGCAGTAGTAATATACGTAAATAAAGATGAAAAAAATTTTATATCATTTCCAGAAATTGATTTTTTTTTAACGATCTTATAATAATGTAATATGCGATATACCTATACCTAAATAGTTTGATAATAAAAATTTTTAATTCCATTATTTTTTCATAATACATACATATTTTTTTATCTCATCATATATGCAAATAGATATAGGAATTCATATGTACATACATAAATGTAATATACACTTATAATAAGTATAGGTACATAGTGTATATTGTATTATAAGAGTAATATGTATGTAAATATTATTTAGTTCCGCATTGTGAGATTCGGTCATGCGATACTAATATGATTTTGATGTGCAATCGAACGATATACATACATATATATATACTTATACATAGATACAAACATACATAATTTTAGGATATAAATAAAGTAGATATAGAAAATTCTTAGTATATATATATACACATAAACGTATAGTATACATATGTATGTACATATACATATGTACTTTGTGATAATGATTTCATACGATTATGATACTGTAATTTTGTATAAATATAACAAACAATATTACAATTGTATTCAATTTAGCGCCTTACGCTTCGTTAAATTTTTAAATTTGTTTTTTTTTTTTTTTTTTTTTTTTTATATGAGAAAAGAAATTGTAAATGAATTTTAATTTTTTAATAAATATTTTGTATGTACATACGTATACATATACTTATATAATTGAATTTAAATAATATTACATATACACATATACATATGTATATGTGTATTAATATATTATAATATTCGGTTCAGTGTATATAATAAATGCATATATGTATATGCATACTGAAATGTCCTGAAAATTTTTTACTTTTAATAAACAAGAAATTAAGAACATTATTTATTAATAATGTTATATGTATATACATATAATGAGGATATTATATTTTTATACACATACATACATATACATACATATATAGTATTATTTAGGTACCTATATGAACATATTTTTTTTACTTGCTCTTTAGCATGCAAATGTTTTAATAAATTAATTGAATTTTGATTATGGTGGTGGGCATTTAATGTGTGGTATAGAAAATTTTTTTTGACTTCAATTTATGAAGAAATTAAAATAAATGATTTTAATTTAAACATGTACCTATACTAGCTCGTATATACATAGTAAATAATTCTGTGGTATTTTCATTAGTTTTTTAATTGTACTATATACACATATATGTATACATTCACAAATACTTATATATATATGTATATAAGTGTATGTAAACCAAACCAGATACCGACATTTTTATTCGTTTTAAATCTTATGAGTTTGTATTATCCATGGCAATTCGTCTTATGTACTCGTATATGAGTACGTATTAACGAGAGTTTACTGTATATAATCACAAATATAGAATAATATATTTTAGAATATTAAAGACAATATCATTTTCTTATTAGTTAATTTTATACTGAACAGTGAACAAGTAATAGATTTAATTCTTAAAATAAAAAGGAAGAGATTATGATACTTTTCGAGCTAATGTATGTGTAGATATATAAATACTCTTGCATATAGGTCTACGCGTATATGCATTGAAAGTGATTCAATTTAATTTTTCTAATTTTTTTTTTGTTTTTCAAATAAAAATTTTAAAAAAAAATGTAAATACGAACACAATAATTATGTATGTTCTAAATTATATTTTATGTATGCTAAATAAATATTACCATATACATATTTATATGCATATGCGAATTTGAAATTAACTAATTTATTTTAGTATACTACATTGTAATACTATAATATGTATTATGCATACGAGTACATGTATACGTAAAATACATATATACAGAGAAAAAATATAATTACATAAATATAAAAAAAATGTATGTAAACATTCGTAAATATTTTCATATAGGTAATACATATAATGGCATATAAAATGTAAGTAAATGCGAAATCGTATTAATATAAATGTAGGTATGTATGTATATGCAGTAAATAATATATGAAATGCAATAACAATGAAATAGCAGCTTAGCTACAAACAACTGCTGCTGCTGCTGCTGTTGCTGTCGTTGACCAAAATGTTCACCTCGTGTCTCATGTAATTTTAGTTGATAATATGTCTGCACATGAAATGAGTTAATTAATCGGTAAGTTGATCGAAACATGGTTGGTTTCATTACCTCGCTTATCTTTTATATACTTCATACTTGTATACATTTCATTGTGTATATATATGAATGTATATATTATATGAGTGCATATAAGTATGTATATTATAGATATCTGTGTATGCCAAAAGTATACTATGTATATGTGTGTACATACATATAATGCATCATGAACATTATATTTATTATATTATTAAATGAAGAAAAATTCATTTTTATATATTTATGCATTTGAACATGAATTAATGTATGCATATGCATTGTACTATACAGAGACAGACCGTGTATTTTGTTTGCACTGTTCATATCTATAATATGTATGTATATGTAAGTATATATTATGTATGTATAGTAGATACATTTAATTATATATTTATAATATACCTATTTAATATTATAGTGGTATATATTTACATGGTATTATGTATATTTAGGTATGTAAGTTACATACTACCACATACTAAATACATACATAACATACATATATCTAAATACATAAATAATACACACAACATACCCACCATTATAGATATTCATATTTATATATTTATTGAGAAAATCTATCTAATAAGTTATGTACATACTTACGTGTATACGCATAATATACGGGAAAATATATTATATTTATATAAAATAAATTCATATGTTCATTTGCGTTCTTATATGTGTACATTCATAAACTTATACATAAATGTATACGTATATTTACATTTAAAATTATATTCGTATATAAATATCATTTAACACACACAACATATTCATATGCGAGTTATTATATATGCATGCATTGTAAAAATACAAGAAATTATACTGTTGACTTTATTATTAATAATGTACACATACATATACGTACAACGATTATATTATGTATAATGTACATTTCGTGTACATTACGTATACCCTACATACGTGTATTCGTTTACATACATAACATAAATATGTGTACGCGTTCAAATGTATTACCTATAATATGTACATATGTACAAATAATATCATATAATATACTATATTATGGTAGCAATTTCACTTACAAAAGCTTTTAACCATAATAAAAATGTGTACATACCGTTTAATTTTTTGATATTAAAGATATTATTTATATGTTTTTTTCTTCTATATTAGTTTTGGTTATTTTGTTTTGTTTTCTTTTTTTATATTTATTCTCAATTTTTATTCATGTATGTGTGTGTGCATGTGTTTGCATAATATAAATGTGTATAATGATGCATAGATCTCGAAGTGTATATACATATATAATGTGATAGTAAGTAATATGATTATTATCTATAAATATATGATGAAGATTATATTTTCATAACATTTAAAATGTATACATATGTATGTATGAGTATACCCGTTATATGTCTACAAAAATATTATCATCATGTACTATATAATATAGTAATTTGTTAAAATTATTATTATGATAACCTATAATTGAAGTTAACTTTATTTGTGTAAACTATTTATTTATATAATAATAATGTTGTTTTGACGTATTAGATCTATGCATGTAATTTATTCGTATAATATATATATGTACTCGTATATGCATATACTTATGTATTAAATACAAAATCATATTAAGGGTATTATGTTTTATTAATATAAAATTATAAATTATAATTATTAGTTTATTGATGTTTAATAATATCTAATTAATTTTAATAAATGTATACATATACATATTTGTAAATACAATGTAGTACATACGAGAATATGTGTATCCTCCAGTTCTCTAGGTATATAGATTTATTTATATAAATTTTATTGTGATTTTGATATTTATACAGCATTGTTTAGTTAATCGATATATATATGTACATACATACGAAATGTGTTATATGAAGATCATCTGCTGATTAAAGAATATATATTGTGCCAATTGGGGTGGATTTTATATGAATGAACATTACTGGAATGGATTTCTATATGGTGATGGCGACAATGACTCTGTTGCACATGAAAATCTGCATTATCTTTGCATAACTATATACAATAATAACGTCTTTTGCCAGTTCGTAACGGACAACTTCTCTAAATTAGCGGTTACTTGAGACCTAACTCCTTACTCCGGTCATGTTTTGCAGTTAATAAATTTGTGCATAAATGTTACCATTCTTCATTCTATTCACATAACCAATCCACCATAATCTATTAATTTTGACGAACGTCTACATCCTTAAATATTTTATATATATTTTTTTGTTCGTTTTTCTTCTATATTCGTCTTCAGTCGTCATACACTTTGGTTGCACTGTACCACACATTATATTCCTCAAGATTTTATTTTCTTATCTGACCAATAATTTTTCGCTCGTTCACCATAGTATAGTATCAGTATTTATAGCTTTCCCGTGTTAAGTTCTCTCTTGATTGAAATTCAGAATACGTATTTAAGTTTTGTAAAATTTGTTGAATTATCTGAAAATATTTTCTTAAAAAATTTACGACTGATTACAGCTAATATGAAAAGATGATATGGTGGTATACTGATTAAAAAATTAACAACTTAACTTAGCATTAAAATTTAAATACGACTTAAATAAAATTAAACTATGCATGTAAAAGGAGCATAAAATTAGTTGATACACAAATACACAGCATGTATAAATTTGTAGTACAAACAGATAATACTTAAGACTTTAAACAAAGTTATTAATGACTACTGTGTGCCTGCGACTTCGTCCGCATTGTCATAGAGCTATAAAACGAACCACGATGTACAGAATAAGTTGATCCCGAGCGAAGAAGCTCTTTGTAAAGCTTTATGTTATTACGTCATTTCTAAATAATAAATTTTGAAAAAAAAAGTAGCCTATTTTAAATGGGAGGAATCACTCTTTAAGATAAAAAAAATTCCATCAAAATTGGTTCAGCCGTTTTCGAGATTACCCGGAACATACATACATACATACATACAGACAGACAGACGCAACAAATTTATTTATAAGATATATTAAATGAATTTTTTTTTTTTTAAATTGAATTAAGTTATTAAATGGTTAAAGTTAACATTTTTTTTTACTATTCCTCTCTTTGTGTGTGTGTGTGTTTTGTTTTTTTCAAATACATATATTTCTACGGGTCCAATATATACACTAATAACAATCAACTAACAACATTATATATATTATCTAATTTATTTAGATTAAAAAACAGTTAGAAGCTGAATAAAAGCAAATTATTACGACGCCACTGATCGATGATTTCTTTTTTTGTTTTTCTTTGGTTCCTACGTAATAATCTCATAATATTTCTATGAAAATGTGTATACCTTTGTTATTATCAAAATAAGAAGAAGAAAAAAAATTCAACAATTTACATCATATATGTAGATATAAATAAGATATATTATATAGGTACCAAGAGGTTGAATGAACAAAAAAAAAACATTTTTTTTTTAATCTTTGAAGATAAATTTAAATTTAAGACCAAATTCTTTAAACGCACGATTAAAACCAAATGAAGACATCTTCTGTCGTCTATTATTGCTGTGCCTGTGCTATTACGGAATTAACCTGTTCCTGGCATAGTCATCAATCATAAACGGTGCTGTGCATATATGTATATATCTATAAGTCCATAGATACATATATACGTATATGTATATTATATGCCGGATATATTTGTAGAATTATATTTGCGGTTCGGAGGGAGAACGGTTATCATCAGAGAGATGATACATATATTTTTCTTTAATTCATGAAAGATATTTGGTTTGGTTCCTTCGGCTTTACATATATGATGTACAAGTACATATATGATGTAGTAGTAAAAACAGAAATCATCAGATTACCGTATTTCATATATTGATCTCGTATATCATATACTCGTATGTACGTACATCATATGTATCACATACAAATATTTATATTAAGAATACATACCGATATATGCAGTACATATATATATGTATGTATATATACCGACATGGCGTCCAGTCAGGGATCCCCTTGGAGAATCTCACACATCTTCCCTATGGGTTTTGGATCAAATATTTTTGGGAGGTCTGGAATGTTGCAATTTAGCTTAAAATTTGGCATTTATATAAATAAAAATATATGTATGTATATGTATGTATATGGTATATAGAAGATGAATTTGATTTTGAAATCGAAAATTTTTATTTTTTTTTTTTTGGCTTTTTTTTTGTTTTTATATTTTTCAAATTCATTACTATTTGTACATATCTATATACACTAACCGGTAAATATATGTAATAAAAGTACATACATAAGTATGCATATACATAATATTCGTTTATTGTGTTTTCAAAAATAGATACATATACCACGTATCAAAATCGAAAAAATAAAAATCCATCATTACTTTATCCGGATATACTAGTATAATATAGTTATTGCTCATCATAATGTTAATATGTTTACCATCATATACATGTATGAACATTCTGTAATATCCGTATCAGATATTAGGTAATATGACATTTATTGCCTCTATATAATATACAAATATCTGTCATATATACATTACGTGTGTATATGTAAGTAAATTAAGCATTATTGTGTATTTTATATGTATTTTCACATAAAATCTTGCATATATGTACATATAGATATGTAATTCTCAAGATTCGACTGTTTTTAGATAGAATCGCATTTTAATTAGAATTTTTTTTTTTGTTACATATTTTGTTCTTGTTTTTCCATATACTTACATATACAAAAAAAAAAAAAAAAAAAAAAACACCAACAATACAAAAAATAAAAATTAACAATTCAGAAATGTCCAAAGATAAAAAAGTCAAAGAAGAATCATCATCATCATCGACATCGAAAACTTTTGAAAATTTATTTTATATCACATTTTAAGGGAATACTGCGCATTTAAAATATGTGTGTGTAACTTATGTAAGTATATAGCAACAAATATACGAGACGAGTGTGTATGCGTACATACAATTACTTTTTTTTAATATGTATATCATACTATATGAGCATATTAGTATTTTAAAACAATCAGATCGAAAGCGTTGATTGTTTTTTAATTCGTTTTTATTTTAATTTTTTTTTTTTTTGATAAATTTATTTTCTTTAATTTAGTTATATGTTATATTCTCTATATATGTACATATTTGTTTTTATTATTTTCCTAGTATTTGTATTAGTATAACAATGTATACATTCAAATGTTTGATTTCTGCAGTAATAAAAATTAAATTGTTTCTCAATTTATGTAGTGTAGCGTAGGCATGGATATAAGTATGTACATATAAAGTATATAAGTATACATATAGTGGTGCAAAAAAGTTTCCGGACAAAGGTAAGTTTTTGACAAACAAAATGCATTAACAAATTATAGTCAAACATGATGATAAAAATGTTATGATACTAAATGTAAATGGAATATACGGTTTCTGGCAATCTAAAATTCGTTAAATAAAATCGCCCATAATTGAACATTATGTAGATATTCAAGAAAAAAAACGAAAATATTAAATGTGACAAGCCTATGCTTGTATTTTAATCCTATATGCATAGAGTTTAAGATGTTCGTTTTCGGTTATACATTGCTGATTGAATTATTGATCTGTTTGGAGGAACTTGCGCTGGATGGAGTTTGAACTCAGAACGTCAAGCATTATATCAGTTCAATACCACAATCATATCAAAGCTATTCAAATTCAAGCTCATATTTTTTTGTTTATTTGAAATTATAATAAATTTGTTTTTATTTCTTTAGATTTTTAATGAAGCAAATATATTTTCTTTATTAATTAATAATGAAATCTGAAATGAAAACCGTATACTTATTCGGATTAAATGAAAAATCTCACATTTGTCTAAAAACTTTTATGCACCATTGTATGTATGTACAAATTATTATGTATACATTTTTGAAATAGATACTCTTTTTATATTGTATATTAATGAACATGTTAGATAAGTATTATAATGTGTATGTACCTATATTATATAAAAGTGTCGCTATTGATATTCGTTTTTCTTCTACATATTAATGTACTATACATGCGTACGTACGATGAGAATAAATAATAAAACAGAAAATAAGAAAAAAATTGTATAAAATCTATATAGTATATGTATACACACTTATGTGTAAAATGTATGTATACATTATAATATTTTGTATGTAGGTATATTACCTTATGAAGAGATTTGAGTCGCTTTGACAAGTTTTTCGCGGTTTACATTTTATCCTTATAATGATTTTCTTTTATCAATTTTCACAGATTTCTCATGTGATCTCATGAATAATGTTTTGTAAATTAAGTTTTTTTTTTTTTTTTAAATTGTCTTAGTATTAATTGATTATTTTTTTCTTTTAATTTTCTGTATTAATATGTCTTGATTTTATTTATTTTATATTTTAATCAATTGTTTTTTGCATTATTTTTCAAAAAAACATATATGTATTGCATAAAATGAAATATTATGTATACAAGAAAAAACAATGTATTCGAATAACAATAATGCATTTTGTATAATATGTGTAGGTATATGCGTTTAAATTTATTACATATACTACAGGCAGACAGACACACACATACACAACTGTGAATAACCACAACCAGTTTATTTATTTATTTTTTTTTTAATGCGAATATACAATAATATGAACACATAGATATGTATGTACATATGCATGAATCGATGTGGATAGTGTATTTTGTTTTTATATTTTGTTATCGAATTATAGTATAATAAAACCGTGAGAATTATATATGAAATAATAGAATAGATATAATAAAAATATAAACATATATGCTTATGTATACATGCACAAATTTCGAATATTTCAGAAAAAAAATGTTTCCATTAATCTTATGTAGCTAATGGATATTATTTTGAAACTAAAATAATATACATATAATATACTTACTTATTATACATATCTACTTAGATTGTATATAAAAAATGTGTACGTTACTTGTTACATAATACGATAAATATTAAATTTTTGTTTAAAATTAATTTTTCATTTATTATCGAATCCATTAATCGCATTATAATTTTTTCTAATATGTACTCGTATACTCAGTATAAATATGAGTATACCATCCTTAAAATAAACACATTACCAAATACACCAAACCATTCGTTGTAAATGTTACCTGACAGTTGGTTAACTTTTGGTTTGATGTTCCACATTGATCGAATTTCATTATTGAATTCAACATTAGGCAAGTTCACCTGACATTATTTTTGGTGCAAATGTTGAACTTACTAATTCTCAATAAGTTGATTATTTTAGTCACGTATTTAGATGACTTTTGGTAGGAGAAGTAAGTCACACTCTCTAAAAGCTTTGGTTTAAAACGACCATCAATATATGTGTGTGTTGAAAAAAGTCACTCGGTCAATATGCTATAATAATGGATCTTAACGAGAACAAAAAAAAAAAAACATTTAATGGCAGGAAACGCACAATCCTTATATTTTAGCCAATAAAGGGCATCAAAAATGTTTAAAATTAAAAAAGTATAAATTATATTTATAAATATGTATATATAATATAGGTATCGGAATTAATCAAAAAATTGAATATTTCTTGCATATTTTTTTTGTCATCTACATACATATATACACATTTACATATATGCTTATATTTGTAGATAGATTTTTTTTTTTTTGAATGCCCGCGTTAATCATTTTTATTGACAATAAATTTAAATTTTTATAATTTAGAAATGAAAAAAAAAAAAAAAGATGAAAAAAGAATATAATAATATTTCTTTCTTATATTTTTAATTATCTCAATTTGATCATTAAAATAGAATAAAATAAAATGATATTTTTTAAGGGAAAGCAGGAGATAATTTTATGTAAATTTTATTCACTGTATGTATATGCGTGCGTATATAAGATGTGTCGTTATATACTCTATACTCGCATTCAAATACAATTTTATTCATACCAATTCTATAATAAAAAAATTGATCAGATGCATTCTTTTAAAGTTTGATAAGCCCCTTTTTAATTGTTCTGTATTATTTACATAATCGAGTGTTTACATATACATTTGCATAGTATACGTTACATAGCGTTCTTATAAAGATTTTTGAAATAAATTCATGGGAAATAATTTATAATTTTATCAATTAGAAAAAATAAATTATACGAAAATATATCGCTTTTCTATATTCTACCATCATATATGAACTGTATTATAGGAAATAAATTCAAACATATTCGTATTATAGGTTGTAGATTCATCTATAAATGCGTATATGTATATATGTACATATACGTATGGAACAGAGTGCCGTTCAAAACAAATTGTAATCACATTTGAAAGTAATGTAAATAATGATTACTATACGTACTGCAGTACTAAACCAGACAATATTCAAATCTTCTACTTCTGCACAAATTTAAATTTTGTAAAAAAACCATATTTGACATGATTTTGAAATAAGCAAAAAAATGCGGCTCCATTGAGAACTTATCTTAAAGAGTAAAAATTCAACAGCAATTTGGAAGAAGAGATCACATTTTTGTTGTAAAAATAATCAGAAAAGTCTAAATTTTATTTTGATACTGAAATCATTTATAAAATAATATGGTGATTTAATAAATGAAAACAGGAGTAATTTGAAGAATTTTTTTTAAAATAATTCCTGTCCTTTTTCAAAAGCTATAACTAAATTTCAGAATTAAAAATGAACAAAAAAGGTTCCATTTAAGAATCTCCTACAATTCCTTTCAAAGTATATATTTATATTTCAAATTTCATTTAAATCTGTTTGAGTAACTTTGGAGATACATATGTGTGGTGCAAAAGAAAGCAGATTTGGTGCTAGCTAGATATACTCTTTAGTAAAAGTAAAAATAAAATATAAATTCGAATAATGTCCTTGCACAACACTGTAATATTTCATATTACCTACAATCAAGATATGCATAAAAAAAAAAACAGAATCAATTTTGATCGTATCGTAGTTAAATAACTGCCATATCATTTTGATATTTTTGTTGAATTCATTGAATTGTTGTTATTTAATATTATATTATGTACTAACATAACTGCTAACAATATTTGTACATATATTTATATGAATTTAATGATAAATTGTTGTCATAATATGATTAGATTGTTTGTCACGTACTATATCGATATTTCAAAATCATGTGTGCACAATGAATATATCACTACATTAAATGATGTATGTATATGTAATTGATAATAAGTATAAGAGTATAGTTGAATTTTTTTAAATAAAAATACATATATAAATGCTTATCATCATACATACAAATAAAAAAAAATTCATTTAAATTAAATTATTTCATTTAATTGATTTATGATACGATTCATTTAAATTTTAAACTAATTTTTTTTTTTTATTTTTCATATAATTACATGCATATATTTTTATAGGTAGTACATAATACGTTAAGAAACAGAAACTTGATACATAAATTTTTATTTATGTATTTACATAAAAATGTATATATGCATAGGTATATTACGAACATTTATTTTAAATAATATTATTAGATATGTCAAGTAGGTAATATACAAGAAGTATGTATAATAATAATATGTAATTTTATGATTTTAGAACAAATAACCATACAGTACTTGTATTATACTCAAGTACGTACGTACATACATATATAGACACTATTTTTATTATAATACTACTCGTAAAACAATTTGAAAATGCTGCTATTTACTAATATTATTCTTGCTTGACCATAATGCATATATAATTATTAATTATACATAATATATACAATATTTACATATGTACATAATATATTATTAAGGTCTTTATTATATTGATGTTATGAGGTGTAACAAAATAACATAGGCAGACTCAAATAAATAAATGAATGGATGAATGAGTGAGTGATGGATGAATGGAGTTTTTCATTTAAACAAAAATATAATTTAGCATAATATAATATATTCTTACTTTACTCTACAACAATACTGTACTGCATGCGCATCAGCGCATATTATAACGTCTGAAGTATACGATATATCTATACCTTCTTCTTGTGTATAATATTATATAAAACCATATTATATGATATACATATAAACCTTAAAAGATTTACAAAGAAATTATGTTGTTATATAGAGTTGCATCAAGTTGCACATTAATATGCTTATGCGTAAATGACTTAAATATATACACATTTTGTAAATATATACACATTTTGTTATAACTTGCATCTTGTATTGTAGATTTTGCTTACAATACAGCTCTGTGTTGTTAAGATTAGGATTTGAGATATTTATCTTGTGCACAAATTATCTCTGAAGTTACTTAACCGATTTCAATCAAATTTGAAACACAGATACTTTGATAGGAATTGTGGTGCTTAAAGAAGCGTTTTTTTTTTTAAATGTCCTTGTTTCCTTTTTACAGGGTATCAAAGTTGTCGAAATTGCGATTTTTCGGCTTCCAAATGCATCTCGTACAGCAAATACTGATTGACCAATTTCTTTGAAATTTTGAATATAAGTATAGCCTGAAGGATATTGTGATGTTTGAATATAGGACATTTTTGATTTTAGGTCCTGAAATATAGTTATAGTTCTTAAAAAAGGAGAGGATTTTTTTTTTTTTTTTGAAAAATCGTTCAACTTTGACTTATATTTTCATACATTAAATCTTCATTTACAATCTATATGATTTTGGTATCAAAATAAAATTTGAACTTTTCTGAAGAGTTCACGAAAAATAGTATAAAAATCTTTGTTATGTTTCCATTTTTATTTACACAATAAAATTATGTTCTTTTTCATCAGAATATTCAAAAATCCATTTTTATTAGCACCTAAAAGGTATGCAAAGGCGCATTTTTAAAAATTTTTTATGTAAAATCATTGTTGTTGTTTTCGAAATTTCTCAAAGCCGAAACCTACTCTTAAGTATTTCTACAAATTATAATATACACTTTATTTTCTATATGCACACACAGTCATACATATTTATGTACATAAACTGCTTTTGTTATAAATATTCTTTGATGATAAGTGAAATTATATTTATATAGATAAGCATTGACATGTGTAAAGTGTATCTATGCATAGACTAGGCAGGCACATTCGATATGTATTCGAAAATGATGAAAAATTTATATGAACAAAAATATATATCCTCTGATTTAATTACATATTAAAATGTCATAAATGTACATTTATATACATATCGAAACATACAAGTAATTATATTTATATATAATTTATATATAAATTAATACAAATACATTTAGCTTAATTTTTGTCTTTTCAACTGAAATTAGGTACCTATACACATTTACTAAATTTGTACATATTTTCAATTATTTGTGTACATGTATATATGTAAATCATTTTGTATAAATATACATGGGTACATTACATAATTTATTTTAAGCGTGAATAATGAAATAAATGTATACATACATAAATTAAAGAAAAAAAAAAAATTCAAATTCAAATAAATATGTTATTTATTATTTTTGTCTTTATTAAAAAATATAAAAAATACAAGAAAAAAATATTCAAAATTAAAATTCATGTACATATGTACATTATTATGTATTGTATACCTATATGTACATATAACATAATAATGTGCAAATTTTTACATTTTTTTTTTTTTTTTTTGTATTAATAATAATGCTTTATAACATAAATCTTAACTCTTTCTTCATCTATAATGCCACCCACATTGACAATGGATCAACAGAATGTACGCATGCACTTATGCACTTCCACAAGTCATAAATCATGAAATTGTAAGCGATTCCTGAGAATTCGTCAGCGGCTCAAATTCCAGAAATTTTGCATATAAATATGTACATGTATACATATAAATGTACGTATAAGTTTTTAAGGTTAGGTATATATTGTGGGAAGTTGTATTATTTATGTACGTATATTTATATAATAACACATGTATATGTACATATATGTATATATGCATATTATATATTGTATATTATGAAATATATATATACACTCTTTATGCGTATATATCTGCTTAAATATATATAAGAAAACATGAGCAAATTATAATGTTTTATAGTTGTACTTACATGAAAGAAAATGTTATTATTACGCGAGTATTATTATCGTGTATACTATATGTGCAAAATTTTATATTATATGAAAATTGAAAAAAATAATATATATAAAAAAATATAAAAAAAAAAAAATTAAAGAATAACAACAACGAAACCATCGACAAACAAAGAAAACGGATTAACATCACTAATATTGATTCATATATATAGCATAATTTACTGTACAACGGTCGGGTCGGGTCGGTTGTCGCTGTTTCATGATCAGCCTCATGCCTCATTACTATTGCATTTATTATTTACACACATATTTATGTTACGTAAAATGTCCGTATGCATATAATGTGTACACAAATATTCAAAGTAATAATAATAATAATATGTGCGATAGCGATATCATTCAACCCCATATCCCAAGTCCCAAGCATCATAGCCCCAAACTCCCCAGTTTGTTGAACTTTGTTATACATTACAACACTATACACACATATCTATGTATACATATATGAAACAGCTCATTATACACATACATTAAGATTAAGAGAGAGTTTTACATGTTAAACAAAAAAAAAAAAATAACTTAGAATAAAAAAATTTCGAAACTATACTTTATTGGTTGTCGTTGTTGTGCACATGTGCACCTAATTGAGCCATCTGTCAAAATGTTTTTGATGATGCCAGCTAAGTTGGTTAAAGATAATTTTCGCCCTTGAAGATAATTCAAATAACAAAACAAACAAAATGATAAAAATACAAACAAGAAAAAAAAAAAAACAATCTAAAAAGAACAAAAAATAATAAACCGCAAAGAATAACAACAGGAAAGTAGGATCATTGCCAAAATCATATATATTCAATTTTTCACTTTTTTCTATATATAGGTACTACTGGTACTACTTAAAAATTACATTTATGATCATTATGATGACTACTTTGAAAAGGTGAATTATATTGGTATGTATACACACAAATAAAACATACATATTTACATACAATACAATACATATTATGCATATTATGTACACACACTCACGTATATAATATATGTATAAGAGTACACATATGAGTATGTTATGAACAACTTACTAAGTTTAGTACATAATTATTTTTAGGATATTAAATTTATAAAAACGACATGGTATGATTATTTTAAATGAAACCATTCATCCACTGGTATATCATATAATAATGAAGTGGTTTTATTTTTTATATGCGTTTTATATATATAAACATATGTACATACTCGTATATATTTGATTTCATTTTGAAAATATGACTGCATTAATATAAGGAGTGCCATATAATAGTGACCATAATAATAATGTATGTACATACGAGTATATCTGTCAAAACATACAACATATTATCTATACTTATACATATTATAATATGTGACAATTTAATTTTCTTTGTTTTTTTTTTTTTTTTTTTTTTTAATAAAAATATCTCTATACATCACACCAAACCAATCAATTGATAATTGATACTCCTTTGCGCATTTCAAAAATGATGCTGTTGCGTTGAGATCTCATATAAAAACAAAAAAAAAAAATGCTTTTGATATGAAACTTAATCAAACTCAATACATGTATGTATATAGTATGTAAGTATTAATATTGATTTTGTGTTAACTATAATATGAATCGATTAAATAATGTCCCGTTCAGTTCTCTCTGGAGTCTTCTTAAATTTCATTTATCGCATATACATAGACACTTACTTACTTAGTCATTTTATTTGATTCGATGCTGGTTTATGATATGAACTTTTATATAACCGATTGACCTATAACTGTAGTAGACAGTTTGCCGCATATTTCTTAATTACGAATGCGGCGATAAAAGGTAGAAATCTTGTCATGAATATTAATAAAAAAAAATAATAATAATAATAACAAAATCAATATCAAAAAAAATTTTGTTGTTGCTATTGTTGTTTTGAGTTGGCGAAAATAAGATAAAAATGAAAAAAAATAAAAGCTTAGGATATCCAAAGGCTTGGTACTAATAAAAATATGTAAAAATACCAAATACGAGTATTTTGAATGTATGTATTTTCTGTTTTATTTATTTTATTTTATTTTATTTTTTTGTCGATATTTTTTTTGTTTTTTTGTTTTTTGTAAAATATACAATATTTAGATATAATATAATATGCACATTGTGACTGGCACTCTCTGTTTGTGCTGTACTATAATATGCAGTATGACAGTATATACTATATTGTACTGTGTGTAGAGATTCGTATATTGGAAATGTGTTGTGTGTTGTAAATGTTAATATTGGATTGGATTGAAACATATTCTGAACCTGTAAGCGCGGGATTATTAATAAAGACCACACATCTGACAAGTGGGGACCACCCAAACAGAATTATATGTGATACATATTATATATGTATATTTATATATAATATTGCTGTGTAGTGTACTATATACTGGGCATACTGCATACATACTCGTACATATATACTGTTGTATAAAAATGGTAAATCGGTGAGAGTGAGTTCTTTATAATCCGCGTTGAAAAGTTTGGTCGTCGTTGTCGTCGTCATCGTCATCATCGTCATCATCGTCATCATCATCATCATCATCGTCATCATAATCATCAACATTATTGTCGTCATCGCAGAAAACATTATCATTGTTTTGTATAAATATACATAAATGCAATTCTTGCAAATAATTTACTTGTTCGAATGATTTGCAGATCTGTCATCAATATTTGTGTCAACTTATTGCTATTTTATCGTATTTCAAGTAACATTAGATATATAGTGCATGTATAAGCATATAGATATTATATTATTACATATGAAATATGTATATATACATATACACATAAATACTAAAAAAAAAACATGTATTTAAGTACATGTACTATATCCTGCCTGCCTTTACATGCAATAATATTTTGCATATTACCTCCTATACGTTACATACATATTTAGATAATAATTTTCAATTTTCATTCATCTCTGCTATCTATACATATTTACACAAATATACATTAATGTGAATATCTCTAAATGTTATGACTTTTGATCATAAAGATGAATATATACGTATGTATATGTTATGTATTTCATATAAGAATATCCTTCATAGATTTTTAGTTTTTATATTGATAATGTTTTATCCAAAAATCACAAAAATATTTTCATTATAATTTTTGATATCCTAAACACATGTAAGTATATGTAGTGCAGTGCACATATACAATTGTCAATTTTATGTGTGTAGATATTGTCAAAGAAATATTTTCTTTATTTTATCTGTTTGTGTTGCTGTTCTAGTTTTTCTAGAGATTCACTGAATATGCTGTTTGAATGAAATTGTGGTTTTTTTTTTATTTTTATTTTTCTCATTATTTTATTTGAAATCTAGAAGGGAATTCTCTAATTAATGAAATATAACAAAAATAAACTGGTTACTTTGTCAGTCCAGTATAAAAGCGATTCGCGTAAATTTATAAGTCTACATACAGTATATACTACTCTACTACGGACGGTTTACTATACTCTCTATAATACAGAATTTCCAATTAGTCTGCCTTCTGGTTGATGACTTAATTAAGGCTTGATGGCGCCTATATTTTGGATTTATTTCAATTTTTTTTATTCATTTTTATTTCTTTATTTTATTTTATTTTATTTTTTTTTGTTTATTTTCTGGTTTATCTTTATCTTTATTTATTTATTTTTTATTTTTTTCGATTTTTTTTTATTTATTTTTGTGTTATTTTCTTATCTTTTTTATTATTTTCATTTTTTAATCTGGTTTTGTTTGGGGCAGTATAAAAATGTGACCAGATGTTGATCTCATATATGTACATATGATCGTAATGTGTAATATTATGTATAAATTTATACACGTCGTACATATGTACACATTCAATCTTTATATCATTATAATGTATGTATGTATATGAGTATACGCATATATGTATCTTCCACATATTGGTATAATATTTAAAATATACACATATATATATATAAAGTACATTACGATATGATATTATACTATAAAAAATTTATATGTATACCTTTCTAATATAAACATTTATACACACACATATGTATGTACTTTATATGCATGAATATTGTGTTGTGATTTTGTGAACGATGATCAGTATCTTTTTCATATTGTGTTCAGATACATAAAAATGATGTAAGTCAGTCAGTTAGTCAGTATGTCAGTCAACAATCAGTTTATAGTCATAAAAATATAAGCACTTTGTACTATTTATATCCATACAAATATGTAAGTATATGAAAACATATATGTACATACAATGTACTTACATATATGTAATATATAACTGTCAAATTATATGATATGTACTAGAGTATATTTACAAAAAAAAAAGAAAAAAAAGAAAAATTAAGAATAATGTGTGTACAAATATGTTTGTAATATGTAAAGTTTGAAATTTTTAAGAAGAATTTTCCAATGATCTATCTCACAAATAATCGATATCACATACCTGCCTATAAATAACAACATAATATACATATGTATGTATGTAATCTACTGTGTTCGAAATAAAATAAAAATTTCTTCTTTAAATTATTTGTTAAAAAAAAAAAAAATGATTTCTCCTAAAGCTGAAATTCAAAGAATATACTTAGGTTTGTCATTTATATTCAATGATCTAAACATCATAACACAGTACATAATTATTATTATGTATTATTTTGTTGTTGAATATCAAAAAAAAGAAATCAAATCATTTACGAATCAGAAATCCAAATATCAAAAAATCAAAATTACACATAAAAATGAAAAAAAAAAAAATTTAAGAAAACCAATTGAATTTAAGGCTTTCCACCGATATAAATTCCACCCACTTACTTTATACTTTATTATAATATTTCATCTCTATTAAATACATAATTTCCCACATAAATATCAATCATTGCAACCATATATATATATATATGTATAAAAATACCTTTCAATTATGTACCTATTCTATTTATATAGTATAAACGTATGTATGTGTATATGTATGAATATGTGTAGAATTAATATCGTTTATCATAGTATCTAAGTATGGTAGCTACATAATATGCATAGTATAATAGGTATATTTTCATTATTTTTCTTTTCTTCTTTCTTTGGATTAGCAATCTAATCCTCTAATGTACTACATATCACCACAAACAATATAAAATCACTCTGTGCCTGTATAAATTATTTATTTATATACATACATATAATACAACATCATAAAATAATCATCAAAATACATATGTATATCATTTATGTATATAAATATGTATATATGGTGTACCGTCATGTATATAATGAATGTTATAATATGCCATAGTTAAGGGATATGAGAAGAATGCATGTAAATCTCATATAATACATAAAATAATAATAATCTGTAGTTAGCAGAGTGATCTGAAAGTTCATTTTTTTTATTTTGTATTTTTTGTAATATATGTACCTACCTATGTAGTTACATAATAATATTCTTGAAAATGGAAAAACATACATAAAAAGAAAAAAATGAAGACAAGTTGAACGGAACGGAATTATTATAAAATAGCAAACATCCCCATATTATACATACACAAATATACAATATTGTGATTTATCATATAGATTTTTCAATACATATGCATGCATATATTCACATTCAATTACAAATTATATGCATACAGACATAAGTATGTGTAAGTGTAAACTGTGTAATAATATATACATTTCTTGTAATGGTAGTGTATGTGTGCGTTTTAACGAAAATTTAAATATCGTTCATTTGTATGCGCAATTCTCCACTATATTTACATACTTATATGTGTGTACTCATAAAAAATTTTATGATATATACTTTCTAGATTGGATTTTGTATAATATAAATACATACTATGTATATGTATCCTGATGTGTAAACACATACAAGATACAATTTCAATTCAAATAAAGGGTGTCACCCTTATTTTATATGTAAACTCTGATTTTTATAGGTAAACATTTTTTTTTTTTTTTTTTTCGAATGTTTGCATATTTTCATATAAAACCAAGAGTGCTGGTATATATATGAAATATACACAATTATACGCGTATTCTTGTTGTGTGTCTAACAATTCTGTATAGTGTAAAAGTATCTATAGAGATCTGTATTGCTACATATATACATATACATATATTGGTTGTGTACTAAACATACAATCATATATAAGTGAAATAATATCTATATATTAATTTATATATTCGTGTACATGTTTTGATATAAAATACATATATAATAAAATCATTTAATTGTATATACATATATTCGTATATATAGATATATGTCCTTCTCCTTACATATATGTATGTATGTGCATATTTAATAAACAGAGCATATAATGTATACTGTACTTGATAAAAACAAAGAATATACTGCAAAAGGATAACAGAAAATATTCGCACAGAATGAATATTGTTGAATAGTGTAACACACAAAATAGATATACATATATTCGTATATAATGTAAATGTATACAAAATATATTCATGTCGTGATGGGTGGTAATTTTCTATCTGAATTGTTTATACATACATATATATGTACATATACAAAGAAAACAATATATTAACCAGATATGTAGGTACATCGTTTACAGAGGGGGATGTTAAAATGAGGGATGAGGGTGAATAGTGAATATCAAATCACTTTTATTAAGAGGATGAAAAGTAATAACAATTTGTAAATTGAATAAACAGCTTCCCTGATATTCATTGGACGTTTTAAGCATTTATATTATTTAAACACTATACAACACAACTATACTGTAAGCTGTAAGCTGTGTAAGGCTGTAAGTTAATGCTTAATGCCTAACGGTGGTTTAACTATATAATGTACCAGCTACATACATATTTATAGGATAGGTGTATACTGTATACGTATAGATAGAATCCTGGATACAAGATTTATAAACCTCTAGACACCTTTAGAATTAAACGTTTCTTCCTATAATGCTGACGTTTAAACAATGTACATATAACATACATACCTATACATACATATATTATAGAGACGGATACGTATACATAATTGCATAAGAACATGTACGAATTTGTATACATATGTATATAGAAAACAGTAGAAAAATTTGTTGAATTTTGTGGATACCATATAATACCATATTATTATGTTAGTAAGTATGTACATATGTATTATACATCGATGGAAACTATATACAATTACAGTATGTATATTTATATATCTGATTTAGATTCATATATACATGTACCTATATTCTATATAGTATATGTAAATGTATAAATGTAGAATATATTTATGTTGCCACAAACATTTATTATATCTAAATGTTAGCAAATGATTTTCGTTAGCAGTGGAAAGAATAATACTCTAGTGCTCGTACATTATTACAGAGTGCGGGTGCGGGTATACGAGTGCGGATTTGTAAATATATATATTTAGGTAAGCCAGTATATACTAATATACATACGTGATTGTTTCTTATATATACGTATTTTTATAATGTGTTTCATCTCCTTTATTAATACATGCAGTTATACATATAAGATAATAGGAGCAATTTTTTTCACGAATTAATAGCATGTTATTTATTTTTGTTGTTGTTGTGTTGTAATTTTTGCAAAAACTTTTCCATTTTCTCTCTCTTGGTAATAGTATTGTTCAATAGAAAAAATAAAAATTTTATTTTTTCGTATCTGTATTCGTTCTATACCAAATATCTACTTTTACGTGTACATGTACGAGTGCGGATACGTTTGGGTATACACATACATATATATAGTACATTTGTACATGCATATTATGTATGTCCATGAATTATAGATAGATAGTGATAGCATAGATACTCGTATAGGTGTATAAGAAGAGATTTTCATCGGAATTACAGTGCTGTTTTTTGTATATTCAAAATCTTATATTTTTTTTATTTTTTATGTTTTGTCATCGTTATTGTACTCTTATATTCTGTATCTGTATACTCGTATACATACATATATAATATTATATGCGATATTTATACATATGTATAGTTGTGATATTGTGATTCCTGAGATATTACATAATATGTATGTATATCGATTTTTTATATAATATAATCCTTGTATACCTAAATTCTATTGTGCAATACATCTATCTATAGTTTGTACGATTTATTTATTTTTTTATTTTTTTTTTAACATTTTTCCTTTTCTTTAAATACCTACATATTTTATATATTTTATGTACATATATGCATAAGAGCAAAGAGTATATATGTGTATGGATTTAAAAATGCGTGTATGTATGCGTTGTATAAAACAGTTCAAATTGTTTAAACTTTAAAGTTAATTTTATCATTTTTATTTTTTGTTTGTTTGTTGTTGTTTTTTCCGTTTATACAAAAATATTGATTTTACGATTTTTCATATGTATACACAAGAATTTAGAATATCCTTTAAGTAGGTATTCGTTTAAAATTTTTAAGTAAACAAATTTTCAAGAAAAACAATAAGAGTAATATGTAAAACAATTTATGTATGTATGTATACATAAATAAGATATTGGTTCGTACTTCTTATGAAAATTATTTTCGAAAACATCTTGTAATCAATTTTATCTTTTTTTTTTTTCGTTATTTTTTCTTTTTGATTAATTTTTGTATTCGAAAGATATAATTAATTAAAATTTTTTTACTTTGTTTTGATATATAACATTATATCTATATGTATATGCGTAATTTACTCAAAGATACATACTGATGTGTACATTTATATGAGAATATAAATATAAATCGAGTCATAGTAGTAAGTATATAATAATAAATCTTTTGTTTTTCGTTTATTATCTATTATTTATGTACATAGTATAAGTACTTTGTATTTTGGTTTATTTAAATTATTATGTTAATTAAAATAACATAAAATATCAAGCAAATTGAAAATAATTTTAAAATATGTATTCAACTTATTTATGATTATCCGTACTACATTCGTACTACCGTATACTACACATTATGCGCACAATAATAATAATAATAATATACTGCTCGTATAACCGCTTATGTAAATAAAATTTATTCAAAGAAACTTAATGAAAAAAAAAAAACAAAAAGATATTTGTACGAACATATGTATGTACTTAAGTGTATTTAATAGTCCTTAGAATTCATAATATGAAATAAATGTTTTAAAATATAGTTACAAAAGTTTACAGTTCATAAATTTTGTCAACCCTCATACATATTAATGGTAATTTGTTTTATGGCATAACAAAACACAAAATGATAATATCAACAGGCTATAAAATTGATATAAAATATACACATATATATATATATATATATATATACAATTTTATAATTATTATATGTATATCTAAAGTATCATACATATTATATGTACAGAGATTCATTTATAGAAGAAAATGTCCACCCACAAAATATACTCGTATACATACTCATAAAGTATATAAAATTTTCTACACTATTTATGTACCTAATGTTATATCTGTATGTGTATATGCATTATTACTACCCTTAAAAATTTAAATTATGCAAAAGACATACATACATATATGTATTAATATACATATAATATATAAATTTAGGTGTATATGTGTAATGTGTATAATATAAATTGTGTAGATAATATTAATTTAATTACATAATAATTTTATTTGCCATATATCATAGATTTAAATGATAACAAACCAAGTGGTTTTCCGCAAATATCCTTTTTTTATATACATATATACATACATACGTACGTATGTATATTCGTTATGACTTGTCGTATTTATATATAGAAACACTTTATTTAGATCGTTTCAAAGTTCCTTTATTTTTCCGCATATCAATCTTAAATAATACATATGTATATACTTATACCGGCATTCGCATATGGTACATGTAATAATCCTTTAAATTTTGCTTTATGTTATAAATATACATATATTTTTTCTTTTTTTGTTCAGTTAATATTTTCTCCAACATTATTTGTGTAGTTGTAATCTACAATCATGTTATATAATGTGTTTAATAAACTGTCATAAAAAGGACTAGTTGTGTTTAACCGAGATAAGCCCCCTTATATGGTTTTTATTGTGGATTATTTTCTCATCGTTGTCATCATCATATACGTATATACACATATTACATTATCGATGTGTACAAGCAGGGAATTTAACAATGAAACATTTTATTAAATGATCTAATATATAGCATATTATAAAAATAACATTGTCAGGCTATAAAAAATACTATATTATATGTACTGCTATTCATATTTATTTTATTATGTACTTTATGTATTGTATGTGTGTGTAATTTGTATCAAAAAATTCAGAAATGTTTTTATTTATTGAAAGGAGCATAAAACGATTAAATAATATTGAAATTAAACGCTTATGATTTTCTATAAATGTATGTATGAATGTGTTAATATTTATATAATGATTAATATGATGAGGAAAATTTATTTAATATGAAAATGAATTTATTGCTCATTGACTGTAGTATTTTTTTTTTCTTTTTATTGCCTAGCAGAGCCTGTAGCTTCATATATAGCTAGCATATATAGAATATTCAACATTGGTGGCTGGTTGATGGTGGTGTCGTCATTAAGATAGAATCGAATACCTACTTTTTTTTTTTTTGTAACAAATATACAAATGCTTATATGTAAATTATATAAAATGAATATGAATATATGTATGTGTGATAACAAATTATATTCAAATATAAACACTTATAATAATTTTTCATTAAATATACTACGAGTGTATAATAACTTATTTTGCCCGTACATACGAATAAATGTTATTTTTTTCATAATAATACTTTTTTATTGTAATTATAGACAAATAATAATGCTGCTGCTGTACAATAAATCGATCAATTATTGTCACATTTGCATAATACACATAATATATATTATATATTTTTTTAAATTATTTTTAACATTCATATACCTAACATATTATTTAGATTTTTTCATTCATTTTGACTTCACCATACTGTGTACGACGAGTAGATATGTGTACACCAGAGGTCTTTTAAGTTTTTTTTTTTTTATTTATTTATTTATTTTTATTATTTTAAGTTCAGTTTAGTTGATTTATGCTCATTGACACGGTCGCTAATTACTTAATCAATTGAAATGTTATGCGTTTAATGAGCATGCTGGTAGGTTTTTAATGCTGTTATGATTGTATCACATATAGACATAATAAGTAGCAACTACATACATTCTGTGAGTTAACTTGTTACCAAAATAAAATATGAACAAAAAAAAAAAACATATTCAAAAAATAAAAAATATACGATTAAATGAATAAAATCTACAGTATGTGTACGCAGTAAATAAATAATATTAAATGTACTCGTACTCATATACTCGTATAATACTCAACATTCAAGTACAAATACATACATATGTACTCGTACATTATAACCCCATCCCCGCACTCGTATTAATGTAGGTATAGGACAAAAAAAAATTATACACAAACAGATATTGGCTAATATATTATTCATCTTGAAAACGATGAAATGAAGAAGGCTTTAATGCACAACTGTTCAGACAATTTTAAAAATTAATTTTATTTTTTCATTTCTTCATTATTTTCAAATCGCGGTCTTTTTTGAATTTAAGATTTTTCTTACATTTTTATTTTCTTTGATTTTTATTTGAATATACTACATAAATGCGTAAGCATCATAATATGGTGTAGGTATGTATTTGTTGGTGAGTTAGCGAACAATGCCCATTATTCAACTGTGTAATTCAGTGTTACATCTCTAAACAGAAACACACACACTTGTATCCAGTGTACCATAAGAATAAATTATAATTTGGTCAGATTCGCATAAAGTAGCTGCACATACATATGTATATGCCAGTACATGTAGCTATTTAACACTTACACTTTACTCTATGTACATATATACATATATATATATATATATATATATATATATATATATATATGCGTAAATACTAAATAAATTATTGTAAACATACGTACATATATATACTATATATGTATATTAATAGGAGTAATAATGGTACATACAATGCTTGAGGCCATAATAATATCTCGTTGAAAGATTTTTGCAGGTGTTTTATATGTAATTTAGTTGCATATTATTCTGAATGTTTAAATACATGTGTAAATTAAACGAATAAAATTTTTATAAAAAAATAATTACATAAATATATAGATATGTACATATTTATGTGTGTGTATACATAAACGTATAATGAATACATGAATATGTATATAAAATGATAAATTTTAATGCATTTACCTATTATAATATACCATAAGTCCATACGTTATGTTAAAAAGGTTATGAGTACAATGTACATTACTATACTAGTACGCTTTATACATGTACATTTGTATATTGAAATATATTTAGCTATCCATTTTATTAATAATTATACGGAATTAATTAAGATTTATAACCGATAAAGTATACATTATACATATGTACTGTACTCTACAATATAAGTGTATAGTATATACTTACATATTATTATGTATATGCATTGCGGAATAAATATTTAGGGTCGTATTCACCAACCAAAATTATATTTTATCTGAGATAAAGTGTATTTAACAACCTAGCGATTATACAATATTCAAATATTTTTAAGACAATCGTCAACCTGGGAGAGTGGTACCTATAAATATCGTTTGAAAATAATAATGTTATTGACAGCAACAGCACAGCACTGAATATAACCATCACATCACCCCTTTTTCATTTTATCATATAAAAATACTAACATTTTGCAATCAGCTGACATGTTCGCCACTTCGAAAACGAAATTCGAAAACAAATATTATCTATGTTGATGAATAAGCTAAAATTATAAAACACGCCTAAAATATATCCGACGTATTATTTTGATTGGTGAATACGACCCTTATATACTTTTGTTGTAGTATACTTTGTAAAAACATTTAAATGGTTCGAAAAGGATTAATTAATTTATTAAAACTTTTATATTATAAATGTCATTACTATTTTTTTCAAGTTCTTACAGCATTTGTATCATGTGTATGTTTATGTACATACTTCTTGTAAATATTTATTTTTACATACATACACACTTACATATGCATTTATGCATACGAAAAAAATATATATATTTTTTTTCGATTAAAAATTATATTGGAGCACATGCGGTAACACAATTTTTGTATAATAACGATCGCACAAATAAATGTTTTGTTTTATGATATATATACATATATTTTTCTTTCAATTGCCTTGATCTATACTAATCGCATATAATTCGTGTGTGTGTGTGTGTGTATGTATAAAAAATATAATTTTTGTAAATTTTTATTTTTACACATATGACAAGCTGTGTATAGTACCAATAGTACTTATATAGAATTTTTAGAAATCTAATGTTGTTCTGTGTTACATAATTAGAAACGTACATACATACATACATAATTACTCGTACAACACAAAATGTATATTATATACAAATCCATTTATTTATTTATTTCTATCTTCTATAACTTAGAAACTATAACAATCATTATAATCATCATTTCATTTATCGAAGATTCAATATATCCATGATCCAACAAATCTAATTCACCTTCTATATAGCTTTTAAATTTTTGACGTGTTTTATAGTATAGTTTGGTATAGTATAGTACCAATAGTATGTAAACATATATCTACATCTACACATACATCTTCATGTAAATGTACACACGCATATACATATGTATATATATTTGTATCATATGCTGGCACATTTTGGCTGCTTAGCTATCTATGTATATACATACGTATGTATATGTAGGTATACGTAGATACCTACATATATACTGTATGTATGTCGTGTTGCGTGCAGATGTGTTTGTTTTATGTTATTAGTCGATGTTTTAATACCCGAGCGAAATGAATGCCGTGAACATGCTTAATTGGGCCCCCCGTATCGTATTTGAATGTGTGGGGTCCGATCTGTCTTTTTCATATTCGATCTTTTTGAACAATAAATATACTATATATATATATATATATATATAATTTTTGTCTGGCTGGAAACTTTAAACTGAACTTTTAGCAAATATTATATTAAATATATTTTTTTTTGCTTTTGATTTGTTTCTTTCTTTTTTTTTTTAACGAATCTAAAAAAGGATTTATATTCATTCATAACAGTAACATAACTAACAAAAATTTATATAGAAAGTATACTATATATATATACATATACATATGTGTAGTAACACAAAATTAATTTATTAAAATATGATTTAATTTAATTTTTATATCAATTCAATTCAAATTGAATTTAAAAAAAAGAAAAACCAAAAACGGAAGGAATATACATACATATGTAGTAGTACTCGCCATAATTATAAAGTAAAATCATAAACCAATATTAGCCGAATTAATGAAAATTATTTGTGTTGGTGCTAGTAAATTGTAAAGGATCTCTCTTGCATTTATGTTATAATATTATATATGTATGTATACATATATAAATTTTCATTTCATCAAATTTTGTAAAAGTCCTATGGTACACGTACAAAAATATATATTAGCTATCCGTGAGTATTTAATTTAAATATTTTTCATGATCAATATATTATACATCGGCCAACACAACTATTCATATAATGATGATAATTTAAATATTTTTGATCAATTCGTCATATGTATACATATATATGTACTTTTCTACAGATATTTTTCCTTTTTTTTTTTATCTTAGATTGTACTTATACGTCGTAATGTATACACGCATGTACTTATGTAGGTTTATTGCTTGAAGCTATAATACAACAAAAAAAAATTATCGATCGATTCTCGTAATCGTAAATCCTTTTCGATTATTCATTTCTCTTGTATTTCGATACATATTAGTTGCGTTCCTTTTGTCCAAGTAAAGTACTCCCATAAGTACTTGTAATCATGATCATCTACACCACCTCTTGTATTCGAGGAATTTAATTGACAGTTGCATGGTTAGTTACGCCAAAATTCGCTGTCAGAGGTTTTTGTGTTTTAATCGTTAGAGATAAAAAAATAGGTTTAAGTCTATAATATTTTTATTATATTTGTTATTCAATAGGTGGCTTTTTATTGTTTAAAGTTATGGAGAATCTAAAATCAACAACAAAATAAATTTGAAATACATGACAGCTTTAAATTTAAGTACGGCCAACTGTCACTCAAATATTTACATTGCCTTAGAAATGTGTATGCCTTGAAATTTGAGGTTACTTTTTACTTGCAAGTAAAAAAATTGCGTTCCATTTACAATCTACTCCCGAGTACTTGGGACTACTTTACTTTGTCAAAAGGAACGCAGCAATTAAATACTTATGTGCTTTTATGATAGGTACCAACAAAAATTTAAATATTCTAATCACTATAATGCAAGATCAATAACTGAACTGATTAAATGTACACGTAATACCTGCGCATATATGTATATGTATGTTCAGAATTAAAATATATTTTCAATTATCTGCGAGGTTTGAACCACAATCAAATTTATTTTTCATATTGTACACATAATAGATTTGAATAATTTTTTTTTATTTCGAAATGACTTTTTTCACATTGCATATTAGTTACACTTGTACAATAGAATCAGTAATTTCTTTGCTACAGCTACAGCCGCAACTACAACTACACATTCTGTTCCTGCAGTTATAGAGCAGCGCGCGTACATGAAAAATTGTTTTTCCGTTGCGCTAGAGGTATGTTGTATTCGGGGCTTAATGCAAAAACTCCGATTTGAGATAGGCAAATTATAACTTTATCTAGACTCGCAAGAGTAAGCTATAAAATCACAAATTTTAAGATATATTATAGCCCAATCTAATACTCGTATGTTGT
Source organism: Villa cingulata (assembly GCA_951394055.1). NCBI lineage: Eukaryota > Metazoa > Arthropoda > Insecta > Diptera > Bombyliidae > Villa > Villa cingulata. Next base: position 848,177 of record OX596017.1, on the reverse strand, counting down.
CACGAAATTTCGAAACATGATTCGAATCTTGAGTTGAACGCTACTCATTGGAACTCGCGACAAGAAGAATATAATATTTACGTATTCATATCGATTTAAAAACTCAATTTCATTCAAATGTTATTTTTTAACTCTCTTTTTATATATTTTACGTGCTTTTCTTTTTATATTACTAATTAAGAAAATTAAAATTAATGACAGGTATATAGAGGCACTTTGAGTATCTACAGAATTCTACACACACATATATATATATATAGTAGCCCAAATGTTTTGATATTAATTATGCTACTTTATATTACGCTTATATGAAACATGTGAAATGCATTTTTTTATTCTTCTTTTTCTTATGTACGAATAACATATTTGCATTCGTGTGCAAATGCATATACGAGTATATACTTCATATTTAATGTAATTTTTATATTTTTCGTAATATAAATTTTATTAGAAAATTTAACTACGTTATGTTATTTTTAATTACATTAAGAAAAATTATTAAAAACTAAACCAGATAAAAAAAAAAAAAATTGAAAATGATGAAAACATATATACGTCAAAATTTTTACAACTTTCCGCATCATAAATATAATATAGAATCATGGAATTAAAGAAACCAATAAAAAAAAATTATGAAGAGAAAAAAATATATTCCCATACATATGTATGTACATGTACGAGTATGTTATGTATGGTTATGTGCAATGTGCATATACGAGTTGTACTCGTATACTCCTATTTTCATCGACTGCTTGTTGTAAATCGTTACACTTGAATAATCGTTAATATGTAATGCCATGCCATGTAATGCTTTGTTTTGTTATTTTTAATCATTTTGATTACATATATACATTTGCAAACTTTTTTATGTTTAATTTTAGTTTTTTTTTTGGTTTATTATCAAATTTTTGTTTTTTACTTATTTTAATTTTTTTTTTTTTTTGCTTTGCATTTTCATTTTCATTTGAGCTTTATTTTACTAAGTTAAAAAAAATATATGCATATAATATTTGTGTGCAATTATGCATCAAATTTAATGTGCATAAACATACATGATGGTAAATATTCGTAGTTGCGTATCCAATAAATTTGATAAATTAGTGCAACAATTTAAGAAAATGACACATTAAAAGAGTGTTTATTAATTATATGGATATAGCATACGTAATACACAGTACATTATTATTAACATACGAGTATGTACGACGTGTATATACAGGATGTTCTGTTTAAATATGTTTCATATACACATGATATTTTTACACTTTTAGGATAAGCAAATACTTAAGGACAATTTCTGCACATTTTTAATTTTTAATTGCATAAAAATGGATCGCATTATCACCATCGTGTATTTTTTTTTTTGTTTTTGTTTTTATTTGAAAGATGACATTTCATTCTTCCGCCAATTTCAAAATGTTTTTTTTTGTAGATCATTGATTTGATTTTTTAGAAAATTAATTTTTACATAAAATTTTTAAAAAAATTCTTGTTTAAATTTTGTTATTATAAAATATTCTGAAAAATATCTTGGTAGGTATATATAGTATATGAGTATGTATCTTTTACCATGTTGGAACAAGAAACCCTGTACATACCATATACGAGTATATGTAATGTATATTGGTTTGAGATAGCTACAAATGTTCGATAATAATGGAAAAAATAATAAAAAAAAAGTAATTATATAATATTACATACACTGATATGTGTACATAAATATCTTAGCAATTGAGCATATACATACATATATATTTATATGGAAAATACAAGTGTATAAAAATACTAAAAAAATTGACAGAAATATTTATGACAAAAATAAAGAATTATGATCATGATGATGAGCGTCGCGAATTTATTTGCATTACTGCTATGTATGTAAATATATATGCACATTCAAATATCGATGGTACGAGTACATCATCATCATCATCATCAACATCATCATCATAAATTAATATGAGCGCATATAATATTAAATTATCTGTGATACAAGTACCTAACAATAAAATTTGTAAATATACATTACGACCATTACGACGAGTATAATAAGGTTGTTCAATAAGTTTTTTTCATTCGATAAGAAAAACACGATTTTATGATTCGAAATACATTTTAATATTCAATATAATCTCTCTGAACTTCAATGTGGTTGTTTTCAGTGATCTCCTAATTTATGGATTCCATCCCTGAAATAAAAATCAAAGAGTCTGTCAGAATATGCTTCTATAGCTGATATTATATCTTCGTTTGATGAAAATCGTTTTTCAGGCATCAACTATTTGAGATGTGCGAACAGTCAAAAGTTAGAGGAAGCTGGATCTGGTTTATAGGGTGAATACTGTAACTTTAATTCGTACTTTCATTTATCAATTTTCACTATGAATGAGAAAATCTCATTCGAATGTGGCTTTGTTCCATTGTTAGCGAATGCGAAATATATTGTGCCTATAACGAGATCCTTACAATTTCTACTAAATTTATTTCAGTTAATCTACAATTTTCTAAAATTAAATCCTGTATTTTCACTAAGATTTTTTTGGCTTTCATTCCCAATTTGGATGTCCTCCACTTGGATAGTTTTCAAAGATTATACGTCCACATTTCAATTTAGCAATAGTTGCAATAATTTTAGCAAGGTAAATAGTTTTTGTAAGCTTTTAACAATCGTTCATGCATTTTTTTTTTGTGGTACACCTTCCAAAAATAAAAATTCTTTCACTACACCATATTCATTTTTTTCCATTGTAAAAAATAATATTGTGACACTTTATCAACTTTAAACAGCTGTTAATATACGAATGTGTTAACAGATCTACATGTAATTCTACACACGTTTTCATAAAAAAGTAGTACCATTTTTTAAAAAAAAAAAACATAAAACGATGAACCTAAAAGCGCCTATACTGTTATCGAATGACAAAACTCATTGATCAACCTTATATAATAAATACTATAAGTAAGTATATAGATCTACATAAGTAGGTATAGGTACGAGTATATATGATCACATATGTAGTTATTTTAAGAAATTTTCAATTACATATTACCAATATTATACGTTGTATATTTATTTTGCATATGAGTATACATAAAATTAATTTATAAAAGTTAAATATTGAATGAACAAATTATTGATTTATGTACCTTTACATATATCATATACAAATGCGCGACTATATACATTATACGAGTATATACTATATAGGTATATGATGAAAATATTATTATTGCAATATATTATAATTGTAAATTGTGAAAAAAAAAAAATACTATTATTGTGAAACGAATTAATAATTATCTTCACACATATGTATGAACGTAATATAAAAATATTTTGCAATTTTAAATTGAATATATAAATAATGAATTTTATATGACAGAATTCCAGTCATTAATTTTTTTTCTCTTTATTTATTTCATTTGCATTATTTATTAAAAATTTTATTTTCACTTTTTATTTATTTATTTTTTTTTTCTGCATATATTAGATAATTTTTAAATGTTATAATAAAATTTAAATATAATGTCGTGTATATCGTAGATACATATGTAATGTAGTAGATTGAAAAATAAAATGAAAAAAATGAAAAAATGATGAAAATTATTTGAAATTCGATACAATCTCTCATTACTATTATTATTCTTTGTATTATTACCTATGTAAGTTTTATTAATTATTTTATATTGTATAGACATATGTATGTATACTATAGTATACACAAATCCATGTTTATAATGTACTTTTTAGATAGAATAAAAAAAAGAAAATTATTAAATAAATTTATTACGTTATACAAATGAAAATCTAATAATATGCTTCTTGTCATTGCTGCTGAATTTAAAACCATAAAAATAATTATTTATATTTAATTATGTTTTCTGTCTTCTTCAAAATTTCTTTTTAATATATACACATAAATCATCATTATGTTCATACATTTATGTACTTTTAATTCGATTTGTAAAACCGTGAATACTTTTCAATAGTACATATATCACTAATGTACTTCCACATAAGTATATGTACGTGATATGTGAATCTATTCACATATTAAATGTCAAAACACATTCTAATATGTATAGATAAATATGTATATAATAAATCAAATATGTACATGCATAATTGCTTATGTGCCCATAAGAATATGATTTGATGCATTTGCATATTAAATGAAAACGAATCATAAAAATATATGCATTTAAATACAAGTATATAGTGAAAAAAATTTAAAATTTAATACAAATATACAAATATATGTTTTAATTATTTATATTTCTTCCATGTCTGTATAGCATCATTTGAAAATACTGACCCTAAGTATACGAGTACATAAAAATCTGTTAATGCTCTCGATGTTATGGTCATTTATTTTATGGTTAAATTTTGACTTAATCTTTGGGCACGTTTCTTAATTTGCAGCATGAACTTTGTTTTGTTTTGACTGATCTCCAACCCTATGGTTTTTGTATATATGATCCTTGATATAGTTTACATAATAGACTTCCTAACGCAGATTCAAATTCAATTCCCAGTCAACGCACTACTTTCAACTGCAAATCCCGTCATTGATTATAGTTCAGCAATGTACAAATAATTACGATGACTATGATCGTATATTACAAACTGGATGTTACAATATGATTGAAACACTATGCTATTGGCGGTATCATAATGAATCTATATGAAAACGTTAACATTTAAAATATAAGTATACGACGTGATTTGTCCTTTTTGTTTCATTATCGGAAAAAAAAATATTACATTACATTATATACACACTCTATAGTATATATATATACCAATACCCTGTATCTCCTTTATGCAATACATATGCATACATGTGTACGTATACATATTTTATTCATTTTAAAAAATTATATTTAATATTATTAATGCAATAAACCACCATTTAAGTAATTTCTTATCGTTTTTACACCTTATGCTTATAAATGATAATTTAACATTCTAGAAATTTTATGTAATAATACATAATACGTAATATTATTGGTAAATAATGCTTACTATGTGCTAAATTTACACTACACTTAACACTGACGCAACATTTTAAAAAATTTTATGAACTTAATTTTTCTAGTATTTTTTAATGTATTTTTCTGTATTTTTTTTTTATTTATTTATTTATTACATTTTCGTATAGCAGTACAGCACACCCCCATAATATCTTTCAAAAGCAACCGTAATTGAATTAATGGTATATCTAGTATATTTGGTATTTTATAAATGTTCTATATATCATATATACTCGTATCTCTATACATTCCTTTCTTGTACACATACAAATGTATGTACATATATATTTAAGGATCATCATATACTCATTGTACTGTTACATTACATGCGTATATACTCATATTTTTTACAACTTGCTCGCTTATCAATATTTTGTATAACTTTTAAAATTGTATAAAGAAAAAGAACAAAATCAATGTACATATATAATATAGATAAAGATATGTATATACATATATGCATTTATATAGGTGTATTGGTGTATAATTTTTGTCGTCTATCAAATACATATATACATATTTTTATACTCGCATAAATATAAATATAAAAGTATAAAAAATGTGTCTGATGATTGTTCAGTTCGATGATTTCAATTTATTGGTAAGTGATTTCACGATGATTTCATATATAATACGTTACATTATTTTGAGTATACGAGTATATTATACACCGTTGAACACGTGTTTTTTAAAGATTACACAAAACATACTACAGAATACTATATAAGATATCTATACATACATATACATATCTACATATATTCTCATTTATATGAATGAATGTTCTAATGTTCTTTTTTTTTTTCTTTTTTTTTTTTTATCTAATATTATATAGCAATTGATTGGTTCCATTTATTTTGATCCTTAAAAATTGTATAAAATATTTGATCTTGATTTACTATCATATAGTACATAATATGTACATACATATATTGTTGCAGCCTCGGTATTTTCTTGTACATTTTTTATTCATGTACTCGTATCCGTATGTATACTATTTGGCGTGGGGTGATAAGAAAATGGAATTTTTCTTTTTTTTTTTTTTTTTTTTTGAAGGAAGAAAAAAGAAATTAAAAATAAAAATACGTGAATTGAAAAAAAAGAAGAAAATATATATATCATATACCCTTATTAAATGTTGAGCATTATTTGATACATATACAATCCATTTATTTGTAACAAAAAAAAAAACACATTTCTTTTTTTTTTTAAAAAAGTGAAAACTTGGAAAATATCATATAAAGTCACTTAAACAAGTCCATCGATATAGAAATATATGTAGATGTAGATACAAATAGATACCCGTCCCGTAGATATATAGATGAAATGATACTCATGAAGGTGATGAAATAAAATGTTTTCATTCTGGAATATCGAATTAACACACTATACTCTATGCTCTTATATTCGACATACACGCTGATACATACTTATTTACGAAATAAAACATTTTTAAAAATATATTGATAGTTTTTCCTTATATCCTCTTCGTGCGATATACTGCTCGTATATATATTACCTATTGCTACCCTATACCCTCTATTACCATATACCTATAGCATGGTGATCTAGTACGTAAACATTTTACATGCATATACATACATGCATATGTATAAAGCCAAATGAAAGCTAAAATACAAAAAATGGAAATAATTTTTCACTGAATAACAGCTATACATATACTCGTATACGTATGTATTCAGTGTATTTAATTCGAATTTTTTTCATTTCCGTATATAATTGAAGATTTTAAATTATTTCTTTTTTTTTTAATAGAATTTTATCAATTTGGAACTGTTATTGATTGATACTAATTTTATTTTATTTTATTTTTTTTTGTCTTTTCAGGAAGAAGTAAGTACAGCTCTGTTTATACTCGAACAGCTTTAATCAATACAAGTCCAATGCCGATTTTTTTTTAATAAATTTTGTAAGAATGTGTTGGTCTGGGTATATTAATTTGTGTAAATGTATTTATGTATATTTAGGTAGGTACATATATGTATATGAAACGAATAAATAAATGAATGTGGTATGTATATTATGTATATACTCGCACAAGAACAAGTGATTCGCGATAAAATGAATTTCAAAATGCAAGGCAGAAGGCACTGCGTACACTGTGTATCGAACAAAATTATCAAAAATAATGTGTGCACATAGTTAAAATTTAGTATAACAACGAATATCCATATACGAGTATGTCTACCAGATACGAGCACGCATATACGAGTATGTCTATACCAGATACATATAAGGGATATCTGTATTTGGCTGGTATTTTTTCTCATGCCAAAAAAAAAAAACGATTGAGTAACTTATATTTTTTTTGAATATTCAATCAGCTGGTGTGCTTTCTTCGTCAAAGTGATATGGTGATATGTATTTCGGAAGAGAGGTTTAGTACAATTCACTCACTTTATATAGAGATTAGAGAGTAGTCAATATAGAGAAAAATTTCATGCGTTCATACTCTACTGAATTGTTCACAGAACCGAGCGCGAGTGCTCACTCTACTGAGAGTCACCTTATTTGATATTTGTGAAATTATATTATGGAGTACACTATCGTAACATCGTAAGTATGCACTCCTGTATTGCTATATGCTACACACGGCATACACATTTCTAAGGCAATGTAAAGACGTCTGATGTTTAATGTCTAACGTCACACAGGTCGACGGAATATAAAGAACACAACAACAAGAAACAAATTTATACATACAACACAACAACAACGCACATTTGTTTACCATTTTAACGACCTGATTTACGTCACAATTCCAACTGCCACTCCAATGATTACATTGCCTTAGAAATGTGTATGCGTGTATGCTACATATATTTCATTTTACAATATTATTATTCAAATCAAAATTTTATGTTGATGAATAGTTTATTACAGAACAAAAATTTTACGAAAGTATATACTATCATATCATATGGATAATTATTATTGTTGATTAAATATTAGACATATTGGCCATTGGGCCGTCGTATGAATTAAATAGAAGCAAATTATTGTAAGCATGAGCATGATAAGTACATACATACATATATAAGCATTCTGCTCTTGAGTAAAAGTTCGAGCCATGGGTCGAGCTATGAACATTTACTTCTATTTTTATGAATGAATAATATTTACCTTATATACCATGTCGGATTTTAAGCATGTTCATTTGCTTATTTTTATTCATAGAAAGCTAAGCATTTGCTCCGAAAAAGTGATGCTAATTTTTATTCATGTGGTGCATTGTTGTATACATAAATTGATGTTAATTATGAAAACAAAAATTTCTTTTTCTTGAAGAATTTTCTTAGAAATTTTTTTAAAATTCATTATATGTATAATAATATATGTGATAGCAGAATTAACTATTATATTTTACATTATTTTGTTAACGTAATATTACTCTGTATACTATCGTAATTTAATATTCATCTTTGTGGTAATTTTAAAATGTATATTTCATTATACAAATTAAAAAGATTTTCAACCCACATATAACAGAAATATATAAACATACATATGTATCTAAATCTACATAACATATTTAAAATAATTTTTGAATATATATATATAAGTAATATATGTATATATGCGTATTTGATTTTATTACTATATCCTATATACAATTATAGTAATGTATATAATGTAAGTTCATTATAGATATACTCGTACATGAAGATAAAAACCGTGAAATTCTCATTATTGTAACCAATAACTGCTTAATTCTATTGTGCGTATATATGTAAAATTTTCAAATAATTTACAAAAATGTATTTAGCATTTATCCTATTTGTATATACAAAACTACTTATGTATATAATAATAGTTAACCCCAAAAATACCAAAAATTGTACTAGTAAAGTAATTGTAGCAACCACGATGACTTTCAGAACATTTTAAAAAGGCAAATAATTAAAATAGCAATAATATTAGCCTCCGATATATTGTATACAATATATAGATATAAAGATACATATGTATGTAGATGTAGGTTAGATGTAAAGTATGTACATAAATATGTATTTGTTAATATTCTGCCAGTCACCCTTTCATGGTTACCTCATCATGTAGTCATTGTGTCAGTCAAATTATTCTTTTTCTTATTATTTTTATTTTTCTTATTCATCTTATATTATACTGTAAAATAATAATGCAAAACAATATTGTCTTGAATCTATGAAAGACAATCACTATATCTCCTCCAACATTCACCAATCACCATACATATATGTATATACCGTCATTGTGATCATCATTATCATCATCATCATCATCAGTACTTGTGCCAGCAACAGTAATAAAATAGTAGAACAGCATTATACTCGTATAGCATCGGCAGCAACAGTACGGGATATTTACACCAGAAAATTCTATTATAATATTCGTTTATGGTTTAAATAAGTATCTTTTGGTTCTGACTTCTGAGGATGATTTTAATAATAAATATATAGACTATACTATATACGTATAATGTAAGAATACATATAGAAATGATAATTTGAGAAGCTCTTCAATGATATTTGAGAAACAAAAATATGTATGCACAAACACAACCCATTTCGTATATAAATACATATACTCATCGTATGTGTATGTGTGTGTGTGAATTAATGAAAATATATTACATAAATATCTATATACATAATTATATTCATACTATAATAATATGTTATTCGGTTACATATACATACATTCATATATTCAACAGAATAAAGTATAGTGACGACGATATTAAATAAGGAATGTCAGGCTAAAGTGATTTTTAAGGAGTCGATTTTAAATTCCTGTTAATTACTTAAAACGTCTTTCTTGTTGCATTTTTTGAGTTAACAGGAGTTGGACGAATTCAAATATATGTACATATGTATATGTAATGTTTAAATTGTATATAAATTTTGGTACATTTACATATGTATAAATAGATAAATTTACATGCATGAAATGTAATACATATACATACATCCTTACATTATATATAAAGTATATAAAATACAAAGGGATCGAATTACACTTTTGTATTTTATCATTTGACTTTTAAAGTTATGCGTAATTTTTTGAATTAGCCACACTTAGTCATGATGAAATAAGAATGATATGCCATTTTGGGGTCGTTTAATTGTTTTTAAGCTGCTTCACAAGAATAATAATAATAATAATAATAATAATAACAGTAATATAACAGTAGTAGGTAGTAGTATGTATATGTATATCTAATAACGATAATAATAATAACAATAACGACCAACATTGTAGAACATTCAAAAGAGCATATAATACTCTTATACACAGAAAAAACATACCCATAATATCCATAGTACCCATAGTACTAATATTACTGAACATGAAAAACAAAAAAAACAAAAAAACAAAAAATAAACCGAAAACCAATAAAAATACACATAAATACGCACACAGTCAAACCAATTTATTTCTAAATAATAATAATAATAAAACATTTGATGAAAGGATGATATTCTAAAAATCATTTTCCTAATTGCGCTTATAATTTTGTTTTTGTTAATTTTATTATTTGAATTTTCAATTTTTTTTTATCTCTCTTCTTATTTTCTTTCAAAAGTCTGTGGATAAATGCTGCTACTATACTACTTGCTATATATTGTATACTCTATACATATATGTATGTATATTAACAGAAACATTTATATCTACATCCATTTTATCTGGAAAAAAAAAATAGTTGGAATTCTATTGAATGACCCTTTCAATTGCACGAAAAATAAAAATACACAGAATTCTTGGTACACTGGCATAGAATGAAAATTCATTTTTAAAATTCAATTTAAATTAACGTAAACTTAATAAATTTATTAAATGTGATTAAAATAACTAATCAACAAAAAAAAAAAAAATCAAAAACAAAAACAAAATGAAAAATTAAAAAAAATAAAAAATAAATTAATAATGACAAAAGTTTATTTAGCAGATAATTAATTTTATAAATTGTTTTAAATTAAAAATTTTTATTTAAAATTATTCTTCAAACATTTCAAATGAATGAATGATGATGATGAGATGATGTTATGCTTCTTTTGAATGTATGATATAATAGATGACATTAATTTTATAAAAAAGACAATAATTCTGCTTTAGCAGGTTATGTCATTTACGTCTTGCAAAACTGTTTACTACTTATGTTTTATGTTATCTATACGTGTATGTTAATAGAAATTATTTGTAAGTTTCTTTTAAAAAAAACAAAAAACAAATAAACTGAGAAAAATCGAAAATGTTACATTTTCGTTGTGTATAAAAAGCGCAGCCAACCGCATATGTTTTGGAAGTATATATACTTTACCGCTAATTAATCTGAAGGCCCAATTTGCGCTTTTCACGCTTTTCATTCGTTGAGATATAAGAAGCATGAAAGTTGAACAACATTACAATATACAATATGTTACATAATAAGTTCCAATAATAATAACGCAAGAAAAGTGTATGAATGAAGTCGACAACGGGGATAGAAGTTAGTTTTAGGAAAATACGAAGAAGAAATAGTTTGATAGAAACGAAACGAAAACAGTAAACAACAAAGAACAAACATATAGAAAATTAATATGACAATTTGAAATTATTATTAATTTTAAAATAATCTTTTTTCACTTCAAATAAATTTTTATTATATTCCTACAATATATGTATTTGTATGTACGGAATATCGATTGTCTGAAATTTCTGTAATGTGTGTATACATTAGGCCATACAACAGCAAATCTATGCGATATCGGATAAAAAGTTTGTAAAGTATGAAAAGTGTGAAAAGTTTTTCTTTCACATTGGGCCTTCACCTTTATTTATACATTAAGCACATCTTGTTAAAGGCTGGTATAGATGGAATGGTATGACGTATGAGAGAACGCTATTAGTTTTATGTAGAATTATGAAAATATAAAATAAACTTTTCCGAGAAGACATTTTATAACTGATGACGCATGGGCATTATGCCAATATCTTCTGTCTGTAAAAGAAGTGAACAAATAAATGAATATAAAAAGGTTTACTTTATTACGAAGTAAAAGTATGCATCATAATGCCTTTTAGAGGCAAATCTTTATACTTTATTGGAATGTTCTAATTAATGTCTACAAATAAGTGCATGCTCGTAAATTTTAAATTTGAACTTGCCTGTGATTCATAATATTTTGTGTAGTAAAGTAACCAATAATATTTTATAAATTTTAAATGATATTATATTGTATAAAATTTTTTAAGATAAAAAAAGAATTGAATATATTAATGCAAAAGTTAATAAGAAAACAGATTAAAAATTAAATAAAATGAATAAATACATACTTACATATTCATATACATATATGCATACCTATACATACTTGTGTCATTTGATTAAATATGCGAGTATTTGTATGATATTTTTTGTAATAATGGTATGAAGGTGTCTATACTACAATAAATACAGTATGAATGAGATTAGAAAGTTTTTTTCATGATACAAAGTTAAAACTTAGGTCCACGGTATTCTTCAGGTCCTCGTACAAGAAAACCAAAGAAATCGCCTGGTGAAAAGGGATCATCATCAGCTGACGAAAAACGGCCAAGAACTGCATTTAGTGGACCTCAATTGGCTCGACTGAGGGTAAATATCAAAAATTATTATATTTTTTGTATTTTATTAAAAAAAAAATTAGATATCAAATTATTTAATACTCGTATTTATATTAAATAAAAAACAAAAAAAAAAAAAAATACATATAAAACAAAAATAAATAAAATTATCAAAATGTACGTACCTACCTATACATTTAGGATCGTATTCATCAACCAAGATTATCTTTTATCTGAGATATAAAGTGTATTCATCAACCTCGATTTTACACTATTCGAATATTTTTAAGACAACATTCTAGGAGTGGTACTATAATATTGTTTGAACATATCATAAACCTTGTTATTAACAGCAACAGCAACATCACTCATTTTGCAATATAAAAATACTTAATTTTCACAATCACACTCCGAAAACAAATTTTATCTAGGTTAATGAATAAGCTGAAATTATATCCGGCTAGCATATATTCGAAAAATTAACTTGGTTGATGAATACGGTTGATGAAAATGAAAATAATTTAGAAACAAGATACATTGTAAAACTAAATTTATAAAATTGCAAAAATATATAATTAATTTAATTTAATTGATTAGAAAACAAAAAATAAAAATGTATGTGAAATTAATTGAAATTACTATTCTGTAATATTTTTTTTTCTGAATTTTTTTTCTCCCAATTATAGCATGAATTTAGTGAAAATCGTTATTTAACGGAACGTCGAAGACAACAATTAAGTGCTGAATTAGGTTTAAATGAGGCTCAAATAAAAATTTGGTTCCAGAATAAACGTGCAAAAATTAAAAAAGCTAGTGGTACTAAAAATCCTTTAGCATTACAGTTAATGGCACAAGGTTTATATAATCATTCTACGGTACCGTTAACACGAGAAGAAGAAGAACTACAAGAATTACAAGCAAAAAGTACTGCATAAAAAAATGTTTTTTATATAAGTATTTATATATATATATAGCATATTATATACAATATATACTCATCATATAAATGTACATTTGTATGTACATAATTTATGTATATATGTAGGTATACTAACAGGTATATATTTGTATATGTGTATATGCGTATAATATAATATATATAGATAAAATTGCATAATGAGTAAACACCATACAAATTACATCTATGTTATATTGTATATAAAATAAAATATGTATTAACAAAAAAAAAACCTAAAAAATAAAAACCAAGAAAAAAATGAAAAAAAAAAAAATGGAGTTGTTGTATTTAATTATTTTCTAGTGCCATTATTTTAAAATCGATGGATATTTAGAAAGATTATATAGAAGAGAAGCAAAAAAACAAGAAAAAAAAAAACAAAATTACCTACACTACAATATATACACATTCATCTATACATATGTATTTATATTTATGTATGTATCTAATATGTATGAATATGGGTACTATAAAGTACAGAAAAAAAAGAACTTAATAAATTCAAATTAAAATGAAACACATACAAAAATACTCGCGTATATTTATTATGAGAAATCGATAAAAAATTTTTTGTCATATTACAAGAGTATCTGCATACAATACATATACGCTGCTATTTTTATCCATACATCTGAAATTATTTGAAATTTGAATGATCTATAATCATCTTAAACGTTTGGTTTTACTATTCTGATAATTGTATTTCATTAATTTTTTTTTTTTGTTTTGTTTTTATTTTAATGAAATTTTAAATATGTAATTAATAATTATTGTTTGTTTGTTAGTTTGTTTCTTTAATATTTGTTCATTAATGTGATATAGACAGACGAAAGCGAATCAATATGATCATTCTTTCAAACCAGTCTTCATTCGTGTATAATAATTTTAAAAGCCCCCTAACATACGAGATACTTTTTCACAAGGATGTCATATATTTTTATATTTTTATTGTAAATTTTAGTTTTTACTGTCAATTTTAAATTACATATTTATTATAAAACTACATATGTATGTACATATATGATTTTTATATGTATCGTGATTTTTGCTGTCATTTTTTTTACCAATGGAAATTTCCAATTCGCGCATCATCTTCATTTGTCGCTGAATGAGGTTACTGAAACTTCATTCGAACTTCATTCGAACTTTATTCGAACTTACTTTAATAAATAAAGTAAGACCCTAAATAGACGTGACGGGACGAAAGAAATTAAACGAACGTAAATACTCGTTTCGTCAGTTTGACAATTTGCCCTAAATAGAAACGATTCGAAACGAGTAAAATTGTGTATGAGTATTGAGTAGAAACAAGTATAAATGTGTATGAAACGAGTAGAAACGATAAAATGTACGACCGTTACGGCACTATCCGTTTCGTCTCGTTTCGTCTATTTGACATTTAAACTTATCGAAATTGAATGAACGTAAGAACACGTCCATTTAGGATAGTTCTACATACCACAGTACTATCGTATGTATCGTTTCGTTTCGTTTCGTTTCATCTCGTCACATCTATTTAGGTTATAGCTTAAGTTATAGAATGAAGATGTAATGATCATTTAAACCTAATTTGTGATTGTGGTGATAGACGGCAACAAAATGAATGACAGCATTCGCAACGAATTATCATTGTCTATATCGCTTTCGTCTGTCTACCACATAACATTATCTTATTTTTCACCTGTATACATATGTATGGCAGTAGAAAATAAAAGGAATATAAATAATATAATCTATAATATGCATACTAATATAAATACGGATTCAAATACATAACTGTAATATGTATATGTAAATATTTTAATAGCAATATGTATAGCAAATAAAGTTGCCTTCGATATTATACTGTATATTAAAATTGTATGTATTTGAAAGTAATATATTATGTACGAGTACATAGATCAAAAAATATACCTATATAATGTGCATATTTTTAATGTACATACTATATACTATATATTTATGTAAAAATTATATACGATTACTGAGTAGTACATGTATTTTTCATGTACATAACTACATATATGTATTATTTGCATAGTAAGATGTACAATAAAATTAAAAATTTAAGCCATTGATATAAGAAAATTAAATTAAAAGAAAGCAATAATTTCAAAATTAACAAGAAATTCAAAATATTATTTATTTATCTTTACCTTACATATATACCTACAACTACAACTATATAAATATGAAATACGAGTGTTGTATGTATCTGAGACTATTCTTCATTATAATCTAGACTACGAGTATAAAATTTCTCAGTTGAATTATATTAAATTCATATTCTTGAAATAGATTCGAGTATACAAACGGCAAATCGAAACTAACATTAAGTACCATATGCGTATATTTTTCAATTACTTTGTTTTCGTTTATGTATGTGTGTAAATAGATGTTCATTAAATGCGGGTATGTTTTTAAGCACTTACTATACCATTGAAAATCATAAATCAGTTTGAATGTGATTTCCTTATATGTACGTATAATATGATGAAGGAGATGCAAATGAAAATTTTTTCGTTGTAGAATTTCAATTAAGATTTCCAATGAATATATTCGGAGGCCAGTTTTTATTTTTAAAAATCAATTATAAATTGTTACTATTTCTATAAATGCATATTTGCATACAATACTTAAAATGTATGTGTAAACGAATGTATACTTTTAATACTCACTTTCCTCAGCAAAATATATGAAATCTATAACTAACAATTATGGTTCCAAACTTCTCTATACTTTCAGATTGATATGAAAAAGGAATTACTTCATTTTTAATTGGTGAAATACAAAAGAATATATAATGAGTACCTATACTTTAATGTTACTAACAATCAGTAATGAATTAATTATTGAAAAAATAATAAGTGAAATTATAGGATTAGGTACATAGTTCGAATGTACATAATATATAATATCGATTACAGAGTGCATTCCTTTTAATAATAAGAACATATAAAATGTATATAAGGGTTTTTCAAAAAATTTCTGGAAAAATCAAATACACTATAGTTGTTGATTTTTATGGATTTATTTTTCTACGTATAAACCACAAAGTTTCATCATCAGTCACTATATACGGTACGAAAAGTCTTCAGGATTTGAATCGTATTTGGTCAAAAACTCAGTGAAAGTTCAACACGTCTTTCAGTATGTTTTTCGAGCAACACATTAGATAATGTTTTAATAATACCTAGTTTTTCAGGTATCTGTATCATTTTAAATAAAAACAAATGAATTACTTTTTTTATACACATCAGTTACGCTTTCAAAACACTCAAAATATGTATAACCAAACTTCATGATTGTTAGCTTGCTAGTTACTTCTTATTCTTACTTACTCAGATATTCCGGGAATTTTTTGAATTACACTCGTATGTATTTTTTAAAATACAAGTTTCAATTTAATAAATATAGGTACTCAAATTTAATTGTAAAAAAAATTCTTAAAAAACAGTAAAAAATTTATTTCAATATTTTCTCTCAAACAAAACTGAATCGATCATGAACATGATTTTTTTTTTTTTTTTGATTATTGACAAATAAATTTTCCAACATTGATCACATACAAAACTATATGAATCATTTTTATATATACTTACATGTATAGATATAATTGTTATTGTTATTATTTAAATAAACATATTAAGTATGTACATACCTATATAGTAACTACATATATATATACACAACTGCATTATATTGATTATATACTATACTCTATAAACCTATACCTGGTAATTAAATTTTAAATATATTCATAATAAAACTAGTACTTACATAATGTAGGTACTATACATATATGCGTTTAATTGCCAAAATTTAGGGCTTAATTTAATATGTTTTTCTAGTCTCTGAAAATTTGTATTATATACACACATATATACATATATAAACATTTATAAATGCACCTGTAATTATTTATTATCATTTTATAAATTTATTATACATACATATAAATATTATGCGATAAACTGTTCAAAATGTGCATATAGTACTTACTATTCGAGTAGGTATGTATATAAAATCTATATGTACATTTATATCTATACTTATCTATTTCTTTACCTATCAAATTTTATCATACATACATATAGTATGTACATAGTGTATAGAAGTAATGTTTATTTTTTTAATTTAACATATTATATTATACTGATACACTTACAAATCAATTAATATAATTTTAGTTACAAATGGTATATATAGTATAAGTATTAATATGCTTCTTCATGAAATTTCATTTATATTTTTATTTTTTTATTTTTTGTTTTTCTTTTTAATTCATACATGTACATAAAATTCACCTTATTCATTATGTATAGCATATATGAATAAATAATTTTATAATACACTTATATAAATACACATATGTATAGATAAATATTTATTATGTAAAAATTTAAAGAAAAACAAAAAGAAAAATATAATTAATAGTAATAATAATGTACACATAATTTATAATAAATATTAATTATAACGTTGATCAGTTTTAAGTGTAAAATAGCACATATATGTATTGCAATTGAATTAAAATTAAATTAAAAGTTATAATTATATATGTATGTATTACGTACACATACAGAATGTATATAAGTATAAGTATTATAACATAACATTATATATTACATATATTAATTGTATGAGTAAAAGTAATCGTTATTGATATAAGGGTTTTAAATCAAAATGTATCTTAGAACAGAGTTCTGTATATATAGTATATATACTGAGCATCTACATACATTCATATGTATTTAAACAACAACAAAAAATATTATAAAATAACGAAAAAGAAAAATAATTAAAACTGTAATTATATTAAAATTATTTATAAAAAACAAACCCATAATTGTGTAATATTTATATAAAAAATAAAAATTAAATATACTCGTATGTACATATATGTTTATTATGTATATTAAATATCTATGTATGTATTTATGTATATATGTATCTTTTTTGTAGAATACGGATACAACTATACAGGAAAATGTTTTATCTTTTGAGGCTGTCCATGCGAATCGATCCAATTTTAGGCTTTCTTCATAGGAACGGAAGTGCTGCTTAGACAAGCCATGCGTCATCGATCGACATAAATGGATAATATATCTGAAAAAGCAATATCTGGTGAATATATATCGGGCAGGGTAAAATTTCGCAAATATATTCGACAAAATAACATTTGAAGGAAATCGCAGTTAAACGTTTCTCATAGCATCAATTTATCATATATATGTATATGGAATCCAATTTCTTTGCTTTCGGATCATACTCAATGATTTCAATCAATGTAAAATTGATTTTTTGAATCATTCCAAAAGGTTGTCTAAATTCTTCTTGCGTTTAGCTCGAATTTTGATTTAATAATGCTTCCAATTCCACGTTTCCGTAAATTGTTTGCCTTTTCATTGTTATATGTTCTTTGTTTTTGATGTAGCAAATTCACCGTTCTTAAACTTTTTAAATCATTTACCACAACTTTTCTTACTTAAGGCAGCCTCATCATATACTTCTTCTGTACTTACGAGCAATCGATGCACCTCAGCTGCAGATTTTTTCAAATTGAAGAATTAAATCAGAAATTCCAGCAAATGACATTTTCCTCGATTCGATTCAAAACTTCACATTTCAAATGGTAAAGACGCACATATCAAACTATTAAAAATTCAATAATATTTCAAGGTTAGATTTGTTGACAGATGTCTGTCCTACCTTATATACAATAAATGCATGCATTTTACATCTAACATTTTTAATCATAATAATTTACTGGTGGCATACAAACTTTTGTCAAACATTAATCAAACATTTATTTGTAAATACCGTATATACTACATAATATAGATACTAAATATACATATACATACATACATACATATATACCACATTCTATATATAATAATTTACATATAGAAAGAAAAATTTATCGTTAAATAATTATCGAATATGCGATTATTATTCAATGTGTAAGTATAGGTAAATATAGTACATACTTAGTATATATAGTAAATATATAGTTATGTCTGTATTATAAAAGTTAGTTATATTTAAATACATATTATATAAATCATAATCATAATAATAATAATATAAATTATATTAAAAATAAATATATAAATATATAATTATTATATACATACATAAATACATATAAAAAAATACAAAAAATTTAAGTAATTAAATAATTATAAGTAAAACACTATATATATTGTATATTATATGTAATAATTGAAAATATAAATTTAAATAAATTGTAATTGTATAATTATATAATTTTTTTTTATTCTGTTTTTTTTTCTGTTTTTCTGTATTATTTTTTTCTTTCTTATATTTTTCCTTTTTTTTGTAGATTTTCAAAACCTAAAAATATAAATAGAAAAAAAAAATAATAATAATAATAATAATAAAAATAAAAATTACAAATTAATTATTAATTATAGAAATTTAATATGAGATACCATATTATAATATAAAATGAGTAGAAATTATATACATACATGAATTAATATCTATATAGTTCTTATGAGAATTTAAATAAAATATATTTAATACATGAATAAAAATTATAGCTATGTTTTATTATTATTATTTACTGATACGAATTCGAGTGTTATAAGTATTATCTAGTGGGTACTGCTGCTGATATATCGCAATATTGTACATAGATAGTGTCGACTGATAAATTAAAAAAAAAACGAATAATTTTTCTTGTATAATATATGTACTTACATATATAGTATTTTATTTTAATTATGTAGCTATAAAATCTGTATTTTGCATTATCTTCATTATAATTTGTTCAGTCTACATACACACTTCAATAATATGCCAGCATCTTTTGTCACAACTTTCTACTAATTTTTTGGTATGCTCTTCGCTGAGAGAGAGAGAGACCCTTCCAAAATCTTTTTAGCACACGAATTAAATAAATTCTCTTGTTAAATGCTTTATTTTTATTTTTATTCTGCGTAGTTTCTGTTTCATGTAATCGCACACATTGTCAATAGAGTTATAACCTGGAGACTAAGAAGTCTAATCATATTAGTGATCCCCATTTTGAGATTTTCACTGGTTACCGGTGTTAACTTCGATGTTTGGGATCGTTGTCTTTTTGAAGAATTCAATCTCGATTTCTGTGTTTAAATCAGTTTCCATAGTGCGTAATACACCCCATTTTTATCTAGTTTCGTCATTCGTTTTGAATCCAGTATTCCCGTGAATTATGCTAAACAACCGAACCCCTTTTGATAGAACTTTGCTGGGTATTTCACATTGCGCTCTATGTACCGTTCACCTTTTTTGGTTCAAGCACGTTTCAAAAGTTTGGAAACAATAAAAGAAGCCTCTTCTGTAAAGACTACATTATTCCCATCTCAGTTAATATTCTTTCGCGCCCATTTTAACATATTTTCAATATGGGAACTAGTCAATAAAGGTTTTTGGAAGTTTTTTTTTTTTTTTGAAATTCTCTAAGACGCATCTGAAAACTGTTTTTAATAATTTTTCCTAAAATAACCTTTCAATGATCTTATTTCAGTTTTTGTAGTCGATCGAGGACTTTCCTTTTTATGTATAATATGTATATTGTTCCTTAGCCTTGAAGGATGTAGATAGAATCGTTTGATTTTTGTAATGAAAAAACAGTGTTTATATATAAGTATACATTTTATATATGTTTTAGTTCATTGTTATTGTTACAAATTAGTTTTGAAGTTGACTAATTTCAGAATATGTATTGTTTTCGTTTTCTTCTTTTTTCTCTCTTCTTCTTTTTAAAAAATAGATTTTAAGTATATAGAAAAAGATTGTATGGTATTGAAAATCAATATAATAATGGTTTAGATCTAGACTCATCAGGACTCAGGAGGCGATGTAGCTGAAATGATGATGATGAAATACTTAAATGAATTTCAAAAATATTCGGTAAGTAATTTATGAAAGTACATACATACTAAAAAATAATAAATATTATGAAATATAATATGTTGAGTTGTTAAAGACGTTTTCGAATATGTCACACTTAACATTAAACACTTACACTTGTTCTAACAAGACTCTATAGATATTGGTTCTGCATTTGTGAAATGTGTTCGAAAGTGATTTAGTATACACTTGGTTTTCGGAATTATTTGACAATGTTTTTGCTGTAATCTAAACTTTTGATGTTCAATCAACAGTGTTATACGTGTGGTGTAGTCGTGAGTGTGACTATATATACTTCAAATTTTACAGAAAAATAATTTCGAAAATCCTAAACTAAAGACTATTTCAAAATTTTTGGAAAAATTTCAGTACGCAAAGATATGGTTTAGTGCGAAGTGTTATTGGCGCGAAAACGTCTTAAAATGTTTTTGATTTCCATTTTCTTTATTCCTTTTATTCCTTTATTCATTACAGAAAAAAATAATAATTTATATACATATATATACGTATATGTGTGTTTCTCGAGCTATGAATTAACGATTATATGTATACTTTTAAACTTTTTAAATATTCATTTATGTATAGGTTTTCTAAATATTAACCAAGAAGTAATAATTTATTAAGTATATAAGTATTTTATATATCTACATACTTATATATACAATACAACTGATCGCGTAACATGATCCGAGGTTAAGTTTTAAAATTATTGTCATTTTTGCATTTTAATGACATCAAATATACAGTCAAAGTCATAAATATTTAAATCATATATAAAGAATTTGTTAGAGTAAACAGTTAATTTAGTCATAAATAATGAGATGAAATTGTTAATTTTTAAATTTACGATTAGGTTGCATTTTAAGATGAAATATATTCAAACATAAAAGAAAATACAAATTAATCTTTTATGAATTGAGATAAAATACAAGAAACTTTAAAAAAAATCTTAAAATTTATTTTATGTGCATTTTGATGTAGTTTCTTTCAAAATTAGAAAATTAAATTCGAGTGGAATGATGTTTGCTTAAAAAAAAATAAAAATAATTATATTTTTGAATACATATTTTGAAATTTTGAAGGAAAAAAAATAATTTAAAACGACCAATTTTTCAATCGAATGTGTTTGGACCTGGAATCTTGTAACGTATTTTAACTTTTCAGATCAATTCTCTATTAGATTATCTGTCAAGTGTATATATGTATATATACTTAGTAAGTTTGCGCGTGTATTATCAATGACAACTCTTATCATACAACAGAATCGAATAATCGTGATCTATTACCCGCAAGTATTATTCATTTAGTGTGTATAGATGGTCAAAATCACAACTGAATTTATGAATTGGAACATGTAATATAATGTATGTGCATATATAGAATGCTGTCGCATATGAAGTCAAAAATTTTTTTAATTCTTAAAAATTTTTTTTTTAAATTACCTTTCCTTTACATTTTCCTATAAACGCCAATACATTACACTTATAAATACATATACAACATTTATACAAATAAAAGTTCTATATCATATATTCATGTCATCTGATGTATGTAAACGCAAGTTATAATAACCTTTGACAAACGTATATTGAGGATTAAGTTGCAAAATTTTTAAATTTATGATGAAGGCACTAAAATTTGTTTATTATAGTAGTTTTATTTTTTTTTTTTGTAATTTTTTGTTAAAATTATTTATATCATACAATATCTATACACAGACGTGAAAAAATTATGAGGCAAGCATCTTCTTCTTCGATGGCGCTACATCTCATATCGAGTGTGGGCCTTCAGTTGAAGTGATTTCTAGATTTTTACTCTCATGTTTGCACCTACAATTTAACGGGGATTGCGAATCACTGAGTTTATATTTACTATATGAATTTTTGTATTATTTTGCATGTTTTAACTATACTACAATAGTTTTGATATAATTTTTAATTTTTGACTTTTTTTAAAATAATTTGTTAAAAAGATTGTAATTTCGTTTTGGATTTTGAAAAATTATACCATACTCGTCGCGTAGTACCATAACTTTTTCACGCCTGTGTATACTAAAATGCATGTTATTGTTAATATACATATATTTATGTATATGTTCATTTAAGTGCATATCTAAATAGAAAAAGAATTTAACTTTCTTCTTTAACACTTTGCATTTGTATTAAATTGTATCTTAATCTTATTGACTAAATTTATGATCAAAAATATATATGTCTGCTGAAAAAAAAAATAAATAAATTAAATAAAAAAATAATAATAAAGCAATTTGTTCTTGTGTTTTTTTTTTTTTCAAATTTCCATCATAGGAGATATTACACATAAATATTTTCTTATAACACGTATGAATCCGTCCGTATACCGAGACTTACACCTCATCAAACATTTTTTTTTTTAAGCATGTAAGCAAGTTATTGAAAGTAAATTACATACACTTGATTGAATAAACCTTCATTATGCGAAATTACTAGATAATTTTATTATATTACAATAAATATTATTTTGTGTATTACTTTGAATAGAATTCTTTAAGAATTTACATATTCTGCACAAGCACATGGATTACTTTTGGAGACATTTACCAAAATATTTGATGACTGTATGTTTCATATGTTTGTATAAATACGAGTGTGTATCTGAGTGTTAAACCAGAGATATTATATTTAATTTTATTTTTTATTTCATTATAATTTATTTAAATATTTTATTTATTAGCGTGGGTGAGAATGATTTGTCAATTTTGTTTTTATATTTGAAAAAATAAATAAAAGATTTCACGAAAATTTATTATCACATAATATAGACTTGAATTTATTTATTTTGATTTTTATTAGTTATTTTACCTTTATCCTTTTTATTTTTTGAAAACAAATTTCGGGAGAATTATTATAAATGCATCAATATATGTGCCATGTGCATATATGCACATATATATATATAGGTAATTGGGAATACAGCAGAATCTCGGGTAATATTGATTCATTAAGTCTGTGCAGTCTATAGAGTCTTTTTAAGTCTAGTCTATGCAGTCTATAGAGTGATCGTCAAAATATTCCTGACAAAAATCGATAAGAACAACTTCCAACATGTAGGTGTACACTTCTAAGTTCATTTTTAAATGTAACCATCTACCTTCTCCCCAGTCTATGCTCATTCTGACATCTTTTTCATTTCAGAGCATTCTAATAATAATAGATCAGTCATCACTCATCAGTTTAAGCTCTATCATGTAAAAGAGCTTGCTTCTCTACCAGCGAAGCGACTCACTATCTCGAAACTCACATTCAATTGTAAATGTGCACAAGACAGCAACAAAAGCTCAGAAGTCCAACCACAGCCACACAATAATTTCCTATAAGAAACTCGTCGTATATTAAAATTCAATTACAGAATGTATGATTGCGCTATTACGTTTGAAATTGATGAAGGAATAAAAGTTATAATTATCGAATTTCTACTGTATATATATTCGAGTAATAATACCTTATATAGAATTCTAAACCTCTTTATTTCAATATTATTTCTTGTATGCTCGTATACAATTTTATTATGAATAATTTGTGTTGTGGATATTCTTTCAAATTCATTTTTATTTATTTATTTTATTTATTTTTTTCTTCTTCTTATGTTTTAAAAAATGAATGAATTTCGCAAAACGGAAGAGAAAAAAAAACGAAAAATATGAGAAAAAAAAACTAAAAAAACTAAAAACGTATATTTATTGTATGAGGTGTGAGACTTTGAAACGACTTAATTTTCTACACGATATTCCATAAAATATTAATATTCGTATACATACAGAGTTATATAGGTATGTAAATTATTTCTGTTTTATGATCAGTCAAATAAAAGTCAACTGCAAAAAAACAAAAAAGAAAAATTACAAATGATAAAATATTAAAAAAAGGAAAATTGAATTTGAATAAATTTTAAAATTCAAAAACTTTTATTATACTTTCCTTATAAATTATACAAAAAAAAACAAAAAAAAACAATGCTTTTATTTTTCTTTGTTAGCTTCTCAAAGTTTCATGATAATTTTTTTTTTTTTTTTTTTTAAAGCCAAATATCATATGATTACAAACAATACAAATACAAGAGTATAATAATACACGCATATATAATATCAGTCACTTGTATTTATTTTTTTTTTTTCATATAAAATTTTATTCCTTTTCATTCATTTATTTTTTATTTAATTCAGTCAAAAACTTAATAAAAAATATATTCGTTAGATTTCAAAATACATGTACTTTTATGCTCATATAGTCATATACCTAACATTTAGAGTCGTATTCATCAACCAAGATTAATCTGTCGAATATGTTTTAGCCGGATATAATTTTAGTTCATTCATTAACCTAAATAAAATTTGTTTTCGAAGTGTTCAACATGACAGTTGATTGCGAAAAGTTAATATGTACCTAATTTTTATATAACAAAATAAAAAATAGGTTATGTGGTGTTACGATTAAAATTATATGAGTGCTGTTGCTGTTGCTGTTAATAACAAGGTTATGATATGTTTAAACGATATTATAGTACCACTTCCAGGATGTTGTCTTAAAAATATCTGAATAGTGTAGAATTGGTTTTTTATGAATACACTTTATTTCATTCAAAAGATAATTTTGATTGGTCAATACGATCCCTAATGCACTAGATTAAATACATATATGTGTCATGTTCGTATTATATAGACTCAAAATTATGTAGTACAATAGTGCCGCTTTTTTTGTAAAAAACAACAGACTAAAAACAACAAAATAAATAGTTTTTATTTTTTTTTTGTTTTTTTGTTTTTTGTCCATTACGTAATTATCAATTTTTTAATTGAATCGAGTCAATTTTGTTTCTCATTGTCTTTTCACTGTCGCAAAAATACAAAAATACTTACAGATATTTCAATATTATACAGAGTCATATATACGAATAAATGACTATAGTGTTTGTGTTATTTATAGCAACTATATTATGCATGACCATTATGGCATTATGGGTTTGTATTAAATATGAAATATCAAGAGGACAATAATATTATTTGTGTTTAGCCAAAAATCTTTGAATTATAACGACTTCATATACATATATGACTTCATCGTATACTCGTATATAAATGTATACATATATACGGAATAATTAGTACGTGATTATACACAACAAAAAAAAAATTAAAAATGTTTATCGGGGGTTTTTTGATCACAAAGCAAATTTGTCCATAAAATTTTATAACTTCAAACCATTTATTGTTTTTTTTTTTTTTCGTTTTTATTCAGTTACAGAATACGTCTAGAGATGTGAATGAATTCGATCAATTACAATCGTATATACATATGTACATATATAATAGCCAAAAATAAGACATTTCTAAGAAAATATATCCATTCTAATAAAGTGGTAAACGCTTCATAAACTTTCGGTAAATCTTTATTGTTTCAATTTTTTTTTATTATTTTCTAATTTTTAATTTTTTTTTTATTGTTTTTAATGCATTTTATTTTGTGTGTCTGTGTGTGTGTTTTTTTGTTTTTCACTTTGAAATATTATGTGTTTCCGCTGATGTATAGAATTTCTCATTATCCCTTATTGTATTTTTTGTTTTTGTCTTTTTTTGTTGTCGTTCACGATTAATTTCGAATAAATTTAATTTATTTTCAAACATACTTGTACGCAAATATAGATACTCATTCATTCACATATTATATGTAAGTAAGTATGTATTTAATTTAAATCCTTCACGAACATTAAATATGCAATTTATAAAATGAATGTTTAAACATTACATCGATTCGATTCGCATTAATACGCATTTTTGCATTTACTTAGTTTTTCTTTCATTCATTTGTTTTTTCATTTTATGTATGCAATTTTCTTATACAGCTCTTTATGGAACATAATCATTAACACCATATATTATATGTATACATATATCTACTTAATAGAAATCATCATCAGAAAAAGTCAAAATAATTTAATGAACTTACGAGTATATTGCAATGTGTATCGTTTAATCATTGAACAATAATTAGAATAATCATTATAATTATTGGACAAGAGTTAAAAAACAAAAAAAAAAAAAAAAAACATTGTTTACCCGTATTTTATACCCTGCATATACCTACATTATGTATACACGTTCAATTCATTTTTTGATTTGATCGATCAATTAAAAACTAATAAAATTCATTTGTATATACATTACGTACATATACGAGTATAAAAAATAATCATTCGTCGAGCATATTATATAAAAATACTTTATATACAAGTACATTATATACATACTCGTATATGTAGGTTGGTTTGGTGAAACCGCATGTTGAAATTTAATTCAAATCTGTTTCAAATCATTTATTTCGCCTAATCACGCGTTTCTCTTTAAATTATTTAACGATTTCATTATTATAATACTTATGCACGAGTATGTAGAAGTTGTTGATCTGCGTTGTTTGTCAGATATTGAATACCCGATTGCTGATCCGATCAAAATAAAACCATAACCATAACCTCATTCAATATTATTATATAGTAACACAACAGCAGCACAGCACCAAAAGCTAGTGTAAAGATAGAATTTTCTATGCATACATACACAAAGTAAAAAGGCATCATATACCATACCTATATACTGCCTGTACCTATAATAACTCTATATATAGATGCATACAAAAAGCTAATATGTATTTATTGTATATTTTATGTATGTAATTTTCAAATCGTAATTTAAGACCGGTAGATGTTTTGTTGAAAATTATTATTGTAATGAAGTAAACGATTACGAAAAATTTAAGAAATTATTATTTATAAACTTATGTTTTGTTTTTGTTATTTATAATATACTATATAATTTAATTTTATTGTTTGTTTTTATCTTCATTCTACTTTTTTTTTTTCAAATTTTAGTTTTTATAGAAAAAAAAGCTATTTATACTACGAGTATGATAGAATGACGAAATTATGTAGCTATATGACTACAAGATCAGTTGAATAATCACAACTCACTATAGTAATAATCAATTGAATGATATATAAATTCATTTATTTGTTTTTCCTCCTTTATTATTATCTTATAACATAGACACATCGAATTAGTTTAACTAGCTCGTTGAGTGCTCGTTGAGGAAATCGAATGATTTTCAGTATTGTATTTTAATTTTTTGTACAGTCACGTAAAAAAATCTAAAAAAAAATAAAGCATATCTTAAGAAATTTCTTTGTGATGCTCTTATTGAAGAAAATTCATGTGTTCTGGGTCTTTTGGGAACTAGCCGTATAACGATGCCTTTCATGTTCAGAATATCGATCAAAATCAAACGAGCAAACTCATAAAAGATGTTAAAGACATGAGGTTTCTGTTTAAATCTACATTGGCAACAATTTACTGAGCATAGTTTTTTTTTCACTTTATTGATGATTTAATATCGGTTACCAGAGGTAAAATGTGTTTGACAATTTTTCCACCCAAATTAAATGCTTTACACCACTCATAAACCCCATAGTCTTTGATATGACTGATACACGATAACCATTTTCCAACATTTTTTATGACATTTGGCACACGAAAATTTATTTACAACACAAAATTTAAGACAAACTCTTTATCCGAAAAGTTATGTAATAATTATAAAAATCATAATACACAGAGTTGGGTTGATTCAAACAAACCCCTGATGTAGGCAAACTAATAGTTGAATGATGCTTATTGTTGGCGAATTGGCGTTGTAATCGAATACAATGATTCTAAATTATGGACAAAATTTGGTTTAAAAATTCCTAGCGCGACAGTTTTCCCTCTTTTCTTATTTTTCCCTCAAAATCTGAATTTTAATTAAATTAAATTCGAATCCGGAAAAAAAAATATATCAGATCATATAGAATATAAATACTTTTCGTATATATGGATAATTAAAATTTTCTGATTTAAATCAGCGTAATAATATTCAGATTTGAATAAGATTTTTGTCTACTCAATTAGTGTAATATGTATATACATCTATTTACTACATTATACATTATACTTACTACATAATGGTGATATAATATAAGTAAATATATACATACATGCATATGTACGTTTTTATATTACATACACGTAATCCATCATAAACAATTTGGATCAGTAGTTTTTCGTCTTTATCGGAAATACATATATGTATATATGATACAATAATACTTATGCACATATGAAGGTATATGTATATGTACCTAATATGTGAATTTTAGTTGGGTGTGGATATACATACTATGTATGTCTATGTATATACTTTAAAATTTATATAACACAGTACATTATATTTGTATGAAAAATATATCCAAATATGATATGCAAAAAAAAAAATATGTTAAAATAAACTGAAAGAAGAACAAGGAAAATAAATAAAAATGAAATGTAGAAAAGGAATAACGAGAAGTAAAAGAATAAGAAAAATAAATTTTTATATAAAAGTATAAAAATATGTAAGTAAGAGGCTAAAATCAACGTGGGGAGTCTAGATCATAAAATGAAAATTCATCGTTTTATGGCTCATTAACGGAAGACTTAATTGAAAACAATGTGAAATAGGCTTCTTAATTGTTTGTTTGCGGTTCTTTAAATAAAAATAATAAGACCTTGGACTTTAAAAATTTTAATATATCTTATAAATATACATGTGTTTGTGTGTGTGTGTGTGTGTGTGTATTTTTGTACCTATATATTTTATCTATATAGAGGAATACAGATGCAAATATATTCAAGTATGTATACACTTGTATGATATTTTTATATGCTTTAGAAAGGATATAAAACAAACATATACAGCATTAATAACAATTATGATAATAATAATAATAATAATAATAATAACAATAATAATCATCATCATGATAATAAGAACGATCTACTGATTGCTGTTATAAAAATATTTTTATTATTGTATAGTGATATGGCGGTATAGCGTTTGCATAAAACTTTTTATGTTTTCTCTTCTATATAGATATTTACTAAATATATGTATCCTATACACAAATGCATCTACTTAATAATCCTTTAAAGTACATATATATAAATATTTATGTGTATGTGAAGTTAAATAAATAAAAAAAATATTGATCAAAAATTCACATTAAAATTAAACGCCGCGAGATATAATGAATAATGAAGGCGAGAGTATGAAGCGAAGATAGGTATACGATGCGAGAGTCACATCACATCATATTGTATTGTATTGTATACAGATATCCTCGTTCTCGCATATACCATTCAATTTAGATTAGAACAACGAAAAACAAATTTGAATCTTTATTTTTACATGAATAGTTTATGAAGTTTCTTGTATACTGATATCATCAGATAGATACTTATATTCATTAAATTCGGTATTAATTAAAATACTCATATTGAATGCGATTTACTATCATCATTCACCATATACTATACTATACAAGAACTATACTCTAATCATATCATGTGATATATTTTAATAAATTTTTTTTTGTGAGAATGGGAATTTGTGAGAAAATTATATATTTCGAACGGAACATAAATGTAATCGTATCGCGCTTCATTTTTACTTGCTATATAGATTTGAAGTTTTATAATGCGAAATACATATTTTGACAATCGAGGATAAATTCTACTTTAATCCTTGAATCATACTCTCTTATATTTATTAATTGTACTCTCTCTTATAATATAATTTGAATTCGAAATTAATGAATGTTCAAAATAGAATTTAATAATTAAACTGCAAAATAAGGCCTACGAGTACGGATCTATATTCTGCTTATTCTCAAATCTTTTACATAATCACAAAAAATCGTCAAAAATCAAAGTCTGCAAAACTTTTCTTAATCAAAAATTCATAGATTATTTTTTCACTATAAAACATTTTTACTGAGACACTCTGTCTCTATGCGCACATAACACGTATAGCAATAGCTATACATTTATGTGTATTCGTTTGTACGTAGAAATGAATAAAAAACAAAACAAAATCTCTAACTAAATAACTGAAAGATATACAAATAAGATTTAATAATATTTAGATAGTATTCAGTATTATTTCTTTTCTTGTGCTTGTTTTTGTGGATTTTTTTTTTTTTTTTTTTTTGTTAAAACGTTTAAAATATTATTTAATTAAATGCTATAATAATGGGTTTACAATATTGTATATATATAGATATAGCAAGTAAACGAATAGATAGCTGCTATATTAAAATTAAAACAAATGTGTTTATATCAAATTGTCATGATATCTGAAATACAGAATAAATAGCATGCAATTAGTAGCAATATGTATGTATGTATTTATATAAATATGAGTAAATATAAATATAAAATTTATATACATATATCTACCACTATACCAGCTTTACTTATATGTATATAGTATATAATGTGGTTTGTATTGTGTATATATGATGCTATAT
Organism: Villa cingulata; assembly: GCA_951394055.1. NCBI lineage: Eukaryota > Metazoa > Arthropoda > Insecta > Diptera > Bombyliidae > Villa > Villa cingulata. The sequence goes on along the minus strand of OX596017.1, from coordinate 816,265 downwards.
AATTTAAATCTGTATAAATACCGCACATGTTTTGTATAAATTATTTATGTTGAGATTTTAGTTTTGTTTGTTTTATTGAACTTTTCATTATTATTATTATTATTTAGTTATTTTTATAACAAACAAAAGTGAAAAAATGATATATGTATATACAGCTAGATATTTTAAATTGATATGTTTACATATGATTTTAATGACTTAACTGTACATAGTATATAATTATATATGAGATTTTATTAAATAATATTTATGTGGTCGCGCATATATGTTTTTTAAAAATGGATCTATTTAATTTTCATATACATATGTAATGTACATATAAGTATTAAACATTTATTGTAAGAATTATTGAACAGAAGTATACGTATATTATACACATAGACGTGAAAATATTATGGGACAAAGACACAAGAATAATTTTTCATGAATATAGAAAATGTATTCATACCGACATGAATATATGCGATTTTAAACAATTTACCATAGACGAAAAAAGGAAAAATAATTACCCGAATGTAATAGAAACTTCTCTAAAAATTTGAAAAAAAACTTCACAAAAAAAAAAAAATTACATAATACAAGAAAAATGAAGTATAAGATTCTACAAGATTTGATGTAAAAAATAATTCTGCGTGGAATCAATGCGAACACGCAATTAAAGGAGATCTATTATAAACGTAAAGGTTGTCAAAAAAATTATTGAATTCATTTTTTCATATAAATTTTCATAGATTTTTTGTACTACTACTACTACTACTACTACTACTGTACGTCTCATGATTTATTCAAACTGTATATAAGTAGCTTTTATATAATTATAGGTATCGTTTTTGAATTTATTTTATGAATAACAGAATTAAAAATATTTGTATTGTTTTTGTGTTGTATTCCACACATGAAAATTAATTGAATAAAAATGTTCTTTTTTTTTTCTTTCATAAAATATGTTTTAGAGCACTTTATTTCAAAAATTTAATACATGTACTTTTGTTCCATAATTTTTTGACGACACTGTACATACATATGTAGGTACGACCACCGACTATTATATATTATATTAATTATTTGTTAAATAATGAATTGATCTTATATGAATGTATACCAGTATACGAATATTTTTAAAATTGAATAATATTTTCTCAAACACTCGTATTTTTAATTAATTTAAAATAAAAAAATAAAAAAAAACAGAACATAAATATACTAAATAGGCATTATATACACATAAAAGTTTTTCGAACTAATGAATAATTTTTTTTTTTTAAATCTTTTAATTATTTTTTAATTCTGCTCTGTTAGGTTTGGAGCAATTTTATATCACAATTATTTTATCACCAGTATATAGATAGGTTCATATATATGTATATCATATGTATATATAGGAGGTGATATATACTATATACGAGTATGAAATGCGGTATTTGGTTATGTTGTTATACTTTTATTATATTACATATAGAAGTAAATTTGATTGCAATGTTTGCTACATATAGATAAAAATGTGATATGTAAAATGTGTAAATGAATATTGCACATTATATTGTGTCATGTTATATTCAAATACATAGTACATATCTATATAAATATACTATATCGTATATGAGCTTAATAAAAGGACCTTTGAAAAATTATATATGTACGCATGTATATATATACAAAAATGTCTATATGTAATGATTTAACAAAATTATATTTATATGGGTATCTATACAAAGTTTTTTGATTTCATCTTAGTCACTCACATATACATACATACACACACATATATACATATAGAATCCTCGTGTACCTATATACATTATATATACAATATAACATAATATTTTCTTGCCAAATTCATGCTACTATAAATTGCATGTATCCATAAATTACACTTTTCAGATACATATAGGTATACTATAAATAAAAGCCAAGGTAAGTACGTGTATTTTGTATATTCATATACCTACATACATACATATATATATATATATAAATATATGATTGTATATATTTCATGCTAAGTTTGTGAGTAATGTAAATTGTAAGTACCTTGGTTTAGCTGATCTTGATGCGATCGTCATCACTAGCGTGTTCAAAGAATAAAAAGAATAATTTCTTCTTTAACTTCAACTTGGGTGGTCTCTGGCATCACTTTATTATTACAAAACATCTTGCGGTACTTACGAGATCATTCGCTATCCGCCTTTAACTGCATGGTTAATTTTAATGTCTATATATACAATACATTAATATACTCGTATCAGTATGTACATATATGCATGCATATAAGCATCTATCTAAGTAGATGTATATGTAAATGAATGTATACATATATTTGCGAGTACACGATAATTCACTTTTTCGACCTCCATCCCTTTTGCACATTGTATATATACAAATACACAAATTGATATTATATACATTCAGTTTTTAGCCCTCGTCCTCGTCATCGTCATCGCCGTTTTTAATTCATACACAGGTACATAATATGTGTATGCACATATATACATAGTAATAAAAAATATACAATATCATATTATTGCAACACTGCATATAATATACATTTTTATATATACATATACGAGTATATTATGTACATAATTATGATTATATATGCATATATGCATATTACGATGATTCGATTGTGGAAAATCGTTAACATACACTACACTCATCATCGTTCGTATATATACATACCTATATGAAAATATGTATATGTGTCCATTGGGGAACCAAAAACAAGATAACTGCTACATTGCTGGAGCAAAACTGCAATGCGATGAAATTATCAGTTCCACTAGCTATAGAGTGTATATATTTGGTATTACATATTATATACACACACACATAGTGAGTGAGTGCTATTACCATTGAATTAACGATTCGTATGCTTTAATCGTTTAAGGAATTTCGTAAAATTTCTGGTTTAGAAAATGTTTGAGATCTTTAATATGAGTCCAATACGTTTTTTTTTTTTTTTTGTTTTCTTCATTTTCATCTTATTTTTCTCAGATTCTTATATATGTATATGTTATTTTATTTTGTAAAAATTTTCGCATATTTATAATTGTACAAGATTGGAAAAGAGAGAAAGAGGGAGAGAGAAATAGAAGGAAATGAAATATTTCGACGTGTTACCAATATCAGAAATAAATGAATTAATCAACATTTCAATTAATATAATTTACCATTTTTTTATACATTATATACGCATGCAGTTTGAACAGAAATAATATGTAGGTATATGTACTTAGGATACATGCATATATAATTACATACCTATAACCTATATAAAATTGAATAATCAAAGAATTTCAAATTTCGTTAGATACAAGATATTCCCATCAGTAAAAGTTAACATTAATATATATCTACATTTAAGAAAGAAGTTGTATAACATTTATGTATGTATATCTTTAACAGAATACACAATAAAGTATATAATGTTTGTGAATTCATTTTAAATTAATACTCGCTTTTACATGTATACGACGGGTAAATATATATATATATGTATATATATGTACGTATACATCATATAAATAAAAATTTTGGCAAGATAATTATAGTTAATAGTACGTACGAGTATACTGTAATATCGACTATATGTTAAACATTTGACATTTCGCATATACGATCACTATATACATTCCAATTATTAAAAATATGTATATGTACATATATACATACGTTAAATAACTTTCTCCAATTATACGCTAACAATAAATTCTTTAATAAAAATTTTATTTGTAATTTTGCCATAAAAGAATGAAAAATAAAACGAAAACAAATTTTGTCAAATAAGGCCACACAAATTTCATTTTTGAAATTTGTTTGTTTGACGCAAAGTAAAATGTTCGTACTTCTTATAGCCGTAGAAAATGAATATGACTTATATACGTGTTACAGTACAGATACAAATACATACACAGTAGCAGTAGCTATATCTCGAGTATATACCTACTAAATAATTAAAAAGAAAAGGTTAAATTCTTTATTTCATTTTTTTTTTTTTTCAATTTACTAGAATTTTTAAATTGGCGCATGATCTTTCATTAATAAATTTTAAAATTACTTACATAATAAAGTTCATTAACGTAAACTCGTACATTATATTATATTAACGAAAGAATTCGTATATGCACCTACATTATTTTATAATATCCGCTAAATACCAAATTCTATCTACTGCAGTAAAACTTCTCTTGATGGACACATGCGTATTTCATAAACAGATCACTTCCTCGAAAGTCAAAACGAAAAATGAATAAATGTTTTAACAGTATACAATCAATACAATTCAATGTGCATATGAAAGGTGGAAAAACCTGAAATTATTTATCAGAAAATGAAAAGATCATCGATCTTTCAAATATATGAAATAAAAAATACATTATACGTTTGAATTTAGGAATTTATTGGACATCGATCATTATATGCAAATGGTTTAAAAATTTAAAATCTATATAATCGATGAAAACTATTGTAATGAATGTAATGACCACATATCATATACATAACATATAATATGATACGCGGACATTAAACTTATTACATCGACAACTGGAAAAGATGACTGACATCATACCCACAAGCAGACTAAACATTTTACCGCACGACGTGATGACGGACGAAGAAATCCAAAAATACAATATTTCGACAGCCATCCTACCTTTTATCTACCATTACATTCATTACACTATCCTTCAATATTTAATATTACCTTAAAGTGTATAATTCCTCTATTGTTATACAGTTTAAATTATTAATGAATGTTTTAGATGCAGTTTTATGAGCTGAAAATATTTCACGAAAAGTTTCATCCGAAGCATGTTTCTCTGCCAGATATACCAGTAATTCAGTTATTTGCAATCCACATTCATTAAATTGGTGCATTCATGATGTAGAGTGTAATAAAGTTTAGAAATCCACTTCGGTGATAGCCCTCGCTCACCCAGATGATGATGATTTTCAGCTTCAATTTCTATGATTTGATTCGCGTTTACATAAGAAGTTTGAATTTGTGTCAAAGTACAATTTTTGAATTTTTGTTAAAAAATTGCAATTTGCATTTGAAAAATAATAATAAAAACAAAGAACACAGTAATTTTTTTTAGTATAAAAATATTTCCGCTAAATATTTATGTGTCCCCTTAAGAGAGAGAGAAGAAAGTTCACTCATATTGGTACTATATGTTTCTATGTTGCTATATATTGTATTCTTTATTATTAAAACAAAATTCTTTTTTAAATTAATTCAAACTTTTTATAATACCGTGAATTGATAACTATTAAATTAAACATTTCAATTTGTTGAATTCTTCTAACAAAAAATACAAATATGCGTATATACGTACATACATACATAACATACATACAATATTTGTGTAATTGAATTCCTTTTTTCAAATTGAATTAATAAAACAACCATCAGAGAATGAAAAATCTAAACGAATTAATAATGCGCAAATTCAATATAACTATTTAAAATAATTATCAGAAAATTGATAACATGGATATGTATACATACATACATATGTACATATTCTCTATAAATACATACATACATGCATACATACCTTACCTCTACATACAATTTAATTCATTTATATATCATATAAAGTTTTCCTGGTAATAAAATTTGATCACAATTCGTTTCGCATTTTGAAGTGTCATCACATAATACTGATGCTCTTCGTGAATTTCATTCACCCCTTCAAAAAAAAAAAAAAAATAAATAATTTTTATTTTTTTAACTTACTTATACACTTACATGCAAAGGGATATATGTATACAACACATACATTGTTGGCTATATAATATTTCACAAACGTATTTATAAAATACATGAGTGTATATATACCTATATATGTTATTTGATGTTGTTATGGTGGATAGTTATTCGATGTCGGTGGGTATACATACATACGTATATACAATATATGTAATATAGTGTGATGATGACAGTCACGGTGATGATATAAAATTCGATTGAAAAATTTAATTGTCACCCTCGGAACACGGGTTTAATTTTTCAGATTATCCTTAATTTCATTGATGGTATATAAACATTTATAAATATACATATATGTATGTATATGTTATATCTGTATCTATGAAATGAATCTATATATAAGTACATATATCTCAATATATGTAATACAATTTATATACATTTATATAGATACATTATATTTCAATACATTTGCGTACAAATGTTGTTGTAAGGACGAACAAACAATGAGTAAATAAACTGAAATAATGAGGAACTAAAAAATGTTTTTATACACGTTTATAAATTTCTATGTAAAAGTACATACATACATATACACACAGATGCATATACATTTATAATGATAAAATGATGATTATTTTAAATGTCTTTTTTTTATTTTTATTTTAAGAAGGATATACACATGTATGTATATGTACATAGGTAACAAAATTTATTGGAACGCAATCATTTTGAACGGAAAAATTTAATTAAAAAAGTAAAAAGACATGAAAAAATAAATATATCGATGTAAAAATAAGACAAGTATGTATAAGTACATGATGCGTATATCTATGTATATGTTGACGTTGACGTACATAAATATTTTATAATATAATACAAGAATGTTTATGTTTATATAGATATAAGAAACTGAATTGTTGAAAAAAAAAAATTAAATCACACCCCTTTCACGAAAAACAAAAAAAAAAAAAAATACATTAAAAAAAAATTGAAAAAAGTAAAATCGCAAAAAGGAAAACAAACCAAATTCAAAAGCCATCAAAAATATTATTTACTGCGCTATCAATATGCGCTATGTGTGTTCATGTGTTTCTATATTTATGCACATATTCACATTTATATACTTACAATGTATGTAGTAGTACACATAAAGAAATTCCGTTAAAAAAATACATAATAAATTTTCATGTTTGAAAAATGATGAAAAAAAACTAAAATATTCAAAAAAAAAATAAAAAAAAATGATGTCGTTTATCTACTGTCATAACAATAACGTTAAAAAGACACGCACGCATTATTAAAAAGGAAAAAAGGAAAATACATAAATAAATAAATAAAAATTTTCATTTTTATTGTTATTATTGTTGTTACTTTACTTTTTGGAAAATAATTTTTAATTAGAACTCCATTCCATATTATACTATACTTAAGCTAAATGTGTAATGCTTACACAGTTATAGTAGCCTTAATAGGTGCTAAATCTATTTGTCCATATACCTATACATATAAAAGTGTGTATAAATACATGCTCATATTCGTATTCGTATCGCTCATTACACACACACGTATAATCTATTATATCGTTTTAGAAATATGTATTTTTTTTTATTTATTTTTTTTTGTATTTTTCATTATTATTATACTGTCACAATGACGCCATTATATTATCCTAATATACAAAATGATTGAATTGATGAATACAACAACATACATTACTTAATATGTAGGTATAAGGGAAAATCATGGAAAATGTAAGTATGTATACAAAACAGTAAAAAAAAAAAAAAAACAAAAGCATCATATTTCGTGACAAAAGGATATAATTTTAATTTTGTGTCCAGTTTATCATACATACAAATGTATACATTTATGTATATGTATGTATATATATGCTACAAGGACATTTATGTCCTGAATTTAATAACGTCAAAAAAAAAAAAAAAACTGATTTTTCTTTATGTTCACGATAGTATATTTATGTATGTATATACGAGTATGTATAATATTTACACATTTATTCATTTATAATTATGTTTTCAGTTTTCAGTCCTTTTCCTTTAACATTTACGCACAACATAATATTTCATACATGTATACTATATAATGTACATAATAATGAATGAAATACGCTTAACGTATATTTAAGTATTATGTATATTTGTACATAAATGTATGTATGTAATATCATTTCGAATTTTAATTCTATAATTACGTTTCTATACATGGTATATATATACATACATGAATGTAGATGCATATACAAAAAAATGCTCGTATTTATCAATGCATTGTATTGTATATATGTATATGTATATGTGTACATAATAATATTTAATTTATAATAAATTCATCGTTTTACGATAGTAAATTAAAGTTGATTATTATTATAAGGGTAACATTTCATAATATTTTTTTAAGAGTTAATTATGTAATAATAGTCTAAATTATCATTATTTATATATATATATATGTATATGTGTACATATACGAATTCATATATATATGCACAAATCGTGCATATATGTATGTATATAAATTTTAGATGCATACATACATACAAATAATATTTACAGATCTTATAGTCGAATAAAAAAATATTTTTAACTACGAGCATGTTTATATTATAGCAAACAAAATGAATAGTTATATTCGAAAAAAAAATGAGTATACTATACACATATATGTATGTACGTATAATGCTCATCGTATCCTCTACTCCTGCATATTATTACAGGTATGGTATGTACATATATATATTACAGTCATCGAACTATCAAATAAAATGTAGAACACGCGGAATTTTTATGTAAGTAGCACATGTACATAACCTATACATACATGACTATACCTAAGACAAAAGAAAAAAATACAAAAAAAAAAAAAAAATTACTATTTTCTATGTTCATTTCTTTTCTTTTGCGCATTTACATATATATAGATAGTAGTATGAATATAAAATGTAAAATTTTATTAATTTTCATATATTTAAAATTTTTTTTTGTTCACTCTTTTATTTCATTTTAATATTGTATATATGTATGTATATACAATATATAGTACCAAAATTATATCATATAAACTAGTATATAACAGCACAAAAAAATTAAAAAAGAATTTTAATGTGATATTACATATACATACATATATGTATATTAGAATGAGAATAAATACATTAAATAGTAAAAATATTTTTTTATATCTGTATATAAGTACTACAGTATACCAAATATGTATGAGTATGATTGTATGCGTAAATATAGGTAGGTATGTGTGTACATACGCATAAATATTAAATTTAATAGACTTGAAAATCGTGTGACTTTTATACGTGTATAACTTGCGTAAGTAAGTATGAGGTATGAGGTACGACGTACGACTACGAGTTACAAATTTAGTAAGTATATACATATATGATGCTTTCTATATACATATATCTAATGTGTATAATAATAAAAATATACTTATAACAAATATATACGTAAATGATGTTAATACGAGTATGTTTGTAATAATGATGACAATATAAGCTCAAAATTAAGAACTAAATCTAATTAGAGTCATGAATTATAATAAATAGCCGTGTTTATATGTATATTAGGTTAATGAGAATGTTAACTACTTCCGAATTAAGTCAATTTTTTTGAAATTAACATTCCTTAAAGCTATACAATATAGTGCGATATATGAAATATAAGTAATGATAATGTGTGCGTATCTACATAAGTACATATAATAATGTATAACGCATAACGCACAGGAATACAGAGTTAGAATTCTATGATGTGAATCTGTGATAATAATGAAAACACCTTTTTTCGTTTCAAGTATGCATGTATAGATATAAATATGTGTGAATAAAATACACAATATGTATTATTAGATGATATGTATTATTAATGTAGAACGTGTCCCAAAACAGTTGAAAAGTTTCGCGCAGTTGAAAAATTTTTGTAAGTATATTTTTTTCTGCGTAAACTATACATAGGTATATATACTTTTTTAATGTGAAAGACGCCTTTTTTTGTTTCAATAAAAACCTTTTTGATTTCAAAATAAACCATTACTTTTTGTGATTATTACATATACATATATAGATATTGTTAAAAAAACTGACTTTTACTACATTACGTAGGCCACTCCCAAAGTTTTGCAATGCCAGGTAACAGAAAACGATATAACAGAAACTAGTTTTTAGAACCAGTCACTAGTCTTTTAGTAGTCAGTAGTCAAAAATATTTTGAACTGTGTGTTGTGGAAAAAAAATTATTAAAACAGAAAGGTTCTGAAGTTATTGTTGAAATGGAATTAACAAGAGAAAATTTCCGGGCAATGATTTATTATGATTTTCGGTATGGGTTATCTAATCATGAATGCTACGACCGACTTATTTCTGCATTTGGGGATGAAGCTCCGTCCTTTTCAACTGTATTTCGCTGGTACAAAGAGTTCCAGGCTAACCGCAAATACTTGAAGGACGAACCCCGGGAAGGTCGTCCTGCAACTGCGGTAACGGAAGAAAATATTGAAAAGTCGCGGAAGCTCTTAACGGAAGATCGGCGAATTACGTATGCATCGATTGCTGCAACTCTCGATATTGGTATGAAAGCAGTGCATCAAATCCTGCATGATCACTTACGGGTCAGAAAGCTTTGTTGTCGGTGGATACCTCATCGGTTGACCTCCGAACAAAAGAAGATGCGTGTGAATTGGTGCAAAGATATGATTGAAAAATTTCGCAGAGGGGAGTCAACTGCTGTCTACAATATTGCCACAGGTGACGAATCTTGGATATATTGCTATGAACCGGAAAACAAGCAGCAATCTGCTCAATGGATCTTTGAAGATGAAGAGAAACCAACCAAAGTCAAACAAAGCAAGAGTGCTGGTAAGCAAATGATCGTCACTTTTTTTGGCAAAACGGGGCATATCTTTACATTGGCAGTTGAAGATCGTAAGACAGTAAATGCGGAGTGGTATACCAATACTTGCTTGCCAAAGGTGATCAATGAGTTAAGAAAAACAAACTCCCAAAGGCGCATAATCCTTCACCACGATAATGCACCACCCCATGCAGCTCAACAAACAAAGGAATTTTTAAAGGCTGTAAACGTTGAACAAATGACTCATCCGCCCTACAGTCCAGACCTCGCACCTTGTGATTTCTTTTTGTTTCCTTTTATGAAGGACAAAATGCGTGGTTTGCGTTTCGATAACGCCGAAAGTGCAGTAAATGCATATCAACAGCTGCTTTCTGAGGTACCTGAAGAAAAATGGCGATCGTGTTTTAATGATTGGTTTCGCCGAATGGAAAAATGTATCAAATATCACGGAGACTACTTCGAAAAACAATAAACTATTAGGAAATGCAGAACACTTCGTCATTTAGCCATATTGCAAAACTTTGGGAGTGACCTACGTATTTTGCAATGAAGACGGTTTATTTTGAAATCAAAAAGGTTTTTATTGAAACAAAAAAAAAGGCGTCTTTCACATCAAAAAAGTATATGTATATGCATATAATGGTAAAGTGAAGTTATTCAGTGATTATTCTAGTTGACTATTGAAGTTATGTTGACTATATACCTAGCTAGTTTTTGAACGTATATTATATTTATTACCATCGTAGCTAAAATGTAGCAGCTGTCAAAATTTTACATGTATTAAATAATAATTCAGTTATTGTCGTCACAGATAATAAAGGATCAGTTAATTAACTATCAGTAATTTTCTTCTTCTTCTTGGCGCTACAGTCCAACTCGAACCCGGACCGACCTTAACTTTGACCTCCAGTTTTCGCGGTTTAATGCCTCGTCCCTCCAGTTTTATCTGCCCATCTCTCTCCCGTAACCACCGTAACCACCATCTTAACCACCGTAGTTTAAGAAAAAAACCATATACGATTGCAGTTTTTGAACACTTGAAAGTTATATATATTCGGCAGTTATGCTAAAAATATAGTAAGATTTTGGAATGCTCTCCTAATCCTAATGTAATACAAAATTATCAACTGTTTTGGATATAAGTATTTATATATTTCTCTTCTTTTATTTGTGCTTGAGAACAACACATGCCTAGCTGCTTTATGGATGTACTATCTACATATAAATCTGCATCAAGTTATCGTATGTAATATAAACAAGGAATGTTAAGTGAAATTTGATTTTTTTTATTCGAATTAATATTTGCAAATTGAGGAATACAGAACATTTCAGAGTACGTACAACGTACAACATAATAAAATAAATAAAAAAATTTATACGAATTAAAACAAAAGTAAATATCAAGTAAAACCGTAAAACTAATGAAAATAATATGAACAAAATAAACGAAAAAAATTAAAAATAAAGAACAAAAGTTTGTTATAAAAATAAAATGAAAATCAATTACTGAGAAAAGAAATCAAATTTATCATTATCTGGTTTGAATTTATTATTATTTTCAAAAATATATGATTATACATATACATATGTATGTACACACACATATACATATGTATGTATATACCGTATGCATGTTTACACATTTTATAAATTTTTATATAAAATACACAAATACTCGTATATCCTATCTATATAATACTCGTTTTTCGTATATCAAAAATAAATGTATACGTGTATACACATACGCGATGTTATCATATAGGTACATACCTAATATGTGAGAATATAGAATTGGCATACAAAATAAACATACATAAATATACACTACCTAATAACATAAAAAGACAAAATTTATTTAGAGGTCATACCTTTAGGCGAAATAAAATAAAATAAAATAAAATAAAACTAAAAGCTCAAAAATCAAGAATAAAAATAAAAACAGATTAAAATGAAGTAACAATAATCATCAACAATAAAAAAGAAATGAAATTAAAATAAAAAATAAAAAAAAAAAAACGACGAAGAAGAAGAAGAAAAAAAAATGCAAACAAATAACAAGCCAACCTGAAAGCTCAATCAATAAATTTTCAAGTTCCCATCATAGTTATGTTCATCAAAAAATCAAAATCCCAAGATTTACAAAAACAAATCAACCTTTAAATGCAACAACAAAAATATATCTGTATAATAATAATTTCACCTTTATATGTAAAAATCACATACTATCTATATACATATATTATATGTACGTGCATGTGTGCATATATTCATATATAAGTAATACTTTAGGCCCACATTTTATAAGAACAAAAAAACAAAAAAAAATGTAAAGCACTATAGAAGAGAGTATTTTATGTAGAAGCAGAATTATAACAGAGCAACAAACAACAAAATAACAACAGTAACAGCAACAGCAGCAGCAGCAGCAACAACAGCAGCAGCATCATCAGAAACAACAGAAACAGAAACAGAATTGAGACCACACACGTTGAACTAAAAATGAAATAAAGATCATGCGCTATACAGGAGTCATTCAAGCATTCCACCAGGTGACTCCTCGAGCTCTTGTCAATTTATGTTTTTATTTTTTTTATTTATTTATTTATTTTTTTGCAGTTGTTATGTAGTTGTGTTATATATTGAGTTTTTTTGGTTGTTCTTTTTATGTTTATTTTTTGTAGGTATCTTACCTTTTTATTTTGATTTTTTAATTTTATTGCAATTTTTTTATTTATTTTTATTTTTTTTAAATATCATTTCATTTTATTTGTTCGTGTTTTGCATTTTTCGATATTTAAAAATGTACACGGGGGAACGGGATACGGGTACATGTACAATTTTTCCGAATCAAATTCAGTAAAGTTTATTATTGTTTTCCATTAGTTAGTTATGTATGTGTATAGTACAATATTTTTATTAGGATTTTATTTTTACAGTTATTTTTTTCTTCTCATTTTTCCAATAGAATAGATAGGCATATACGTTCGTTTATATAAATATTTTCACCCTCTCCTGGTATATATTCGTACATACACGAGTATACATTTAAATAGAAAAGGTGTACTAAACGTTACTGAACTGAGTATCGAGTATTGACTATGTACGAGTACGATGTGTAGTTATTTTACTTGTATTTGGTATCTAAATATATGTAGATAGAGATATACTTTACAATTTTACATAAAATTTCTTCTACATATACCATCCTTCTTTTGATGTCTTTCATCATAAACTTTTATAAATTTTATGTGTTATACGTGTATTTATGAGGTACACGTGAAAGATACACAATACACATACATACATACTGAATTACTTTTATATTTAATTTTAAAATTGTATATACGAATATGTAATCTAAAGTATTTTATAATAAATTCGTTTTGCTAAATATGGAAATGATACCTATACGTAGCTACGTATATGTATATATGCACCTATTTTCTGCAAAAAATAATTGCATACATACATATGTATATATATATACCCTTTTCCATATATACAACACATAATAATATCTAAACCGATTTGCATTCAAAACTCAAAACAAAACAAAAAACTAAGTATGATCGTATATACAAGGAATGCGTATATGGAGCTAATCGAATTTTTTGCAAATTTTCAAGCGTTTGATATCCGCATTTATCTTTATATAATAACAAAATCTAATATTCATGAATTTGTAATACAAATATATGAATGTGGAAAATAAATTGTACGTATGTACACGCAAAACAAATTAAGTATCTACGCAATCGCAATGTACCAAATATGAAAGATTTGGAAAAATAGTTAAAAATTTTCAAATTTCTAACAAAAGATTAATTGATATTTTAAGATAATTTTTAAGGTACGTTAATACAATTTTTCTTAGGTAATAAGTCTTCATTTATACGCATATTACATGATTATTATTATCATTATATTAGGACTCCTTATTCAAATAAATTGCACATCTATTGTGTCTAAAAAAAAATGATTCTTATACAGGATGTTGCAGCTCAACGTTAAAAAATTTTAACAGCAGAGAGGTCTCGCCGAGACAAATAAAAATTGTATGATAGGAAGGGTATGAATTAGCCGCTAGACGGCCCTGAATATTATGTATTCGGTTACCTTTTACAAATCACCCTGTATTTTCTCTGCCGTTAAGCATAATAAAGTCATAATAAAGATACCGGTGAATGCGAGACCTTTTGCCCTTTCATTTGATAAGACATTTACCACTGTATCCATACGATTTTTTGTTTGTCTCGGCGAGAACCGAGAACTCTCTACTGTCAAAATTTTTTAACGTTGATCTGAAACACTCTGTATAATATACTTTACGCAAATCATTAATCTGAAAAATTTCTATCGATTTTCTTAGAAAAATATAATTTTCTTTTCTCATATACTTGCGTATAATCCTTTTCCTATAAAATTCTAAACCTTCATAATCGAATGAATAAATTTTTTTGTTTTGTTTTGTAATTTGATACATACCTGTATATTCATCTGTACCTATGTACTGTATGTAGTATGTGTTGTATGGAGGATTCATATCGATAATTTCTTCTTAATAAACATATCAAATGAATATAATACACATACATATGCATACGAATACATATATACATTTCGCATTTATATAACGTCTGAATAAACATACTCGTATATATGTACATTATGTACATGATATTGTAAACAAGTATACAGCAAGTTATTGATTGCTTCATTTTTATTTTTCATATTTTCATACGCGTATTTAGTGTCAACAATAGATATATGTACATATACAGTATATAAGAGAGTATGAAGAGGATAATATGGTGTATTGGTAAAAAGTAAAAGTTCGTATATATATATTGATATGTAGAAAATTGTTGATATTTCAATTGACAGATTTTGAAATGCTACTGAATATCATATAGTACACAACAACACAACACACTCCACATACACTTATTTAAAAGTTTGTAGGTATTACACGTAGATGTACGAATGTACTCTATACAATATGAATTGATAAAAATTCGATATAAATCTCTTGGGTGTGATCAGTTAACGTCAAAAAATTTTCTTCTATTTTATCTATGCGCTTACCACATACATATACTCATACTCGGTACTATCCTGTAGTATAAAACATGCATACATATATTTGTACTCTCGTATATGCATATACGTACATGCATGATTAAAAGATGTATACATAAAAAGATTTAGAAAGTTTTTTTTTTATTTTTATTTTTATTTTTTTATTTATGAGTGGGTCACTTGAGAACATCACTTAGATCATGAATGAATGAATTGAATGAACAAGCATACAATAACTAGGGCCTTCTTCTATACTGTTATACTGCGATAATAAAGATGATGGTTATACATATGTTTGTTGCTCGTATTATATGTATGTGCATATGTATATTATATTTAGGGACACCCACATAGCAAAATGATGATGTTGATGACGATGATGATGATGATGATTGCGTTTTCTATAAATATACTGTATAATATAATGTTCTCATCTAAAATGAAGATGTCAAAAAATATTTGTGTGACATCTCTGTTGTAGGTCATTCAAATATAATATACATTAATATAGATACATACATATGTAAAAATATTTTTTTTTTTTTTTGAAATATTTTTATTTTGATATAATACAAATGAAACATAACCTGAAAATAAAACAGAAAAAGGTTACCTACTTTTACGAATTTGTATACATATACTCGTATGCCAGTACCTCTACGTCTACATACATTTGTATACGTGCTACGTGTATCAGTGTATTACACTCTGGAATTAAAAATGAATAATAAACAAACAAACAATAACAAAACTATACTCGTATATGAATAAACTGAGGTACCTACTCATAATATTATACCAGAAAAAAAAAAAAAAAAAAGAAAAAAAAACAAAAATTAAAACATAAAATAAAACTGTAGATATAGGATTCTAAACAGAACAAAATATTACATGTGTAAATGTGTATACATATTTGATACGTGTGTATGTTTGGACTCACGTATGTGTAAAGGTTTAGAATAGGCAAATACATAACTTTTCTCAAGATTTTTATATTGCGATTAAAAAAAAAATACTTATGTGAATTTTTGATATATTTTCTTTTTGTATCTTCTGCACCAAAATCCTTTTTTTCTTTTATATGATTTCAATTTTATTCTTTTTTTTTTTTTTTTTTTTTTGCTTAAATCTTATATAAATAGCATATAGTTAATGTATTGTTATACTCTATATCTCTATTCATATACATATATGTATAAAATAACGATACATATGTCTTTTTTGATTCTTAGGAAGTCACCAAAATCGTGACTTTGAATTTTAATCACATATCTGACTGATAACTTTGTTATCCCTAAAATCCCTTTGTAATACTTTTTCAGTTTCAAATATCGATATGCCTTATTTTTTTTTTCTTATATGTTATATTATAATATATATATAATCTACATTATATACAATACATAATGTAATATGTTATATGAATTTTTAAATTTCATATATTATTTTATTATCCTTATACTATAATATGTGTGCTGATGCTCTCAATTTTAAAATTATGCGTATACATATGAATATTGAATACATTATTTGTATACATATAAATATTTATTAAATTCAAGCAATTCAAGTAAATATGTGTGTCATTATAATGTCATATCACATATACATATGTATATCCTTTTATGAATGATACATAATATAGATACTGAAACGATAAAACTTTATATTATTGATAATATTAATAATAATAGATTGCGGTAATAACTAATACATATATGTATGTATGTATGTATGTATAGTGTTTATAAACATTGATTTACTATTTAATCGTGACAGTGATCTAAAAATGTCACAATAAAGCTTAAAGAAAAGAAAAGAAAAATGAAAAAAAAAAAATGATCTTTGAAAAATATAAATAATAATAATGTGTATGAATATACATATCAGCAAAAGATTATTGTTTCAAAAGATCAATCTTTTGTGATGATGCATTTTATGTATTCATCATCATCATCATCATCATCTATCCATATACTCGTATTTTGTATTTGTATATACATATTATATATTACAACTATACATACATGTGTATAAACGAATTTATAATACACGTACATATGTACATGCATATACTTAGTACACATATATCTCATCATTTTCGATGAATCTTTGTATAGAATTTGTTCTCTTTTTTTTTTTTTTTTACTTTCAAATTTTTTATTTATTTATTTTTTATCTTTTGTTATTGTTGTTGTTATTGTCGAATTGAATACAAGCATATACGTCGTATATATATCATAGCCCGGATCTAGTGGACAGGGTATATGTACGGATTTGTTTGCATCTTGTGTGTTTTCAAGAGGAACTTGAGGATTAATTGGACCACCTGGAAGGGTCTGATGGGTAGCACTGATTGTACTCTTAATCGCTTGTTATTGATGTTTTGTATATATGTATATGGTCCTATGTAACATGCTGATATGTTATGGGTGGTAAATAAAATGTAAAAATACACACACAAATAATATTACATTTATACACAGTACTACAAGTTGTATACATACATATGTACATATTACAAAGTATATACGAGTATTTATGTATCTATGTATGTACCTAAATACAATAAAATAAAAAAAAAATGGGTTGAATTTTTGCAATAGATTTAATGTATGATGGTATATATTTACTTAAAATTACATATGTTTGTATATTTACTCGTTATCATACATACAACATACATATTATATATGTAGAGAAAGTACTAGTAGTATACATATAATAGTAGTATACATATACTTACTTACTATTTTTGTAAATGTAATAATCGTCGTATTTAGTTGCTTGAAATTGCTGACACTGTCAACATCTCATATGAACATGTACACAACTACAACATCATAACAAGAAGAATTGCATATATGAAAAAGCTGTTAGAAAGATGAGTGGCCGCGTTCGTTAAAAAAATCTTCAAAAACTAAATTTATTCATCATAGAGAACTCAGTTTAATTAAAAACTCAAAAACTAGAATAACTATATAGTCTTTAAATTGCTTCCCTCATATTCACCTGATCTACTCCTTCTCACTTTTTTCTATTTCCGAATATGAAGAAATGAACATGTGGAAAGAGTTTCGAATTAAATGATGAAGTATAAGAGGTGAAAGAAACCCTTATTTTGAGGTGTTTAATAATTCGTATTTTGAAGAAGGTTTAATGAAATTGAAAAAACGTTGAGAAAAGTGTATCGAAATAAAAATCGATTTTACTTAAAAAAAAAAAAAAATGATGTTATGTATTTCATTCAAAAGATTTATCAATTCATTCTCGCATATACCATAGTATATACAGATATAATGAGTACAGTACATATTAGTTATTTATGTTCAAGGATGTTCATTGTTGATTTTTCATCAGCGTACATAATTTATGTATATATTAATTGCTACCAAAAGTTTAATATATTTCTGTACGATATATTTTTGGTATCAATTTATATGTGTATGTGAGTATGAATAATATAATTATATTGTATACATGATAATACCAATAAATATTTGAAAATAAAATGAATTGAATGAATAACACTCATAACATAAGGGTATATAAATAATGCTATAAAAGGCGCGATTTATAGTGTTATTTATTAAAAATTATTTTTTTATAATGCATGCATTTATAATTTTATGTGTGTTTGTATACGTATTCATATATTAACATACATACATGTGTTTAGCATATATGTACATATATGATGTATAGCATATTCACATTATATAAACTGTATACAACAATATACTCGTACATATTTCATCTATTTTAAATAACAAAAATACTTTAATCTAACAAAACTTCTATAAACAATATACTATATAATGTACATCTATAAATGTGAATTTTTTTTAAATATGCATATACCATGTGTACAAATATGTATGTACTCGTATAATGTATGCAGGATTATATGTATAGGTACTACTTAATATGTAATATGCACATATATACAAAAATATATGCGTAAATTCCATCGCGTATAAATATTATTTTTTTTTTTTGAATATTCACATAGACATAATATGTATTTATATATAAATAGCAGCACAAAAACAGAAAATAGCAAAACTAAAATAATATTATAAATTTTATAATATCATTGGAGGATATATGTATGTGCATTATAATATGTACACAGATAGATAGAGATAGATCGGTACATAATTATGTGCCGAGGTGAGAACTGAATTGCCATGTTAGTTGTTAATTGGACATGATGTTTATTTATTTTATTGAGTCGAATCGATTCATTCCATTAATCGGCTTTTCTCCAATCATTTACCTATCTACATATTCTCGTATACTGCATACATACTCCTATACATAATCATATAATGTAATACAAAAAGGTTGTTATGGTAAGTTGATTTCTTGCCGCATTTCAACTATAAATATATCTAATACATTTATATATGTGTGCATATAAGTATATATTATTGAATTGATTTATATAATTACATACATATCTATAATATATGTAACTATCATCATACATACATATGTATACCTATACTATACTTCTATACTATTATATTGTACATGTAAAAGTATAAAGTAAGTACTATACTTCGTTTATTTAAAATTTAAGTACCAATACATATTCTAAATATTTTGTATCATATGTATATTACATTGCCCACATATAATTATATGGATTTTATATATTAGAAATCATATTAAATACATACACTCACTCGCATGAATATAATGTACATTTTGATTTCTTTTAGTTTAACTGCAACTATAGATATACGTATATACGTATAGATACGTGAATTTATTGTACAATTATTTGCATATACATTATATACATATGTATACATCACGTTATTATAAAGATCAAATTATATTATTTATCAAAATCATTTCTTATATACATACGTAATGTACATATGTATGTGAAATTTATTTTGTTAGTTTCGGATGCTTTTCAAATTTATAAAATGTAATTTTAATTGGTATTTTCTGCATGCTATATATGCTGTTTACCTATATACACTATACTATTTTTTTCTATCAATTTTACTTTATCTGTATATGTTTGTATGTGTACATACATAAATATGCATACATGTGTTCATGTTGGTATATAATGTAAATATATATTTAAATTTATTTTATATTGTATGTATATGTAAATATGTACACACATTATATTGATTACAATGCATACTCGTATACTATATAGGAAATATTATGCTGAGATATAACTAATCCGATTTAAATTAAGTTCAGTGTTAAATAATATAGCACACATCCAATACGTATTATTTACATATTTATATATATATATATACATCTTATTATTACGGATATTACTTCTTATACTCTTATTATGTATGTATGTATATGTGTATATTTCTATATAATGTGTATATGACATTTTTCAAAAGATTTAATATTCTTAACTATATAATATATTTAATATAAGATTACTATACATACACAACACACACATACACATACATAGAGATACACTGTTATTAATTTTCTATTATAATATACCTAATATACAAGAATCGATATTAGTAAAATTTAACATTCATTCTAATTACAAAAGGCTAGTAAATATAGCATTTTCAATTTAAATTCAACTTTTTCCAACTTAAATTAAACTTTGTCCATTTTAAATTACACTTGAAAAAGATTGAAAATGTGAGTTACATGGATTATTATGGATAATGCCAGAATCCATGAAACATATGAAAATGTAGAGTTAATAAATTCCGAAAGTTCCGAAACATAACACCACACAACACATACATATGTATACTCATTTAAAACACATAAATATAGGCTATCAATTTAACTCCTTTTACGTGAATCATTTCATTGAATGAAATAATTTTTTTTACAAATTTATTCTTATGTATTTATATTCAAGACTTGTTTATGGAAATAATTCATTTCTTATGTGTATTCGATTTGATTTAAGACCATCAATCACAGTTAATAATTTGATAGTACTTTGCTATTGCTAGTGCCTATAATAAAAAAAAAAAAAAACCGAGTAATAAACTGTACTTATATGTTTCAAATAAAATACATATAATAAAATTAGATTTAAAATCATTTTCCACCTTATTCAATCATCTCGATTTTGGTCTTTCTGACTTTATTTTCCTCTCTGGGAAGTGCATAGCATGATTTTCTTACGTCTCGCATCTTACGTCTTCATCACATCTTCTTATGACATGTCCAAGACCGAACCACTGGATTCTACATATTTGGATGCATATAGCGTGTATGTCATTATATAGATTTATCATTATATCTAATTCTCCATCTTCTGATACTGTTTTCTTCTGGTCCTCCGAAAATTTTACTTTTAGTGCCATCTCATTTGCCTTTGATAATGTCCACATATTTCTCATCCCAGTTTTAGATTTCAACATCTTTATAAAACCGAAGTAACTTCTATTTACTATAGCTTAAGTCTTCTCTAGAACTTTTCTTCTATTTCATTATATTGTTGTAGAATGATCCCAGATTTACGAACTCCTTAACTACATTCAAAACTTTAGTCTCCAAAGCTTATATTTTGCTCAACATTTTATTGTTGCAGGCATAATATATTTTACTCTAGTGAAAAATAATTAAAATTTGATGAAGACTTATTACTAATTTGATCGTAATTCAATGAAAATCTGAAATTTAGTCGAAAAATAATTAACAGTGTACACATACATATAATAATGTATATATTGAATAGAAAAAGCATGTGCATAATGATATATGTATGGTTACGGTTATTAAAAACAAAATTCGAGTTTAATCACGTACTCTGTACTCGTGTAATGCATTTAGGTTCCTGTATTTGAATTAACGTTTTGTAAGTACATACTTATTTGGTTTTGTTTTTTGTTTCCTATATATTATCTTATAGGTACATGTAATATGATGATATGTATATAAATATTAAGTTCATGTTCATATATCATCTGTAAATATATGTAACATACTTATTTACTTTTGTATATATACAGTATATGAAACGAAAGTAAACTTGAAATCTAAAATCAAATGAAAAAAACTTACTCTTCTCTTATGCATAGTCGAATAAAAAAATATTAAAATTATAATATGCAATTTATTTTAATACACAAGTGTAATAATTTGCATGTGTATAAAGATTTTGCACGATACATTTAATTTTTAATATTACATAAAATTAACTAAAAACTATTATTAGTTATGGTATATAGAAATAAAAGTATAAGTATACTACTGCTATGAGTATTTACGGCGCGGGAACATATCAAATAAATAAATAAATTAGTCTTATATTTCATTTTATATTTTAAAAATATTTTGTTCTATACTAATCAGCATAAAGTGTTCTTGAAGTCACGTCTCAAAATTTTATTACGTTTCGATCATATATGCAAGTGAAGTTATAGTGGTTTAAGTGACGTTACTTTCACATCTTTCAAAACAATGGAAAATTCTAAAGTTAGTGAATTGATAAAACATTGCCTTTTAACGAGAAAAAATGCTGTTCAAGCTCAACAACACCATGAAAAATATTATCTGTATACTCTGCTTCATAAAAAAAAATAATAGTTTGTAGGAGGTAGGATGATTTACTATGGTAAATTAAAGTTCCATGAGGTAGCTAACATTCTAAAGATATTGTTTGATAATATTTACACGATGGTTCACGAACATTTGAGGATGAAAAATTTTTCTTTTTCTTTCAAATGGGATTTGAATTTGCTCTCAATGGAGCAAAGAAAAAAAAACGAATCGATGATGTTAAAATTGCAAAATTTGCACTGAAGATTTGACCTCTAGTGATTATTGGCTGTTCACAGATTTGAAAAAGTTCCTTTAGAGAAAGAGATTTCAGTTCAATGAAGAAGTGATCGCCAAAAATAACTCCCATTTTGAAATCAAAGATAAATCGTTCTTTAGGCCGGCATAGAAAATTTTTGAAAAGCGTTGGATGAATGTATCGCACTTCAAGGATAATATCTGTGCTAATGAATTAAAAAAAAATGTCTTCAAAAAATATTTCGAATTTAATGATGAATACTCATACAAATATCTAGACGCTTGTACATTATGTTTGATTTCAATTTAGTTCAGTTCTTAGTTTCTTATAGTTGTGCTCCAATTTAATATAATTTTTCAAACAAAAATTACATCTATACATACATATTACATAATATGAAATTCAATGAAATATTATTTCTAACTATTAATTCTACAAGGTTTAAGAATCAATTCTTTTACATTATATCCTTTGATAAAGACAAATGACAATTCTCTTCTTTTTTTTTTTTAATTGAACAATCTATTTTATTTATGTAATGTATTCGTATAATATCAAACAATACAAATAGCGTGTAAAATACCTTTTAAATAAAAACGAAATCAATTATTATGAATGTGACAATACAGTGAAGTATTTTTCTTTTTTCAAAAATTCTATTGTTTTAAAACTAAAACACATGTGATGTACACATAATGTAGATACAAAAATATTGATGCATTCCAAATTACATAACACTATAGTATTTTATTTTTTTTTTTCTGTACATGTACGAGTATATAAACTGTAAAGATATATATATGTACTTTAAATGTACTTAAATGCATATAATGATGGGTATGCAGTAATCAATTCAGAATTTAATCGTATGTGTAGACATATATAGTCATTTTAATATGTTCCTTTTTTTTTAACACTGATCCTTTTTGATAATATTTTTTCCATTTTTTTTTTTTTTTACAATGATGAATTGTACGTGGTTGGTGATGGTATTATATATCGAATAGATGAATTTTTATTGAAATATTTATTACAATTTATTTTTCATTTCGATTAGATTATCATTAGAACGTATATATCTACCTATGTGTATGCATTCATTACATACTCGTATATACTTAGTTGTGTCCGTTGTTCGTGTAGTATTTAAAATGTAATATGGTATAGGTATTATAAAGGTAGGTAGGTTATACATGTTCATTTAAAGGTTACTGTGATGCAGTGATGACTGATACTGACTACTAAATAAATTTGACAGACAGGAATTTCAATTATATTCGTTACTAAATGAATGATTATTTCATTTGATATTGAAATGAAAATGAAGTGTTGAATAATTTTGACCAGGATAACATGACTGCACACATTTTTCATATAAAATTTTTAAAGGTATACATTAATATAAAGGCATTTAGAGGTATAAATGCATAGCTATCATTTTATTATATATACATGTATTTTTTTTTATCTAAAAAACGTTTTTTCTTTCAGGCTTTTAGCATTTCATTATCCAATACATACATATATTCGAATGCATAAAAATGTTTTTTTTTTTTTATAAAGTAAATAATTACAATGTGATTATACTTTACGATTATGTTTATGTGTTTATAGAGACTAAATACAAGAACAAAAATAATCAATAATCAATAATTTAAATTATGCTGAAAATAATATACTATAATGTTCGCCAAAACAGATGGCGAATCTTTGCGCATGTTATACATAATATGTGTTATAGTAAAATTTTTGTATGCAGATACGATTTGATCTTAATAAAAGCGTTAAGCTCCGACTGTGGTAGACTGTGTCCGACGACTACTTTCTGACAGAAATTTACTTTCTGACACTCGAGCATTTATGTACCCAAAACATTTTATTCTGTTCTGCGCACATGCATTGTTATAATTGAACTGAAAAGATGCGCTCAGATTATTATTTCTACACTCTAGTATTAATTTTAATTTTGTGAATTAATGAAAGTATGTTTTCTTCTGCGCATGTGAACTTTATGCACAATGCATTCGCCATCTGTTTTGGGTATACTTATATTTGATTTCTATGTAATGCATTTACGAGTGTTTGTGCAATACTTTTATTTTTTTAAATGAATTTCAACAATCTTATATGTACACACTACAATATAATTTGAACATATAGCTACATATATACGTAAAGGATATGATTAGATTTATATTTGTATGTAGACATACTGAATTATGAATTCATTTCAGAAGTTATTTATTTTAAACAATTTTTTAAAATCAGTAAATGTTAAAATGAAATAAAAAATTCAAACACAAATACACATAAAACTGTATCCGTATGTAGGGATATATCATAAAAAAAAAACATTAAATTTATTTTTTCTTTTCTTTCAACGTAATCACATTATAGAAAAAACAAAAAATATGTACGAGTATATTCAAGTAAGTATTTTAAGTGGCCTTCATTTTTTAATTACATCTAATTAATCACGATAAATTTGTACAAGATGAATGTGTAGAATGTGAAAAAAAAAACGACATACATTATTCACTAAAGTATTTTTTTTCTTTTCTGTTTTTAACTTTAACCTAATGTAAAGTGTATCAGATACGTACTTAGGTATACAGTCAATAGACTTTGTATACTCGCGTATAAATATGTATATGTAGGTATGTAGAGAGATTCGTAATTTATAATGAAAATTCGAAGGAAAAAAAAAAGCAAAACAGACAAAAGAATATACTTATGTTATAACATATATATTTATATTGACGACATAAAAAATTTGAAAAAATTTAGAATTAAATTGAAAATCATTATTCAATCTGTCAATCATTAACGCAGATATCACAAATATATACCAGTCCACCTATACATTATATTGGTATGGAATTAGAATCAAATAATAAAATGAATCAGACTATTCAAGGAAAAAAAAAAAAAAACAGAAAATATGAAATTTTTCATAAACATAAAATCCTTTTTTTTATTATTTTTTCATGAAAAATTCAAAAAATTATTCATTTTTTCATTTATTTGTAAATATGTAAATTAGAAATTCGAAAATGAAAATAATAATCAAATACATATTGTATTAATTTCTTAATTTTCTTTGCTGCATCACGGTCCTCATATACGGACGATCGTCTCTTCTATAAAGAATCTGACTTTGTGTTTGACACGAGTATATATATTTTATTGTTCGAATTTACATTTTCAGCCTTTTATTTGCAATTTTCATATATACATATGTACTATATGTAGGTCACTTTATGTCTTTATGGCTTTACACACCATTAATTTCTGTGACTTGACTTAAATTTCGATCTTGTTTCGTCAATTCTTGCTTGCATGGTTTATTCTCGTTCATTTCCAAACAGAGACATCATAATATCGTTGTATATGATTCATTTTATATAAATTTAAAAGATTTTTCAATAATTTTTTTTTTTTTTTTTTTGTAGATTTTATTGTAAAAATCCATAAAAACATTTTCTTTAATTACTACATATAGTAAGTAGCATAAATTTATTTTTTAAACATAAATATGCATTGGTAATACATTTTTCTCATTAAAAATATACAAATCACACAATACAATAATTCAATTACCCCGGGAATATAATTTTTACCGTGACCGTGACTCGTTATATAGAATGAATGCAATATACCAAAAATATGAAATACATATAAATATGTAATCGAGCTCGAGACCAAGTAAAACTGCATATTGTACAATAATTTTGACACGATGATATGTGCCATGCCATAGTGAATTTTCATAAGCAATCAAATCTAAAGACTTGAAAATAGCGTAGCATCGCTGCTTTAATTAACACTTTGTTATGCTGGAAACATAATGTATACTACATTATATACTATTAACATCTTATTTCTTCAAGATTCAATAAGAAGTTTAACATTATATTGTTATTTTGTTTTGTAGAACTGAACGAGAAATTAAAGTCAAATTTAAACCGTGAAGAGCATTTCGAAAATAAAATTTAAACGTTATTATATACACATTTCGATAAAGGATTTATGTTTAATGAAATGCAAGAATATTTTTTATATCGAATATAATGTATGAAATACATAATATATAATATTCGCAAACATCAGTTAACATTGTTCATAATAAAATAATAACAATATTTTACACATATTTTAGAAAAAACAAAATACTATATAATTTTTTTGTAACGTATAAATAATAATGGTGCAGAATAATATTTCTGAAAGTGGCAATATTGAACATACAGAAATGCATATATACTTGCATGTACGAATAGTTATTATGTACACATATGTATACATGTATACCTTTATATATATGTTCCTTTAAATATTCGTACATATCACATATTCTTTCTTTTCTTTTTTTTTTCTTTTGCTCTCATTTTGATGGTTGTTATTTTATTTAATTTCGCCAGTAAACAGTTTTATTTGTGGATCAATGTTATATAAACGTGGATATAATTTGTATACGTATATATGCGTATATGTATACTATATACATATATGGATATATGTATGCATGTAGTACTACAGTATAAAATAAGAGCTCATTTCATTTTCGAATACTATATTATCTTTAGTTGGGCACGTTTTTAATTTAAAATATTTTCAGAGACACGGTTGTTTATTCAATTTAGATTCGCTTCTTTTTTTATAAGGATATATGTATGTACTATTTTTTATATTCAGTCAGAAATCTATGTAAAATTAACCCTTTTTTTTTGGTATTATTATTGCTGATTTTTTGTTTTTTTATATATTTTTTTTTTTTCGTTTTTATTTTTTTCAATTTTTATGCGTTTTTTTTTTTTTTTTTCATTTTTTTTCAGTGTTTTTCTATTCTTGATATTATATTTTTTCCACTTGTTCATACACGTCTTGGATATAAAAATTTTATTTGTGTCATTAAAATGAAAAAAATAAAAAAAAAAATAATAATAACAAAAAAGGTACATATATTAGTACATATACATATATTTCATTTTCATGTATATGTACATTATATAAATTTAATGTATATACTCTATATAATCGGGTCTAAGGAATTTTTGCACAATTTTATTAGATACAAATAATAGAAAAAAACTTAAAAAGGTACATGTAGCTAGCTGTATAGAGTGTATAGACATATATAGAAATAATGAATAGAAGTATGTACATATAAATATATGTACATAGTACGGTATGCATAAGGTTTATACATTTGTGCATATATTCGGGACAGCATATTATACATATATTATACATATGTATATACATACAAAGTACATAAAATTTTCCAGATAAACATATTGTGAAGGGAGTAAAATACATACATATACATATAAATATTCATATAAATGTACACCATTATAGAAATAGAGGTGGTATCTATACATATACACGAAATGAATTTATCTGAATGTAGGTACATATATGTATTCGTATATATGATATGTATGTATATTTAAGTATATAGAATGCAGTCCTGATATGAATGTGTCAAAGAGGAATGGGGTTCATTTAAAAGTAAAAAAAGAAAAGAAAAAAAAAAAAACAAAACAAAAATACAACAAATTTACTCGTAATTTTACAGTTTTTTTTTTATTTTTTTCTAGTATACTATATTGATTGAAATTCTCAATTTGATACACGGTTTCAAATTTTCTATTGTAGTGTATACTCATATATAGCTAGACTCATGTGTATTAGATATATACCAATAACAATAGTAGCTATAGTAGTACTGGTATTAATAGCAAAAGTATTTGAAATTGTACATTTCATTTATATATGTACTTATCTACTAGTATTGTATATACATATGCACATTACATATATGTATGTTATTTTGGACTTTCATGCTTTCAGTTACAATTTTAATTTTAATTTAATTGCAATTGAAAATGAAAAAATGAAACAAAGTAAAATGATAAACAACAAAATCAAAAAAAAAAAAAAAATCGAAAAATTAAAATACCGTGTGAAAGGTATTTTTATTTATAAACAATTATGTATGTACATATGTATATGTATTTTTCCCCCTTTTAAATATATATATATTTTTTTTTTTGTTTTCAAATGAATTTTCATTTTTATTTTATATCTGTATACTTACACGATGTACTATATATGTATACACATCGCATGAATCACAGTTTATCTTATATTTTTTATTACACATTTTTTTTTTTTCTATTGAATTATTTGATTTTTTTGTTTGTTTGGTTTTTTGGAAAATTTTTTAAAAAAAAATTGTATACATAAGTAAATAAATATATGCACACAGGAACAGAAACGAAATATAATTTACTGATCAATTTTTCACAAATTAAAAGTTCTTAATTTTATTTAATTAAAGAAATTTTAGTTTTTCAGTGAAACTAAATAATTTTCATTAATTAAAAATGTAAATACCTACATTTTCTTATATTTCTCATTTTATTTACAGTTATATGCTTGTGTGTATGTGTATATGCATGTAAAAAATAAAATACCTATTAACATATAGAAAAAATGTAATAAAAATATATTATTCATCCCATAAGTATACTTGTTTGTACTGTACGCGTACAAATATCCCAGTAGAATATAAGAAATCAATTATTGAATTTCACACTCTGAGATTGTAAGTAGTATACAAAAATTTCCTTTAACGCGTACTTTAACACAAGTAAATTTAAAGAGCACAATTAGTAAATGATGATGATTATGATACTGATTCTATTCCATTATCAAAATCGTATATCATCAGCGTCAATACAACAGCTCTTGAAGAGCCAAGACCTTCACTGATGTGATTTCTAGACCATAATCTATAATACTATAATGAATGCACTTACAGTTTAACGTGAATTGCGAACCACCGAGTTGCTGGTAGAAAAGCAAACTTTTCTAACTTCTACATGATAGAGCTTAGATTGATCTATTATTGAATGATGTAAACGCTCTAATAGCACTTTTGTTTTGCTCGTCAACAAATACCAATTATAGACTACATATCAGCACATTTCTGAGCTCTTTTATCCAGCAAGCTGGTACTTATTCAAAGCTGAGTGAATATTTGGTGTGATGAAAGTTGAATTGAAAATAGCAACGAAAATTTGAAAATTATTTTTCTTACTTTTACCTTTGGCAGAAATCAAACCAACACCCTGTGCTTCGAGATCAGTAGGCCAGTTGCTTTACCACTTCAACCACCGACCACCCAAATTGTATATAGGAATTGTTTGAATATATTATCGCTGTGTACCTCAAGAATATAACATGATAGAGGCATCTGGTGTATAGATTTTGATTTTTATATGTTAGTGACCCTGAATTTTCAAACACTAAACGCTTTTGAGGGTACCTATATAAAAATCATGTCACTCAAAGCAACCCTATAGAAAAAAGAGGAAGCGTGTGCTTTCAGTTTTATAATTATTTGTTATTTGATCATACACGTAATATGTGAAACCACTACTATACTTAGGGTAGTGTGTATATACTCTCAATTTACACTGCTGGGATATTACTATCATACATACTAGCTAAGTATGTATATAATACTCATTTAGTATACAAAAATTATTTGTATTCATAATAATTATTTATTTGATTTTATTTCTGAATCATTTAATAAAATAAATTATGAATTAACTTTTCATATGCATATTATGTTACTCGTATGTATGCATGCACATATCGTATAAATACTTATTATGCGTGTACATATATAATTTTATGTTATGTATATTATAATCGTACAGATTTAATAAATTTTTTATAATATTATATGTGAACCACGCACAAAATATATATATATATATTCTAATTAAATTCAGATTATCTGTCATTTTGCTCATTTACTAAATAATAACATAAATCAAATATACAATTGGAAGATAAAAGGCACTAACTACATATAAGATGTACATATAAGTATACACATATATAGTACTTTATGCATAGTACTTTATGCATACATATAAGCTATAATATGTATGTACATACTATATGCATATTATATATTAAGTTTTCTCTATGTATAATAATTTCTATAGAATAAATCTAATTTATTCATATTCGTTATATACATACGTGTACACTACTGTATGCGTTATGATCGTATAAGTATATTTATTATAAGTAAAAATATTATGTACTCGTATATATTGTACTACATATATACAGATAATATATAATAATGTATTCGTATACTTATAAACGCACTAAATTAAACCCTAATTTCATTGGAATGACATTATACATTGCTTTCCTTCATCATCATAAAATAAATTGATGATAAACATACATTATATACATAAATACATATACATATATGTACATACACTATATATAAGATATTATTATGTATAATTGTGTATATAAGTATTCATAATTTATTTCAAATAGCTCGCAAAACTTTTTAAAAACATCAAAAGAAAAATCATTTCTATAGGGATAATTTTCATATCAAACAAAAAACGTTATTTTCTTTTTTTTATGCTTATATGTTTTTTTATTCATTTATTTATGTTTTTTTCTAATAACTCGATATATAGATATGTATATACCAATTATATATAAAATATGATTTGATTTGATCAGTTGAGATCTCTAATTAGTCAAAAATGAGACAAAAATTAATAATGCGACACTTTTAAATCAATGCGTATATTTTGATACATTTTAAAGAAAAATGTTTCTTCCTTTTTTTTTTATTCTTCTTAATTATAGGTACATACTTATTTATACAGATACATATATTTTTTCATAATTTTATTTTTTTTTTTTCTTTCCTTCCTTCTTTAACATATTATGTTCTTATAATGTATATATGTGTGTACAAACATTTAAGTACTTTTGTTGATTTTTATTTTTGCTCTTATAATATATAATAATAATCTTCTATGCATGTGTAAATAAATGAAAAAATATACAATTTTGTAAAACAAAAAAAAAAAAACAAAAAAACAATAAAAATGTTGTAACTATGCATACTTTCACATACATAATTTCACCTAATTATCACCCCGACTAAAAATATGTACATGGCAATATAAGCATCAGTATATAATACAGCGGCATATGTATGTTAAATAAATTTGATAAAAGATGAAAATCATTAAGAAAAAATAAATTCAAAATCTTAATGAAAACTTATTAAGGCATTCATATATATTCTTGATTCACTTTGATTCAAATATAAGTTTGTATATATATACCAACAGAATTTCGTATATATAAAATTGTATATGGGGTTGAAATGTATACATTACACATAAAAATATACTTACACACGTATACATATTTTTATTAAAATGAAAAATAAATATACAAAAAAAAAAAAATTTTTTTTTGTTTTTTTGAAATAGCGTGGCTAATTAGACTATTTAGCCCATAAGACAGACGCTGAGTGATTTACGTGCAAAGACCGCCGACGTATTCCACTTATGCGTACAACATTTATGCACTTAACGTAATCGAAAGCGCCACATAAATCTCTCCATTTCCCTAATTTTTTGTTACATTTTATTCTTTTTATATATGTACATAAATACTCACATTTATAATGTAATATGTATGTATATATACTTAGATATATATATATGTATATATATTTTTTTAATTTTTTCATTTGTCTATTTATTCAGTTAATTGTTTGTTTGCTTTGTTTTTCACAATTTTTCTTGTGTTATTTTTCTGGAAAAATTTTACAATTACAAAAAAAAAAAAAGGAAAAAGAAAAAAATAATAATTTAATAAAAATGTGAACAAAAGAATATAGTACGAGTAAATGAATGTTTAAAAAGACGCAAGTCAAAAACAAAATGAAATGAAAACAAAAATAAAATAAAAACCACTAAAGATTTAATCACACATACGCATATAACAGAAATTAAAAAAAAAAAAAGAAAAAATATGTACATATACTTATATAGGAAAATCTATAAACAAAAATTATACAAAAACATATACATATATATACGAGTATACATCAATTTATATTATATCATGTATATATAGGTATAGGTATACTCGTATAACATATTCATATCGCGTTCACGTACATGATCATCATCATTTAGCATTTAGCATTCATAATATACAATAATATAGGCGAATGCTAAATAAATAAAGAACAGATCATAGCGAAAGAGCTAATTTCTAGTCACAAATTGTACAATTTTTGACAGAAAAATGTGAATATCACTGTAGAGGTACATATATGTAAAGACATATATATATATAGATAAAATTCAACTATTATTAACCTCTGATAAAATATCATCATGTATCGATTTACATATACATATATCAATACATATACATATAGTCACAACGTCATACAAAATATTTACAAATATCTATGTATACCATATATAAAACGCGAATGCGAAAATTCAAAATTCTAATGATATGAAAATGTATTGCATTTAAGAAGGAACATGGTTTAAAAAAATAAACAAAAAAATAAAAATAAAAAAAATACGATGAAGGGCCAAATACATACGTATGGTATATAATATGATACATAAATAATAAATAGCCATACGAGTATGTATATGGCATATAGATGTGTATACTATATAACAATCTAACTATTAGAACGTGTATACAATATAAAATAGATAATTGCTGTACTGTGTAATTTTTATTCAAAAAAAAAATCTACTGTACAGTGTACCTACATACAATATATGCCTATACATTGTTCAAATATAGAAATAATTTAAAATAATCTATCTAAATATACATATATGTATATAGGACATACTATATATACATAGGTATACATATGTATATATAATTATATGCTATACCCTGTAAGGATATCTACAATGTACGCATATATATATTATTTCATATAAAATTTAAATATGTATTACATTAATGCATATAAACGTATAGTATAGTATAGTATATAGAATATATTATGCTTAGCCAGTCACTATGGCGGCAAAACTTCTATAAAATGCTTAATGCGATGAAAGTGTCAGCAATTAATTTGCATAACTGCGCATAATTGCATCCAATTTCTCCTCTCAGTTTGCAAACATATATACCTACATTACTATGTAATATGTATATACGAGTACGTTTAATTTAAAGCAACGATTAATTTATAATCTTACGCGATTTTACATTTAATTATGTTCTAACATATTTTATATATGTATATACATTTATAATATGAGTGTAAATTCTCGTATATATTTTCATATTACTTATATTCGTATACAGACTATTATAATACACACATGTATCTATATTATATAATGTATGTCATATGCATATGAACGAGTATATTATTACATATACATACATATGTATACTATATAATACACATGATGATGAGGACGATGATTATTATTGTATACAATAACATATTACAATATACACATTTATATATAAATATCTGTACACATTAATTTATCCTACAATTTATATGAAAAAAACACATACTACCTATTTATGGTGATAAAGTATTCACCATAAATACATACATAAGACATAGGCTGAGTTCTAAAATACATCGATGCGGTTTAAATGCAAAGTAAATAGTTTTTAAATGTTTAAAATAAAAACGGTTACACTGTCATAAGTTTCAAAAATGCATTTTGAATGTATTTTTTACTCATAATTTTAGTGAACATTGCAAAATCACAATCACTTCCTAACTAAGTACGTTTCAAAATGTCAAATTTAAAATTATGCGTTTTTGATACAATGTAATAATGATACGCATCATATTTGCATCACTACGGTAATACTACCGCATCGATGCATATTTGTTACATTTTAGAACTTAGCCATACATATATCAGAATCAGTATATAGGTATACTATGGTACATCTACATACATTATAATATCTGCATATTCCATTTCCAATTCATGTACACGCGTCCATTTATTACATTTGTCAAAATATAAACAGCAGTATACAATTACATAAGAATATAAAATACAGATTGTATGTAATGTATGTATGTTCTTAGTTCATTTTATATGCTTTTTATTAATGCATTTTGTTTACATAATAAAATGTATGTAAATATGCATAATACTTCCTACGAAAATATAAAATGTACATATATGCATCATATATACTCATTCGTTGTATAAATTATTGTTTGCAACTAAATTATATCATAAATAAACGAATATTATGTGACATTTTCGTAAGTGGACATACATATGTATGTACCCATTGATAGGTATGCATACATACTTATATGCGGTATTATAACACTTGTGATGAATTGATTTCAAATTGGACAGATTCGTTTATTTATTAAATTACTAATGTGTTCTGTGTGTAACCCATCTTTATTTTGTAAAAATAAATAATTTTTTTTTACTAAGTAGTTACTCATTTTAAACTTTGCGCAAAATTAAAATTTTTTTTTTAATTTTGAGTAAACTAAACATAAAAATTTACATGAAAAGTTTTTAATTTTGTATGATTGAGTTACAAGATCATTATCATTACAATCAAATAAGCGATCAGATTGAATATATTATTTTTAGAAACTTAATCGTAATCTCATTCAATTTAATACATATATCAATACCATAATGGACAGACTTTAACAATACACACATACTTACATTAATAGCTCTATTGAGCAATTTATATTGTTTTTATTATACATATATATTATGTACTATATAATGATTTTTTTAGCAACACTCCAATTGTTGGTATATGTGCTAATTTTTGTTTGTTGTTGTTTTTGGGGGGAAAGGAAGCTTGCTTACTCATGAAACAGAGCACTGGAACAGTGTATACACAATACAAATCCGATATATGAACACACTTTAATAACACACGCATGCTTACATTAATAGGTCTATATATGCTGTTACGTTGTAATACATCTATAGCAATAGGTAATATGAAATGTATGACTAACAATTGTTGGTATTATATTATCTGAAAAAATTTTTAGAGGGAAAAACGAATAAGAAAGTTTTTATATACTTAAATCATAAAACATTTGCATTTTGGAAATTATGATCTCCTATTCCATTTTGCAACATTTAGAAAATGTTTGAACATGTTTTGATCAATCCTTGTAATCAACAATTGATTCATGATGGTATTACGTGTGTGGCTTGTGTGCTACGATTTTAAATATGTCAAAGCTGATAAACGCCGAAACTGTTTATATAATTGTAACATTGACAGAAGTCATTCAAAAGAAACGCTACTGTCATTTATATTTTAAAACTGGCAATTACTTTGTTGTCAACTCACATAAATATGCACACAAATAAATACAAATATAATAATTAGTGTATCTTGTGTATCTGTATACATAGTTTTTTTTTTTTTTTATAATAAATGAAAAATTATAATACAAATCATAAAGAAATCATATACATATATGAAAATAAAAAATTGTTTGAGTTGAATTATTTTGCCGTTCGCACAAATCTATAACTGCATTTTATAATGCGGTAGCACTATAATACTTAATATGTAATCTATAACTTGATCCAGTCGGGATTATCATCGATCATTTTGAATGGTTACTTGTCAGCTACTACACTATATACAAATTTAAAATGTTTTATTTAAAAAAAATATATATAATAAATAATCATATATTATGTTCCTTCTTCTTTATAATTTTTAATTTTATCTGTTTCCTTTTATATTTCTTTGTTAATTTTTTAGTATTGTTATCGGGAAAGATTTTTTCATAAAATTAAAAGCCTTGATCTTTAAGAAAACTTTATTTTCAAAACAAAAAAATAGTTTTTTTTTAATTAAAAAAAAATATACATACATATATCGTAGGCGGTGATTTATGGTGGGGACTATTAACAATACATTCCTCATAAAATGGCAAATTAAGTATATAAAATAAACATTTAAAATATTAATGCATATTATAAAAGGAAACAATATGAAAAATAAAAAGGCGATCAAAATAAAAAATGCATACCACATATTCATGCACGCACACCTATATAAAAACAAAAAAAAAAAAAGGTGTATGTATATATACAAATACAAATATTCATAATGCATGATAATGTAAAAGGAATGAAATAAAAAAAGATGAAAAAGAGTAAAAAAGGAATGGTAAGATATTAAAAAAATTTTTCACTTTTATTATGACCAGTTATGATGACTTAAACCACAAATTAAAACTGAAATAAATGAATTTTCGATATAGAATTTAAATTTTTTGATATAAAACTTAATGTGATATCCAGATAAGCCAATTCATATTAACGAATATTTATTTAAATTTTAAATATATGCATGTACTACGAGTATATATGTAGTATACGAGTATAGTACTTTATATATTTTGTATAATTTTTTTATGTTTATTTTCATTTATTTGATCAAAAAATTCTATAAAAATACCCGCAAAAATTAAATTGAATTTATTATTAAAAATTTGAACAGGAAACTGTAAGTTATATTTGCCACACATACGTATGTAAAAATATGGAAGAAAATATACTTATGTATATACAAAATTGATATTCATATAACAAAAGAGTGAGTGTCGACTTAAGAAATAACTAAATTATCCACTTAAATCCACTCAAATCAATTGAATGAAAGTTTTGCTAAAGCCAATAATTAAGTATTAATATCCGCATCCGCGCATTACACAAATTCAATTTTAGCAAATATTGTGAATTTTTCACAGAATTCGGCCTTAAAATTAATGTCCTTTAATTATAAAATGCATACGTGTTATAAGATTGAATGAATAGCTTAACTGAGAGAACAGATAACTGATTGCGGAAGAAACCAAAATGACGACGCGCGATGAACTTATACATAGGTACATTCATTAAGTTCATTATATAAATTGAATTGTTATTTGTGCGGTAAGCTATAAGTATGTAAAAAAAAATTTTTTAATTGAATTAAAAAATTTCAGTTTTATGCATACCATGATTAATAAGTAAATATATTCGAACTTTAAAATTTATAATTAAAAATTTTGAAATTTATTATTATATAAATATAATTACCAAAAAAGGAAATAATTCAAATATTTCAATTAGCTTCAGGGTTTCAGTATAATGTATAATACACGAGTTTGTATAAATATACGTAGTATAAAATGTGAATATCAGAATGAGTATACTATACTCGTATGTGGTCTTTTACCTACGTACTCGTATACATACATATGTAGGTATACATATGTATATACATGTGCAACCGTTTAAAAACTATGAGAAAATTCGATTTCCTTGAAAACCAAAAAAAAAAAAAAATGTCAAATTTTTTCTTCATAGATATAAATATATTTTTTTTCTTCTCTTCTTCTCTACAATTTCAATTCGTGATATTGCTATATTATAATGCGCGACACAAGTATTTCATATTATATGTATATGTATCTCTATCTATCTATGATAATTTGTGCAGAGATCTCAGATATTATCGCATTGTAATCGTTATCGTTATCATCAAATTAAAAAAAAAAAAAAAAAAACAAAAAAAATAAAAAAAATATCATATTCCTTTTATATGTAATGTATACGTATAGGCTAGGATAAAACAGTAGCTGCTGAATTAATAATAAATAGCTAATTAAGGACAAAAATATATTTTATATATTTTATTATACAATTAAAATATTATACCTTTCTAGATGAAATTTTTCAATATACAGTATATGATATACATTCACGCGCTTAATATTTTTCTTTTTGCTTATTATTTTTTTAATTTTTTTTAATCGATTGTGTTTTCATTTTCTTTAAATTGGTTGTTTTTTTTTTTGTTTTTGTTTTTTACAATATTTACACATATTTGGTTACGTATAATTGTAGAAAAATTCTTCACATATATCTGTATACATAATGTGCATAAAGATAGTGTATAAAATTATTTAGGAATGATGACTCTTTAATAAAATTTATATCTATATATACATAAGTATGTAAATAAGGTTAAATTAAATGCTTGTGTGCATATACCAATACATACATATATACAAATATATGATATGCAGGTGAAAATTTCGAAAGTATAATAACACAGAAGAATTAAAAAGAAAAGTGAATTAATTATATTTTAATATATGCGCGACTATTCTCGATTTACTTATACTATTGTATATGTCTGTATTTCTGTATACAATGTACTGATCTTATCATCATGAAAATATTTCAAATTAAAATTCTCTGTATAATCGTACATATGGATATAAAATATTCCTGTAACGAAAGTACCAAAAATTCCCGTATTATAAAAATCATATATATTTATGTAACATTTAAGAGAAATGGCAAGAAATTTTCGTGTTACACATATGTACATACATATATTGAATTGATGACAATTTATTATCACAAACTTATTGATTAACTATTATCCTTAAAGTACCTTTACTACACTATGATCAAAATGGTAAAGTGTAGAAATGAAATGCATCACATCGAATCGGATAAAATGAATGGAAAGATTTATATTTTTGTTCTTTTTAATTTCCGTTCATATTATTTTATGAATTCATAATTTTATAGTATATAAGTAGTAAATAAACATGATAGTAATAAGCCTGTAAATCACTTGAGTTAAAAGCCCTGGCTCACCTATAGAACACTGTATTGCTATATTAATGATGAAAAAATAATAAACAATTTCATATTATTCAAAATAAAAATAAATTCAATTTTAGATAAAATAACAAATAAGTATACAGTTTGTACTTTTTGTTGTTATTATTAATTTGCAGAAAAATTCAATTTTGAGGCTATCCAAATTTCCATCACTATATAAATGTAATAATTGTATTTTATATAATATAAATAAATATGTAATGTAATCTAGTGGGTATACGCGTGCATTATAAGTATGTATATATATTTTTGAAATATTTATAAATGTAAATATACATTTTATCGAGTCAAATTGCAAATTGCTTTATTAAATTTGAAAAAAAAAACAGACAAAAAACAAAATTATTCTAAAACACATGTACAACTCTAAATTTATACAAAATTTAAATGATTATAATAAAATATAAGGTAGATATAAGTCTATATAAAATATACGCATACATTTAGATGAATTCACTGTATGCATATTTACGAGTTGTATTATATATGTTAATATAATGTACGTAAAATCATATGTTTGTTGTCAACCTACGCAAATATAATATGTTTAATATTTATCTATGCCGATTTTTATAAACGCATAATAATCAAGACAAGAATCATTTTCAATTTTATTTCATTTCTTTTATTTGTTAATATATTTATTTATTTTTCTGTTTTTACTTTAGATATTATTATTTTTTTTATTGGTTTTTTTTTTTTTTTGATTTGTTTTATTGTAAAATGTCATGTTTATTCATACAGTGTACACACGATATTCATATGTACATATCTGTAGGTATGCATAATATACGAATATCTATACTATATATGTTAATATTATAGAATAGAGTGCATATGTGTATAAAGTAATCAGATACTATAACTACTTGTTATGAAGAAAAAATAAAAAAATAAATAAAATAAATGAATGAATAAGGGGTAAAAAAGAAACACAGAAAAATGAAAATATTAAAAATATGTATATAAAACAAAAATTACATTATTGAAGAACATGAAGAAAAAACTAAAAAGAAAAAAGTTAGAATATAAAAATATACATGTATTTTATATTGTTGTTTCGTTATTATTATTATTATTATTATTATTATTATTGTCACCATCGTGTGTGGCATTATATTATATCGAATTATTGAAACTATACCTGTGCTAGTGCTGTAATGTAGTACTTGTATAGTATAGAAAAAAAAAATATATATGTTCTACGTATAACAGTCATTCATAATATAGATGTGTATACACATTTCGTAACGTACATTATAATAATAGATGTTCAAACATTATATGTATATCATACATAATGTGCCTATATATCTCCTCTATACTAAATACGAGAGTATATGTTTATGAGTTTATCTATTTATCTATAAAAAAAAAACATTTAGATATGTACCTACATATATGTATTGTGTATTTTTTGTTTAACAATATCCTTCCTGACCATACTCTTCAAGTTTATATATACATTGTATACATAATATAATATTTCTTATATTAATAAATAAATAAAATAAAATATAAAATAATACAAAATCAAAAATAAAAAAAATAAAAAAAAAAATAATACGTGATATGTTACTTATCATGTATACTCAAGAAAACATATAATGTATATACAAATAAAATTTATTCATGCATATAGTACACATATACATATGTACATACTCGAATATGAGTTTACAATTAGATAACAAGTCTGCTTATATATCGTGTATGTGTGTGTGTGTGTAATATTATAATTGATATATATGTACATATGTAATATTTATATGTACATATACATATGTATATGTATACATATATGAAATCACCCAAAGCACTTGTCATCCACTCAACAACAAAACGACATTTAACTGCTGTGGCTACCCATATCCAAGAAGATTCAAGAATTCAAGAGACAACTTTATTACTTAATCGCGTTAAGGTGTTATTTAATGTTTTATAGACGATATGTGCATTGTAGTATATCATTTTATACATATATGTAAATATATATATACATATGTAACTATATGTTAATATCTATATACAATCATATATGCATATATATGTATAAAAAATATTTATAATATAAATATATCTATATGTGGATACAATACAATTTGTGTATCCGTACACATATGAATAGTACATGTATGTACATGAGTATATACAATTTATACGTATACTTACGTATATAATTGTACATATGTATATACTCATAGCAAAGATATCAAATAAAACTAAAATTATTAACTGTCACATTAAGAAACGATCCTTAATTATATATCTCACTTATACGCACAAATGTACATATATGTATGTATGTATATATATATACAGCCATCAACAATATGTACATACATATAATGAGTATTTAATATTAATACAATATGTTTATTATTTTATTTTATTTTATTTTTTTTTTTTTTTTTGCTTATTGCTTTTGTGAATTTAAATACACAAATATACTCATAATCTATAGTATATGTAAGTACATAAGTATAGATGAATTATAAATAATTTAAAGATCATCGCACAACTGATTTTGAATAACCAAATATAATCAATTTCATTATGATGTTTACTCAAATTTCATGTTTTAAAATGATGATCATACGAGAACATTGTTATAATGATCCTCTTACTTTTATAAACTCTGTATGTGTACATTGCATATAAATATGTGTATAAAGTATAAACATATGTATAAATATAATATGTAATATACATACACGTTTTGTATAGATATGTAGATATTATGTATCTGTATAATGGTATACGCAAAATGGACAGCAAGAAAAAAACATAAAAGTACAATTTGAAATTATAAAAATTGTAAATTAAAAAGGGATTTTAAAGTGGTTCAATATAAAAATGAACAAATACATATACATAAAGGTATAAGTATGTGCCTAGTTGGGTACATGTTTATAGTGGATTTGTCTTTTTTTGTTTTTGTTTTTTTTTT
Source organism: Villa cingulata (assembly GCA_951394055.1). Classification (NCBI taxonomy): domain Eukaryota; kingdom Metazoa; phylum Arthropoda; class Insecta; order Diptera; family Bombyliidae; genus Villa; species Villa cingulata. The sequence goes on along the minus strand of OX596017.1, from coordinate 773,283 downwards.
TTTTTTTTTTTTTTTTTTTGGTTTTGTGTGTAACCCAGGATATTATATGCATATTTTTTGCAACCTCAAACCACAAACCATCATATTATTCAAATATATTTTATAAACACATATACGATTGTGTACCCCATATATGCATACATGTATATTTCATTGATAATATACTATATTTACATGTCCATCTATTTTTTCATTCATCCATCCATCTAACAACAATCCATCCATTCATCTATATGCGTATGTACTTACTTTGTATAGATACAACAAACACATATGTACATAGATATAAACTTTAGTATATATAACGTGTGGTATCACACTACAATACCCATATTCCTTTGACGTTCGCATCAGTTGTTTAAGTACAAATTTGTGCCCGTTTCTGTCCATTTGGGAATATAATGTATGTATATTGAACCTGGAGCCGCATCAGGGAGAAAAATATATATAAAAGGCAAAACAACATTTATATACTGTATACACATACACGTCTTATACTCGTATATACATATATAAATTCATATTTTTACATACATATTCATACAAATATCTACAATAATGTAATTGCGTATATAGAATGTTGGTATATAAGTAACAAAAAATTGTCTTGTTTGACAGTTTATGGGATTTCTAGTGAAAATTACACATAAATGACGTCTAAAACGACTTTTGCTGAGTTAACGTCAACCATAATTTTACTCAAAGTTTTTTGGTTTTTTTTTTTTTTAATTTTTTTCAATTTTTTATTTTCGCTGTCATATGAAATGTACATATGTACTTTTATGCATACATATCTACATAGTTTGCATATGTATTGACCAAACGTTACTTATAAGTATATAATATAAGCAGGTAATATTCAAATTAATAATTTTCTTTTTTTGTTAAATTTGTACAAGTAGTAATTTTTGTCATTAAATTATTTGTATTTTTAAAGGGAAACTTTATACATATGTATATTTACCTATAAATGTATACCTATTCGCATAAATATATGCATAATAAGCAATTTGTTTAAAGATTTGATTTGATCATATCATACATAATTAAAATTAATAAATTAATTGAATGAAACATAAACATGGTATACAAAATATGTATATTAAAAAGCAACAAAATTATAATAAAGATTTAAAAAAAAAAATTATAAAAATACATAAATGTGTATAGCAATATTCATAACAATAAAAAAGATCAGATGATTGATAAAACACGCGCTGAATTAGTGAACGACAAAATTCTAGTAACAATTATTCATTATAAGATACTTATTAAATGTATATAAAGGTAGTGTGCATCAGTGTGTATGACATTAGCTGCATATCAGTCTAAATAACTGAAAAAAAATATGTATATATTCAATTTTTTAATAAGAAGCAATTTAGGAATAGAACGAATTGAAGTGACATAATATTAGGTTTTCCAGTAGAGACGGACGGGTTTTGACAGTTTTGTGAAGATATTAATGATATATGAAAATATAATATCACTAAAACATTTTCATTTAGAAAAGGACGATAATGAAGAATCAAAACAAACAACACAAAATAAAATTTGAAAAAAAAAAAAAAATAAAATAAAATAAAGTTAAATAAAACACAAATAAAATTTTAATGCAAATAAATTTTTATTTATTCATTTTCTTTCATATATTTTAATATATACATATATATTTTCATTATATTTTTTTCTGTAATTCTTTTATATACTTTTTTTCATTATTATCATTTATTTTTACTTTCTGTACTTTTATTTATATGTATATCTCTTTTAATACATTATTTTGTTTTTATTAGATTTTTATTTTAACATTTTTCAACATTTTAATACATTTACATACAAAAATCTCGTAATTCTAGTAAACCTATAGTAGAATGCATATACCTTATTTACATGGATTATTCATTTTATATGCCTTCTTTTACTACATTAAGTGAATACCCTCAAAATACAATTTGTGTTCTGTATGTGTATTTTTGTGTATAAATATGTGTGTAAATATGTGTATAGTGCACAATTTTACAGTGAAAGTGGAGCTTAATTAAAGCTATAACCTAAATGGACGTGACGAAACGAAACGATCACGATACAATACGATAGTATTTTGGTATACGTAGAACTATCCTAAATGGACGTGTTCTTACGTTCGTTCAATTTCGATAGGTTTAAATGTCAAATAGACGAAACGAGACGAAACGGATAGTGCCCGGTCGTACATTTTATCGTGTCTACTCGTTTCATACACATTTACATTCGTTTCTACTCAATACGTCAATACTCAGACACAATTTTACTCGTTTCGAATCGTTTCTATTTAGGGCAAATTGTCAAACAGACGAAACGAGTGTTTACGTTTGTTTAATTTCTTTCGTCCTGTCACGTCTATTAAAGTGGGAACTATAATCGACATACCTGACATAAGCTTTGACATATGTCGTGCTACGAACACAGCCAAATCAATGAGCTAAACTATAATTGACATTGCCGACATTCGTTAAAAATTCGTTTAACATAAGCTCGACATAAGCAGTACGATCGAGAGCGTACATGACATAAGTAACATAAGCAAAAAGCTCATTTTGTGAAATTCGTATTGCTTATGTTTAGTATGTTATCTATGTTAATTATAGTTAACCAAATGTTACGTTTTAACATTCGTTATTTTTTCTTATGTTTGCTATGTCAGGTATGTCGATTATAGTTGGGCTTTAAGTCTTAAGGGTCTTGCTTAAGCCTGTAGGCCTGTATTAAATTGCTCAAGTCTGTTAGATTTACGACCTAAACTACCACTTTGAAGTCAAAATATCTGCTAAGCGTAAGTTTAAACCTTTAAAGCTTTCACTGTGAAATTGGGCATAAGTGTATATTTTTATTCTTTTTATTAATGAGTATATGTATATACTGCATTGATCCATCATCATTATAGTTAATAAAGATTGAAATCTGCTGGTGGTTAGTTACATGTATATGAACATAAATACTTATTTTGACAAAATATTTTTTTTTTTTTTGATTTATCTTCAAACATTTTAGTATGACATGACGTTGGTAGCTACATATATACTTAGTTACTTGCGGATCGATCAAATATTTATTTACGGCATCGTATTATATTGATACATTTTAAAATTAAACTTTAAAAAGATAGAAACTACTATAATATACACAAAATACATACACATAATCTTATTATTGTTTTTATTTTTATATTTGAGGGTATACCAATATTGTAATATTTTCTACTTATATTTTATATATCTTACTCCCATATACAGATATGATATTCATTAAAGGTAATTAATTTGTAATTTTTATTAACATTTTTTTTTATATTACTTACGCATATTATATTTTTTATAGATGTGTATTCATAAGGGTGTAGACTATAGATATTTATATACTTATAATAAGTAGAAATATGTATTTTCATATCATAATTAAATTTAAATATATTTTAATATTTATGTATCACAAAGTTTCTTAAATTATTTATTAATACATATATGTTTAAACGAAACTAAAAACAAAATAAAATAAAATAAAATAAATAAAAGGAAAGAAATAAAGAAAAACAAAGAATGAAAAATATTTTTCAGTTATTTTTTGAATTGTTTTTTCGTGTATGTTATAAATGTATGTAAATGTATGTATGTATATGCAAATGTAATATATGTATGCATACATATAACACAGTTCATTTGCAAGTTACAGTGATGTGATTACAGTTTATTTTGAATGTTTGAATAAGATTTTCTTATTTATTATAATTACATATGGTATCCAATAATATTTTTGGATTATTTAATTTTTAAAATTTTATTAAAATTCAACTTACTACGATTGTATTATTATGTATATTTTGTACAATAAATTACCTAATTCGCTACATAATGTAATATATAATATTATTATTATTAATTTATAGATTATCGCATATAATATACGCATAAATACGCATAATACATACAGTATGTATGTATATTAATTTTAATGTATGTATATATAATTATATGAATAATACTTTTAATTTTAGTCTGTACATTGAAATACATATACATATGTATGTATATATGTATATGTAAGTATACTTTTCATAACTAAGTTATATATATATTTTATTTTTATTTATTTATTTACTTATTTTCATTTTCATTTATTTTTCTTTTTTATCTTTTAAACATATATGTATATACATGTTTTGCATTCAATTAATACCTATATTTTATATATTAAATCCAAAGATTTTATCATATTAATTTATGATAATAACATTGAAATATTTATAATTAATAATAATTAATATATTACACATAAATATGTATAATGTATGCCTATATATTATTATTAGCAACTCGTATATATACATAAACATACATATATATGTATATAGATATGAATGAAGTTATATAAAATATATGATGTTATATATGCGCTGGTATACTACTAGTACTATATCTGTATTGTACATTACCGACGCATTTAAATAATACTACATTATTTTCACCTTCTTGTAGGTACCAAAATTTACATGTCATTTTTTTATTAAGTATATAATACTATGAATGTATAGTATTTTTCGATAATGATGTACGAATAAATGAAAAATACATCACCTTTTATTTTCAATCAATTAGGGTATGCGTATATGTACATAATATAACTCGTATAATTGATCGAAAATATGTATATGAATAGCTATTAAATTTCCATTTTTATGCATCTATACATATATTTTTGGTACCTATATACATATACGTAATATATGAATTTTTGTAGTGCATATGTGAAATTTTGGTTTTGTCTTTTTGTTGTTTTGATAAGTGATAAATGTCTGTTTATTTGTTTTTTTTTTTTTTTTTTTTTTTTGTTATTACTTTTTTATAAATTTATTCATTTTTGTATGTAAAGGTATTTGAGTATATTTGTATACATATATAGGTAAATGTATATAGGTGTATTTTTTATATGAGGATTTTATATGTGCCAATCATACATTAACTGTTCTGAATTTGACCATTCATTCGCATCTCGAGCTCTTCCTCTTCCTTAGTAAGTGGTACTGTCGAATGATTGTATAAACCTTGAGCCATTAATTGTAATGCTAAAGGATTTTTAGTACCGCTAGATTTTTTTATTTTTGCCCGTTTATTTTGAAACCAAATTTTTATTTGTGCCTCATTTAAACCTAATTCAGCACTTAATTGCTGTCGTCGTTTTTCAGTCAAATAACGATTCTCATTAAATTCACGCTATAAATAAAAATATATTGGAAAAAGAAAATATAAAATAAAAATATATTATATACTTGTATGCATAATGAAAATATTTTATTTAAGAAATAAATTTTGATAAAATTAATTGTAATTTAATCAAAAACTAATATCTGATACAAATGAATCATATATATATATAAACTAATCGTTATTTGATGCGGTGCTTGACAGTATTCCTTTCTGTATTTTTACAGTTCAATTATAAAGTTTGCTTTTTTTCAATTAATCAGAAACAAAATATTCTCTTTCATAAATTTTTAATTTGAAAAGTCTCGAAATAAAGAGTTTAACCTCGTAAAACAATAGAACCGCATACTCTTAATGACGAGGAAACATAACATAGTAAGTAGCACCAAATCAGCTTTCTTTTGTACCACATATCTCCAACCAAAGTTACTCAACCGATTTCAATGGAATTTCAAATATAAATACTTTAAAAGGAATTGTGGTCCTTGGGGTAAATGAAACAGTTTATATAGAAAAATGTTCTTGTTCCCTATAGTTACATGAGTGAAAAAGTTGTCAAAATCGCGATTTTTTTGTCTTCAAATGCACCACTTACAGCAAACACTATAATTTGACCAAATTTTTTTTTAATTTTTAATATAGGTAGATAGTTTGAAGGATATTGTGATGAAACATTTTTTTGATTTTTGTTTTGAAATTTAGTTATAGTTATAGCTCTTGAAAAAAGAGAGAATTCTTTTTAAAAAATCCTTCAACTTTGACTTCTGTTTTCATATATTAAATCATCATATTTCTATATAATATGATTTTAGTGTCAAATAAAAATTTGGACTTTTGTGATGTGTTTACATAGCAAAAATTATAATTATCCTTTTTATATTTTTATTTTCATTAAATAAAATTAAATTGTATTTTTTTTAATCAAAATTCTTAAAAATTCAAGTTCAATATAGCACTTGATAGCACCCATGTTTATGCAAAAACATTTATTTATTCATAACTTTTATAAAATTTCTAGTGTAAAATCGTTGTTCTTGTTTTCGAAATTTTTCATAACTATAGATTGTAGCCTTAAATTTTAAATTTAAAATCAATTAAAAATTAAAAAGTATGTATATACATATATATAATAAAGTACCTTAAGTCGAGCTAATTGCTCATTTGAAAATGCTGTACGCGGTCGTTTTTCATCAACCTGGGTTTTATCTTTCGGTTTTTTCGGGCGTCTATATCGAGGTCCTGTAAAATATAGAAACATACATATATACAAATGAAAATTATATAAATAGTTCATTCACAACATTTATATATTAAGTTTTTTCTTTTAATTGTAATTTATTATTTTTTTTTTCCTTTTTTTTAATAAATATTTATTATTTTGTTAGGTAATACACTCGTATATATCCATATAGGTAATAATTTTATTCTCAAATACTGAATTTTAGAAATAATTGGAAGTTTTTTTGGCATTATATTATTACACATATGACACGCATATAGTTAATGGTGTTATTTTTAAATATACTTATTACACATACACTCACGCATATTATATATGATGAGATGAGATGTGACTATTTTGATGAGCTTAATTTCCGCAAAACATTTCAATTCATTATTCAACATCACTCACCAAAGTTTAAAGAAAAGCAAAAAAGAAAATAAATTATTCAACACAAAATATATTTTTCATATAAATTGAATCATAAGGATTTTTCTATAGAGATATTTGAATTACTTTGCGAATAGGTATAAGTAGGTATATTATTTATATATAAAATAAGCAAAATATATTATATGTATGTACAATTTATATACATAAATTTTGATTCTATACACAAACAGGGAATGAAAAAGATGAACACAGAAAAATAAAAATAAAAAAAAAAAATGTTTCCGTAATAAAAATCTCATTCATTTTAAATTTTCTAGATTGTAATACAAAATTTTTTTATAATATAAAGACCACCCAAGTTGTTTTAATCAACATAACAATTTGATTCATTTTAAGTACAATATAATTTAAAATTTACAGTATATAAATGTAGATTTTTTTTATATCTGTATACATGCATAAATATATATTTTTTTGTACTGATGTATGTAAATATAAATACGTATAGTTTATGTATACATAATTAGATGTGAAACGACATAATTTATTTTAATTTGATGTGTCTAGGCGATATACATAATGTATCTGCACATAAATATACTCGTATTATACGCATGTATTTTTATGTAGTATTATATACATAATTAAAAAAATTATATCACATAAATAGATAAATAATAAAATAAAATAAGAAAAAAAATTAAAAGTTAATTATGATAGTTGGTAAAAATTTTAACATCAATTCATACATTTCATATATAGATATATATAATATACGTATACAATTTACATATATATATGTATATATACTTGCATAAATTTCGTATAATTTTTTTTTTACTTGTACATATAATTAATGTTAAAATCTATATAAGTTTTTTCATAATGAGCATATATATGTATATAGGAAAGGAAATATCTATATACCGCTGTATACTCGTATGTTGTATCCCAACAGATTAAATATACATATACGCAAACACGTTTTAAACATAGTATCTCTATATTCTTATAAGTATATTTCATGAAAATAAATATTACCAATATATCTTTTATATTTACATTTATGTGTATTTTTTTATTTATTTATTTTTATTTTTTTTTTTTTTTTTTTGATGTAAAATGATTTTTCTGTCAACATTAATGGCTAATCAACTTTGTCAGATTTTATGAATATCTTGCGCAAATACAACGCTTATATTAAGCGCCATTTTTATACATTATGGATTTATGTACGTGCGTATAATATTCGTATAATGTATGCATACATGTATAGTAATCAAAAATTATAAGAATGAATTATGTAATAAATGTACAGACACAGAGTGACTGCGATACTATTCATAATAGCCAAAAATTAGTACGACGGAATTCTTTAGATTTTGTTTCATGATAGTTTCTCTCAAAAGAGACTGATGTATTAATGAACTGAAACGATATTTAAAAGGAAAATTTTATACCAGGATATATAATAGACAGAGCAAAGAGAAATTGTAAAAATTAATATGGAAAAAAAAAAACTAATAAAGAATTTTTTGATTTCTATATGATCATTATCAAAAATTGACAAGATTAGAAAGGATCTGGTATAGTGCTGGTAGAAGAAGAAAAATCTTAAAGAAATTTTACATCATTTATGATATATGTATATATATACGTATATATATATATATACATATATATCTAATTAACTAAATCCCACATTTATATCTGCGTTAGTTTAATGACTGTTAAGTATGTAATGATAATTAAAAGTGCAAAATGCATAGGTTACTAAAATCTAAAATACAACACACATAAGTACATAATATAATTCTCATTATTTCTTAATATAATGTATAGTGTACACATACATATTAATTTTTATTGTAAACATTATTTATTATAGTATTTGTTTATTTATTTGCATATATTTTTCTAATCATTTTTATAAAATCTTGAATATTATAATATGTATTTATAATGATCTGAAGATATTCATATTCCAGTACTCATAAAATGAATACATAATTGCAAATATACAAGTACATGCATACACTCATGTATATGTATATTTATATAGTATTATACTTTTATAAAGATATATGTATGTATACATAATATATATAGTAGTTTATATAATCATCAGTATACTGTATACATATCATATATAAATGAATAAAAATAATAACATTGAAACATTAAGAAAGAAAGCAAGCGTAAAACTTGAGAAAAAAAAAATTAGTATAAATAAACAAAAATATTAAAAACAAAAAATAAATAAAAAAAAAATATATGAAAAAAAAACGAGGCACGAAAAATAAAGAAGAAGAAAAAGAACAAAACATATTAGACAGATTATTAAATATGAATCAAATTAATTAACATTAAGCATCACCTAAAGGTGTATTCTCTGTTTATACTCTGTTTAAAAGATCACACATCACACATTATAAAATTATACACAGATGACAAATGATATCGGTATATTCAAGCTGTTCACCTGTCTAGCTATATAGTATTCAAAAAAAAAAACAACAAAAAAAAAAACTTTTAATTTATAATGTATGAATGTGTATGTATGTAAATGTAGGTACCTAAATGTATACATATGTATTTTATTTATTTATTTTTTTTTTAGTTCTTTTTTATGTAAACATCAACTATTTTATATAATTTTTAATGAAGCATTTTTTTTTCTCGTCTATACAGGAACGAATACGATCCATTCATGTATATATGCAAAGATACAATTATCGCACCTACAAACATTTATGATATACAGATACATGTACATAATAAACATGTATTATATGCTAATAAATATATAAAAATATTAAATGCGATTAGATGTATATACATTCGTTCTTATAATATAATATAATACATATATACTTGTATACAGACCCGTGAAAAAATTATGGCACAAAGATAATTTTTCGAAATAAAATGCTCTAAAACTTGATGATTGTGGTGACTCTTAGAATTATTAGGATATATGTATACATATTTATGAAAAATTACTCATGTCTCATAATTTTTTCACGCCGGTATATACTCTAGAATATTATCATTAAAAAATTGTAATAAGTATATGCAATAGAAATAAAGTATACTCAGGTAAATTAATTATTAATATTTATAATGTATATATACATAAAATGTATGCGTGCGTACATATGTGTATATTCGATTAATTCACATATTATGCGGGCATATGAATAAGATATATGTATATATAGGTACCTAAAAATAATATATAATGATGATAATTATTATTATTATAAGATAATATCTAATGGTAGCACGTTAATCAAAATAATAATCATCGCATTCTAAGTATTTCATAGATTCAAGAATCAGATCTTATAATTGGTTGACGTTAATTAATTCCAAAAATTATATAAAAATTGAATTGTTTTGTATATACAAACAATATATAGTATATACGCTTGTATAATATAAATTATAATAAAAATTGAAAAAAAAATATGTACATATACATATACAATGCCTATCTTTAGTATGTACACATAATGATGTACACAATATAGGTACTTAAACATATGTATATTATATGTAAGAAGTTAAAATTTATGGACAATATTAAAATACAATTTATTATTATTTTTCTATACATTATATGGGATAACTATATATAACACATAATATCAGTGTTAATATGAGAATATTCTATATATATGTATGTATATGTTCAAATTTACATATATAGCATAATAATGTGTATAAAAAATAAGTTAGGTACATGTATACATACACGTGATATTCGAATCCATCGAAAAAAAAAATGAAGAATCTATATATGCGCATATAATTATATTATTATAGCTTTTTTATTCTATTTAAATATATAGATATACATACATATATGTAATTAAAAAATAACATTTTAAATTGTTGAAATATGAATAATATAATGCATCAGTTAATATGTATTTATATTAATTGTACGAGTATATTTATATAACTAACTATAATAGGTGCACACATTATATAAAGTATGAACTATGAAGTATAATCAACGAGCGATTGTGAATATATAAAAAGGTACAAACATTTTCATTAATATTGAATAATTTAAAGGAGCTAATTAGAGAATATGTTACATAATTATATATACGAGTGTATATACATATGCCTACGTAAGTATATTAAAATTTTAAATTGTACTCGTTGTACATACCTATATAACCTACTACTGTATAATATAGTGTTTGACTTTTATAATATAAAGTAATATGCTTGATAATTTTTTTTTTCACTTGTTTTTTAACCTTTACCTTATTTTATATAAAAAAAGAAAAAAAAGATACATACTGTATATATAAATTTTCAAAAAAATTAACATACAAATAACTGAAAACGAGAGTACATATATCTCAAATATATAAAGGTGATATTTTATAAATTATATGCGCACATTGTGCATAAATATAGATAAGATGTAATATGTGTTGTATGTATGTAGGTATAGATAGTATACCTATATTATGAGATACGAACTAATAAGAGTTGACATATCAAAGCCACCTTTTTACATCTATAAATATTTATAAGTATTTATATGTACGTAATACAATTCCACGAAATTGATGTATATATATTCATTATATTGTAATATTAAAAGTATACTATGATATATCAATATAATGTATATTATATACATATTTATATAATAATATACTGCGCTACATATAAAAGCACCTATGTTATTAAATATTTACTTAAATATCACAAATAATTTTGTATATATATAAATATATGATTATTAATTGTGAAATGATGCAATTTTAAGGACACATATCTGTATACACGTACACAGACGTGAAAAAATTATGGTACAAAATTAATATTTTTATAATAAATAGAAAACGTATAATCATACTTGAAATAAATATATGTGATTTTACACAAGAAAGGAAAACATATGGTTATGTAATTATTGCCCTAATGTGATGGATACATCTTCATAAAGTCCCGACTTTAATAATCAAATCAAATATCTTTGGTAATTTTTAGAAAAACAAAAAAAAAAACTAGTGTCAAAAAAATGTCACCAAAAAGGCGATTATCCAATACTCAAGATGCATGCGGATGCGATGCGTTATCAGCATTTCAGTTAAATCAAAGATACTATAAAATTTCATAGAAATTTTATAGTATCTTTGGTTAAATTCAAAAATAAGCACATTGTATACGCAACACCTGAATTGTAACAATTCGACTATAGAATGCAATCAACGTATCTAACGCGAGTACTAGCGCATTGCATACATCGCAACATTGAACCATCACCATAAGTCAGTTGCTATATATGTAGATATAAAAAAAATGATCACAAGAAAAATAAAGTAGGATTCTACAAGATTTTATTCTGTAAGATCCTGTAGAGTCAATGCCAAAACAATCAGAGGAGGTCTATATAAGTACATGTATATACGCGTAGATGTAAATGATGATAAACAAATTATTGAATTCATTTTTTTTTTTTTTTTGTACTATACTACGTCTCATGATTTATTCACAGTTGTTTTGATACAATTTTTTCTTTTTGAATTTATTTTTGAAAAACGGAATTAAAAATATTTCTATTTGTTGTCGTATTCCGCGCGCGCATATAAATATGAATATGAATTGAATAAAATATTTTGTTTAAAAAATTGTAATTTTTTTTTTTTTTTTTTTTTTGACATGTTTTAGGGTACACATTTTATTTTGAATAATAATACTTATCCTATAACTTTTTCACGGATCTGTATATACATATATATACACATACCTCCTAAGTCCTATACTATATATACATAAACACTGTCGCTGTCTGTCATCGAATTTATAATTTTAAAATTTAAACAATTGTCATATATTTAGCCTTGTCATATAAAACTATATATGATGTGCTGGTTGTATACTAATATTTATATACATATTACTTAAATTTATATGTATGTCATAGATCATTTTCTTAGATACATTATTCGCATTAGATGAAAAAGATAAAAGCAATGATATATGTAATAAAAAAAAAATAAATAAATAAAATAAAAAATCTTATATGGAAGAAAAAAAATGTATAACCTAGTATAAATAATTGCATATTATACTCGTAATATAGTATAAACAAAACAATTAATAATTATTAATTATAAATTTGCAAGAAAAAATTATAATTTATTTATACTACTTACTTAAACATTATTTATACTATATAATATTTGTATTATATACACAAACATACACGTATGTATCCATCCGCACATATATATGCGCAGAGATCTGATGTGATACCTACATACTTTTTTATTTTTCTACAGCAATAATTACTTATTATAAATTGTATTTTATAATTATTTTTTAAAAGTGTTAAATGCAGAGACAATTATAGGTCTCAAAAAACAAACAAAAAACAAAACAAACGTATAAATAATCTACAATACAATACAATACAAAAAAATGAAAAATTTAATTCGAATAAATAAATAAATTACGGCTTTTTAATTAGAAAAATGAATTGTATATATATATAGATATAAAACATGTATCTATTGTACGAGTATATATAAAATATAGATAAATATGTGAAATTGTGTATACTTGTGTATACATAATATTCGTGATATTTTGTTTATATATCTATATTATGAGGAAATAAATTTATTAAAATTGTACTATATTTTATATAATTCGCACATTTAATGTTAATTACAATATAATGTAGGTCTAGGTATATCAAAAAATTATTCATACAAAATGAAACAAAGTTAAAACGATACCATGTATAGATAAATAAAATAATAAAAATTAATGATAATATTATAATAATAATTAAAAAATTTTCATAATGAAAATATATAATATATTATTTGTAATCTATATACATATACCTAAAAATAAATCTATAAAAATATTAAAAATATCTATACATTACATACATTATTTATATGTATATTAATTATAAATATTTATGTGCATCTAAAGTATTGCACGCATCTTTTATTAACATACAAAAAAAAATTATATTAAATGTTGAAATATTATATAGATTCTTTGTAATTATTTGTATAATTTATATCTATATACAGGCATTTCATTTGTATATATATGTAATATGTGCGTATGGATACATAGGTGTAGTTGGTATATACATATACATTTTGTTTCTTTTGCGTATAAATTCCTATGTATATTTTACTAAAGTTTTATCTTCCTCCATTTATTATATGGTATATCCACACGTTTTTATTTACATTATATATATATAGGTAAAGGTAATTTTATTAATTATTTTTTATAAATATGTACATATAACAAACAAAAAAAAATGAATTACCACTCAAAATTCAAGGATCTCGCAGATTGAAAAAAAAAATATTTCTTGATATAATACGATTAATGTTTTTAGAAGCATATATATGTACATAATGAATCAATTTCTGTGTCGGTCAGTATATCATTCATTTTTTATATTTGTTCTATAATTATTAGAATTACTTAAGGCTAGGATCTATAGTTATGAAAATTTTCTAAAACAACAACAACGATTTTACACTAGAAATTTTATAAAAATTATGAATAAACAAATGGTTTTGCATATAAACATGGGTGCTACATATATTGAAATTGAATTTTTAAGGATTTTGATTGATTTTGATTTAAAAAAAAAATACAGTTTTGATTAATTTAATGTAAATAAAAATATAAAAAGGATTATAATATAGAAAATAAAGGATAACTTATGATCTATATACATTTTATGTATAGATTTAACGATATACATTATTGTATCCTGCTGCTGCACATATGCTGAATTTTATTTAATTTTTTCATCAATTCATTATACATATACCTACTATATATCTATTATATATATGTATAATAATATATACTTACATAATAAGGAGATTCAAATCACTTTTTCAAATCATTATAATAAAAATCTAAAATTAGCAAAAATTATAACAAAACTCCTGCACGGAATTAAATTTAAACTTTGTAGTGAGCTTCATAGTAAAATATGGTATAAAACTGAAAATCTATACGACGAAAATTACAAAGTTTGCAACAAAATTAATATATCATATACTTATAAAAAAATTATTTCGAAGCAAAAAAAAAATTAATTATTAGAAAAATAAAATTTGTCGGTTTTTGTATGAATAAAAATTGTTTATTTTTATGTACATACATATATAATGGTTTATTTGTTCATTTTTAATATACATATCTATATATATACTAAATAAATTATTCAATTAATTCAATTATTCAATTATTCGCGAATTATCGAGATATCGCACTTTAAAATATGTATAACAATTAATATAATTATTCATATTTTAATTATAATTTAATTTAAAATAATAACGCATACAATACACAACTTCAAGTATACCTATATATACATATTATCTATTATGTAATAATATACTTAGAATTATTTATTCATTTGAATTTGATCTTATAATATTCTTAGAACATTTATTTATTTAGAACATTTATTTTTCAATTTATTAATAAATTTATAAATTAATAATTAATTATATATAATTAAATATACATGTATGCATATACATATATACATATGTATATAGTATATGTAAGCGTTAACTACATATCAATATAATTGTACACAATTATTATATGCCTAATTTTTGGAATCGTATATTTAATTCGATATGTAATCTATATATACTCGTAATTAGATAAGAATGAATGAAGTTTTATAATAAAAACATTTATTGTGAATACGCATAAGTTTATACATGAACTCATATATATACCTAGACCTACGTACGTATACATAAAGCATACATTGGCATATTCTTTCAAAATGCAATTATAGTGTTATTTAGTATTATAATAAGCTTATATCAATATTTTATATTTATACTTGAAAATTCTATATAATCAATTTATAAAAGTTCTATATGGGATTCGATTACATCATGCACTTATACATATTTCTATATACATATACTATACATGGTATAATAATTGATAATTATGGTATATAATGTATCCATATAGGTACTAGGTGAAAAAAAAAATATAGAGTTAAATAAGTAATAAATAATTAATTATATAGAAAAATTCAATTGAAATAATTATTTTATTAGAAATAAATTAAACAAATAATATATAGGTATTACCGTATTATGTACCTATATAAGTATATTATATTATACAAAATTTATATGCAATCAAAGTAATCGTTTAAATATCAAAATAAATGAGCGTATATATATACAGATATACAGATCTATGGATATATATTCAATGCCTATATATATTAATGTGTTGATTGTTATAAAATTCCAAATAAATTCATTATCATTTTATTACTCAGAAAATATTGTAAAAATTCAAAGTACCTAACTATACCTATATATACCTATATTATATATACATACTTATATATATTCTATGTCATATGTGTATATGTATATGTATATAGGATAGGAGGTATACTATACCAATTTAATATCAGAATAATTACATTCATATTAATTATATATTTATTATTTTCCAATAACTTAATAATATACTCATTTATATGACTATATGTATACTGTATGTTGGTATATATACATACATATTCGTATTTATCCAGAAATTAATTAAAATAACATATTTTTACGTGTGTGCATTGATTAATATTAAATTTGTTATTGTTGAAAATATTCCTCTACCTATATATATACATTATTTATTAATGTATACATAATACCACATTTATCAGACAGGCGAATTCAATTTATATATATATATGTATACGAGTATATGGACATATACGAAAAATATTATTGCATATGCTCCATAACAATATAATTGCATAAATTCTTATATATGTGTATTTATATAGGATATATAGATATATTATAGACCGATTATTATTATTAATTTTGTCATTAAAACTGCTAAAAACAAAAGCAAACATTATATGCACAAATCGATTTATAATATTCTATATTTCTATATGCAATATACATACATAACATACATACATATATATGTATATCTATACTATACCTATAGGCTATAGTGCCTATACTGTATGTATGCTTACATGTATACCATATACCAATAAAATATGAATTTTAAAATGAATTTTTAATTTTAATTATGTCTATACATATACATATGTATATAGTTTATGTATATGGGTATAGGTATACAATGTAGAGCTAATAACATAACAATGCACCTTTGTAAATATTTTACAATCACATGTTTTTTTAAGTATTCATAATTTATCAAATTTTATATAACATATACGTAGCATATAGACATGTATATATGCACATACATATATATGTATACATGTACACATCTATAATTTTTCAAATAATATGATATGATAGTATAGGTATATACCGATTTATGTGTAATTTAATTAGATACGGTATGCTATATTTTGAAAAATGAAAATACAAAAATACAAAAATAAACAAAAACCAATACAATATTACATATTTGATGAATCATCTTGTATGTATGTACATATAATCATATTATATAGGTATAGGTACCTTATGATATCGGATTGAATGCAATTTTACTTTAAATTACTCAATCGAAACATAAATTACTTATTTTTCTTTTGTTATATATGATATATGTACTACATATAATTCTTTGATACTTTTGTATTTTGTAAACATTATATGTTATATACAATTCCTAATTGTAATTCCTATATATATATATATATACATATGTATATTTATAAAAGAAAAGTACTACAATTTAATTTAAGATTTTTATTTTTTATATAAATCTATATATGTATGCGCTACATACATGTGTGAACATACATTATATATTAAAGTTTAACAAAAAAAAAATATATAAATAATATTCAATGCAACGTTTAAATCGCATTATCCCTCATGTGACTTTGTGTTATTATATATTTTTTATTAGCTGCCTGTATTATAAATTTGTTTGTATATATATACCGTATATTACCATCAGATTCATGTGAATACGTTTATTTGTACACACGCATTTCGAATATGTTTATTATACCTTTTCTTGCGGTTTTCAATTTTATTTATTTATTATTGCGAGTTTTCTATTTGTTTTGCGTTCTTTTTTTACTCTTTTTACATGAAATATTTGAGGTTTTGTTTTTGTCACGATTCAAAAAAAAAAAATATGTATCTACCAAATTTAGCAAAACATATGCGAAAATTTCAATCATGAAAAAACATACTTATCTGATTAATAATTTCAATTATAATTTCAACAAACTGTTACAACTCAATAAAATGTAATACTGTATTAATTTTTTTTTAATTAAATTTAATTTATGAATATTCAATTAAAACAATGAAGTTATATATACATAGGTACACAAACCTACTGTTATTAACGTATATAAATTGTATATTATATTATATTATAAATAACTTTCAAATATATAAATGCACCATAGATATATAATATATATATGTATGATTTTAGTAATGATTTGATGAGAATATTATATAATATATATAACCATTCATAAAATCATAAAAATCTATATGAATGTATGTGTATGTATGTGAACATATGTGACAAATCAATATACTCGTAGTTACCTATACCTACATTTATATACACGATTTCTCAATATGTTTCTGAAAATTTTTTAGAGAAATCTTTCAATCAAAACTCATGAAGCATTAAGAAATAAGCATAAATATAGAGTACTTTTGTCTACAGAACGCACCACATTTCATTCGATTTTTGTTTTTAAAATTTTTCTAATTTTAGAAGAAAAAAAATCAAAAAATGAAAAAAAAATTGTTTTTTGTATATAAGGTGCCTAATATTTCTATTCTATATATATATACCTATAATAATAACACAACACCTATACGAATAAAATAAAAATTAAAAATGAATAATTGATATGTAGGTATCACACACTATATTTTTCTTTCAGCTCCATAAAAAAAAACTTTTTTTTTGAATTTCGATTGCTTTTAAATTGGTGATGAATGATATATATATATGCGTACATGTACATTATTTAATTTCAATTTCATGTTAGAAGAAAATCAATATCAGTTTTACATTTATTTAAAGCCGCAAAATATATATAACTATACTACACATTCTTATAAGCATTCTGTATAATATGTATATGTAAGTATATTGTATATGATTTTAGATGGAATTTATATACATATATAAATGAAGCTATATATCGTATATATATATATATGATGTAAATATATTGTGAAGGAAAATATTGAAAGAAATAAATTATTTTTGTAAAAAAAAAACATCCAATGACAATCTGACGATAAATTTAATTTTCATCTTGTCATACATTATATATATAGATAAAACACATATAAACATTTATACATATATATGATTTATACCTATATATAAAAAAAATAAAAAAAAATAAATACCTACATTAAGAAAGAAGAAAATTTAAACTAACCTGAACTTGGTCGATCACTGTATCTTGTACAGTAAACCCATGCTGGCCAGAGTGTTTGCCCATTATCATCCTTCGTGCTTCCCGTCTCTGATCGCGTATCATCTGATGATTCCATACCAGAATCTCGACTTATGGATTGTTGAGGCGGGATTGGCTGCGGACTATTCGGTAATCTACATTGTGGGGGCGATGTCACAGACGAAGATAATGGTGAAACACTAGATGATAATAATGGTACTGCCGGCGGTGGACTTGATATACAAATTCCAGCTGCAGCTATAGATGATGCTGCTGTACCAGGAGGCTGACCAATTTGTGATACAGTTTTACATAAGCTACCCAACGGAGGTATTGTAACATCATTTGACTGAGATTGATGCTGGTAAATATGCTGTTGATGTTGTTTAAATTTTTTTGTACTATTTAAAATTTCCTCGTGAATTCGAGGATATGCAGCAGGATTAAAACAATTTAGAAAATTTGCCCGTTCAACAATCATAGCTGCATGAGTATGATGTGAATTATTTACTGTACTACGACTATAATCGATTGCTTCTGATGAAAGTCTTGTAAAAGCTGAAGTTCTATCATGAGTTAGTGGCGATGTATATATATTTGGTTTTGATACCTCAAAAGGACGAAATATTGTTGTACTTGATTTTTTCTCTGTTAAAGTTCTCTGTTTCTTTCCGAAACGATCACTCAGAATATTCGTTATCGAAAAACTAATAACAGGTAACGGTTGAGGTTGTTGCGGTATTTGATCTCCAGATATGGATTCGTGATCGTTTTCCTGATCATGATCACTAATTATTGAGTCTTCTTCCTCTTTAATAGTAGCAGCTGCATCAGAATATTGAGAAGATATTGAATCATAATGTCGAATGGACAATGACATTTTGGAATCAAAATTCTGAATATCTGTTATACAGTTATTGCCTTGATATTTAGTACAAGGATTCGAATAATTAGAACTGGGACTACTTTGCCCGTGTAAACTCATGTCAAGAACCAGAGGTGAGGAAGTACTTTGAGGTGAATGTGGAATTCCTGGTGGACTTGGAGCACTTTGTGGACTGCAACGATCCTCAAGGGCCATTGCTAATTAATGCAATAGAAAAAATTATTCACAAAACACTAGTACATATATATTTTCAGTAAACAATGTCTATGTATGTCTCCGTATTAAAATAATAAAAAATCCTTTCAAAAGTTTAAACTTTGATTAATAATTTTCAAAACGACACTTCTAAAAACATTCTAATTCATTTATAGATGTATTAAAAATTTATTGGATTTATAGATACATGATTTTGATTACATCAGCACATTTTATTTTCTATTCCAAAATCATATAAATATCAGACACTTATATCTATATCTGTATAATACTTGTGTAAATGTAATTGAAAATTAATTTTAAAAGCAACACAATTAAAACTGCACTATAGTATTTCACAGTTATAATATGTGAAGTGAATTTCATTAATTCATAATCAAATCATCAGTTGCACAAGATAAATGAAATTAATATAATATAAAAAATTGTAACTAAATATATATTTCGAATATCAGTTTACATTTGAACGCACATTGTCAAGAAATGTTACAACTTATTTAACACTCTTAAAAGGTCAAGAAATCACTTTAAACTGATAATATTGCACGCGTATGATACAGTCTTTAAGCACGACAAGATTGATGCGACCCTCAAGTTGTGTGACACAGTCAAATGTCACCTGCAATCTGACAGAAATTGAATAAGAGCTCAACTCAATAAACGTAGACAAGAATAACTATAGATTTCGGGTACGGGTAACACCAACCCACACACTACGTTTTTATTCGTTTGCAACTAACACACACATTGAAAAAATCTGTTTTCTTATTATCTTAGATTCCGACCTTCATGTACGTGTGCGGTGTGCAATACAATATACAAATATAACATATAGTTAAGAATCTTGCGTGATTGCTAGGTACTCTATTACCATACCTATTACCATTTACTACTTGTTAGTATATCATGTGTTTGTAGTTTGTATCTTTATCACCAAATTGCCGTCGGCGGTGTCAATATATCTCTATTAACTCTGGACGAGTAGATTAGAGCTAAAATACAGGAGATTGAAATTGGACATTACATATCATTATGCGCCAAGTTACCAAGTGCTCAAGCACCACCCATAGAGCTTTTTACAATTTTGAATTCTTAAACTTTCAATAAAGTCAATCACATTCACATCTCAGCGTCTGACTGAGATTCAGATTACATTACATATCTTTATTTTCAATCATTTATTTTCCATAAACAAGTTCTGGGCGGGCTTTATTTTAGTTGCTGCCCATTTGATTTCTTCATAGTACTTAAAGCACAGTTACATATTATTTCACTGTGAACACAATACAGATTACAATATTTAAAAACTCAAAAGTCGACGACGACGTGTGTATCAGATAATTATTATTAGTGGTTTGTATTTCGTACATTGCATACATATATGTATGTATATAATATAGTTGATTGTTTTTATAGAATCAGTACAGTATCTGAGGTTGTAAGAAGTTGTTAAAAGGTACAGTACAATACAAAGAATAGAGAAAAACAAGAAATAATTGGAAATGGAAGTGAAATGATTGTGTGTAATGCGATGCGAATGTGATTTTTTTGTAATGCGACGAGAAGGGGATCAATAACCCATATGAGTAGTCTGTCACACAACTCAATTATTGCTTATTGCAGTAGTGTGTACTGTTTAAAGTTTAGTTTGGTTTAGTTTTATTTGTTTGTTATGCTTTCATATTTTTGTTTTATTTTACTTTTGTCTCATTTTCTCGATAGTCAATTGTAATACATAAAGCTATTTCGTTTCGAGAAATAAAATAATTGAAATGATATACAAGTATGAATATTTGTACATTACCTATTATTCGGGCATCGGGGATATTTGAACATTTAAGGTTTTCAAAGTTTTAAAGACTTAGTGCATGTTAACCTTGTTCCTCCAGTGATGTTTTTCTTAATATGAATTTAACTAAATCTATATAGCATAGGATACCTTGCGTATATATCTGCTTGCTTATATATACATACATGAATATTTATTTGTATTTTGTATACATATAATATTTATGAGATTGTACATTGTACATTGTACCTTACATATATCATAGTATTGTATAATATGTATTAAATTTTTCTTGTAGATAATACATACCTTTACTTTAAGTTGAATTATTTTTTACTTGCTCTTCATGTTTCAAATATTGTTGTCTGTTGAAACATTGAAAGATTTGTTTTTGGTATTTTTATTGTCGCCTTTTTTTTAAAAAAAAAATTCTCAAGTAAAGGTATTTCTTCATTATTAGTATCAAGCAGATTGTTGTGCGTGTTCTCTATATAGATATATAAATATAAATGTATATTCACGTGATGTACCAAGTGCCACATTAATTGTATGTAGGTATAACGTCAATGATTCTGCTGATCACCTACCTAATGGCTTCTCCATGTTTTTCTACTCAATTTTCAAAGAAAAGTTGTCTGGCTGTACTCGTTCTAAATGTGTATTAGGAGGGTCGTTGAAATGAGATAACAATAGGTAATGTATATACATATATTCTAGTTTGGACTTTGGAGTAGGTATACTACACTTATCACTTTATATATATGGTATTCAGTAAAATATTCTGTGTATCTTGTTTGACAAACGTAAAGATCGTTAGACAAATCAAAAAAGTTTCAGATGGACAACTCTATTTTGTATCATTTTTCTACAAATCAGACACGACCTAACATCTAAATCTCTATATAAATATTATCTAGGCATATAGTGGATTAGTATATGAGTTTCGGTTATACTAATATACTTATACATATGTGTGTATATATCTAGTATATAGAATATTTATGAGATATAGAAAAATATTTGTAAATACTAAAAGTATGAGTGAATTATATCACCACATATCTGTATGTATGTATATTGTGTGTATAAATAAACATATGCTTTGGTTCATTAGATTATTACATAAACGCATCAATATAAAAACAATTTTAATTATGTTGAAATTCTTTGTTTTTTCCTTCAAAGTATTGGCATAATTATTATTCGTTATAATATTGGTGGTATACCTATTTTACCTACGGGTATATTAGAAAGGTATTCACTTGTATGTTTTTAAATTTCAATATTAATACCGAAATTTGATCTCACTGTCACTGAATATAAAAACCCAAATTTCAACAATTTTATTTTAATATGTATAGTAGTATAAATACTTAACATCGGTGATCGGTGTCTATATAGCATACACAATTATCCAATTATGAAAGAATGTGCTGAAAAATTAAACGTAAGTAACGATATTGAAAATAGGTATAAAGCGACAATAAACATAATATAGGTGGATATGATGTACATATGTAGCAATTTGACATATGTATATCTAATGTAAGTTTTTATTGAAAATCATTATGGATAGATTCGATTTGTATAGATTTACACTAATATATGTATTACCATAATAATATTAAACTACATTACATCAAATTTATTACCTTATTTTATAGATAAAATGCATTATTTTCTCATAATTAATGTGTAAATAAATAAATATGTATAGGTATACCTATACGAAAATTTTTCTTGTTCATGGGTAATAAAAATTAACTTTAAAACTGAATGTTTAGTAAAACGTGATAAAGCACAAAATACCAAAAATATTAGTAATGTGAATATTTTTATTTTGATATTATATTACATATTACAATAAAAGCTATTTGACTTTATCTCTATCAAGTATATATGGTCATAGCGTTATATAGCATTTTTAATTTGATTTGCAACTAGTGTGAAATGTTTTTTAAATCATAACTTAATTTTTGTTTTTATTTTTTGATTATAATATAAGATACACTTTTAATATAAATGCACCTATACCTATATACATATACATATTTTTTTTTTCAATTAGGTATTATCTGATGATAGAACGAAATTTAGCATGAAAAGCGGTGATTAAATAAAAATATATGTATGTTATATATAGCTATGTATGATGCATAATTAAATACAGACAGACACACACACACACACACACACACACACACACACACACACACACACACACACACACACACACACACACACACACACACACATTATCTCCTAAACACTATTAATGTGAAAAGAAATTATGAATTAGGCTTGATGACAATCTAGAGAACTAAAATGTGGTAAATTTTAAATATTACAATAATAATAAAAGAATATATTAAACATATATGTAGATACTTTTATTATTCATGTATACCACATGTAAATATTTGTATATATTATATTTCATATGATTATTGAACAATTCTGTATTCATATAAAATATTAGATACACTAAACATATTAACTTTTAATTAATTGTGCGATTGTGCAAATACCATTCAGTTATAATATTTTCTTATTCTATCTACTGTATTTGTATAATGTATTTCATGTTACCCTATATGATTTGTATACATCTTCATATTAATATTTTTAGATCCTATTCATTCTAAATTAATTCCCCAAATTTTATTCAAACATATTCATTTTCTCTGTCTTTCATTGCAATTTAGCCGCCATTAAATATTTGAAAATAATTCTTCTCCTTTCAAATATATATATTCAAAATGATGTTATTTCACGCATGCCCCACTATGTTATTGTTTTTAATTTATTCTATATTCTTCAGTGTATAAAACATATAAAATACTAGGTATTTACATTAAAAATTTTTTCCCTTCTTTTTTCGTTACGCCCCACTTACGCTAAATAATGGCTGACTTTGTACACGCCTATTAATATCTTCATCCTTATTATAATTACATTACCAACCACATAATTTTTTTTTTCATACATTTTTTATTCAAAATTTATATAATTTATGAATGTTTTTTTGTACTGTATATACATATTAACTTAATTATGATTTTATAATTCATTTATTTATTTTTATTTATTTTGTTTTTCAATTTCGAATTCAAACTTGTTATAATTTTTCACGCATATGAATATGAAGTCTAATTTATATAAATTTCTATATTTATGAGTATTTCCTATACATAATATAAAATTTATTCTATTTTTTATTGCTTTCATATATAGAAAGTAATATCTACATACGCACATATACGTTTCTAATGAATGTTAATATAATAAATATGTGTACTAAATACGTAGAAACATGCATATCTCTATAACATAATGAGTAGGAGAGTTTCGAATAAATTAGACATACAAAATGACTATAAAAATATTTAAAATATAATTATACACATTTTATGTATGCATTTAAACCTACAAGTAGGTATATAAGTATTTGGTATTACTATTGTATGATATAATTACGATGTTAATTTATAAGTTTTTGTTTTGCTCCTATACTTATATCATTTAACAACATCATATCTGTACATAATATAAGTTACTCTATATTATATGGTTTCTATTATATACATTTTGAATGCCTATATGTAGTTAAAAATATAATAAGTTTATATAATTATAGCCTTCAGGTGAAATGCAATAAAAAAAATAATTCATAATTATATTAGGTACCTATAAAGATATAATTAGTGTTATTTTCTGCAAGTAAAAAATTTCCTTTAGCCATAATATTCTTCATATATACCTAATTAAATCCGATATTAGCATTAATTAAAATAATTCAAAATCAAAACTATATACCTATCCAAATATTATTACACATACAAATATGTACACATGAGCATATAATACAAAGAACATAAATTAAAAAAAAAAAAATAAAAAAACTAATTTCCCATACCTCTTATAATTTTTTTTTTTTTTATATTTAGTAAACTTTAATTTATTTCTCATATTCACCTTTTTCTATCAATATGCATTTATAACATACTGTATGTAGGCATAGAGTTATGCATCATAATACGATTAACACTTTTCCTATTAATTTAAACAGATTCCGCTTTAAAATATCTATGCGTCGTATCTATACTCTAACCTATATATATAAACCTATCCTATATCATAAGTATACCAAATATCTTACATATGCATATACTTAAACAATTAAATAAAAAAAAATTTATTTCATGCAATCAAAATTCTTTCATATAACACATTATACATACACTCGTATAGGTATAGGTAACAATAGGTATAGTTATGTATGTCTTATGTATTATTATTGATGATTTAGCCGCGTAACAAGAAAAATATACACAAGAAGACACCAATATACATATCTAAAATAAAACATTTAAATATAGGTACTGTTTTAATAAGAAAAATATAATTACGGCAACGACATATAATCTATATTATATAACATTAATAGAACAATTTATATGCAAATTAAATTTGTGTGCTTTTTTTTTGACTTTTTATTTTTTGATTTTATCTCTTATTTATTATTTAAACACATAGTATGCATATGTATGTCTATACTATATTTATATTTAAAATGTTTTTATTTACATATATTATATACATACTCGTATATATAAATACAGTATTCATATATGTAATATATATGTATATATCAAGCATCTTTATAAATTATTGTTAATTAATTTACAAAATAAGAAAATAAAAATAAAAATGAAAGATATAATATTGAAAAAACTGTCAATAAATAAAACTTGATAAAAAAAAATTTAGAATATACCTATATTATATATATATTATTATAATGTAAATATGAATTTTAATTTTGTTTTCATATTAATTCTAATTCCTTTCCTTTATAGTAATATTCTAATAGTTACAAAAATTATTTTATACATTATTTATTAGTTAAATTCAAATTTATTAGTATATTTATATACAGTATTGTGTATACATAAATTATATATACATACATGTGCATACATGTTTAAATTAAATTAGTAAAATAAAAGTGGACATTATTTAATGTATATTATATCTATAAAGTTCGTTCAACGAGAGAACATTTCATGAAGTATAAGTACTAAATATTATCTTATATTATATATTTACGCAGAATTTTCAAAAATAATATTCTCAATACATGTTGATGTTTCAAGAATCCAAGACCGGTGGTGGTAAATTCTCTTAGAGGCTAAGGACCTGTTTAGGACTGTATAGCTGGAGAAGAAGAAGAAGATAATTTTCTAATTTTTTATAGATTTTAAAATTATAATGTCAGATATATAAATGCGTATATATATTAGTATTATATAGATGTATGTTAGATTAAATATTTGCGAAATGTTTACATGTACTATATATGTACAAATAGATAGAGATATATAGTATTAATTTGAAATTTTCTAACAAATATATATTATACCTACACCCAACATATAAGCGAGTATATGTATGAATATAATATTAAATATGTATACTTATATTTCTTTTTATTTCTTAATTTTTTCAATTATTTTGATTTTGTATAAAACATGCAATGTTTATTATGTATATATTATTCTTTATACGCTAGGTACATATTATATATATGTAGGTAACTATTATTTATATATACGTGATATGATTCCCTTTTTATTTTAACATTTCTCAACAAATAAACCATGTATATTATATTATATTATATTATGTGTCTATATATGTTTCTTATACGCGATAATATCGATCTATTACCATCTTTTACAACTAACAACAACTCAATTATCAACTTTGAGAAACTATATTTAAGTAAAAACTGTACCAACTATATGTATATAATATACAATATATGTATATACAAAATGTATAGTACTATGGGTGCACTATATATGTACATACTTATTTTATTATGTATATGATGTGCGGTTACTATCGACTGGTTGCAATCAAAACAAAAAAAAAAGTAACAGTTTGCCAAAGGCACATGCAATAGCATATATATAAGTAATGTACTATATACATACCTGCATTCTATATATGTATATACATAATATGAGTATATGGTATAAAATAATCGAGTAATCGATTTTGCTATAGTTTATACGTAGATTGTATAAGAAGCGATGCAACACAGATATTTTTGTATATAGAAGTTATATCAAATGTTTGTTAGATGATGATCATGTTTTTTCATTCTTATTTTTGAATATTTATTCTATATTATGTTCTTATATTGCTTTTGTTTTATATGTATACTCTATAATCATTATATATATATGTACATATTATTACAAAATTATTTCATATATAAAAGTATTTCTATATACCTATCTAAAAATATAAGTAATAATAATAATGTCCTCTATGAAAACAATATTTTTAACATTAAGTATAAGTAGTTCTCTTCTTCGGTTATTTATTTAACTGCATATACTTAAATTTATATATACGTTTGATGTTCATTTATGCTGCACATTGAACAAACATAAATTCTTTGTCGACTAACATATTCAAATAATAATAAAACAAAACTATTATTTATAAAAAAAAAAATCAAGAAACACAAACATATTCTATCCTTTGCATTATATGCGAGATACATATTATAATGTTAGGCTAGAATAGTATACCCAATCTTCTCTCTATACTCTAGTATAAAAATTATAAAACTTTATTATAGTAACTAATAAATAAAACATATATAATACGAATACATACCGATACTGTATAGATATATTCTGCAGATCTATTACCTATATATATTATGTTGGTATATGGGCAGCTTTATATAGTTGATGGATGTCAGTTGACTCAGTAAAAACATCAGTAATCAGCAATCACTGACAATCACAACAGGAGTTTGAAGTAATGAGAAACATCAAGGGGATAAAAGTTTGTACTTTGTATACATATATTTATGATACATGTATGTATGATGTATGCATA
Source organism: Villa cingulata (assembly GCA_951394055.1). NCBI lineage: Eukaryota > Metazoa > Arthropoda > Insecta > Diptera > Bombyliidae > Villa > Villa cingulata. The sequence goes on along the minus strand of OX596017.1, from coordinate 744,156 downwards.
TAAGAAACAAATGTATATATGTATAATAATATAAAAATACATACATTTATACATTGAACAACAATCTTACACCAAGCAAAAACTTGGAAAACGATGAAATTGTCAATGTCCATCTGAAAATGGCTATTGAAGAAACAATCAAACTTAAGGTCCAGTATTATAATAGCTATTCATACATTTATACATGTCTATATATATATATGTAGGTATAAGTTTATGTATCTATATATATATATATATATATACATTTGAGTGGAATGCGTCACATATTATATATTCCAATACAAGATATATTTTTGTTCAATAATGATGCACTACAATTTATACTGGACAAAGAGGATCCAAAAGATAACAAGATCGCTTATACACAGTCGAATATATATATATATATATAAGCATAAGTATATATATATATAATATAGGTATAGGAATGTCATGTGTTTATATAAGATTCCTGCTTCAGGAGCAAAATGAGTTTTCAATTTCAAAAAGGAGTCACAATGTTAAAACAGAAATAAAGCTGCTGCAAACTCTGTACATGACATATCAACATCCTAACATGGTATTTGCTTTAGAATGGCGTGCAATACGATTCAATTGTCTATATACATTGTATACATTAATGTAAAATAATATATGTATATAGGTACTCTTACAATATTATATATATAGGTATACCCAATATGTATATATTATATATATATAGAATAGACTATATGTATATCTATATATAATATATATAGGTTTGTATATGAGTTCCTTTACAGATTTAGTGCAATTCACTTTTTATTTGTCTTTGACAATATATTTTATATAAATAAAATATCACATATATACAATATATTTTATATACACACATATTATGTTAATGGATTTGCTCGTAGAATTACATAATATTTATGATCATGAAAATTTTTTGAACAATAAAAGATAAGAACTGAATAATGTGCATCTTGATCAGAGATTCTCAATGTGTGATGGTGATCTGAAACTGAAATAATCGTTCAACTGATGATTGACTGAGAGATGTCACTCACGGAAAACTGTCAATACCATTATTATATATGCATATACATATATCCATATATATATACACATTTATATTCATATTTATATATATTTTACAATTGCTCTAGTTCAATGATCTTATTCTTAAATGTACTTCTTGTGATAAACTTTCAATGTTTCTTACTATATCTATACATATCCACATATATATACATATATACACTTGTATACAAAAATAAAAAATATGCGTTTTTGCATTTTCTATATATAATTGAAACAAAAAAATCATACCAGTGTGTTCAACATCAAACATTATCCTAAACACAAAGGATTCACTTTCGACAATTTTTTTTTCTTTTTAATTTGAAAATTGTTTTTAGTCCTTCATTATAATGATTTTTTGTTTAAAATATTCTATATATGCATGCTTGTATATATAATGTATATAGATGCAGTAGGTATTATACTTCTACTGCGATATATATTTATTTGGAATTCTCTTTATTCAGAGCAGAAGATTTCTTTTATATATTATGTATATCTTTAAATGGTATTGAGTCATATTTACGCGAATTGAATTGAAAAGATAGATAAATACACCACAACCACAACTAAAAGACATGTTACCAAAGAGAACAACAACTAAGAACAAGTAAAAAAAACATGTTTTTTAAATGATTATTGGGAATTGTTTATTTTTAAGAAAAAATAATTTTTATCGAAAAATGAAAACCATTATAATTTGGAAATTTTTATCAAACAAAATAAAAACTGCATTATTATATATATAGAAATGAATTGTATATATATGTACATATACATATTACAGATATACGCTTAACAGAGAAGACCATATAAGAATTAATAAAACTATACAGGCTTTTAATGCGGACCTTTTTTGTGCGACTCAATGTGATTATTTATTTTTTGTTTTTAAATTTCGTGTGTATTTAAAATTAAAGATGACACTTATATGCAGCTATATAGTAACTGTAAGATGGTACACATATAAAACTTGAAAAAAAAAATAAATAAATACATTTGTATATATACACGAAAATTTAAAGAACATTCGATGGTATATTATATTATAGCGATGAAGGACCTACAAAAAATTCGAAGCTTTGTATTGTTCAAATCGACTACATTATATCGTATATATATGAATGACATTCTATATGTCGAAAAAGAATACACGAAATAATAACCAAAATATATAACCGAATATCAGTATTGTATTTATATGTAGTATGTGTATGTACTTACGATATGTTTATATCATTCTGTAAATAATATAATATATAACATCAAGAAGTTTAAAATATAATATTGAATATTTTATGTGGACAGTGGTCATAATATTGAAGGTGATTTAAAATGTGTTATCGCACGCGAGCGGCGGATTAAACAGTTTCTGAATGCTATTAACTGCAATCAAATATCATATTATAAATATATACACAACTACCAGAGTTATATATTATATAGTATATGGTTTTGGTGCAGCACAGAAGAAACAGGCCTAATTCGATGATGATTGTCCTACCATATACATACTATTATCTGTGCACAGATTATATTATTCGTTAGTTTTTAAGTGGACAATCAGATACCGATAATATATATAACACATAAATAAAGCCCACATTCACTAAAACATAAAAAATAAATAAAAATCGGAAAACGATAAATAAAAAAAAAAATTAAAATATATAAATAAAACTTCCAATAAGCTATATATATGTATACCAAAACAGATTTCATTACATATACTTACATGTATTAATATAATATCCTATATACACTTGTTAAATACTTTTTACCTGTTCTGTTGTAATTCGTGAGTTAATGTGCGACTATCAGACGAATGACTTGAATATCTTTTATTTTTTTTTATATTTTTATTATAATGATAATAATATTACGTATATACCTAAATACTAAATCTATATATCTTTGATATAAACATAAATATGTACATGTATACCAATCCACCAATAGGTTTATTACAAGCACATTCATACATATCTACATATATTATTATTCTGTTAAAACTTTGAATGAAACATCCAGTATCATGTATCTACATGTATCATATATTATAAGGCAGTGTAGTATGTATATATGCTATATAGGTATCCTTTATATACGTGTATATAAATAACAATATAAATTAAATCTATAGATAGTTGAATATGTTTTGACATGTATTTGAATAAAGTACATGCATTATTTAGACAAAATGAGAGAAAAAAAAAATAAATAAATAAAGAAAAGAAGATCTTAAACAAACAATAGACAATGAACAAAACTAAAATTAGTAAATTGTTCGATGCACTCACTCTTCTTTTATACATATTATTGTATACGATGCATTCAAATTATAAAAATCTTGTGGGTTTTATATTGATGGACGTACATAATATTGTGATACGATACATGACACTGATGATGCAAAGTTAATGATAATGATATTCCTAATGACAGACCTTATATAAATAGTATTATATGTATGTATTATATACGAGTATAAATTTAATTTTGATTTTGAATTAATTTTTTGAAAGGAGTGTTCTATAGTTACATACTTATATATATGTAAATATATAAATACATATAAACATATATACATATCTATATAAAATATATATTATTAGATATATATATGCATATGCATGTATAATTGATATATGAGATATAAATGGCTTCTATATACATATTTAAAAATTGATTCATTTGTGATTTTAACCTAAACCTATATGCATGTTTTCTTACAATTAATATAAGATATACGTATATATATATATATATACAAGGCTAAGTAAATGAAATTATGTATTCAATATTCAAACGAATATATGAGTCAATATATGTATATACTTGTATAGGTCATATATAAATTAAAGATTTTATCAACAAAATGAATTACATATATATACATATATTTTTGTTATATTATTGTGGTGGTATTTATCTATACCTCTGAATAGTATACATATACATACAAATAATATAGCTATATCTATATATGTATATGAATTTAAAAAAAAAAAAAGGATTTACGTATAAAAATGAAATTCAATATTTAAAGAATTACACATTTATATATATAATATGTTATAATATTGTTTCATATTAAAATTAGATACAATCTTAATATAATATACATCGGTATATATACCGATTATGTTAATTCATATTTACTATATATATTACAATTTAATACACCTATACAATATTTATTATTTATAATACATTTTATTCATATACATGTTTTAAAATCTATATAGGTATATAAATGTTATTTATTTTTATTATATACAATATACATATATATTATTTGCTATTGCTCCGATTTAATATGATTAAATTAAAAAAATTTTATATTAAACGTGTATACACATATTTCGTTGTTTATAAAACTGTATACCTCTTTAATATAGCGATACAGATACACATATAAATGAACATATACGTACATATATATAATTTAAATGCATAAATATAAATTTTTTTTTTAATATCTATATGGTATTTTATAAATATTTTGTATAAATTACTCTTAAATTGTTATTAAATCAAAGAAATTATCCATTCATATATATACAAAGGATTATACCCGTATTTTGGAATCACTCATTGCGGAATATACTCATATATTGGTATATACTTATATTTGCTGAGACATAATCGTTCATTAATTCATTGAGATATTATAATTTAAAATTATACACACTTCACAATATGTAATATTATTATTATTATTATTTGTCTCTGACTATTTGGTGGGTGTACATAGGCTGTACATACATACAGCTATAATTATAATATTTATATATACATAAAAAATTATTCGGATATTTTATGCATGTAACATGCGTATATATTAAATACATATATGTATACCATACCAGGTACATTCTATATATGTAATATACTTATTCTATATATATATACATATATATTCTATACTTTACTACTATATATGTATTCTCAAAGTAAGAAAAATATGCACATAGGAATGTATGTGAATATATATATATATATAGATACTATAAGTTCATATACATAATAGATACATAATTATGTGTTAATTGTAAATAAACGTTATTTGAAAGTTTCATTTTTTTAAACAAAGAAATATATGTAGGTATAATGTATATCATATATACTCTCTCAAAGTACTATACTTCAAATTTAAAATAAAATAAATTATTTTCATCCTAATATTCATATATTTTTTTGAACAAAAGCCAGTAAAACGATAATTCTCGTTAGTCCTTAGAACACTTTAATTCAATTCTTTTTGAAAATATATAATATGTGTAAAAAACCGGCGGTATAACGCAAAGGCTCTCACAAAACTTGAAATTTACATTACAAAAATTTTCTAACAAAATTTAAACAAATTAAAAATAACCGTTTTGATAATTTTATTACTCCATATATGAGACTATGGAAATCCAATTGAAAAACCCTTATATTTATAATTTTAAAAAAAGATAAAAAGAAAAACAAATGTTAAAATGCTGGTAACGCAGAAGACAAAACAAGATAACACGCACGACATTTTTAATGAAATGCTTATGATTATAATCATGAGAAAGATAAGTATGTATATATATGAATGAATAAAGAAATTATTATTGAGCAATACTAATATTTGTATAAAATTGTCCTAGAAAGAATATACATATATAAAACGGAAGAACTTCTTCCTATTCAATTACTATATTCACAAAAGTTTTGTAAAAGAAAGTAAAGAAATTTTTGTATGTGATTGATTGTGATTTAGGGGATTATACCTTCTATATGTACATATATATAGGTACTAGGTAGCATATAGATATAGCATAACTATATGTATGAATATATATATACATATAATTATCAAATTTAAATGATAACAAATAAAATCTAAATAGTAATCTCTTAATAAAAATTTAATAAAAATAAAAATATATAAATAAATACATAATTTAAATATATTGTAAATTTATTTAAAAATAAATCTAATATAAGAATATAGCAGCATGGCTGTGGAGTGTACATATATGTATATTATATATTCACATCGCGTATACTATATATATGTATGTATATATATTTATCGATGTTTTATTTGCATAAACTTCAATTTTATAGTTCGTTTACGTATTGAACAACTTTATACTGATATAATCTTATCTTTGTTTATTGAATAACAGCCTCTTTTCTGATTGCAATATTTCATTCTCAATTTAAGATATTTTCTATATATAATGAGTATCGTCTCATCATCAGCAGTATATCATCATAATCATCGTTCAAAAATTATTTGTATATTATATATACGAATATATGATGTATATACAAATAATATATATAATTACATGTGTACCTATATATATAAAGATATAATAAAATGTATGTTGTAAAAAAAAATTATAAGAAAATGAAAACAAAATTTAAATGAAAACTCAAAAAAAAAACGAGTATAAGGTATCTGATCTACAGAAAATATTCATCGTCTGTCTTATATATATTACTGATTGTATATAAGTATGCAATATACTTGCAAGAATATCTATATATACACAATACTTATAATAAACAATATTTAAACTACACGAAAACTTGCGAAAAGCAACAGAAATATATCTAGAAAACAAATCTTTTGCAAAAAAAAAAAAAAAATTCTGATCAATGATGCATCTGTGCACATCAATGAATTCTATAAAACACCATTTAGATTTTTTTTATTGCATGATATTTATATAGGTGTATTAATGCATTCAATACTAAAAGTATGTATATATACCTTTATGTACATATGTTTTTCTGTATACGTGTTACCAATTTAAAGATTTTATAAACATAATCTTCAATTCAAATTGAATAATGTAATATATACCTATGCTTTTGTATTTCATATTAAATAAGCATGTACATAACGAACAAGAGTATAGATATATTTATACAAATAGTATAAATATAATATATACATATGTCTATACATATGTATATGTAACTAGGTATTGATAATAATATTCAAAAGCTGATGTTTAATCGAAAACATTTCGTTTCATTCCTTATAGTGTAAGTACTACGTACTACTAACCCGTCGTATTCGCGACTATATAAGTAGATATCTTTTTTTTCGATCCAATTCGTAAGAATAATACCTATAGCTAATGTGTAATATTTATAGATACATCTCATATGTATATGTAGATATAGATTAATCCAGGCACTAAATTTACTTCTAAATATGGATAAAACAAAGTTAACAACAATAAAAGTAACAGCAACCACGAAAATAATAATAATAATAACCAAGAACAACAACAACAACAACAACAAGCAACAAAAAACAACAATAATAATAACAACAATTTAAACTTTTAAATTTAGTCTATAACTAAAAGAGAAGATCAGTTGCAATTGTGAACGGTTAATCGGCGTACAGCTTCCACCTCCTAATTGTGACTTTATCCGCATTTATTATACATATCTCGTTCACAGCACAACTTGGGTGGTCCAGCACGTTCGGCGTACACCAAAAGAACATGAAGATTCACCAAAGGATGTAACAAGCAAAAGGTCTATATGTATACTAGTTAAAAAGGTAAAAAAAAAAAATAAATAAATAAAAATAATGAAAAAAACACAAATTTTTCACAAAGCTCCAAAGATGTTTGATCCATCAGCATAACATTATTATATAGCTACAACATCATATGCATTAATACATTATATATGTATATATGTATGCATGGTATGTGCGCTGGCTGATATTCTCATACATACGATTTACATGCATATTGTGTATATATACATACATATGTATAGATACATTTATATAAACGATGAATATAAACTTAAATATTTTATGTACTATATATAACAGCGATCTATAACACATTTAGCACCCTTCACCTTCATACCGAAATTTCACAATTTGCAGAACCAAAACCAATTCCAAAAGTTTTACCGAAGTAATTTTTATAATACCTTTTTTGTTATTCCTTTATTTTTGTTACAGAGATATGTATGTATATTTTAATACATACATATATATATATATATATATTTATATAAATATTTATGTGTTTAGTTTGTTGTATATTCGAATGTACTTTTGTTGCATACCTATACCTAATAATAATATTGATAGCGATCGTTTCGTTTCCCGCGCACCTATTAACATCCTTTCATCCCCCATAAATTCACATTATTCTGGTCCATCCATAACAGTTTCGTTTTTTATATTCCATGGAATGATTCCACTGTGACTACAATATTCTTCAGTTTTCTGAAAATATAAATATCCATTAGTCTGATATGCTTTCCCCGCAAACTTATGCCCACTTTATTTCATCGTTTCGTTAACAACTTAAACCAAGTACTAATATACGTATTTTCCTCAGACAAGAAGGCAACATTATTATAAGCAACTATATTATTATAACTATATATATACCACCTTCTTGTATATATACGTACATATAAGGTACATATAGGTATATAGGCAAATATAATATTGCGAATACATGTCAGTTAGACTGCAAATATGCACATACCATAAACGTTATGTATATGTAAGTATATATACATATATAATATAAAGTATTGTATACATTAACATGTATTCTTATAAATATTTTATGTTATATTATTTACATATACATATATACATTTTATTTCAGATTTTTATATACACATATATGTGTACATAAATATATGTATTATATTGTAGTAAGGATAAACAAATCTCATAAGAACAAGAATATATTTCTGTTTTTGTTATGGATACGTAAATTACGTATAGATATATAATGTGTATATACATACATACATACATATGTACGTGTATATCTATATTATCATCTTCTTAACTTTAAACTTCATTATTTATAAAATAGCCTGATTGTGCATCTACATAATATTATATACATATACATGTGTTTATATGCATTCATTTATGTATGTAATATTTACGTAAGTAAAATGAGATAAAAATAATATAAAATAAATATGCTTTAACTGTATATACGTATATATATACATCATATGTGTATATACATATATAAAGTTATAACTTGCTAAAGGTTTAAATATATGTATATTCAAAAAGTGTAAGACGCGGATTTGAGTAATAAAGCTGCTCGTGCAATAAATTTATTAAATCAATCATCTTTGTTAACTAAGCGTGCACTATTATTTGCCTTTTGTCGGAATCTCACTATCGCATATATGCTATCATGAATTTAGCTAAGATTTGTTGTTTATTATGTTTATGTTTATAAATATTCGTACATCTGCATATACACACATACAGTATATTACATATATAGGTAGGTAGATATTCTATTATTTATATATATATATATATATATATATGTATGATGAATAGACTTTTATCTGTATATATATGTACGTGGTAATATAATGTGTGTAATGTATAAGTGTAAAAAACATGAATTATGGTATGTTTTTCATATTTATGTATATTTTTGTTTTCGATATTATTATTATTTGTTATTGTTTTTTGCTTTTTAATAATAAAACTAATAAAAATAACATAATCATATAATTATTATCATTTTAATTTTTATATATGTATATGCATATAATACAAACTAAACATACCCGCACATAAGTTTAAGAGTATCATAGTTTTAGTATCCATTTATGCATTTTTATTTACAAAAATATACATATACATATTTGTAATATGGATTAGAATATTTTTTTACTGCATTTTATATATATTTTATAAAATTTTTTATATCACAAATAAATTCATAATGTATAAGCAGAGAAAAATCTTTTGGAATTCAAAATCGAAATCGGAAAAAATATTCTAATATGTATATTTACAAATTTATATTAAGTCATTAGTGTTAGTGTAACGATTCATGTCGAAAATTGAAAATTACAATAATTTATCCTTTGAACTTTCTTTACTCCAAGTCTGACGATAATTAGAATAGACGATTAGAAAAGGTTGTCAAACAAATTATTGAATTCATTTTTGCATCCAAATTTTTAATAATTTTTTTACTACATATATATTGTATATGTCTGATAATTTATTCACAACACAGTAGTTGATATAGTAATATTATTCTTTTTGAATTTATTTTTGAAAAACGGAATTAAAAATATTTCTAGTTTTTGTTGTACTCCATATATATGAAAATGAATTGAATAAAATATTTTGTTAAAAAAATGTTAATGTTTTTTTTTTTCAAAATATACGTTTTAGAGCACTTCATTTCGAAATGTTATGTTTGTGACATAATTTTTTCACGGCTCTGTGTATTTATGCAAAATTTTGATTAAATACAAAAAATAATAAGAAATAATATTTACATACTCGCTATATTGTTAATTATTTTCTTTTACATTTTTTTTTACATTTCAAACGCCATCTCTTTTTGTTTTTTCAAATAATTCAAGAACACATTATTTTGATAACATGATTACTAAAAATTATACATTTGCATATATAATATCTATTATTACTGTAATTTTTTATACACTTTTTCAATTAAATTTTAATTCATAAACTTTATTTTTACATTTTGTTATTAATGGATATGTATATAAGTAATACAAATATAATTTAATCAATACATACAACTGTATATTCTTAGATATACATTATTTTATATGTATTTACCTATAGCTATATAATATGTATTTAAAAGAAAAAAAGAAAAAACTAGTAAATAAAATTATTTCAAGTATTTACTAAATATATTATAATAATCATATATTTTATGAAATCGAGCATTTCACTATAAAATTATAAATATCACTAATTATTGTAATAATTAAGTATATATAAAACGAATGAAAAACCAGAAAATTGTTATATAAAATGTGAATTTCCCTTCAACACCGTGGAAAATTGTTTTTTATTATTGCAATAAAAATAAAAAAAAAATATTAATTCAATATAAGAAAAGGTATATATACGCATCATAAGTGTATCATGTACATATACAGTATATAAATATACAGCAATATATTATACATATAAAAGTATTTACACATTACATTCATACAAATGTTTATGAGAGTATAAAAAGAATTAAAAAACAACGTTGCAATGTAATATATAAAATGATATCATCATAATTTGTTGTTTTTATATATGAACGCGCAGCTCGTTCAGATCTGTTCGAAACAAGCAAAATACCATGGCCACCGGGAAAATTTTTTAATTTATACCACTATATATACTGTATGGATATCCAAATTATATACATATATATATATGTATATTGTATACGCATATAAAAATACTTTAGCAGTTTAGCTGGAACCAAACCGTAGATATATAAAATGCAAGCAAAAGAAAAATACTCAAATGTCGGCATCTTTTCTTCTTTATATTCAATCAGTAAGCGTTGCCGTCTAATTATGCTGAAATTGTTTGTAAATTGTGTTAACATAATTGTTAATTACTGGTGAACTGTGCTGCTTTATATATATTTACGTATATAAAACGTATATGTATCTATCTATACATTACAGTTACATATATATACGAGTGAGTATGTATATATACATATCTCTATATTATAAATTGCCTACCAGCTGCTTAAAGGCTTATTCCATATATACATAATAATAATACTATCTATTATAGATTGCTACTACTTACACATAGTATATGTATTTAACGTTAATTATGTACATATATGAATATATTCCATTCATATACTTATTTAATTTTTAGTACTAATATTATAAAAGAGCGTATATACATTATAATAATGGCTAGTTCTTAAATTATATTTTAATTTATGTTTTAATTAAAATAGTTGTGTCATTCTTGTTGAAGGTTATATATATAATATTTGTATGTATGTACATACTTGAATATATGTTCTACATAAATTCTATATTCTATATAGAAATATTCATACATATCTTATACAATATTATTCATATATGTATAATATATACTCACATATGTATATGTACCGCATCATTATCGTGTATTATACATACTCGTATATATATAATAATAATATACTTAAATGTATATATATAAAAATGAAGTACATGTATGTATATATGTACGCACGATATTAGATATACTCTATATGGTATAGCAACAAAAATATATATAAAATGACACAAAAATTATATTATATATACACGTAAAATTGTGTTTTTGATTGTTATACTTAGATATGTACTTACATATCTCTATATACGAGTATAGTATAATTCGATGAGAATAGTTATATTTGTAATAACATACATTCTATGGTAATATTAGATAAAAATGCAACAGATGATATTCTGTATCTTGCATTATTTATCAAGATATATTATTATCTATCCAGATACATTGGTATTGGTAGTTATATATCTAGGTATTTTGCATGTATGGTATGTAAATTGCATATACATGTTTATCTGCATATATAAAATGTATAATATATTATATAATATTATTAAATTCTTTCAACCAATATGAATATATGTACTTGATTTAAAAAGATGACAAGAATAAGTTGCGAAGTATTAAATTTTTGTATGAATATAATATTAAAAAATATTGGTACAGGTTGGTATAAATTATGTATGGACATTATATGCATTTATGTATATATATATATATGCATTCTTATCTTTATCTATAATCTAGATATCTAATTAGTTGTTCAATCATGAAAATGCTATAATGTATTAAGAATAATTTTATTTAGCTCATAGTTCAAATTAAATATGTTACGATGATATACGATGTATGTATCTATATATGTATGTACGAGTATATGCAATATTCGTGTATATGATGAAATAAAAAATCATAATTATAAATACATGTGAATAGACACATTTATTATACGAGTATTCATACCTATACATATATGTAATGTATATAAATAATATATATGTAATTTTATAGATAATTTTTTTAAAAAATTTGTTTGTATATGCAGCAAAGAAGTCATTTGATTTGATTTGATTCGAGTTGATTTCAAATTAATTGCGAGCAGAGTACGTATATAATGTATATGAAATATGAATATAAATAAATTCCATGTCAAGTTATTCACGCCTCGTTAAATGATCACCTCTCTTATATTGCGATTATAAAACAAACTATATAATAATATTATATAATTAAATATTTATGTGTGTGAACATGAACAAATGTATAAATGTAATAATAATGATAAAAATAATAATTAACAAATGAATGAAAATACCAATCGTATATATGCATATTGCATATATATATAACATATCTATACATATGTATGTATGTAGTCAATTAATTATCTGTAATGGATAAATTATAAACAACAAACATTGTTGTATAAATATAAAATTGCATTGATTGCGTGCACTGTGCACACATGAAAATTATGTGTAGAAATAAATGCTAACATTAATAATATTTTTCCTTAATTCCTACGAGTATATATATGTATATGAATAATAAATGTATAGGTATACGATTATAATGCACATAATATTTTAATTATTTATTCATAACTACTTTTTTTTAATATTTATTTTAAATTTTGTTTTATTTCCTTTGTATTTTTGCTTATATATGCTTTCTATATGAAGGCATAAAATATATATTAAATCCTCAATATAATTACATATTTTCAACATACATCCATACATACATATGTACTTAATACTCCTATACTCTATGTGTATTTTATTACCGATATTTTTTTGAATATGAATTGAAATACATACATATGTGAAATACATGAAATATATAAAAATATCTTACAAATCGTGTATATGTATCACGATCATTTATCTTATTTCACTTGAAATGAAATATGAAGAAAATTTTCGAAATTATAGATACGAATTTTTAATGGTTTTTTTTAAGAATATTTTTTATTTTAATTTTATGTATGCTTGTATTGTATATTGTATTTACAATTTTTAGACCAAATTCAGTATATCTGCGCAGGTAGTTGTTTTAATATTTTAGATATAATAAACTATATAGTCAAGTAATTCAGTTTTGTTCTACTATAAAGATGGTATAATTTTATTTAATTATCAATTTTTTAGGTGTTATATCTTAATCCACTTGCGTAATACAGCAATCTCTATAAGGCTCCATGCATGCATTATTAATTACTTCTTATCCTCCATGTACCATTTTCTTCCACAGAATAAAAAATTCTTCTAAGAATTTTTCTTTCAAATACATTCAGTTTACTTTCGTCCTGATTTCTTTAGCGTACATGCGTAGAGGAATGTATAGTCGGTCTTATTATTGATTTATACAGACAAATTTTTGAGGTTCGTATTAATAAATTGAATTTTATTTTATTTTGAATGCCAAAGTAAAATTTTTTGTTATCAGCTTTAATTGTCTCTCTGCTATGTCTATGTTGCAGTCTTTATCTTTTGTAACGATGGATCCTAGATCTATATAGATATAAATATGAAATATATATACACATGCTAAAAATTGAAATTATTTTGTAATATTTATAATTAATTGTGGCTATTATTTAGAAATCATCAATAAATATACGTATGTAATTTTATTTTTAATTATAAATAATAAACTTTTATATAACTATAACATACACACAATCCCATATGCTTACAAAAAGTACACATAAGATTTTCTTATTCATAATGTATATATGCTTAGACAAACATTTAAATATATTTTCATACAATTACAAATATTTATTTTTGTTTTAATTTTTCCTTTTAATGAATTTCGTAATAAACATATTATTTATATATGCACATGAATATTCATATACAACTACATACCTATGAATATTTTATAATATATAATATGTATTTTTATTTTATTTTTTTTTTATATATTGCACTTGAATAAATGCAATTCAAATGATGATTGCAGATATGTGCATACATATTTTTTATTTGTATTTGTGTACATGTGGTCTATAATACATATAATAAATATGCATAATACATATTTACTCGTATATTTATGTACATATACATATAAAAAATGATTCTTAAACATAAGATAATTTTAGCGACAGGCTTGAATTAATTTCTATGTGAACGAACATAAATTCACATTAGGACAACATAAAATTAAGATGACGCCATGATAAGATGGAAAAAGTGCAGAAGCAAAAATTTCTTTATTGCTTTATGTCACAATCGCATCAGATGACAACAGATATTTTTACTACGTTATCGTTATATATGTATATATTTTTATAGGTATACTATATTTATACATATACATCTGTATACGCGTATATAAATATAAATGCCCACCTAACATACATATATACATATATAGATTATTGTTACTTCTGAAAGTGTCTGAAATAAATATAGTATTTATGCAAATGTTAACGTTTATAAGTACAAAATCAAACATAAGTATATATAAAATTTTTAATTTAGTATACTACAAAATAAATTCATACATAACTACATATGTATATGTATGCATAACAGTATATTTATATACTTATACATGATGTATGTATACATACTCCAATATGCGAATACATATATCAATATATGCGTCGTATATACGTGTACACTTACATGCAAATACAAAATGTTAAACATAAATTTTGTTAACACTTTTCAGGAATATCTCAATACATACACACATAATTTACATATACATATTTGTATTTATGTACGAATACGCATTTATCATAAACATATACTTGTGAAAATAATGTGAATACGCATACTTCTATATACCTATATAGCACCTATGTACATTTGCATTTTGTTTTGTATAATTTTTCAAAATTTCTTTTTATTTTTAATTTATTCATTTCATTTTATTTTTTTGTTTATTATATTCTGCTACTATGCACTCGTATACTTATGTACTTATGTAAAAATTAATGACAATAAGAGGTGTAAGTGAATTATTCATAATAAAGAAAGTTTTATTCATATTTATTGTTATTTTATATGCATATGCGTATTAAGGTATGCGAATATTTTAAGTTCAGCTAATTAAATTTATTTATATGTATATTGTATATTATATACTTACATACTTACACGTTTCCTCATTACTCGAATGTAATATATAAAATATTCTTATTGCCTATACTAAGTGTAATGATGAAGTAGTTCAGTGTTATATTCCAACGAACTGTTTTAGAACTGTTTTCTCGTGTTTTATTTATTTATTTTTTTTTATTCAAGGTTTACTTATTATTTGTATATACATACTGATACATTTATATTACATAGATGTGTGTGTATAAATTATAATTAATTTAATTATATGTATGAGCACATTTTTACTCGTCGTTTATATAATTAAAATCCATGTAATTTTATGTGTGTATAACGAGTCAAAAAAATAACTCATAAACAAATTTGCATCTTTTATAAATACACGGCATAGGTGTGTGTAGATATGTAAATCACCATTTACCAACACATACATATTTAGAACTTAGGTAATTTCGATAATTACTTAGTAGACATTTTTCAAATCGAAAACAGTATTACCGCAATTAATATGCAAATTATACATATATTTATGATCACATTATATACATATGTATGTACTACATGTGTATATAGCATAAGTGTGAAATAAAACAATTTACATAGAATAATTACTATACATATTTAAGTTCATATACACGCAGCGTGTTGCAAAAGTTAACGGATGATAATCCAAGCTATATATTTTATTGAACTGAAGTTTTATTAAATAATTAATTTTTTTTTTTTCATGAAAATTTTTGGTAAATGTTTACTTTTTAACCCCATTTCAGGAGAGGGTGTAGTGATGGTGGAAGTGATAAAGAATGTAACCATCATCATCAAACAAACAAAAAAAATCAATCGCTTACCCCCCTTAAAAAAGATATACCTTTCTAAGAGTTGTGTATTATGAATAAAAAGTAAATGATTACAGAATAACCTCATCTTCGAGTGTGTAATATAGGGTAAAGTATTATAATATATAATCTGAAAAATTCCTGATGTTTTTGTTTTAAATTTTAATTTGATTTATTAATAAGAAAATTTTTTCAACTACATATTTCATAAGTACAGGTATAAAAATATTGATAAAAAAATTATTCGGTTAAAATTTGATCGTAATTTATACAAGAAGTACACAAACTCCATCATACTTATGTATATTTACATAGTGACTCCAAAAACTGTTCTCGAGTTAAAGCAAAAACAAAACAAATGAGCAAAATATTTAATTTTAATTGACATATATGTCTTTCTTTGACTTACATCAGAGAAATCGTTTTGATCCCTAGCAATTGTACAGGTGACGTTATTTAAAAATAGTGATGCACAAAAATGTTAGTTGCCGGAAAACAGTTTTTTTGCAATACAAAACAATTTAATACGTTAATACTTTTGACCGTGATAGGAATTTTAATAAAAATCAATTCTAAAATAGTGAAAACAGTATTTCGAATACATTTGAACAAAATTTGTATTATTAGACTGTCAAAAAGAGGTACAAGGAATTGAATTTTTTTTTCAAAAATTTTCACAAGGATCCCAAACAACGATGCGAAGATTAATCTTAATGGCAACCATCAAATATACGTCGCAGAGATCAATAGTGTGGTTGAAGACATTTGAGGAATGATGAGACCTTATGAAATATCACAAAATCAAAAAAATTTGATTACAAAGCTTATATAAAGAATATTCATAGGTCCATGTAAACATATATGAATGTATATGTATATGTATTTGGTGGATATCATAGAAAACTATATTAAAAGAAAACCAATCAGTGTGTAATTTCTAATTATTCTCATATGTATTATAAAAAATGAAGAAGATAACTATACTTATACTATACAAATGTAAATAAATGAACTGGAAAAGATTTTAAATACTATATGTAGACTCATATATACGAAAGTTTTTCTTTCCTTATAGAGGTACAGGTACAGCTATATAGGTATACACCTTATAACAGAAAAAAAAGGTAATGATACAATTCTTTATAATTAGTAACTTATATAAACATCCTATATGTTATAACATATTGTTGCTTCATTTTCATTTTTATATGCATTGATTTCATTTTATATCGATGAAATTTTTTTTTTTTTTTGGAAAATTTTATTTCATTATAACAACAGAGAATTGACCGTGTGAATTGAACTTTTGAACAACATTTTTATATTTTAACTTTATGTTATATAGGTTGTATATGCGTGTAGTGTAGTGTATATATATGGATGGTATAATAATTGTACATCTACATTATATGTATATAAATTTTAAGATTAACTATTATATATACATAATATGTATACCTACAATGTATGTATATGTATAGCGTTATAAAGGTATTTTAAAAAATTGTACGTGACATTTCACAAATCTTATTTGCATACGAGACGAAAATAGCGGAAAATAAAAATAAAAATAAAAAAAGTGTATTTATGTGGATTTGTACTGGTATTTATACATAAACATAGTTATATATAATTGTATTGGTATATATACTTTATTGGAATACACATATATATTCATACGCAAATATTTATCATTCTATACAAGAAAATAAAAACAATTTCATCAGAATATACCAAAATCAATTTTCATTTAAATTCAATCTACACAAAGGATTTTATATATTATAACTATAAGAATAATGAAAAATACAAAATAAAACCAACAAAAAAAAAACTACGAATCGTCTGCATCTTCAAATTCTATAGACATTCGCATTACATGCCTTTACTTGATTTTCCTTTTTTTTTTATAGAACATACTTATCTGTGTTTGTGTATGTGTATGTTTTGCTTATGTTATTATACTGTTGCATATATATGTATATTCTGTGTTTTATTTTTGTTGCATCGTATGTACATCAGATATTATATGAATATGTGTACATATACATATAATGTATTATATAGTATGTATATTTTTTTTTAATTTTTTTTTTTTTGTCTTTAACTCGTTTAGTTTTGTTTTTATATTTATGTATTTATGTATACGTATACATATACACACTTGTTCATTTTCAGATTCGATTTTATTTGTATGTCTTCACTTAATTACCAGAACATGAAAACACTGTCAAATGCAACACTGATCAAGAACATATTAGAGTGCGAACGAAGACACGTATCATCTCATTAGGTACGAAAACATGCCCTTAAGGATTGGTATAAAAAGTTACAAGACTCCATTTTGTGAAAACTTGGCTTAATTTTTTTTTTGTTTTTGTTTTATTTTTCCTTTTATATATTTTTAGCACTTAAATATATGTATATAAATTGTACACCCATATATGTATATCCTATACATACTGTGTGCTACTTTAATTCATTGTTGTCGTTTTTTTTATTTTTTCTTTGACTTGTTTCCTATATTATTATATCTTTTCATGCATCACATGTAATATGCCTGTTACTTAAAGCTTGTAATAAACATACTTTTATCACATAAGTGAATACACAAAAGAAAGCAATAATGGCTGATGATGACTTGTTAAAGACTTGCTTATTCGAAAACACGTTATATGTGTAAACATATGTGTATATTTTTAATAAAAAAAAATCCATATATATACTATATGTAACCATATATAGAATCACATATGTATGTACCTATGTAATTTTTATTTTATTTTTTGAAAAATATATTCTCCTGAAAATGTTTTTCGTTCTTCTAAAATTCTTTTAAATTAAAATATTCTATATACGATATTATGTGCCCTGTATATACGAGTATATGCCGCAGAAAGTTGGTAGCATTTTTCTTCTTATATATCTATCTACATATACCTACTCGTATTTAGTTTTTCTCGATATAATTATACAAAAAAAAAAAACTTTTCGATGCATTTTTTTTATTATTTTTAATTTTTTTTATACGTATATATGTGTATATGTACATCATCTGCACATTTTTAATACTTTTAATATATTTGTAGGTACTCAATTACATACATGTGTATATGTACGTATATGCCTTTGTGTATATTTTTATTTCATTTTTTTTTTCAAATTTCAAATTTAATTTATTTTATTTTTCTGGTCTCGATAATTAACAGTCAATGTTCAAATCATTGGTATGTATAATCATAGCTATATATATTTATGTATATAATTGTATAGGGTTGTAGTATAAATGTTCATATAAGTATGTTCATATAAGTATAAGTATAAGCAAAATTTTTTGAATTTTTTTAACAAATTTTTTTTTTGTTTTCATGTTTTGAAATGTAATTATATACCATAAGTGCATCTTTTATAATTTAAACATTTTTTTTTCAAATTCTTTTAATTTTATTTTTTAATTATTTTATAAATATACATACATATTTGAATTTGTCTTTTATATATACATTTAGGGTCGTATTCATCAACCAAGATTATCTTCTTAGCACGGTTATAATTTCATCTTATTCATCAACCTATACCAGATAAAATTTATTTTCGAAGTGTCGAACATGTCAACTGATTACGAAAAGTAAGTGTTTTTATACATCAAAATGAAAAAATAGATTATGTGATATGATGATATTATACATGTTGGTGCTGTGCTGTTGCTGTTAATAACAAGGTTGTGTTTAAACGATATTTATATAGTATACCACTTCCAGGTTGTCTTAAAATATCCGAATAGAGTGTATAATCGAGGTTGATGAATACACTTTATCTCAGATAAAAGCTAATTTTGCGGTTGGTTAATACGACCCTTAGCATAGAGTAGGGAATATTAATATATGTTTAAGCACCTAATATGAAGTTTGGAAGTATAGGTGGCGAGTACACATAATATATAAATATTGTAATTATTAAAACAATATAAAAATGATTCTTGATTAATGTACATAATGTCACGTACGTGTATTATACATTATGCTAACATATTTGAGAGAATTACATTATTATGTATACAATTTTGCACCATTTATTATATTGTAATATACATACTAAACATAATATATACAAGCGAATATAGGTACGCGTCGTAAACGATCTGAAAATGAAACTGAAATAAAATGAAAATTGTTATACTTTTATAAAAATTTTGTTATAATTGCTTTACTCATTAAGAATGTGAAAATTAATTATTTTTCGGCTTATTGTATTTTTTCTTTTTTCATTTTTTGCTGGAATAATATACGCATTATTTATTATATGCTCCTTTTGAATTATATGCATACTGCTTTTTTTCTTGATATTTTTATTACATAATAATATAGATAGGTATACGTATGAATTCTCATTCAAATGTAGGTACACATATATGTACATCCTACGTATTATACAATCATATTAATATATTCTTCACTCATAATTATTATACAAAATTATACGTTTCATATACATATAAGTACATATTTTGAAATAAATCTATTACCATATGAATTAAATTTTATGATACTATTTAAAAACAAAAAAAAATTTGTTCTTACAAATAGTAATATGTACATGCATTAGCATTTATGTGCACTCGTCGCATTAATATGCGCTCATATAATATATATTATGTACAGTATACTTCTTATATTATAACCCATACATATGTATGTATATATTAACAAACACTTATTTATAAAAATATACGTGCGTATAATATAGTAATTCATATACATGCGAGTGTGTATATTTATGTAATACTTGTTTATAATGGGTGCCCCAAGATTAACGTAACATTTGATTAAAACACAGTTTTTTTTTCTTTAAATATTGTTATTTTTTTTACACGGGATATGTTTATGTACTAATATGGAATAACATATTGGGAAAATGGCCTCCAAGGTTCTGCTAGCACATATACGCACTCTTTTGTCGAAATTTTCCATGATCATTTTGCATAAATTTATGGCTGAATTTCGTCGACTTTTAATGTTGTGGGCTTATTGGCATTTAATAGACCATTTGACTTTGAATAACCCCATAAAAAAAATCCAATGGTGTTAAATTCCAGGATATAGTGGGCAATTCTTATCACAGAAACGAAAGAGTACACGGCCAGGAAATGTCTGATATGAATGTGTCATGTGATATGTTTGAGTTCTTTTACGAGCTGTATGGCATGTGGCATCGTTTTGTTGAAACCACATGTCATCCACATCAATATCATCCAATTTAGGTAGGAAAAAATTTGTGTTATCATGTCTGGATTTCACCAACATTATCATGTACTGCTTCGATATCGACATTTGAACGGGTCTTGTTTTGTTTCGCATCACCAATTGATCCAGTCTACCTGCATTTTTCAATTACTCTCTTCACAGTTGATGAAGTTAAATCACACTATTCCAATCATATATTGTACGAAATTTTCGAACTATTGTCACCACCAAACTTTCATTATTTTTGATTTTTGAAATATTGTTCAACAATAAAAACACTTTGCTCTATTGTGTGTAATGCTGCATTTTTACTAGTCCCAAACTAACAGCTGTCAAATGGATTTTTTTAATAAGATTGTCAATACTTTACTGCACGAATGGTGGCAAATTCAAATCTTGCGTTCATTTTGGGACACCTTTTATATATTTTACTAACGCGACGCTTAGATATTAATATACTCAAAGATATATGGAATTTTAGCATATAAAATATATAAGCTAAAGCCGCATGTTTGAAAAATAACCGAAATATGCATTAACAACATTTGTTGATGAAGCATATAAAAGAATGCATTTATATATGAATTGCATTGCATTGATACATGTAGCTCCTATATATACGAGTACTTACCACCTTAAATATATTCTCGTAACCACAAATGTCTTTCAATTATATTAATCTGCCTGCATATTATATATTATGTATGTATTATATAATAAAATCCTTGAATAATCCTCGTTAAGTGCTTAATTTTTTGTTTTAATAAGACTACAATTTTGCGCAAAGTATAAGTATGTATATTTTAAAAAATTTTTGTTTTTTGATTTTTAAGTACCTAATATATGTACATATGTATATAGAATATAATGTATAAAAAATGCCTATAATAGATACAAACAAATATAAGTATATTCCTATATAATATCATCGCATTTCAACTTCAAGTATTTCAATTTCAAAATATAAGGTATTAAAATTTATTTTTATAAAAGTATATGAGTATATAATATACATGATTATCGCGCGGTATTTACGATGTTTTCACAATTAATAAAAGTATATGTATATATATATGTATATGCATGTTTGTATATAAATATAGCACTATGGTATAATCATCATCACCATCATCATTATCATCATCATCATCGTCATTAGTAAAGTTTGCATTTTAAAGAAATAAATATTACAGAACTTTTTGAACAACTTTGTTCACTTACCATTAGTGGAAAAAACATGTTTGATTACATTTAATATGAGTATATGTGTATCATTATTTTATTTTTTTATTTTCTTTTAATTTTTATTTTTTGTTTTCCCTTTAACTTTTAAAATGAATCTGAATGGCAAAAATTTCTAATATACATATGTGTAGAAGAATCATATAATATATAACAATAATCTAATCATATACACATATGTATGTATATATAAATGTACTCGTTGTTCATATATGTAAAGTACTTTTATTTCGTTAAAAATAAATCCTCTTAAAAAATTTCAAACAGTAATTTTTTATATTAACAATAAATTTTCTTTACGAAAAGTTAGATGATGAACAAAAACAAAAAAAAAAAACAAAAAAAAGAATTATGATCATAGAAACCAAAAGAATTAAAAATATTTATATGGTAATGTAATTATATACGCGCATATAATATGAATATAAATATATACATTAAGAGAGCGTTCCAAAACCTTAATATATAGTTAACTTTGCAATAATATATAAAGTAATGTATATTTGAATGAAATCGTTGTGAGTAAATATGGTTATACTCTATAGTTATAGTTTTAATGTTATTCTTCATTTGAAATTCATTATTCTAAAATCAAAATTAACTAATACAAGTATTTATAGTCGTAACTCGTAAATAATTAAATAAAATAATAAAATTGAATGATGATGATAAATAAAATGTTCTCTATTTTATAATGTTACATACTCAACATATACTACATATATACATACAGTACATACATACATGTGAATGTAAAGTATATGTACATGCATTAAAGTCAAGTTTTTAACATTCTAATTGATAAATTAAATTTGATAGTACACCTGATATACCGAGTATGTACATATGTATATGATTTTGAAACGAATACGCATTTCACTCATACACTCTATATTCAAATTTTTCATTATGTATACTCGTACCTATATATATATATGTATAGGTACTTACAATAATCAGTATAAATATATTATAAACATGAAGAAATCATTGCATATATTACCCTATGGATATAAGAATAAAAATGTAAACATAAAATAAATTAAATATAAAATAACAGAATTAATAATATATATAATGTATATATATAATATAGGTATATAATAATACAATACAATTAAATTAACAATTACAATTTAAGCTATCAAACGAATAAATTTCATACATATATCGCAATTACATTTTCATTTATTATTATTATATGGGTTGCGCATTAAATGCATTTGTTTATATCCACATTTATGTATGCTGCTATGTTATGTTGTGGATATATTTATGTACATATATGTATATGTATATAGGTATACATTATAAATGTGAAATGTATTATACAGATTGGAAGAGTTCATTAAATTTGCATATGAAAGCAATTTGAAGAATAAACAAACGATTACATGTTGTTTTTTATTGTTGTATTTATGTATTTCATTCGGATTATTTATATTATAATTTGTAAACTATACACATACATATCTGTTATATATTCATTTTATGTATTATGTATAGAATGTTTAGGATATTATAATATGCATACACTATAATACACAAACATGCATTGTATTATATATATACCATCATCATCATCTACTAAATATTATATACCTTCTCTACTATAAGAGCTATACATATATGTATATAAGAAGTTAAGAATAATATTATAAAAACTCAATAGAATTTATATACATACATATGTAGACATATATTTACGTGCATATTTTACGAGTACAACATTACTACAAGTTGAATATTATTGAATATTTATATATACAAATGAATAAGTTTATTGGAATTGTATAATAGTATAACATTTTGTACTCGCATGTACCTACACACATTATAGAATACCTTACATATATAATATTTGAGTGCATGTGATTTTAAATTGCATATTATATACTCTGTGCTGTGCAATGCAACATTGAGCAAAGTATATAATTTACATGATTTTACACATATTCATATATGCACATCAACATAAATATGAATATGTTTATACATTTTTGCATAAAATGTTAAAAATAAAAATAAAAATAAAACACTAAACTCTAATTGAAAATCAAAAAACTAACTTTAAATAATTTCAATGCGTAATTGTAATAATAAAGATTTGAATTCGCATTCTAAGAAATAAAAAATATTGGGTATTAAAAATTAATGAAAATTTATGTTCACATATTTAAATGAGTGTATGCATTCGAATATATATACATATATATATAAATGCCTACAAACACACATAAATGCAAAAATCTTTATAAAAATTCAAATTAAAATGAACTAGAAATGAATTTATTTTGGTGATTGAGCTAATATAGCGCGATTGAAGAATATGTTAATGTTTGTTATAATCAATAATCATACATACATACTATACTGTCCAGTCAATAACCTCTATCTTACTATTTATTAGAACAGGAGTACAGAAATGCGCAAAATAATTAATATTATATTTATATTATTATTATGTTTTGAGTGTTATTATGTGAGGGCATATATACATTTATTAGTTTTAGCTGATATTTTTTTGGGAATCATATTGAAATTTTGTTTTATTTGTTTATTATTTTACCTCTTATATTATTAATATTATTATTTTTAAATATGTAATTTCAATAATATGTAATACAAAAATTAAAGAAATCATTGAGCACTGAGTGTTTGGGTTTTTGTTACCAAAAATATGCATAATTTTTAAAATTATTTGTAACATTTCTACTTCACAAATTACTTTTCAATCACACACTGATTATTATCATACAATACCGATCGTATACATACAAAGAAACACTCTTCTTCAGTTGGAAATATTGCATCATTACTTGTGACGTTATTTAGCCATATGCTTTGGTAACGTCATAATAATATTTGATTGCAAATGATGATGTCATGATTTGATTGTCATATGTCATATTGTCATATATGTACATATGTATATATTTATTGAATGTATGTAATATGATACAAATTACAAAAAAAATAAATAAGTTATATGGTGACAGACTTTATAACAATACACGCATGCGTACTTCAACAGCTCTATATGGTATATGTTATGCTATGTTATATAATATTTGTATGATTTTTTAGTAATATGTACATATAGTACCAATTTATGAATGCTAATTGTTGATATTATTTGCAGGAAAAACGAATAATCAAATTTTCATACAAAACATAAAGAATTGGCATTTTGAAAATTATGATCTCCTATTCCATTCTGCAACATTTAGAACATGTTTGAACATGTTTAATCAATCCTCGTAATCAACATTGTATCTAAACAATTTTCATTTATTTTCAGTATAAGTTTTTCTTTATTTAAAGAAAAGTTTTTTATGATTTATGTTAGTCCCGTGTGTGGTACAATTTTAAATATGTAAGAATAACTTCTTATTAGTTTTCGAGCTAAATAACAAATCAATATCGATACATTTTAGAACTAAGTCATGCCAATATCGAAACATATATCCATATATAATTCTCATACTGCTAAAACTGTTGATCATAGCGAACAAACGTAAGGTAAGGTAAGACCGAATTTGGTAGCTGCAAACATGAATCACCCACTACTTCTAAAAGGTCTTTCTATTTTCCATTTTGCTACAATGTATTATGAGTATCTGATACCTGACCTTAAATTATTACAAAGTAGTAGATGGCAGTAGTATTTAGTACTTTTCTTTCAAGGTTAATAAAATTCAAGCATTGTAGCTAAAACTTTTTCTTTGAATGCATTGTAAGCTATGATCGAATGCTTTTAGATATGTACAAAAATTCACTCTTCTATTCCCGTTTCGAATTATGACGTCATAATTTATTTTTTTTTTTTCATTTTAAAATGCTTGCATAAATGTTT
Organism: Villa cingulata; assembly: GCA_951394055.1. Lineage (NCBI taxonomy): Eukaryota > Metazoa > Arthropoda > Insecta > Diptera > Bombyliidae > Villa > Villa cingulata. The sequence continues at coordinate 716,989 of OX596017.1, read as the reverse complement.
GTTTGTGTAATGTTACATATATATGCAACACAATATAAATACGAAAATAAATGTGTATATTATGTACACACTTTAATAATATACGCATGCGTACATTATTGGATCTTCTTATATAATATACATTTATGTAGGTATATCTATACGATATATCAAATATGATACATATATGTAGTTTGCAAGAAATTTTAGCGGAAAAAAGCATAAGCTAATTTTTTTATAAATTATAAAATATTGGCATTTTGAAAATTATGATCTCCTATTCCATTCAGCAAAATTTAGAACATGTTTGAACATGTTCGCAGTGCAAAATACTCCTATCCATTGTATCGGTACATTTTAGAACTCAGTCACAGTAACATCGAAACATTTATCCGCAAAAATTTTTTTAGACACTCAGTCTTCTCTTCGCTTCAGTTTTCGCTAAATTATAGTATATAGCATATTACCATGCGTTCGGTAATGTCAATTGCATAGCAGATGACAAATGTCGAAAGTTCGGTAATGCAGATTGCAAAGATCATACGTTCGGTAAAATCGATAGAATCAAATTTTTGATAAAAACCATGCAGATAACGCAGGTGATAATTATATGCTGCAATCTGCAAACATCAACGTGTCTAGGTTATGTAGAAAGTAAAAAAACTAATTGAAAACAAAGATTTTGTTTTGTTTTGTTCTGTTTAATAGTTTTGCTCGTTATTATCTCACATTTTGCATTAATCATAATTTATATAAATTTATATAAATTCACTTTCTCCATTATTTCACTTTAATTTAAAAATCACTCCAATTTATATTTATTTTTTCAATCCGTTTTTTAATGTCAACTGCGCAGACTGCATGTTTGATCACACAAAAATCAAGTGTCTTTTGACATTAGTCAAATCAATCATTCAATCCATCAATTGATGATATTTTCGACATTACCGAACGCATGGTTATTCAGACTCACTATAGGTACATCATATTTGATTTGATTCGGAATTTTGCGTTCAATAATTTCTCATAAATTTTTTTTTGAATGACAACACTTCTAATGCTTCTATTTTCTATATCTGCCTTATGAATTCCTTTGTAATAAATTACATTAAATATGCGTATTATGTGGTATTATATACATTATATTCATAAATTTCAAATGTTTTCATTGTTTATGGTGATAAAATATTTAATAATAGCACACTCTAATATAACAATCACATTTATTTTTTATGCATTTATTATATATGTATACAAAACTAATTTTATTGTAGGTATGTATATATGTATGTATGTATGCCTACAAACATAAACCAAAAATGGAATGCCTAATAATATACGGAACGCTTATGATTGATCAGAAAAGGTTTAAGAAAAAAAATAAAAAAAAAAAATAAATAAAAGTAATTTTGAAATTTAATTATGTGCATTATAGTGTAGATATCTTCACATATACAATATACATTTATACTCAGATGCAGATACCTAATAAGAAATTAAAAAATGACGCGCATATACAAATATATGTATGTATATAACGATATGATCGTGATACTGAATTTTAGATGTTATTACCAATGATTTTATTAGAAAGTATAAAAACATAAAAGATCACTTTACTTAAATGTATGCTGTAAAATCAAAAAATCAAAACAATAATAACAACAGCGACAGCAGCAACAACTTATATAAGATGAACGACCAAAAACGAGAACAAGCCAGAAATTTAAAACCAAAAAAAAGACAAAAAAATAAAAATTAAAAAAAAAATAAAAAAAAACGAAAATTTTTTAGTATCATCATCATCATTTTAACCGTCAAAAGTTAAAAAAGGATTCAAAATAATGATAAAATTCTCGAATGATGAAACGAGATGCTAAAAGATCAACGTGTGTGGTCCTTATAATGCTCGGCCCTTTAAATGTACAATGTCTACACCGCAATATATAGTATGCATTTAACCATTTAACTTGACCATTTAAATTACCTTATAATATAATCTAAATGATGTTTTGACTGCCTCCGGATGTAAATCCCAATATCCCATCATCGTGATCATCATCATCATCATCATCATCATCGTCAGCAAACATAACTAATATCACAGTTAAGAGTTATATCGCACATTATACTTTAACTGTTGAACATGTACATTTGTTCATATATCCTATATATAAAGCTAACGTATATACATACATATAATCGTATGTTATTATTTACAAACTTATAATATACTTGCTTATAGTGTACCACATAAAATTTATAGTACGTATATGAAAGTATGTACATATATTCATTCAGGTATTATAGATATACCTATATAATTCATAGGTCCTACTGACTCTTATCCACCTCTTTATCGCACCGTTTATTTTGATCACCTAATCTTTATTCACTTTATTTTCGATATTACAGGTACTTATAAAGAATCTCATAAAATACATATTCACATTACATATATATATACATATTTACATATAAGTACATGTTCGTATATAAATGTAGACGTATTGTAATATATTTTATAAGCCTGTAATACTTGTACTTGATTACTGTGATCTGTGATGTATTATACATATGCATGTTTACGCGTACATATATCGTATATCTACTATACATAATGTGTATAGAATCTTTTCAATGTAAAAATATGTACAGATTTATGGAGACATTAAAATCAATGATTTCTAAAGTTAATACGATCTCTGTATATACATATATTCGTACTACTGATGAATGTTTATATGCATATTGTATATGCATAATGTATCTATGAATGCAAAAAAATTATCTGTACAGAAAATTTCGAAAATTCAATGTTGATGATATTCGTTGTGTTGCGTTTGGTTGCGTATACGAGTATAAGTACATAATTACATATAAAAAAATGTTAAGTTACGATCGGTGTATAATGTTACAAAAATATTTAATATTTCAATATACATTATGTACACGAGTGTATAACCCATATAGAACATAATCACGAGTGTACAATATAATAATATAAAAAATTGAGCAGACAAATAAATTAATTTTTTTTTTTTTGTATATTTCTTTTAATTATTTAGTTGCATAATTTACTTAAGGTATAGGTACTTTTACACTATTATATTGTCGTACGCACATTATAAATTACTATAAAGAGCCAGCTTCGCTAATGTGTGACTCATATACAAGTCAAGTCGAATATCAAGTTCACTAACAAAATTTTTCATTGTCCGTATAGCGTACAGTTCTATTTTCCTTAAGTTATACACACACTGTATCGATACATACATTTATTGTTTTTGTGCGTTTATGTCATTTGACATTTGCGTATGGTGCGTGCGATGGCATGTTTAAAGCTGAAATTAATATTCAACCTTGGATAAGGATCCTTATCTGTGATACAATGTAATGATTTCTAATATGACAATATAACGTAAATAACAATTAACAATATTTTGCACAATAGCGAAAATCAAAATCTTTTTGACTCCATCTCAAACATAATTTTATAATGATTATAGTTGACTTTTTATCAATTGATAATATGTGTAGAGTAGAGTGTAGGTCCATTTATAATAGTACAAAAATACCTTAGGATATTTCTATAATCATTTTTTGATTAAAAAAATAAATATATAGATTCATTTTACTTGCAATTCAAATAAAATAAATTGAAATAAAACAAAGCAATAGAAAAAAAAACAAATTCTTTAATTAGAAATCAAATTCTAGTACCTACCTGTAATTCAAATTTATGTACATATTTGTTTTGTTGAGAAATACAAATATGTAAGTATTACAAAAAAATTTTAAAAATATTCAGAAATGAAATTCTACGAAAATTTCATTCCTGTATAGTATACACTTTTTTGTGTTATTTTCGTTTTTACATTACATATTTCAAATTTTTATAAAATATACACGAAATTTGACTATTTTTTTTTATTTCAATTTTTAATTTGTCTATACATACCAAAATGAATATGTGTGTACGGTACAGTGTATGTTACATCTGAATCTGTGACGAATTTATTTAAATAAAATCCGTAAAATTTAAAAATAAAATTAAGAATATGTATAAAATTAAGAAAATTTTAAACTGACAACCAACACAAAATCAATTTATCTTTTTTTTTCAGACATTACATATATTTATGTATGTACTATGAAGATATATACATATTACGAAAAAAAAATAAATAAATAAATAAATTACCCAGATAAATAATTAAGTATGTGAAAAATAAGCACAACATGAACAGCAACAGCAAAGCAAAACAGAAAAAAAAAACAACAAAATTCATCAACATTTTTCGAAACAAAAAAAGTACGATAAGATATTTTTGTATAAATTGATGCATCCACATATTGGTATCTTTATCCTGTCCCTTTATGTACAAAGTTCAACATATAAGTATGCACATACATAAATATACGAGTATAATATGCATATTTAACGTGTGAGAAAAACTAAAATATAATAAAATGAAATCAGAAACAAAAATCCTTTAAAAAATTATTTTCATTCTTTTTTTTTGTTCTTATTATATTTTATTTTCTATTTTTCCTCTGTCTGTTGTTATTATTGTCTTTTTTTTTATTTTTTATATACAAATACCTGTCAAAATAATGGCATTCACGCCTTAATCGTCGTCATATCATTGTTGAATGAAATAACGAAGGCAAAAAATATTAACTGACTTATTGAATATTTTTTTTTTTATTTTCTTCGTTCCTTTGCATTTTATTCATTTTTTTTTTTTTTATAATTTAATTTTTGAATGCCAAACAAAACGAAAAAAATTTTTTTTTTAAATTTTTAATACAAAAATCAGTCTCCAGACTGACATTTAAGGAAATGCGCATGACACAATTTAAAATCTCCTGCTGATAAAGACAATAAATGTAAGGTGTAAATATTTTGCAAACTTTGTATATGCATACAAAATTTAGATAACTCATATTATATGTATGTTTATGCACATATGCATATGGGTATCGAAAAATTTATATATCTATAACTATACATTATATATATGTATAACAATCCTATATACATTTATACTGTATATATGTATATGGAATAACAAGATGTACATATGTTGTTATAATACCGACACATTGAATTTCAAACAAAGCGTATTATAAAAGAACATAAAAATAACAAATTTTCAATTTACATTGATTCTATCTATTACAGTTAACCGCTATGTCTGTAAACAAATTTAAAATTTTACAAAGGATAATGCTAAAAGAAAAAAAATTTTTTTTTTTTTTGTATGAAAAAAAAAGTAATAATAATAGAACAAACATTAGGGCACGCGAACAAATTTTTTTAGAATTTAATTACCCATTTTATGCGAGTGTATAGTTAGGTACATATTATATATATATATATGTGTGTATCATATGCATGAGTTTTTGTACACAATATAGGTATATGCGAATTTTAAAATTGTTATGAAATGTCATGGTAGAAATAAATTTAACTATTCTACATACATCCGCATATATTTCGAATATGATGAAAATGAATATACATATATAGTATAGGTAAGTAATTCATCTCAATAATACAGATACAGACACATATATGTACATATAGGCGCATATATCAATAGTTGGATATTATATACGTATACGTATACGTATATATAATGTATGTATGTAGTTAAAAATACAAAACAAAATCATAAAAAAATTTTTCTTTGAGATAAAATTTGAAGGACATAACATTATACATTATACACCAATTTAATATACGGATATACACTTTATATGTACATATGTGTGTATGAGTGTATACACATAATATAAAACATACTTTCAAAGTAATTCATATTGTACTGAATACTCATATCCACCTATATGCACAATATATACATACAAATTATATACGGTTTGTTGAAGATCATAAATTTTAGATTTTCTTCGCTTTCATTATTATTTTGTAACCGCAAAAATGAAAATGTCATTTTCTTCTACGATCACAACATGAGTTGAGTTTTGTATGATATTTTTCTTTGATCCTTTTATTTTTGTCAAATTTTTATCAGATACAAATTGTACAAATATAAATATATATATTTGTGTGCATTTAACTCATTATTATTTGTATTGGTAGATATGTATGAACACGGACTTGGACTGGTATATACTATGGCACATCATTGAATTCGCACAGGTACAATTTTTTATATGTGACACTTATTTTTTTATTTTTTTTTTTTGTCTCATTTATTTTTGTCCAAAATATTTTTATGTATGCATCACAATTATAAAAGATATGTATGTTCCCTACTGTGTTTTTAACGAGATAACAGCAAAGTTTTATTTTTGAAAATTTTTGTATAAAATAATCATTTAAGATTTAAGTATGAATATACATATGCGCATATATATTTACAAGACTATGTACATATATAGGAAAATAAATACATATGTATCGTGTTAATATATGTACTATATATCACCTGTGAAATAATTATTTAATGGTATAGAGGTAAGGTATGTGTACATAGTATGCCCATGAAAAGAAATTGTAATTGTAAAAAGTATCTGAAAATTTCAAATTTGCAATTGCATTGAGAAAAAATATAATTTTTAAACAGGTATACACATATATTTGTGTGTGTACATGCGTGTATGACCGTATTTCCTGTTGCAATTGTCTAATATATTTTTTTACATTTTATTATATATACCTTATTAGTATTGTACAGTTTTTCTATCTTTTCCATATACAAATTTGATATTTCTATATTTGAATGCGAATTAAAATTAATTTTTATCAAATAATTTCGTTCTAAAAAAAATAAATTTTACGATAAAAACAGTGTATGTTATGCAATTCATTGAAAAATTTAAGCATAAATGAATTTTAAAGGATTTTATTACATGTACATCGAAATGAGATATCAAAAACTCTATACATTCTTTCAAATGCATTAAAATTAGTTTGTTGTTATATACATTTTTAAAGCTCAATTGAATAGACATTAAATGAATGTATCGGTATATCATTCGAATAAGAGCAAAATGTACACATCTAATATGTCTTCTTCTTTCATAGCACTACATATCTTATATATAGGTAAAACAAATTTTTTTTAGAAATACTCAAATTTCTCTTATTAATTTCATATATTCTGGTGTAAACGCACAGCAAAAATCGATAAGATGAAAGATGAAAGGTTAAAACAAGTCAAGTAAAGCTAAAATTGTTAAGATGAAATTATCATATTATGCATAGATAAAGTATTTTTAATTAAAATTTTCATCAATTGCATTTTTTACAACTGAAAAAATATTCTTTCCATGCTACATGCATGTATATCACTCACAAGCATACTATATACAATACGAACATGAAAATATGTATATGTACTTATAGACAATAATTAAAAATCATATATAAATACAAAAATTAAATATAGCTATTGAATTATACAATTTTTAACCTCTGTACATAATAAAAAATTGACCTCACTACCAATATCATATTATTATTATAAATATTGTTATGTATTTGTACGTATATACATTATACATATTTACATATGAGCATAGGTTAAAGATTAGAAAAAAGAAAAAATATTGGATAATTGTAAAAATAATAAAAATACAATACAGATACACACACATCACATTGTAGTTATAATGTATAGTCGTTTAGTTTTACAATCAATAACAATAATAATTATGTATTATTAACTATATTTACAAGGTAGTATATCGACAGAAGCGCATGTATATTCAAAAAGATATGATATTTGTTTATTCTTTAAAAAAAGGTAAATTGAGAAACAACTTGTAAATTTTGTCTATATACGAGTATTAGCTTTGGATATAAGGTTTTAAATAAAAATACAAAGTTCATTATGAAAATATATTAATTTTAGAACAAATTATATACCTGAGTATTACAAATCTATTATGCCTTTTAGTTATTTGCACAATAATGTGCATATAAGTGTATTTATTTTTATATACATATATACATAATACATATAATAAATATGTTAATAAATAAGTATTAATAAATAATGTTTTCACTTTTTTTTTGTGAAAGGAATAGCATAGGTATATACACGAAATTATGATTTAACACAGAATAATACAAATACAACTAAAAATTTGAATAGATACTTAGAAGAATGTATACATTTGGTACCTAATTTCTCATATATTAGTGGCGGTCTATGCCTTTATTTCGTGGATAGATTCAAGTATCACTGTTGTGTGCCGTTTTGATATACCACAAAACTTCCTCCTGGGTGGTGGTTGTTTAGATTCTAGACTATAGCCAGCCCCCACCTTATATCTTTCTGTCTTGTTTAGGTATAGTAGACCAAGCAATCCAAGGGTAAGTTTTCCACAGTTTCTCTATTTTTGAATTATCTCTGTATAGCTTCTGTAGTGTATATTGGAAGGTATAGCTCCCTATCCTGGCCACGTTTTCGCCCACAGTAATACCACTTTTGCGTTTTGTTCCTGCTGTATTCCGGCTAAGTTTCTTTTGCTATGAAGCAGATTGACAAATTTCCTCATCTGTTATTTGCTACCGATAGATATAGTGCTGCCAGATTTCTCTCTTTACACTACTTACAGGGATGTTTGTCGGTTCCGTTAGTGCTTGGTCCAGAGACGATCATTATTTTGCTATGGAATCAGCCTTCTCGTTCCCCTCTATATTACTTACTTTATATATGTATAAGTATTCATGAGATATCGCATATAGTATCAGTATAAATATATATATTTTATTCGTATGTATTTAAATTGACAAAAGGTTATACACGTAACATGTAACAAGTACATATCTATATACAAAAAATATGATTCAATAAGTAATTACTTATTTCACACAACTTAACTTTAAATATTATTATCTGTACATACATTTTGTCTGTATATACATAATATATCCTGTCGCTATATCTTTGAGTATACCATAAGTAGTGTATTGTATATGAATCTATGTACCTTTCAATGTGTTTTTCTACAGTCTCAGTTCTATAAAAAATATTGAATAAATTTTATACTATTTTCACATTATATGTATGTATCCCTATAATATACCCATTTTTTCTTCTCATATACGTATATACATATTGTATTTATGTACAGTTCATTTTCGAAATATACATATATATGTACATATATAATATAAAAGAAAATAAAAAACAAAATAATGTTAAAAATTAAGGACATTTTATATGCTAATATCTAATATCATAATATATAAGTAGTATATAAAATAATAAAACTTGTAGAATATATAAAGCTAAAATTCTGAAAAAAAATAAATAAAAATTACAAACTCGCATACACTTATACCTATATGTATGTACATACTTATCATAAGTTCTTAGAAAAAGAAAAATTCTTTTCTATTGGGGGAAAGGTTTATTCTTTACTTTGATATCATATACCAACCTATACATATAGATACATACTCTCAAATATATATATACACATGTACTTACACAAATTAATTATGTATTCATGTACTAATATACTTCAATATACATATACGTGATAGTCGTGTATATATAGATATTATATATTAAATATGTTGAAATTCACTTCCATGAAATAAAATATCCTATATTGAAATCTTTTAAATTGGTTTCAACACGTTTTCCATTTTATATATACCGACAAAACAACTAAGCGCCAAATTGCTTATACAATAATTTCTCGTTTCATTTATAAAAAAAAAAATATAAAAATATAAATATACCTATCTATCTATTCTTCATATACATATGATGAGAGTTCTCTTTACCAAAAGACAGAAGATATAAGTACTATTACTGACCGTGCAGAACTATTCTTTATATGTATGGTATGGTAGAGGTACCTTGTAATTTTATAGGTATATATAGGTACTTTGTAAACGGGTCGGGAGTACATACATATACTATATAAGATTTCGTATCTATTTGCAAGTACATGAATATATCTATAAAAATGTATGTGTATAATGTGATTTGTTATAGTCTTTCATTTTTAATTCGAAATCATAGTTCTACGTTCTACACTCGTTTAATATATATACATATGTATTGATATTTATAATTTATATAAGTCTGAGAGTCCTTTAGTACATCATTAATATACGATGGTATATTATACTTACCAATGTAGATACCTATTCCATGTATGTATATATTTTCAAATAATCATTAATTTGTATTATTTCTGTACATAGAGATACAAAAATTTCAACCATATGTATACGTAAATATGCATAATTTTACACCTTTACATGTTTGCTTTACTTTACTACTATATATGTATATATATCATTCAAAATACCATATCACAACAATATATATGTATATCTATAAATATAACATATACTTGTATATTGAATGGAGAATATATTTGTAAATATGTATATATATACATACATATATGTATTGGTAAATAAGATAATAACTTTATGGTCTAAATGAAAAGAAGAACAAAAACAAAAAAACCTTGCGAGAAAAGTTCCGATGAAGTTTTCGCCGGAAACTTTAAATTTACGATATATAAAGTGTGCAAATTGCTATTATAACTGAAAACAAAAAAATAACAATATTATTTATCTCTTTTTTTTTATTTTATTCTATTTTGATTTTCATTTTTGTATGTATATAGATGATAGGAAAAATAATATATAAGATGGATAGGTATACATGTATTAAAATGTATTAGAAGAACTCTAGTCTGCCATAGAGATAATATAATTTTATTATACTATACAGTAATTTCCATATATGTAGATATATATGTTTAGATGCATGAAAATTTTATATCTTTTAATACATTTATATATGTACATATACTTATACATATCAATATACTGAACTTATTTTGCTACTGAATTTCCATATATATACCATTTGCATACATAAATATGAATATACATTTCCAAACATATGCAAAATACATGTGGATTTCAATATACATATAAGTATGCTTCATTATATCTGTGATTATATTGTGATATACATATGTTTTGAATATATATTGCATTTACTACCATATGAGGAGCTACTTTTCAAAAGGCGACATGTCCATGTTGGTCCATTTTGAGTTATAGTTATACAGGATTATGTTAAGGAAGCGCATATGTGCACAAATCTAATTAATTAGTTTTCTGGAAATGATACTACTCAAATTACTTGTAGTTTTTTTTTTACAGCAGTTTTTTTCACTTTTTCTCAAAATCACATAAATGTGACATGTCACTTTTTAATAAAAAGTAGCTCCTCATATACTTATGTATATATTTTAATAATTTAAAAAGAAAAATAAACTTAAATAATTTCTTGCATATATCTATATATATTTTGCTTTAAATCTAAATTCTAAACTAATTACATATATATACAACCTTCACACATCATTTATTATACACATATATATATATATATATATATATATATATATGTATACCGTAAGTCCTATTTACATCTAATACTCGTATATAATATGTATAATGTATATAAAATATTAATACGAATGTTGAATATGTGTATCTATACATTTTTGTACCTTTCGTATTTACCATATAATATAAAATATTTCTGTTAATAAATACACATATATGTATATCTTTATATATTATATTTATGTACATTATTATTTTTCATATCTCTTTTCAACCGTATACTACGTACTTATCTTATATTAAATTACATATATACAATCATTATAATATATCAGTATCAATACACAGTATAAGTATATAGTTAACGTTTTCCTGAAAGCGTGCCTTATCAATTTTTCCTATTTAGCACAAAATTTTCCACCATATGTACATACGAGTATATGTATAGGTAGGTAGGTATATACCTTTACCTACAAATATATAATTACATGAAAGTCGAAAATGAATACTATGTTTACAGATAGTCATAAAATATTTTATACACATAAATGTACATTGTACGTGCATAAAAGCAATATATATATATCATAGTATATAAGGTTAAATATGTAGATGTAATGTACTATAGTTAGTATTTTATTATACCAAAGAATATACACCTAGATTCGTATCAAAAATTTACGTACTTTATAGATGCTACATACAATATACTCGTATATACGTGAGCAAACATATACATATTTTTTTTTATTTATTCCGTACGTATACAAGAGAACATACAAATTTTTATTACATGTATATATACATATATTGATACCTTGAAAGTAGTAGTCACAAAGTAACTAATTTAAAAACTTTTGTTTCTGTTTTATAATAATTTATAATAAAGTAAATAAAATGTATGATTTTAGTATTTTAAATATGTACGTATAGATAGAATCTTAGAACAATTTTGTATACATGAATACACATATGTACTGATATACACTGTATATACATCTACATTTTCTACATATATATTGTAAATACATATCATCAAATCTTATAGAATAAATATATAATATAATATATTAAAAATTTATATTTATATATAAGAGTAAAATACACATGTATATTAGTAGTATAGTATATTTAAGTTTGAAAAATTTTATTTAGTTTTCTTTTATATGTATGTATATACAGCTCGGCATACACAAAAATAAAAATTTAATAAATTTATTTTTTTTTTAATTTTTAATTGAATATTTTTATTGTATACGAACGATTTTGTAAATATACGTATAAACATTCTATTCTAAAGAATTCTAAAGAGGGTATACAAACTATTATATACATATCATACATATACTATACACGCTATATGTTCTATATATACGAGTTACGTGTATAATGTCATTATACTTATATAGGTATTGCTAAATTTTATTGATATATTGCATTGTTGTATATACATAGGTTGGTTTATACAAAACACAAATGAACATCTCTTGCGCTAAAAGAAAACAAAACAAAAATTAAAGTAAAAAAAAGTATATAATATTATCAATGATTAGGGGTATTCAGAAATTAAAAACTGCTGCATTTCTTAATACTGTAATACGGTAATACGTTTAAAACTCCATAAATATGCCTGCCTATGCAGCTCTTCTTAAAGTGAAATTGCAAGTACTATAAGTTCTTCAACAAATCTAAGGCAATCACGTATAGTTTTTGTTTTAATAATAAATGTACTTAAGAGTAGCTATAGCACCATATGAAAATTAAACATAAATATATGTATATGTATATATCTACGATTGTATATATTTAAAAGTTAAATAAATGTACGCATATATACGTATATATATAATACATCATGTTCCAAAAGATAATATAATTTTATGTGATAAAAGGCTTTGTGGACATTAGATACATTCGGTTATTTTTAATAATTATTTTGTATTTTTCTTTCTGTTTTTATTTCATTATTTTCAAAGTTAATAATACAGAAGGAAATTTATGTGCGATATAACCGCAATATATTGTTTTTTATCTAGATTTAGAGATATTTTTCAAAATATTTAAGTCCATATATGAACTATTAATTTTTAAATCCGTATATGTGTATCTATAAACAAAATTCGAAATAAGAAAAACACAAAAACTATAAAACAAAATTATTATTTAAAAAAAATTTTTTTTAAATTTATATAGATATTATGTATATCCAATCCAGGTATACATTTATATACGAGTATGTATAAATTAAAAAATGCAGATTATATGCATATATATATACATATTTATATGCGAGCATATAAGTATTTTTTATCATTCACAAGAGGAAATATATGTAAATACATAAATATAGGCAGATACCTTGCATTTTAATAGTGTGGAATTGGAATTAATTAATATACCAGTATATACATTATATATAATTATTTAGTGATAATATGTGATTGATGTTTTATTTATTTTAATTTTATTATATCAAAGGATGTTGTTAAATTATTTATATTAACATATATAAATATTATGTATGTATATATAATCGTATATAAAAATACAAACATGTAAGTATATATATAATTCTGTATATGTATATATGTATAAATGTTAATGCATATATATATAAGAAACGTATACAATTTTAAATATAAACAAAAGCATTTAGAGATAATATGATAGATACATAATACAGCAGTTAAACCGAAACCGAATAATATAAACCTAACTTTTTTTATATAAAAATTTGAAATTTATTTTAAATTATAGGTAAAATGAATTAACAATATAGTCGTACATTAAACATTTATATATAGACAATTTATATATACATATATATAGTATATATAGTATATTTACATTTAAATATATAGTATATTTTAATCATTATATATTATACGTGTGCATATATGTATACATTATAATAGATAAATGTTCTTGTAAAAATATTATAATTTTATATATATGTATTTATGTGTATGTATATGCATGGTCATATAATATAGGCTGGCTATATTCAATATTTTATATTTATGTTCATATAATTCTTTTATATACGTATAAATAAAATAGATTTAAAATGCGTATATATGTATATAGAAATGCATCTATATACGTAAAGATCAAAATTTTAAAGCTAATGCGCGTTAATGCATTTTTATCTATTTACTACACAAATTAAAATTTTTTTCAAATTCTTTCTCCATTTTAAGATATCTTATATATTCGCATATATTACAATACATATACGTATGGGTATATATATACTTATAGATAGTGTATAATATTCGTGTATTATTAGTATTATAAAGTACGCATATATATCGTTTTATTATACATATGTACATGAATTGAAAATATATATTTTATTTTAATAAATTGAAAACACATACGATACATATATTAAGTATATCATACGCATAATGTCTAAGATAAGTATATATGTATCTTTTAAAAATGTAAAAAATTAAAATTATAAGATTATGTATTATATTTTAACGCATAATGCTCTAAAAACTTCGCGCCATGATTATTATTATATATGTATGTATATGTACTTGAAAAATTAAAATGAATCGGAAGATTTTGTATAAGAATATATACATACACGTATAGTTTGATCTGATGCATTTTGTTTTTTTTTTTTAAAAAATTAATTCTTTGAATTATTCAATTATATAATTAACTCTGTAAATTTATTAAGATAATTACAAAATATTGAACTTCATTATACACATTAACATTACTATATATAATGAGCACATATATATAGGCATAGAGAAATAAATACTAATAGAAGTTTTTTTTGTATAAAAATATTTGTTTATTGATATTTATACATTAGGTATATAGTCATTCAGACATTTTCGTATATACTCATTTATTATTGATGACGTCATCATCATAAATCATAGCTAAAGGTAATGCACATAATAATGTAACCAATATTTAGTCCTATTTATTTTAATAAATATTGAAACAATATTGATCTATTGTTCTGTTACTGTTATGATCTGTTGTTAATAAATAAAATAAAAGCAAAAAATCAGATAGAAAATATTATTACAAAACTGCTGTGAATAAATCATGGGACATAATACATAAATATATTTATACAAAAAATAATTAAAATTTGGATGAAAAATTATTGTTTTGGCATTGACATCACAAGATTTTTAACAAAATCATAGAATTTCATTTTCCAAAAAATGACAGCAAATATATTCGATTTGGTTTAAGTCGAAGCATTATTGTGGAGGTGTTTCTATATTATATATCACATAAGGTCCAAATTATATTTTCCCATTTTGTCTGTGGCAGATTGCTAAAATTCGTATATGTATATGCTAATTTGAGATTACGTTTTCTATGTTATTCATAAATGAATATATGTATACTGTTGTCCCATAATTTTTTCACGCCTGTGTATATATTATTATGTATGTATATGAATATACATACCTATACATGTAAGTACTTAAATATAAAATAACGAAAAACGAATTTTGATAATTATATACAAATCTCAATACAAATTTTAAAAAGAATTAGAAAATATAGATATAAGAAAAAAAAAATTATACAAGACCACATTAGTTCTCACGATAATTGAGATTTTCTCACATTTAAATCGATAATGATAGAAAATCAGCAGGAAGTCATTTCACTGTAAACTTTACAATTATATATACATATATATACATATAAGTAATATACACAATAATAAAAAAAAAAAAATAACAACAACAGCAACAACAAAATAAAAATCTAAAGAAAAGGTAAATTTTTCCGCAAAAAATATACCAGATGTATATCTATATACATGCCATGCCATACATTATACATACGACATACGAGTATATTTATATTCAAGAAGAAAGAAAAAAAGCTACTGTAAAAAAAAAAAAACAATCTCGTTAAATTCAATTGCTCAAGTAATTTTTTCCTTTTTGCCTGTAGACTATACGAGTACATCTACCTACATAATTACATATCCATATGTATATCATATATAATGAAATATATATACTTAACTACAAAATTGTACTTCATATTTATACACGTACATAAATAAAAATACTGATATTACATACTAAGTCTCTATAGTATACTCTATAGTTATAGCTATATATATACAATCTAATAGATTTTCATAAGTATATTTACCTCTATTTTGTATAGTACTACGATTATATATAGTTAGTACATATACATATACTTACACTTACACATATACAAATACATAAATATGTATATAAGATTGACATATAAACAATCTAAAACAATATAACAAAAAAAATGTAAACCTACGGAATCAAGAATAAATCAAGTAACTAACGAATTGAAAATTCATTATTAATTTCACGGACAAAAAAAAACAATAAAAATAAAATAAAAAATAAAACTAAAATGACTGCAATACACAGACGTGTGAAAATTTTTTGAAAGACCACGGAAATTTACATTAACTGGATCGTTATATCATTGTTATATGCCATATTGAAATATTGTAGACTGACATTTATATTAGTATATTAATGCTTTTCATATAATACTCTCGTTGTACATGTACAATTTTTTTTATTGTTTTTTCTTTTAGTCTATCTCTTCCAATAATAATTCTATACAATATACTTTTTGCATGAAAGATAAATAATCATCATAATTTTGTTCATTTTAATCAGCTTTTTTGTCTTTAATGGTATATTAAAGTGAGAAGGTATATTTATGTATATTAAATACTTTTTTTGAGGTATTTATATACCTAATACCATATATGTATTATAAAATTACGTTTGGTTTTTACAACACTTATAGGTATTATTCCTTTTTTTTCTTTTTTGTTATTTTCAATATTTTTACTTTCAACTATCATTATTATATTATATTATACTCGTATTATACTACTATGATATTCTTGTCGTCGTTATGATGGGTACCTATACTTTTAAATTAAATTTTCACTGTAAAAAAATAGTTAAAAATTATATTATCTAAATATAATAAAAAAAAAAAAAAATTATTCTCCACTATGAATATGATGCCTTTTACTACATATCCTCCTCTTATGTACATATATACCATGTATTGGATACCTTTATATGCGGATCTGCGAGCTAAATTTAAATTGCTGACATATATATATAAAAACGAATAAAAATAATAATAAAAAATTTTAAAATTAAATATTTTCATGAAAAATATAATATATATATAGGTATAGGTATACTATACAAAAAAAAATATAGGTATAAAATTCACAACAATAACAAAAAATGATAAATAATAATAACAACATAACAAAACAAAAGAAAGTATAAAATATAATTTTAAAACAATTTTAAGGTAAATACATATATTTTCTATATATATATATTTATATATATAGGTGTAGGTATATACTTTATATTTTTTATAGGTATATGATGCATATAATATGAGACCATAGTTATTAAGAAGTCATCGTCCAAGAGAAATTAACAAGTGACTGTGACAGGTCCATGATATTTTTCGAAAGATATTACATTTTGAACAAAAAGAGGTATATACATATATGTATATAAATAAGTATATATAACTGAAGAACTGAACTATGTATACATATATACATTGTAGTGATTGTAAATATACCTGGATGTATACAAACTAAGTACATATATACATTCACTCATATCTTTTATGACTCTAATATATTAATATTATATTATATATACATATGTGTAGATATAATAAAAATAATAGACATCCATATGTAGATAAAAACTGCATATACATAAGTATATGATAAAATACAGATATTACATGCAATGCTGTAATTAGTTTGTATAGATTAACTTACAAAGTTACTTATGTGAATTCGTACTTATTCAATATTATAGGTACACTGTATTCTATATGTAGATATATATAGCTAGCACAGCATCATCTATAAGAAAACTTAATCATCACTTTTATGAGCGGGTCGAGTCATGTTATTAACCGATATCTTTCATATATATCTTACTATACATTTCTTAATATTATAGATATTATATGTAATATGAAAATTAACGATAAATATATACCTAACCTATATATAATATATATGTACATATATGCCTATCCCATAATATCACATAAAAAAAAAACGTTGCCAGAATATGATATGATGAGATGAACATACCAATTATTATTTAAAATGAAATTCTATTTTGTGTATATACCTATATATAACATAAGTACACCAAACTATGTGGATATTTTAGTTTTCCTTCCTGGACCCGCATACCAATATACAATACAATATGATATGTATTAATATTGAATAGTTAAAAACCAACCGGCAATCGGCATATTACAAATCTATCACAACTAGAGGTGGAGAACTATCGGAAATACTAACTATCGATATTATCGATAGTGATCCGCTCGACTATCGATATTATCGATATTATCGACGAAATTTAAAAATTTTTACTTTTATCTAATATTTTTATATTAGATCGCAATAATATTTGTCATAGGACAAATTATGTAGCCGAAGGAGCCTTTAACTTTAAGTAAATTTTAGAAAGAAATGATTTTATTTTATGTTGCAAATGATTTTTATTTTTGTTTTTGAACCATCTAAGAATAATACATATAATCTTAATTAAAAGTCTTAAAAATAATGCGGTTTTCTTTTTTAATAATTTCTACAAATATAAATCTTGGTTCCTCATAATCTTACATGGATCTTTTCAAAAAACAAAATGCTGGTGTCTTAAATTTCCACATGGTGTCAACGTCAACGTTGCAAACATATCTTGAAGAATTTATTATTTCTCAAAATATTCAGCTATTAAAAATTAATTCAATGAATAAAAAATCGAGAAATTTACCTGGAAAAAAACACTAAAAATAAAAAATACATAAAACTACTTCGAGAAAAAATAAACGCTTTGCTTTACATTTACACATAAAAATTAACAACTGAACTTGAACTGATGATATGACATACGATAAATGATACCAAACCAACTGTAAAGTAAACTGTAACTGTAGCTGTACTGCATATTGCATCAAAACAGTGATAAAAACTCAAAAATCAACCGTTCTCTTCTTCTTTGTTCTAAAAATAATAATAATGAAGTTGGCACTTTTGCTTTTGCAGCGATCAACAAGAGGAATACGGATATGAATGCGATTGAACTATCGAAAATATCGACGACAAACTATCGATAGTTTCGATAGTGTTGGACTATCGATAATATCGATAGTACTATCGATAGTTCTCCACCTCTAATCACAACTCCATTATTTTTAAACTTATATTACTTTTATCTATCTATATTCCGTATACATTTCATACCTACAAATATAAATATATAGCAATAAATTTATATAATATATATATATACATACTACATAAATATATAAATGTGCATATAATACAAAATATAACTATAATATTAAATCACGTCTCATTCTAAGACGTTACGTTATTAGCTCGTTAATCAGCCCAGAGCGTGTCGAATCATTAAAACCTAAATGAGTTAAAAACTTGAAACCTTATTAGCTTCGGCACGACATATACAAGTATATAATATATAATATGTATGTATTATATACCTAGGTAGATATTCACATATACCTACTTACACTACATATAGGTATTATATATAATTATAGTTATACATAGTATTACATAAATAATATAGATAACAGTCATGCAACAACAATGTTAATAAAATAATTAAATAATTTTCTTTGCTTCATTTATTCCATCTTTATTCATTTTTTGTTCTCTCTGAATATTATATTATATAGGTATTACATGAAATATACCTACATGCACATATGACTACATTTATATATAAAATATAATAGGTATAGGTGTAAGTACACAATTGTATGGTATAGGCGTATAGGTTCATACATGTCTTTTTCTTACACAATTTTTTCTCTTTTATATAGGTACCTACAACTACAATGGTGTATAAAGAAATAATTTGTTGGATTTATTTTTAATTTTTTTTTTCAAAATTTTTTTCACTCACACTTAATTTTCTTATTTAAATTTCAGTGTGCGCAATTATTGTTTAATATTTTGTTGTACACCTGAAATCTTATAAAGATGTGTTTTTTATGTTTAGATACACATAACTATATATCCTATATAATTATAGGTTATTATGTTTTATTTAAATGTTAATATAGTTTCTTCCTCTTTACGTTTTACGGCTAAACAATCAAACTCTACTAACATCTTCTCTAAGGGGGATCTATCATCATCACTCTAAATCTAAAAGGAATCATATTACATGGTTTGGATAAGTTTGAATCACGTTTGGATACTTCGATTCTTTTTTTGGATACAACACACAACAACAATTCAAATTCAAATAAAAAGTTGGAGGTGGTCATTTAATTTTACCGAATTTCGAACAAATGACTAAAACAAGGTTTATTTTTAATCCAATAATTTTGAGGGGAAATAATTTTTCCAGTATTATATTAATTTATCGAAAATGAAACTCTAAAACAAAACAAACATGAGACTAGCTGGACTCCAGCAACATAAACAACAAAATTAAGCATATCAACATGTTAAATACCAAATAAAATATAGGCATTAATGTCCATACCGTATACATGTTGAACGTTAATATCTATCGATACTTCAACAGTAAACATGTGCATACATATGTACACGCATTAACATAACAATGCCTAATTCACAATGTTGCTAAGAGCGAATTTTAAACAACGATTAATCGCCTGACAGTATAGGAATGAATCTAACATCCAACCAACCAACTCTTTCGTATTCGTATCGTTCATTTTACACTGTACACTGTTACTGTAGTGTAGAGTGTACGTACAAAAAATATAAACTCTTAATGTATATATACATACAACATTTTTGTTTATATACAAATTTAATGTGTTTAGATTCAAGTAAATCAACTATTAACTTCAAACAATCGTGATCATCATCACAGTCACCGCTCACCACAGTCATCATCTTCATCATGCATGATTGAACATGATTGTGTACACATTTTAGCATTTTAGGTGTTCAGATAGATATATGATATGAAATGAGGAGATATGAGAGTGCGAGAAAATAATATATACATGATATCACATATCTATGCTCAAGAATTCCTCCTTCAATAAAGTTAAGGCGGAGCTTATCCAACATTTTTAATTTTTTATTTCTCACTTCATTTTTATTTTGTTTTTATATTTTTTTTCATATTCTTTTTCCTTTTTACACCTTCTATATTGAACAGTATTTTGTTGATATATCATATAAGCATGCAATGTGTACTTGGAATTGGAACTTTTTTTTTTCGAAGAAATAATAGCTAGAGCACATTATTATATTTTTTGACGAAGGAATAAGACGGTGAATAATGGCGGAATACGAATTCATTTTTTCATTTCCTTTGGTTTTGTTTTTGGGTGTTTGGTTTGGTATACTATACATTGTGATTATGTTTTACAATTTATAGTTGCTTTATAGGTATCTTATAATATCGAATAATACGATTTTTTTTTTATATAATCAAATATTTTTGGATTTTAATGTCAAAAGTTATGAATCAGAGTGTAGAAATTTTATTAATTTATTAAATGTATATATGTATACTTTACTGTTTTGTTTTTATAATTTTATGTTTCCATTCACTCCAAACTTGATTGATTCATTATTTCTGTGTTATTTTAGCTGTTATTACTCAATTAAAATTGAAATATTTTTCATGATGGAAATATAATCGACCTTCACGAATAAATATGTACATATGTATATGCATGTAATGTATATACTTATAATGAATGTATTTATAATAATGATTATGTCAATGGACATGCCAATTAATTGACATAATTTTATTTATTTTTTTTTTCATTCATTCATTTCATTGATTCATAACTCATAAGAAAAATATGTGAGCATATGCATATAGTAATAGCATTTATATTTTATGCACTATAAGAGTAAATTTAATTTATTTTGATGTTAGAAATTTGTATAGTTACATATACCTAATTAAAAAAAATTATTTTTGGTCGAATTAATTCTTCCTAGCTCCTAGGTACCTACCTAATTTACATATTAAGAGTACATTGTTTGAATTCTAAGAATGAATAAGATAATTTTCAAACTTCTAATAATCTATATATAGGTATAGGTATAATACGGTTAAATAAAAATATTAAAAATAATTTATATGAAAATTCGAAATGTTTTCTGATTTAAAAAATCGAATATCGTATGTACAACTTCATCTTCAAAATATTTTTTATAAGATATTTTCTCAGTATTATTATTATGGTATTACATATAACATATAGATAAAATGAAGAGAAAAATATGTAACAGAATTATACTAACTAATAGCAACTTATAATTCTTATATAGCTACATGTATAGCATCAAAGCACTATAGATTATCAAATATTAAATAATATAGATATAATATAAATTTGAATGAAATTTATTAATAATTTTTGTCTGAATTTAGTTATTAGATGTATAAATTAGCATATATAGGTATATATATTAAATATATTTAAAGCTTATTTATATACTCGTGTATTTGCAAACAATTCAAGTTTTTTTTTTCAAGTTTCTATAATATATTTTATAGAATATCTTAATTCTTTTGTACGATATCTTCCCAAATATTTAAAACATAATATAAAAAAATATGTTTATCGTTTATTTTTAAATAATTTATTATTATTGTATGTATACATATATATATATACAATATACATTAATAGTATATTATACATACCTATATTATTTACATATAGTATGTGATGTATTTTGTATTTAAGTGATCATTATTTTATTATAGGTATATAAACTACATACATATATACAACTGGTGTGATTTTTGGAGAAATGACAAAAAAACTATATAATGATTGATAAATTAATATCTTTATTTTACATATATATATATATATATATATATATATGTATATAGATATCTATAAAATAGAATTAAAAATAACCGATATATACCAATACCACTACTATATATATATACCTATATAGGTACTTATACCATACTTTATTTCATCTATACATAGGTATGTCCTCAACATGGCGCATGATTTATGTTTTAATTTGCCATTTTGTATACCTATACCTATCCGAAATTGTTATTTATAAGTTAAAAACGATAATATGTATAATCAAGGTTTTTTGTTTTTCTACCAAATGTTTAGAAAAGTATTATAATATCGTAACTAATAGATTATAGATATAGATAAATATAGTTATACCAGGCATATATACCTATACTCAAATATATAAAATGTTAGACTTTAAAATCATGATCTATAAATTTATAAATGAAATTATATCTTCGAAATATCTTATATACCTATATACCTACATTACCATATTATATATACGTATTATAGGTAACAGGAAATCTATATCTCTATATTTATAGAAACCTTGGTATTTGTAAAACGGACATATAAACGATCATCCTATAATAAAATGTTTGTATGATATATAGGTATATATATACCAGATTAAAATTACTATCGAATTTAAAATATAAATTTAAATTTTTTTAATTTATTTAAAAAGGATTCATACATATATATCTGTACATATATTATATATAATATTTACTTCAACCATATTTATAGGTACCATATGATGACGATGACATACATTATCTATAGTACATGTATACCTACGCATGATTATATGTATATATGCTAAAATAGTAAGTACATATATCTCATTTAACATTATATGCGCATATGTATATATATATATACATAAAAAAATAAAATTAAAATGCGTAATATTATTTAAATAAAATGTATATTCATATTTGTTTCTATTGATAAAAAATATTTATTATAGGTATATATAGTCAAATAAAACACATTTTACAAACTCTGTATAATAATACTATTTTATCGTCGTTTAATACATAGTAGGTATACACCAAACCAAACGCAACAACATATTGCATACACGCCTTCAATGGAATGAAATACTACAACTTATACTTGAATCAACATTTTTCTATATATCAACTTCTTGAAAATAATATCATATCATATATACATACATACATATATACCTTATTAGGATTTTCGTCTCTGATGTCTCATCATCTGCTGCTGCTGTTGCTTCTGGTTATAAGTTATAAGTCTGTTTCTATACACAAATATACATACACATTCGCGCTTTATTTCCTATTAAGTCCTATAAGATTTTTAAGTATATAATAATACTGTAAAACAATATAAATGTATATTTTATGTATATATGTATCAAGAATACACGTGCATACAAATTTATTTGCACATACATACATATACATGCGCTATAGCTAGTATATATACGGCCTTGATCCCTGTACTTGCTTGTTGGGTTGTTTTACATGAATTTTATTTATGTTTCGGACAAAATAAATTTATTATTTGCGTTTAAGCGACATAATGAGTTTTTGTAGAAATGCGCCCGTGCAAACATACAACACATAACACAGGTATACATATATATACTATATATAGTACATACTAATGTAAATGTAATACATACATAATATATATACGATACGATCTATACTCATATAGTATGTATATCGATATATACATTATCTACATATAATATACGTATATATATTCGTACATATATTGCTTAAATGATTTGAAAATAAAAAATTTTATATTTTACGTGCAATACATTATATTTATGCAGTTAAATATACGGAGAAGATATCGCAAAAAAGACAAATATTCAAAAGACAAAACACATATTCATATATAATGTTTAGTGTACCTAAGAATATGTGCTTTGAAATATAACTAAGTAAATAATACATGTATAATATATATAATATATATAATGTAGACATATAAGTATATATATATAAATATAAATTTATAAATATACTATATAAGTATATGTATATTTATATCAAAATTTGTTTATATATAGTTATATAGTGTTATATATATGGCTGCAACGGGTAAACCGCAGCTCTGGCAGATAATATGCGACTGAGACTGACCAACACAATTTATGGCCTTGAGTATACATAATATGACCATTTTATATAGAAATCATCTGCAAGATCAAATAAACGTACGTATTTATATAAATAATGGACAACTTAGTGAAATGTACGAATGCTTTGCTAAATTTATAAGTATAAATATACCCATATAATGTATACCCATAAATAAGATACATGTAATAGCTATGTACATTTATACATCATATATTCATATAATACAGGTACCTTTACCTGAATAAAGTTTTGTTTGACCGCCAGTGGTGGTGTATTGAATTTCCCAAATAATAACTTAATATTACATATACAGATAAATTAATAATTTGTATAGGTATATATGAATTGTACATTCATATATGTACGTATATGTATGTATATATATAATAAAATAGAACTTTTATGAAATATATTATGAATAATATGTGTTGAAATATTATATTTTTGTTGAAAGTGATATCACACTTGAGTACATATTTATATGTAAATAAAATACAGATAGATAGAAATATATGAGCGTACATATATATATGCATTATTATAAATTTAAATATTTTTAAATATTAATTAAGTATGTATATATAGGTGTACATATTTCATATACTGTATATACTTTTCTCTTTCTGTATATATAAATCTTTCCCGATTATGTCATTTTTGTATTGAACAATTTGATTGATTTTCGATAATTATGTCATACGATATGTGTTTTAATTTCGCTTTATATTGCTTTATATATATGCGAATGCAATTTGTACATTAGAATGACAAAAGCACAGAAGTGTATGTTATATAAGTATATATACTCCTATATATGAATAGAATGGATATGTTATATTATTAGATCAGGCAGGATCATCAGATATGATTCAATTGAAAAGTATAATATAATAAAATTTAATAGAAATACATGTGTGTAAATATATATTATATATTCATAAGATAAGACTTTATTTATAGATTTATTAGATTTAATAGGAAATATGAGCATTTTGAAAAATTTCTAACATTTTTTTTTTCAATTATTATACTTGCATTACATATATATATGGATATAATATAATATAGTTATAGTACCTATATATGTATTTATATAAAATATTTGGTATCGTATATATTAATTCATTTAAAAATTCTGAAAAATTATGACTTATTATAACCTATACTTGCTGTAAAAATAAAATATATTTAAAATTTAAATGATATACCTAACATAGCTATAGCTATATATAGATATGGTGTATATAATATATAGATATCTTTTCACACATCTTCGTCGTATGCATAATGCATATATGTATATTACACGTAAATGTGGGTATTGTGGGCATCATAAATACAGACATTTTGTGGTTAATTTCAGACATAGTTTTCGTGATCATTAAATTCATATATTTGCTGAATATCAATAACTAATAATAACTGAAAAACCGCACATACAATATATTATGAAAAATTATAAAAATATATAGGCATATGTATGTAGTGGTATATACATATATAAATATGAATTTATACATGTTATTTTATACGTAATATTTTATACAAAAT
This sequence comes from Villa cingulata, assembly GCA_951394055.1. Lineage (NCBI taxonomy): Eukaryota > Metazoa > Arthropoda > Insecta > Diptera > Bombyliidae > Villa > Villa cingulata. The sequence continues at coordinate 690,073 of OX596017.1, read as the reverse complement.
TTGTTACTTTCCTATTATATATGTATTTATATGCAGGTTTAAAGGTATATATTTACACAAACATGTGTATATACGAGTATATATGCGTATATATATTGTATATATACATTATTTTATTATATTCATTTTTTATTAAATTAAATATTAAAAAAAGATATTAAAATGAAAATATTTAAGTAAAAAAAATTATATTCTCATATGAGTATAGTATAAGCAAGCATGCAAAGGTATAAAATGTAGCCATATATTCCATGTTACATATGACTTTTTATCTACATTATTATGTACATATCAGGATAAAATATATGTAAAAGTATTCAAGTAAAAATCCAATCCAATAATAATACTTGAAAATTAATTCGACAGAATAGTATATATATGTATATACATATATGTATGTTATATATACGAGTCTGGAATACCCGCACATAGCATTATATATATTATTTATATATTTCAACAAACATAGTGTATTTGTATATACTATATAATATATATACTGTTGGTCTTTTATTCTATATATTTATTATATAAATGTATATAGGTATATTAATTAAAATAATTTAGTTTTTGTTACTAGGTAATTTCGTTTTCAATTACAATTCGTTTCGATCAATAAGAAACCGCGAGGTAAATCCTATTATATGTATATTATATACATATACATATATAACATATATTATAGATATCTATACATTTTTATATAGATAAACTAATACTAAGCATCATTTTATAACTAAAAAGGAATTATAGTATCCATACATTAAATGTACATTTATGCACTATTGTTTTATATGTATATACTATACATATTTTGTTTTTTGTGTTTTAATTTTTATTTCTTATTTTATTTTTATTTTTATATATATATATATATATATATATATATGTTATACAAAATCATATTCTATTGTCTCTAAATACATATAAATATATAATATATACCTACATTATACTATTATTTACATCTTCATATAGCATTAAATAAAAACAAAAATTATATTTAAAACTCATTTTATTATACATATACATACAGATATCTGTATATATATATTGGAATATAAAAATATTTTATGAAGATCCTGCTGTTGCCGCCGTAATCACTGATAATGGCGACGGCTACTGCTGAGTATAAATCCATATATATACAATAAAATATATATATTCATTATCATATATTTTTTTATACACATGCATTATATATACATTTCAATATTAGTACATTCAACATGCGCGTTCATGGTGTACGCGTATATATAAGTAATATAGTATAGTACACTTAAATGTGTACAATATTTGTGTAAATATACATTTTTTCATAAATATACTTATATATACATATATGTACATACATATGTTTGTATTTATGTATACATAATGCACCAGAGCTTCACTTCATCAACTGCATTATATACTATTAATTTTACTGTAATATAATTTACCACATCTATTATTATATTTGTAGACAACTTAAATATGATAGCTATATATTATATATTATATATGTACTTTTATATAATGTTTGTAGTATGTATATAAAGATCGATGAAGTACTCATACATTTTTGTAAATCATCTGCTACTATATATAATATATTTACGTATAAACAGACAGTTGTATATATACTCGTAAAATATAGTATAATATTATTGATATATAAACTTCAACGCCAAAATCTATCTATAAACAACAACATTTTAATGTATTAATGGACTATAATACAAGAACAAAATTCACTTCATGTCCTATACTATATATACGTATACACACAGACAATATATATTTGTCTGTGGTATACATCATATAAACGCAAAGCTAATTGAAAAATTTGTTTGGGTCATGTATATTCGTTGAATAATGAAAATTGGTGATAAATCAATCCACGGTCTGTTGATGTATCGATTAGTTTTGATCGAGACGAAAATTCCTTGAAGAGGATGCTGTGATAATAATGATGATGGCATCTTACGGTTCTGATGTTTTATATAGTTAAGGTAGGTATATATATATATATATAGATATGCATATGTTAGTATGTAATAATAACATAAAGAGTATGTGTTTACTTCATATACACATAAATAGAAAATGCCTCTATTAGATGGATGAATGTAATTAAAAATTCGATATAAAATGTATGTTTTTTTATCTATTATATTACACACATACATTGATATTTGAATATCACATGTTTGTATATACGTATTAGTATTATAAACGAATCAATGTAATCAATATATGCATATATAGAAACAAGTATTATACGAACATATATGTAATCAATATATAATTATAACAAGAAAAAAAATCCTTTTAAGTATAGTGCAAATGTGTTTTAATGATGGATTTGATTTTGATTTTAAAAAAAAAACAACAAGATATGTACTTATATACAGATAGGTATATAATATACTACGGTGTACAAACGAATACATATGAATATATAAAATAAAATTAAATCATTTTAAAATAGGTATATGGATTATGATTATGTATAAACAAGCATTCACTAGCGTGTATATATATAATATGTATTCTTATTTCTTGAATTCTTATTTCTTATATGATATAGTTATTTCTTGATAAAATTCGAAGATAAATATGTATGTTTAGATACCCGTATACAAAATGATTTTAACTATACCTATATACATATAATATATAAAGTATATAAATTAAAATAAAAAAAAATAAATAAAGTCAATATTATTATAATATACTCATATAAAGTACTTTTATAATTTTGTTTTTGTTTTAAATTTTCGAATAACATATACATTTTCTTCATTTTTCACACAAATTTAATATTTTATATATATGGTGCATATAATGTATATAATGCTACGAATATTTAACGGTGCAATATTCAATATTATTACGTATAGATGCATATATTCAAGCTTCAAAATCTTTAGTATATATGCTGAATTATGTATCAGTTTCTCAGTGTATCTCATCGATGCATTTTAGAACTCATATCCGATATTTGATATACGAGTATTATTACAATAAAATATATTGTAAAATTTTTTTTAAATTATTTATTATGTTCATGGTTCATAACATTGTATAAAAAATAAACGCGATTAATCTCCGCTTCTGCCAGCTACACATATATATTATTACATTACAAATAATTCCTATTATATGTGTATACATATACTATACTTTATGTTTAATACAATTTTCTATACAACTATTTATATACTCGTATATTATACAAGAAACAAATGTTTTATTTAAAAATATGAAAAGATACACAATAATAATAAAATCAAAATGATATAGAAGATAAAACATGTAAAAAAATAATGAACGTTTTTATATTTTTTATTTTATATATGTATATCGCGTATATACCGCATTAGAGATGTAAATATTTGTTCATGTATACAATTTTATATCGCTATTATATAATCTATTATATATACAGATTACAAAATATGGATATTTTCTTGACTATTTAATTGTATATAGACAAAGTAAGAATTTAAAGGTGTTGGGCGGATTTTTTTCATATACTAGGTATGTATAAATTATATAAACACAATATACATTATTTGAAATATATACAAACATCACAGATTTCTTTTGCTATGGGATACTGATATACTTATACAATATGTGCTGTGCTCTATGATACTGATGAATATAATACCGGTGTGTATAAGTACATATATATATATATAAAAAGATACATAACTCGGTGTATTATATTATCCTAACTTTTTATGTTTAATTTATATTTATATTACAATATTATGTACATACCTATATATATGAGCATTATGATGTCTGTGTATAAACATAAAGTAAATATGTATATACATGGGCTCATTGGTATCAAAAAAATATATTATACAAATCTCTTTACGTCAAACTAAAAACCATTTATTTTACAAGTTCTTTTTAAAAGAAAAAAATATTTTCTCCACCTTTTACTAATGTCCATTCATCATTCATCGTTATTGTATGTATATTTATATACATATAACATAACTAAATAAAAATGATTCCCTTTTAACTTATATGATTGTGTAGTGTCTATATATATGTACATATTGTTGTGATACATACTCTGTTTGTACACATGTGATATAATGGATATAGGAGTTGGAGTATGTACTTTACTAACATTATGGATAAATAATTTATATATTTCTATAAGATAAAAACAAGAATATAATATACATGCATATGTAATATAAGTATCGATCGGTATATATATGTGCTAGGTATATAATAGATATCATAACAATATATAAGAACACATTATTCACTATACAAAAATTCTCAATTTTAAGTTATACAGTTTAAGAATCCTTTACACAACAACATACTTTCATATGTAACGTATAGCATCCATATATTTATTACTATTATTCGCATCATTATCAACTTATCAAAGATAAATGAAAAATGAAAAATGAAAAAAAAAAAGAAGGAAACAATGCATATTACATATAGGTACATATTATTGTATTGTAGCTGTAACATAAAACATTGTATATTTTTTATATGCTATCAACTCTATGTATATAACTAACTATATTAACATGGTACGAGTAAAGCTACAATGAATGTGAGTACGTATAAACATATATGTATATTATAAGATATATATACAATATATCTGATTGGTTATAGCATCGTGTACATATACTTACATATGTATATACAGGTTCAGGTATTATATAGTTTTGATATGTTGTTCTGCAATTATACTTTCTATATAACTTTAAGCAATCGACTAAAATATTTAAATTCAACTATATTCAATATGCATATATGTATGCTTTCTTATATCTAAATATGTACATACATACATATATATATAAATATGAAGAATTATTATATTATATGTATTTACAATTTCTTAAAAAAAAACATTCGTATAAGCACATCATAGATAATTTATCCATAATATATACGAGTAGATGTATATATACGGGATACGACATGACATACATACATATGTATATGTACTATATATTTATGTATTTATTATCTGCGGTGTTTTATTTAATAATATAATTTTTTCTAATTGTTACTGTTTGTTTTATTTATATGCTACTGTTGTGCTATTATTATATTTTATTTTTTATTTCATATGATTTTTTAATTTCACCGCGATACAACAATTATGTATATTATTTATGTATACATAATACATACTTTATACAAATATTATATTGCTAATATACAAAAATCTATACATTTATATAGATACAAATGTGTACACCTATTGTAGTATAATATATTTATATGACTATAAAAATGTTCTATTCTGATGATAGTCAATTGAGTATATCTTCTTTGCATTCTACATTTTGGTGTATATGTATACCTCATGTATGTCCATATAAATGAATAATATATATATGTATATACAAAATAATATCTATATGTAATGTATGTAGATACCATATATTATATCTGAGTATATACAATAAAAGATTTTATTTTTATTTTAAAGATTTATTATCTTATATATACTGTTGCGGTGTCATATATGTATACCTTAGAAATACAAGACATTTTTTATTAATCGATATATCGATATATATACATATGTGCTTATATGTACATAGGACCATATAAAAATAAATATATAACTAGCTATAAAATTATTTTTATTTGATATCAATAAACTTTTTTACTATACTTATAGCACTTTAAATATTACAAATTTTTATTCTTCATATATTATTATGGAGACTATATACATATTAACAATTATTATTTCATTATAATGAACTTTCTCTATATAATAAAAAAAAATGGTTGATCGTATATAGTTTTTTTTTTTCTTAATTTTTTGTTCCAAAGTTTATTGCTTCCAATTAGTATAGTACCAAACCAATCAAATGTATATATACATATATGCATGCATATATATGAACGTTTATTTACATGGGTGTACATATTTTAAGGAATCAAACAGAAAAAAAAATCATTATTAAAAAATCATAAAATAATCGAATAAAAAATATTGATGATAATAATAATAATGCAACCAGCAGCACGTCGTTCCAAATTGAAAATGACTGGGTACTATACATACAGTATATGTATACATAAATATCTCTTATTCATAATTACATTTTTTTTAGTACATATATGTAATGATGAGATGATATGATGTAGAAAAATATGAAATGATCGCCATTATTATTTGATAATGAATACCTAAACTGTACACAAACGTACATAATTATATATACATATATATACATTAGTATATAGGTATATATTTTATATATTATAATAAAAATCTATAAAATATATAATATATATGTACTCTAGAATGTATTTATGGTGGACGTATGTATATAAGTGTAAAATGTGTATGTTATTTATGCGGACATTATATAATAAAATATAAAATGAATAAAATTGTAAAATGAACAAAAAATATATGTGTACATTTATATGTATATTAAACGATACTTGATCCTAGCACTTCATTATTATTTTGTATAAGGTATAACTATACATATATGCCTCTTAATGTATACATATGAGGGTATATATAAGTGAGTGCTTTTAGAACAAAAATTATTAAATTAAAAATAAACCAAAGTATATACATATGTATAAAATAAAGTAAATGATCGTATATAATCGTATACATATAATATTGTAATATTACTTGCGTATATAGTATATTTTAAAACAATAAAAATCAATTAGAGAACATCAGGGAAAAAAAATTCTTATTTTCAATTCATATACATATATAAATGTATATATGTGTACCCATAATATAGATAAATACATATCTACATTTATATACATTTGTACTTATCGCATAAATACATTTTATGTATATAAATTTATAAAAAATATGTTTTATAACTACATATATATGTAGCGTTAAACTTATAAATGATAAAAACTCTGCTAAATGAGCTAACATAGTACACTACGACCACTAATAATAAATACATAATATTCGTATACCATATTTGAAAATTTCTTATTTATAAATACAAGTATGTGTGCCCACATAAATGTAATACACATATATTATTTACTGTTTTTTGTATTAATAATTTTGTTATCGTTATGTATATAAGTAGTTTTATTAATCTATATTTGCGTCAATATGCGAATAATATATACATATACTTATATATATAGGTACGTACACCTATATATATATATATCTATATATAAGTATACATAAATATAAGAATGTTATAACATTTCTATAAGATTTGTTGTCTTCATATATAATATGTATAAAATTCGAATTAAAAATTTGTAACCATTCAAGTACATACATATGTAGATATGTATCTACATTAATAAAAATATTAATGTGAAACCGTGGCGTTTTGATTGAACGTAATTACATACATGTACGTCTATCATCAGAGCAAAAGATTCCATATTATAATAATTTTATGCATATAAGATATACGTATACATATATGTATGTTTATGTACATATGTAATTATGTACCTTAGAAGTTACCATTCAATGTATATGCATACACATGCATTTATGTATTTTGTTTTTATATCATCATTATTATCATCATCATCATATCATCGTACAACAACGTTATCGTCATCACATCACATATTGTATATATATACGCGAATATGGATATATGCACACATATATATAGATGCAAAGGTGTATGATGCATTTTAAAAACACATATACCTATATTATGTATATACGCGTATATGTACCATATATGGTTTACATTTATATTTTTAAAATTTTTTTTATATACATATACATATATGTACTTAGGTAGATACATATTAATAATGTTATATTTAACGTAAAACATATAGGAGGATACATATGTACATATTTGTAGACAACAACAAAAAAAAATAATGAAAATTCATCGATCGCAATCCATATAAGAGAAGAATGTAAATATGGTCGTTCTATCAGACAAAATAATATCGAATCAACAATAAAAAAAATTGGTATAAATAATATCTATATAAAATTTATATTTTTTTACCTAGTCGTATACACATACATATATGTATATAAAACTATACAAAAAAGGTGTATCATATACATATACATACATACGACGTGATAGCATATAAAACCTACTATATGGGATCCGCATATGCCTGTACCCTGTACGCGGTTAAAATTTTCTATATATACGTATAAATCTATTCAGAGATTTGTTTTTTTTTTTTTTCATTGGATATTATGTGTATATTATAGAAATGCATATAGATTATAGGAATATTTACTTATTCTTATATATATGTGGACATGCGCGATCTTAAAATCTCACATGAATTCTTTATTGTATTATATTTATATATGTATTTGCTTTGTAGGAATTTAACTAAGTACTATATGCGTGCAGCGTGTATGTATATGCAATTGGTTTGAAAATCAAGAAATTGTATAAAATTAATGTAAACGAATTAAGATTTGCTTGTTTAAAATATATGTTTTTTAATAATGTGATGATGATATGACGATGATGATGACGACGACGATTATGATGATGATGATGATGATGATGATGATGATGTTGATGATTATGATGAAGACCATATTGTGATCGTTATAAGATGGAATTTATATATACAACTACAAATATATGTAGATGATGATGATAACGATAATACCATGATGAACTTGTAAAAATGTTTCACATCTTTTGATACTGTTGATAAGCTAATAAGAGTTAAGTTAAGTTGTTATACGAACATATTTTATACTCAAATTGAATTATAATGCATACAAACTATAAATATATACAAAAATAATTAAAAAATTGTTTAAAAAAAATTATGATAAATGCAAACTACATTTATATGCTCATATGTATATGTACAAATTGTATATGTACGAGTATATATGGATACCTAAACAAAAAATTAAATTCACATATACGTAAGTATTTATGGTTTGTTTCTATTACATCATTATCACTATTACATTATTACATATACTTTTAATAAATTTGTACTAATAATTATTGTACATATAATAGTTTCAGATTGTTTAAAATTTTTAAATATATTTTTACTGATATAACAATATACATCACATTACTCGTATTTCACAATATCTGTAAGCTATTAACCAATAATTCATTTTCAATAAATTGCTTTGCGCTTTCGCCTCTTACAAACAATTCCACCATTTATGCTTGTCTTTGTTTTTGTAAGTATCTTTTCCTTTCACCTCGGTCTGGTATCCTGCAGATTTTCCACAAAGATTTTCTTGCAGGGATGTGTGTGTTTCACGTGCCAGTGAGTAGAAACTCACGTGCCAAAGTCGAAGCCATCTAAGACGATTAATTCTGATGAATGATACTATATACTTATGTATATATGTATATGTATATCATGGATGCTTTATGACTCATCATTTTCTCTTCTACGATACTCATTATAATTTTTCTCTCTATGTTCTACTGGTTCTACCTAGCAAAATTAATCTCATTATAACAATTGAAATTACATTTGGTGGCACTACACTCATTCATATATAAGTAACGCACTTACTTATTAAAATCCTGTTAACTTTAAAGTACGCCCATACGATCAAATATGTATGTATACTCTTAACTTTAATTAACGCCTTCAGTTTTTTATTAAATTAAAATCATTTTTTTTTTAATTCATTTATAGAAATTCGAAACGCGTTGCCTGACTATTAGTTCTAGAGTCTTTGGTAGATGTCATGATATATTGAGTATATAGATCTACTTTATGCATTATGGAAAAAGCCCAGATTTGAAAGAGATTGTGGAATAGGAAGTAGAAGAATGAAGGACTGCGTTACGTACCAAAAGAGTATAGATGGCAGCAGATCTTGAAGCATGCCAAGGCTCACACTCCGAGGTAAATAAGTAAATAATGATGATTTTTGTGTGTTGTGTTGTGTTTACGTACGTACTTACTTGTAAATACGTATACACATAAGTTCAAAAATTTCTTGATTTTTCTAAAGTAGAAAAACCATTCTATATTTTTGATTTTTTTAATTATTTTCTCTTTTTTTCTTTTTGTCATTCAAGGAGCACTAATATGCGGTGGCAGATGTTCAGTTCTTATTATAATATGTTTGGTATAAGTATTTATATGTATGTATGTGTATATACCTATAAAGAATGTCATTAGTTATTTTTAAGAACTTGTAATAAGTAAAAATTACATAATACGTATGTTATCCTTTATAAAACTTATTATATATACATATATGCATTCATATTATATGTTCGTATATATATACACGTAATTTAATATGACAAAAATTCAGATAAAATGAAAATTTTATGTATTTATGAATATGTAATATATATGTATATATATAGCATAAAATAATATACACAAACATTATTTTAAAATAAAATCAGATAAAATCTTAAGAAAAACTAACTGTTTTTGTTTTCAATTTTTTTTCTTTTCAATAATATATTTTATACCTATATATGAGTGTTCTTTTTTAATGCTCATAAATGACTTCTGAATATGCTTTCATTCGGGGGTTATATCTATTGAATAAAAGGTTACATTTTTTTTTTTATTTTATTTCTTTTATTATACTCAAAACATAAATATTTTCATACTTTTTTCTTATTTTCATTCTTTATTCATTTTTTTTTTTTTTTTTTGACATCAATCCTCTGCATTCATAAGAATATAATGGAATAATTTTTTCCTTTTGACTTTTGTCACCACAAGCTAAACATCAAATAAACAAAAATCACAATCTATATTTGAAATATTGCGCATTATACATATACATATACATATACATATTGCATATACATACATCCTCGTATCGTACATGATACTACCAAATGCATATATTTACGGAACCTTTCTTATTTTAATTTGAAGATAGAAAAAAAAATATTTTCTTTATTTATTTGTGGCATGATCCTTATGTGTACTTCTGTATACATACTTACATTGTATGCATATATACGTTGAAAAACTGATCATGAATTCATATATTATAAACCAACATAAATATACCTATATCCTATATTGTATTTTGTATGTAGGTACATATATGCATATAATGTATCTATATATTAATGTACATCCTATCACTATTATATCTCTCGATATATATATATATACATACATACTTGCTTGTATATACGTAGTGTAAAGTATGCGTACAGTATACTTTCTGTATCTTTTTATTCTATAAAATAAGTTTTATTTTTGTGTTATTATTTCTATAAAAGGTTTATACCTTGTTACCATATTTGATTTCGGCAATTCAGTAAAATTGATTTTTTTTTTTCATTATTTCCTAAATTTATATATATTTTTAACAATTGTATTAAAGAATGCATACATAAATAAAAAAAAAAAATGTATGAATTGAAGAAAAAATTTTAATATGTAGGTAATAGATACAAATGATCGACAACGACAACAACAAACAAAATTATATGTAAGTTTCATATAGATTACATAAAGTAATGTACTATATTGTAGTATTAAGTCGGTAGTTATACATAAAAGAATATTGTCCACCACAGGATTCAGTCAACTATTGTAATTTTTATATTTTATTTTATTTTTTAAAGGAATTACACCTATACAAATTGTTGTGGAAAGTGTAAAATGAATAATTTTTTTTTAACTTTAAAATTTGTTTATCTATATACGAGTACATCGCAATTGGAAATAGGAAATTCAATTGTAATTTGTTTTGGCTTTTATAGTCAACACTTATGCGTAGGAGGATTTTGAAAGTGTTTTACAGTCATATAACACTTAAATTTTTCTTTCATTTTCAACACAAATTGATTATAATAAGGTAAACTTTCTTACTATATTACTATACTACCATGTATACCTACTACTTCTTGCCATAGAGACATTTTTTTGTTTTAATTACAAAGAATGTATTGTTATGATACATACCTATTTTAAATAATTAAAATCTAAAATATGACATTTATATTTAAATTGCGAATTCAGTTGGCTAGTGTTGTGAATTATTATTCAAGGTAAGTTTAAGAAGGCAACACAAACGTATCTTAAATTTTAAAATAATTTTATTAACCTATATTGAAGTTTTTTTTTGTGACCTGTAATCACAAAAGTGGTTTCTGCTAACAATTCAAAATATTATCAAAGACCAATTTATGTATATATATTTTGTTGGTCTTTGATAGGTATATACTTGTATTACCTTTATCATCTACGAGTATGATATAAAGAATATAGATTTATATATATCTATACCCATATAATAACATATATAAAAAAAATCACTTTGACAAGATAATAAAATATTTGTAGTCACGCAACAGACGTTTCTGAATGTATATACATATCCATATATACACACGAATAATATACGTAAATTTAAACTATACTTTGGAAATATGTATACATATAGTATAGAGGTATCCAAATGTATAAATGTATATAAAACACGTATACTACAGACTACAGTATATATCTATATGCTTACTTATTGTATCCTGTATATAGAGTTATAAAAAATTTTGTTTTAAAAAATCAAAAAAAAAAAAAATAATTACATAATAAAATAAAATTGCAACGAAATAATGAAATCTATTGTATATTATTTTGTCTTCTTTTAAACACATAATATGGATATGGATGCATATAAAAAATCTAATAGAATTATATTAGATTATGAATAGATTTAAGAGGTATAATGAAGTGAGATATTACGATTCATAAACATACACCAAATCGATGTAAAGTTTTCAAGTCGATCTAGCTCAAAACGATTGTATTATGCGTTGCAAACGATTGTAAATCGATTTGAAATTATTTATATAAACACAAAGAAAATAGAACAAATTAAAAAACAAGTCAGCCAATAGATAGAACCATACGAAAATTTTAAATCTATCATCTGTTAAAAATGTAAAAAAACCACATTAACAAAACAAAATTATAAAGTTGGCATTTCTGTTTTTCAAATCGATATATACATAACTCCGCATTCAACTTATATGTAGATCGATTTTAATCGCAGTGATAAACACTGCTGGACCGTTTTGAGTTACGTCGGTTGTTAGATCGATTTAACGGCAAAGCGATAAATATAAATTTTGTTAATAAACGCAGTGTATAATGCATATGATGTGCATGCCAAATCTATATATGTATAGGTACTCGTATACAAATAATGTATGTATGTGTTGTGTACACATTTTTTGATAGGTAATTGAAAATTTCACCATATGCGCAGAAGAAAAAAATTGTACATATTCAAAAGGATTAAGGTATTATTATTAATAAATTATCCTCCGTGAAAATGACACGTATATTTCATCAATATATTATGTACGAGTATATACATATATATATATATATATATATGTATACACATACCGCATAAGACGTTATTATTTAAAAAAAAAAATGTTTATTGGCATAATAATGAATATATGCGGTTTAGGCAATGATGTAACAAAACAATAATAATAATAATAATAAAATGCGCTGGTATATGGTACAACAATAAAAACAAGCCATACACATATCGTATATTATACAAAAGTTAAATATAATTTTGTGGTCATAATTACATTATTATCACATCAAACTTATACACCTAATCATATATTATATGTATGTACATAAAATGTATACATACTTATATGATGAGAGTATTCATGCACAATTGCACTTGCATCTACTTACTAACATAATATATATTGTTGAACACACACTAATTATCATGTGCGCATATTACTTATGATATGACTTATTGTATTTCTTCTGAATAAATAGCATCTACATATGTATTTTGTTGTTTCAAACATGCATACACATTCTAAACGTGATTATACTTGTATGTATATGTAGCTCTGAACTGTATATATGTATGTAATGTATATAAATAAAACTGTACGAATGTACTCCTGCGTATACATATATACATATGTATGTATTATAGCTTAATGTATGCACGTGTATATACATATTTCGCGGTGCATAGTTTACTTTATTATTTTATTTAATTTAATGCATATTCATATGAGTATACGTAATTCTTATACCTTATCTTATAAATATTATATATGATAAACGTGTTCAAATTTATGTTAACCGCACATTTATTTAAACTCTCGTATGCATGCATGGTATGTACATAAATTATTATATGATAATTGAATGTAACATTAAAAAACGACGAAAAATATCTTATTTTATTTATTTTTTTTTTTTTTTTACATACAAGCATGAATGCACAGTTTTTTTTTTTTTTCTAGTTTAAAAAAATGTATATATGTATGTGTATGTATATGTAGAGCATAGATGCATTTAATAGGTTTCTGTCACTCATATTATATACATACATGCATGTTGTATAATGAAATATACCGAGAGAAAAAATATATAATTGAATAATAACATGTGCCTGATATGAGTACTTAACTATATGCATCTGTATCATAATTACTTGTATTCCTATACACATGCACATACACGTACAAATACAATGTACAATGTAATAGATATAAAAAGTAATATGACATTATTATAAGTAAACGAATTCAATATTAAAGAAAAACATAATTATATGAATTTTTTAAAAAACAAAAAAAAAAGTTTTAACGAGAAATTGAATATGAAAAAAAAAAAATTATAAAGAAAATTAATTTATAATTAAAATATGTTAGAAAATATTATACGAGCAGCTAAACTTATCTACATATTATTCGATTCTTCGATGATATCGTAAATTTTACTTATACGTTCGTTAGATTAGTTATATTGGTTATATTTATCCATATAATAGGTGTAGGTATTTATATATGTACTCGTATATATACACACAAGGACAAGGACGAAAAATAATATTATAATTAAATAAATTTAATAAATTCACATATACTCGTACATAGGTACCTAATAAGTAAAAAAAAATTAACAACAAAATGTTTTATTTTTTTTTGTTCTTTTTTTTTTGTATACACATATATAGTAATACTTATAAAATGTGAATGAATACGCAAATATAATAACGCGAAAATTTTATAATTTGTACATATACATTAACATGATGTATATAGTATAAATCGTGTAATGCGAAACGTAAAAAATACGACTTATACATGTGCGAAAAATAAAAATAAAAAACGATTCAGTTTGTAATTCATCCGTAAAATTAATTATAACTTTATACACGAATATATGTATAATACAGATATTTACGAGTATACAAACTTGTATACACATATCCATACATATATGCGATCTATTATTATGTTTTTGAAAAACTTAATCTAATTAATGTCTTTATTGTACGAGTATATTCACAAACATTTATATGATAGCAGAGTATAAGAACATGTACATTTTATATATATGCTATATAAACATATTACAAACATATATAAACATACATATACAGCACTTATGTATACGTGAGTATGTTTCTAGATGCACAATCATGTATTCATAAGTATATAATTATTAGTATGAAATTAATATAAGGTATATAATATCGTAATGTGCATACAGATACATGTATGTGTATGTGTGAAATTTGCGTACCCGTATTACGAGTATATATGCAAAATCAAAAAATTTCTTGTATAAGCTTAACAACTTTATTGACTTTCAGATGAGAGATCAAGGGCATATATATTTATACATATTTGATATTAAAATCATAGTCGTAGTAAATACGTTAACTATAATACATAAATGCATATACATATACCGTAAAGTATCGTTAATCTAAATTTCGATAATCCAGATAAATTCGCTATTCAAGATCAATTTAGTTCTTTACTATCATTAACAATCGGGCGGACCCGACCGCATTTTTGTTTTGATTTGGTCTCCATATAATTTAAATTTCGAAAATTAGCATATAGAAATGTTATAGCTTCTTTTGTGTCTAGAAAATTACATAATTTTGCATATTTTAAATATGCATACATATTATATGTTGAAGGGATATACTTGATTACAACTTAATCGTTGCGCGTAATTGTTACAAATTAAATTTCTTAATCAAAGTTACTTTAAAACGATCAATGATAAAGTGAAAGTATAAAAAGAAGGAATTAGTTTCAAAAATGAATTTAAAAAAAAAAAACACTTAAAACTTCGATTTTAAAAAACGATCTATCTATATCCATCTCCGTGGCACTAAGCAGCCCATTGTGCCTTGGTCCTTCTTAATATGTCTATCACTATACTTTTAAGTCTATACTGCGTTACCAACGTCCAGTTCTGTGCTTTTACATTTTTTATGTTCTCTTTTACTACATCAGCTTATCTAAATTTTGGCCTATATACCCGCTGACATTTTTACTTTCATTTTAATTTCTACGTATTTTGCTTATTATACTAAGTTTCGGGAGCTCTGGCAACATGACATGTATATTTCAGTCATCGTAACTTTATGCAGGTACTAAATTGTACATCATTCAATTCTTCATGGCACTCATTGCTTGATCCTATTTAGCTTATTATATTATTTATCCTAGCCTATTGGTATTGTGTATTTGAACAATTTTTTTCATTTTTCAAATTTAATTATACAGATTTTTGATAGTCTGAATTTTCGAGACTCTACTGTATTTTTAAATTTATTTTTTTATGTACCAATGCTCTTATGAATACATATATCAATAACTATCTGGAACTGTATAAATATAGTATACATAATCGATATATGTATGTATATTTTTTGCTTTTAGTTTTTATTTATTTATTTATTTACATATTTATTTTTTTTAGTAAAAAGTTTGTATATGTACGAGCGTACATGAAAATCCATAACATGATCGATGTATACATAATATTTTTATAAATTGTAATATTCATATGTACATATGCAGATACTCACTCATCTCATATATACCTATATAATTATAATTGTATTTTTGAATAAAAAATTTAAAGAAAATGAAGTTGAAATATAAAACAAAAATATTATCATTATCTTCTTCGGCTATGTTTTTTAATTTTTCTTAATTCTTCTTCTTTTTCAGCTTTTTAATGTTGATCGTCTACTATACATTTTCTTGTATTTTTTTTACCTTATGTAAGCGCTTCTTATGCTTTGTTTTGATTTTTACTTTTCTTATTTCCCATATACATATATTTCGTCATCATCGTGGTACATAGCATAGGTATACTACCCTTTTGAACTTCATTTGAAACTAAAACATAATTTAATTACAAAAAAAAAAAAAAAAAATCTTTTTTAATATATAGTCATCCAATAGAACATATCTATAAAACATATCGTGAAGCTGTTTGTAGATTAAAGATTTTTAAAGATTTTTATTATTATTTTTGGTTTTTTTTTTTTTGATTATATTTTAGAAACTTTGGAAGCCATTAAGAAAACACGGTTCGGATATACATATTATAATACTCGTAAGTGTATATGTATACCTTTTATTTTTGTTGTTATTTGTTGTATCATTTTAGTATACATTATAAAAGGTATTCAATATACATTTTTTTCTTCCTATTATTATATTATTTTCATTATCATCATCGTCATCGCATCATCTTCATTATTTTAATACGAGTATATATATATTTTTTTTAATCAACATTTTTCGTCTATATCAAAAATGGATTGATACATATTATGTTAGATATACATTATATGATGTGTACATACAAGTGAATATATATTTTTTATATATTTATGTGCGTATATATGAATATACGAACGGATATTATTATTGTTAAAAATCTCAAAAAACGAAAAAAAAAAAAAAAAAATTGAAAATGAAAATAAAAATATCTGTAAAAAAGATGGCCAAACGCGTATTCGTATATATAAGTGTAGTACATAAATAAGAAATACTTTTTAAAAATATTTTTGAGAAGCTTCAAAGAGGTTCGTCCCAAATAAGGATTCAGTGAAGATATCACAAAAAATATAAATTTTTTTTTGCGCTTTTGTTTTTGTTTTCTTTTTTTCTTTTTGTCTTGAAAGTATAAATTAAGAAACAAGGCAATAATTTTATGTTTGCTCGAAAAGATGAATTCCACTTTGCGTTCATCCAAAAAAAAAAAAAGAAAAAAAAAACTAAATTGTCTGAAGATATATTATATGTGTACATGTAATACCTATCAATAAAGAGAACAAAAAAATTTATATATAAGTACTATATGTATCTATATCTAATATAGATCTAGACATGTATATATATGTTCACATATGGGTGTTGTTATATTAAAAAATATGTGTATTATGCATTATACACATATAAAAGTACATTTATATATACACATTTTATATAAGTTAACACGCGGATACATATACAAAGCGCGTATATAAGAATTAAAAATATACACAAGGAAGAATAAAAAACAAAAAAAAAATATAAAATTCGAGAAGAGATGAAGTTTTTAAGATGTTAAATGAAAATGCGCAGAGATTATACTTATATACACCCATCCCATCATATATATGTATATATACGAATATCATACAATCATACATTATATATATATATATATAGATATTTTAAGTTATGCACCCTAAGGTACCTCAATACTTCATTTTTGGTACCTTAATATCAGATTATATATATGTATCTATTTGTATATAGATATATGTACATATGTATATACAAAAAAAAAAAAAAAAAAAAAAAACAGAAAACATATTTGTATGTATTTACTGGAAGAACAATCAGGTAGACTTGTTTTCTTGACGACTCTGATGAAGGTAACATATAAAAAACGAAACCTGTGGAGAGCAGCCATCATTAAAATGCGGTTTACGCTTTAAAACGCTGATTAGTTTCGCTCTATTGAAAAAGAAACAAAATATAAAAAAGAAATCAACCCAAGATATCGGTCCGATATCCGAAAAAAACAAAAAATTAAAATAAAACGATCAACAAAAAATTGAAAAAAAAAAATAAAAAATAAAATTAAATTAAATAAAATAAAAAAAAACAAAATCTTATATGAAGAAATGAATTAAGAATATACTCTTGCATACACGATCATTATATAGCTATATATACATACATATATATGAATGTCTTATATAAAGAACTCTATAACAAAATAAAATATTTTCTTCATATCACATACATATACCTATATAATACCTGTCCGATTGGCTCTGCACTGTTGTATAATCTTAACATATTTATAGTCATAGTTATACTCTCATATACACTATATATACACAGCATCATATCTATTTATATGTAAATATAGTACATATGTGTAGAAATTCTATTAACGAAAAACAAATGGAATCCAAATTCTATTCTGCGATGATGATATACTCATCGTCGGATATACCATACCCGTGTTCCAATCTCAAAATGAAAATTAAAAAAAAAAAAAAAAGAAAATAAAATCTAAAAAATTTTTAAAATGCAAGCAAAAGCCTAAAATTTATATCATATATGCACGCATTTATGTATATATGTATATAAACAGACTATAGTGTATGTATATGTGTATTGTAAAATATGTACTATATTGTATATATGGCATATAGCATTAAAACTAAAAAATTAAAATCGAAAAATGAAAAAAAAACAAAATGAAAATGAAAAGAGTATCATGCATGCATAGACGATGACGGTGATGGTGACAGTAACGGTGGAGTGGGCTGGGGCGAATTAAAATGTTGATTAGTCAAACAAAATATTTTGATTCTCGCCATCAGCATGCAAGCTACCCTGCGGCTTTCATTGCTTTGTTTTACGTTCATTACCACAAAATAACATTATTAAACAGAAAATGATTTTCAGTTCAGATACTTTGAACATTCAATTTGAACAACATACATTATAGATATGTGATTGCATTGCATGTGTGTGTATATGTATATAGAACATATTTCATATAATTTATACAGCACAAGTATGTATATGGATTTGTAAAAAGTATCGTGTTATAAGTTCTCAATCTAAAAGGATTCTTTCAAGAATAAAAGCAAAATAAAAACAAATCAATAAAGATAAGAAAAAATTTAGTTTGTTTCAAGCATTTTAATACTATGATACCATATATAAGTTATAAATATATTTTTAGGTATTATTTATGCATTATATAACGTACATAGTCCATTATACTCGTACATATACATGATAATTATAGTTAATTAAAATATGTATTTTATATACAGATTTATACATTCATAAAAACTCGTATATAATGTATATCACCAAACCAATGCAGGTACCATATAAAGGTTATGTATATATGTAATAGTAATAAACAAACTGATTAAGTGAATTCGCTGAAATCGATAAAAATGCATAAAAATGAACCATAAACCGATATATATATACATATACTTATAGTTTCGTTTTGATATGGTCATAAATGTACACTCACATTATACTCTTATTTTTATTACAAGAGATGAATGCCCGCGAATACGTACCACATACTACATACTTAGATACTCGAATTTAAAAAAAAAAAATGATATCACAAAAATATATTTGTATAATATAATATACATACATTATGTACATATGTGAACACATATGTAAGTACTTTTTTCTATACATATATAAAAATTAAAATTTAATACAAAATTTCATTTAACAAAAAACATCTTAAATTCTTTACTTTTCCATATACTTAATATAGTGAATCTATATATGTATGTATATGTTCATATAATGTAGTGTAAGGGCTACAATTATTGGCGCAACCTTAAGCAAAATGCATCTTCTTCATATATCTGTATAAATAGGATTTTATATTCTCGCGTTAAAAGATTTTTCTTCATGAAGTTATCGAGTTTTTTATTCAATAATTATATTTTCTCTACACTCTACAGCAATTTGTTGTGAAATTCATTTCGTTTTAGTTTTACGAATTTGAATTGTGAAAACTGTATAAATTATATAGTAAAGATGTAAAAAAAATATAATTATTTCGGTACATAGTATATAACTGATATAATTAATATGGACATGCCAATAAAAATGTTATATACAAAAAAGAATATAATTTATTATTAGCACGAGAAAAATAAAATTCAGTTTTCGAACAAAAATAACTGTATACATACTACAGACCAGTGAAAAAATTATGGCACAAACATAATATATATTTTCGAAATAAAGTGATCTTTTTAACAAAATATTTTATTCAATTCATATTCATTATGGAATAAAAGAAAAACTAGAAATATTTTTAATTTCATTATTTCAAAATCAAATATCAAAAATACTGTGAATAAATGAATTCAGTAATTTGGTGGACAACCTTTTGACGTCTATATAGACTTCCTCTTTGTAGAATCTTATTTCGTTTTTTTAATTTAGCAGCTAACTTATGGTTAACTTAACTTTTTTTTTTCTATAAAAATGACCAAAGATGTTTTATGAGATTAAAGTCCGAACTTTGAAAAGAAATTTCTACTACAAGAAAGCTGTTATATTTCCCCTTTTTGTCTTTGGTGAATCGTTAAAAATTATATTATAGTATGGTTATGTCAGTATGATTACGTTTTCATGAAAATTTACTCCTGTTCCATAATTTTTTCACGCCAATGTATACTCGTATTTATCATAATTCCTTCAAATAAAAAACTTATTTTTGCATTTAATACAAACAAGCGGGGCCATAATAATACTCATCAACATGTTTTATTTGAAATACAACTTCTCTATTCGAAACTGTGTATTTTAATTAATAAGTTTTATGTTTTATTAAATTAAAAAATGAGTTAAAATCTTTCTACACTATACTAAATACTTTTGAACTTCTGAAAAAATATATGCATATGTATGTATATATTAAATGCTAAACATATATCAATTGAATTGACTCTAACTCATAACTTTTGACAATTTTATAGTTTTTGATTGATTGATAGGCCTTGAGATCTACATATATCGGTTTTGTGATGACCATATATACACAATACGATTAGCAAAACAAAATTAAATAAAAATTTATGAATTTTTGAATAATCTTTAAAAAAATACTCTGCTATAATTAAGACCGATAAATAAAGCTGTATGAATATATTTGTTGCTTCTTTCTTCTTCTTCTTCTTCTTGTATGGCACTACAGCCTATTCAGGGCCCTGGCCTCAGCTAAACTTCTCCTCCACTCATCCCTATTAGAGACTTCTCTGCCTCCAACACCGACTCCATTCCAGTTTTTTGAGATTTGCTTTCACGTTTGACCACCATCTCAGTCTTCGGCGTCCTACTGGTTTTCTGCCTTGTGGTTTGTGAAGTGAGATTCTTTTGATTACGTGAGCTTCGTCCATTCTCCAAAGATGGCCCAGCCACCGCAGTCTATTGAACATAATGAAGCTCACTATGTCAACGTCGAAAAAATGAAGAAAAAATAAAAAATAAAAGTGCCAATAAATGTATAGTTTGCCGTTTACGCTATCTAAAGATGAAAGTATACGTTATTTTTTTTCATTTAAGTATTACATTATAATAATATATTTATTGTAAATTTTGTATACATATAACATACATATAAAATTATTATATAAAAATGTTATATTAAGTCTATAAAATATAATACATATACACTTATACACTTACACATACTATAAAATATAATATTTATTATACAAAAATTAGAATCAATTAATTTATTTATTCGATAGCTGATATATATACATACATACTCGTATATGTATATATATACTTAGTATTTGTAATACGAAACATAAACATCATCATTAAAATTCTTGAAGATTTTATTGTACAAAAATGAACGTTATAATATACTTTACATTTTACTTTAAGCTTTAAGTATATGTACTTTTTTTTCTTTTTGTGTCGAAAGTATTTTATATTTAAGTTTTTTTTTTTGCATTTTGCTACAAATAATATTAAAGCATTTTGTATATGTATTCCAATTATACCGGTGCATATTATAAGTATTATATAGTAAAATGTATAATGATGACAAGAAATGAAAGCAAAAATTTTCAAAGAAAATACAATTAATAATCAGAATAAAATACATATAAAAAAATGAAAACAAGAAACAAACAAAATTAATTAAAAAATAACAAATATAAAATGTTTATACCACATACTTAGCTTCGATTTCATCAGGTACCTATACATATCAACCTATAATAAATATATTTTTTTAGTGGAAAAAAAAAATCATTTTTTCATTCGGAAAAATTTTTTTATTTATTTTTTTGCACAAAATAAAATATTAATTTTTATTCAACAAATCTGATTATGTTTTAATTTTTGTATTTTTATATTAGTATGCGTACATACATATATATTTACGTAAGTATATATATTTTTTATTTTGAATATACAATCTGAGTAAAATAATGCAAATGGGTTATCACTTTTTTTTCATTTTACTTCACAGCATTTTTTTTTTAAATACTTAATCACTATTTTAAATTTTTATACGTACGTATATGTGTGTATGTATATGTACTTTATGCAATATATAAGAGTACAATGGTACCTAATACATAATATATTCACAGTATTTGAATGTATAATTTATATGTCCACCGAACATACATTATATGACATATCTATACATATTTATCTAGACAATGGCATAATTCAAGATCTATATTAGGTATTCATATTTGTTAAAATTTAATAAACCTCCTATATATGTATATTTTTATGTATACGCGGTGATATGGTGATATGATTCTAAAGTAAATACATATATGTACATATGTATGTAGAATCAGGCGTGATTAAACATGAATTTTGAGGGTTAAAAATTTCTCAAAAATAATATTATACATTATACTAAACTATACATACGATACATATAATAAATAACATTTGTTATATATCTTTATCTATTTAAATAATATACATATCTGTCACAAAATGTTTTATACACGCACAATTCATATCTCTATACTATACCATATATACATGAATACATTAACATTTATATGTATAAGCGCACAGAATTAAATATTTATTAATACAAAAAGAAGAAGAAGAAGAAATAACCCAAAAATAACAATAATAATAATAATAATAGATAAATAAATAAAAGGATTCGTTACATCACAAATCACAAATAATATAATAATTTTATATTATATTTGGAAACAATGTATGTTTGTATGTATATTGTATTGTATAATATGTATATAGTCGTGTATGTGATGTGGTATATAAAAATATGTATGAGAAATGAACAGAAAATACATATGTATACGAATTCGAGTAGTTAAATTAAGAATTCAAAAAGGCGAACAAAAACATTTTCACTCATACTGTATGCATTTATGTATGTATCTAAATATTGTATATAGCTCTCTGTAAAATATATATATATATGTATGTAATTGTAAATGAGTTAATTTTAAATATATGTATTTGTATTATTTATATATATGTATCATGTATGCAATATGCACTATCCACACAGTTTATGTGTAGTTGTAGTTTATAAAATTATTATTTATGAATTTTATTAAAATGAAAGGTAAACGTACCCATTCTATTATATATACTGATATGTACAATGGTATACAATACAAGTCCATATACACATAAGTATATATTTTTGACTATGTAATTAAATGCATACAGATACATATGGATAGTATATTATATACATGTATAGCATTGCAAAAATACACTATATTTTTTATATCAATAATGCAATTTATATAGTAATATACAGTTACAAAATATACTTTTATTTTCTGCATTCTACATTACATATATACATACATCGAGGAGTGTGTTTATATATGATATAACATAATCATGTCTATATATACCTACATATACATATGAATTAAGTAGTTGAAAAAGCCATTAAAAATATTCTGAAAGAAAAAATTATTTGAAAAAAAAAATAATAATATCTACGAGTATAAAGATTATAAGCATTCCCAATCAGCATTTTGTATATCTGATTTAAAACCATTTCAGCATAAAATTTCAAGTATATATATATGTATATGCGTGTACGTGTATATTATATAAAAATAAAAATATTATATCATACAGAGGGTTGACAACATGATCCACCACATCCTTTGGTTTATTATACATTATGATTATGCTTTGATTCATTCATACATTATACACTATGCTATACAATTACATAAATAAACATATACATACTCTTATACTTATACACTATGTATACATTTAGATATTATACATATAATATACGTACAGTATATTTATGAAAAAAAATATATAGCGTGCGTTTTGTAACGTCCTTTTATTATGTATTTTTATTATTATTTCTTTATTTTTTTTTTTTTTTTTATTTAATTTCATTTCATATATTGCATACATACTTGATTCCTGTGCGTCTTCTGTTAATGATGTATACATATACATATAAAGGTATATAAATCAATCGAAAATCCTAAATCCTTTTAAAATTGATATGTGCACGCTAATGAGGGATTGCATGTTATCATAATATAAAATCTTTTTATAAAGAATAAACCAGATGTACAATGTACACACACACACACACATATATCTATACATCATATCATAACATTCGTTCACGTTCACATTCTTTTATTGTGTTGTTAATCATATATTATAACAACTAATCAAAAAAAAAAATATATATATATATACATAATAACAAAATAAAATGTTCAAATGTAATTGTGCATTATATTTTGCTATATACATAATACATATATTTATGACACAATTATTAAGCACAAAAATTTTATTATATTATGTATTATTGCATAATGCATATACAAAAAGTACTGTATTTATAGGTACATATATATAATATATACCAAGTCTAGTATATGTTATATATATGTATTATAATATATTAACGGGGAGAAAAAATGTCACAACAAATTTTGGTTATTATATCCTTTTGAAAAAAAAAATGTCTGCATTATATGGGTATACACTAGCATTTATATATATATATATATCAGTAACGAATTCTAGAGTCAATATTATATGTATATGTTTATGTACATATGCATTATATCATTTGGAATATTTGTATAATTACATAAATTTATAAATATGGCAACTAAAACAACAACAAATAAATACATATACGTATCTTTATTATAAAAAAGTGTAATACACTGATGTGAACAGTTTTATATGTTAATTATTCCGAATTCAATGAGAGCATATAATAACTCAATAAACTCTTTAAAACTCAATAATCGCTTTAGCTTTTATACTGTATTACATATTGTACATTGTATACAGTACCTATTGTTCAAAATTATTTTTACATATCATTCATTTTTTAAATAAAATTTGTAAAAGTTGCATTTCTTATTTTGATTATTCGATGAAAATAAAAAAAAAAATTTTCGATTTGTGGTCTTTTAAAAATAACAAATTTGTCACAAATATATACGTGAAACAATAATAAAAGTATATAGGTATATTGTATAGTTTGTACTGTACGTTGTGTATTTGAGAGAGACCGAAAAATCACAATTTTGACAATTTTGACACAATGTATAAAAAGGAAAAAAGAACATTTTGCAAATAAGTGTTTCATTTAATGATCACAACTCCTTTCAAAGTATTTATACTTCAAATTTAATTGAAATCGATTGAGTAACTTCGGTCGGATATATGTGTGGTGCAGAAAAGAAAACAGATTTTGGTGCTGGTGGCTATACTCTTCAATTTGGAATTTTTATGCAGTAACTTTCTTTTTTTTTTTTTGACACTGCGCGAATATTGAAAGTATCTTGCCTAATTCGTATATGGGTACCTATACATAATTCTATATGCACCATTCATTCAGATCCGTTTTTCATTCATTCATATCATTTGGTGTCTATCTACTTTGTATTCGTTTAATGTCGGTATGCCACGCGGTAAATGCTCTATTGAGTCTTTTTTTTTTTCAAAATATTTTCCATTTTGTAAATTTTATTGTATTTTGTTGTTATTATTGTTTTTGTTTGTTGCGTTTTTTTTTATGTATTTTTTAGATATTTTTGCAATTTATATTTTTATTTATTTTATACATATGTATGCACATGTATATTAAATTAATACATAAAGGTACAAACACATAAATTATGCACATACATCTACATTATAATGTATGTACATATGTATGTATTTATTTGAATCGACCACCCATTACGTTGAGTACACTAATCATCTTAAAATCTCAGGTAATCCTGTATTCATGTCCTTCAACAATTTGTTTGTCAATTTACCGACAATTGCAAAGTCAAAATGTTTTGACTTTTTTATTCATATACCATATAAATAAAGTCAAAATGTACTATACATTATATAGATTACTATACTGCATACTACTATAATACTATTTGTACCCATATACATTATACGCATATACGAATAAATAGACGAGATTGAAACAGTAACAAAAGTAAAATGCAGTGAAAAAAAAGACAAGAAAAGGTAAAAAAAAAATTGAACATTTAGAAAAATTAGAAAAATACAATCTTAAAGTAATGTATGTAATTTAATAAGTGCAAAAAAAAAAAAAGAAAGAAAGAAGGAATTAAAAGAAGAATAATAATGTCAAGAAAAAATAAATAAATAAAGAAAGAAAGAAAAAAACAAACGCATATTAGATACAAAAAATACAATACATCTAAAAGTTATGATACCGTAAATATATAGTTTGTTGGCTTTTGTTACTTTAACAATTGCGGGTAAGGATCAAAAGAATCATGATCGTATTATGTAAAGTATATACTATACAACATACAATTATGTACTAAATATAAAGTGAAAGAAACAAATATGAAAATAGATACAAGAATTTTACAATTGAATTTGATAGATACATATGCCTCCTATATATGTATATATACAAGTAACATACTGTTTTTATACTTCTAACATGTTGTATCTATTCAGATTTTATTTTATTTCATTTATTTATTATTCTCATTTTTTTTTTTTCAAAATTTCCCTTTTTTTTATACTAATTTTTGACTTTACATCTTCCTCTTTTTTTAGGCGATTTTGTGTATACGAAAGCAATGCATTTTTATACTTTATATATTTTTTGTTACAATGTAAATACACGAAGACATACAAATTATTCAATAAAAGATTGCACAATTCAAAAAAAAATTTTGCGCTTACTTAGGTGTATAGTATTATATGTTTACCTGCATGTTGTGTAATCAATTTAATTTGTTACGTCAACTAAAACATATTTGTAAAAAAAAAAAAAAAATAAAAGAAAAATAAATGTGAAAATCGAATTAACGCAGAGGACATTTCAGAGTCAATGGGTGCGTTCAGTTCAATGCAGCGATGCAAGTCAGCGATGAAAATGCAGCGATGTTTATAGATAATCGCTGTATACAATTTGCTGAACTGTTTACAGCGGAAAAACCCGCTGCAAACAGCTGATAGTTGGCTTTGTCTGTTGTTCAATTAAAATATGTCAAAATTTGTTTACGATGACTTTTAAAGCGAACTTTTTTTCAGCTACAAAATATTTACATCGCTGCAAAGTAGCGATTATGTAGCGAAGCCGTTCAGTAAGAGAAATTATTGCAGCGATGGAAAATTTTACATCGCTGCGTGGAACTGAACGCGCCCAATATCTCAAAATATTTCGTTCTAATCATAAGTGAAATTACTTATAAAATGTCACATTTTTTATATTACAAGTTATAAACAAATACACGCAATATTTATAATATATATACATAGTATACATATGTATGTCATTTTTGCAACTAATTACCGTTAAAATTAATTTGTTTTTTTTTTTTTTAAATATACATAATACAAATACATATTATATAAAATGTGAATTTAGTTTGCTATATATTGCCTGAATTATTGTTTAAGGGCACAAGGGTTATAGCTGAAATCACTACTATTATATATTAACTTGATGGTCTCTAAATAAATATTCTCTTATTGTAAAAAATACAGTTGAACCCTTCTTAAATTCTACTGAAAATCAAAATAAATTACACTTAGACCTTAGACTTATGTAAGTATGTTGACTATAAAACCGGCCTTATGCACATATACTTGAATAATATTGTAAATTGTAATTGCATAAACTTTGGCAAAATTTCATGTGTCAACATGAATAATCTTATATAGTATAAAATTGAAAAAATTATTTATTTATTTTTTGTATGCTGTGTGTAAGAACAAATGAGCATATGTATACGAAAAATCATATAATGAATTGATAAATAATACAAAATACAACTAGTATACATATACATACTATATACAGCATAATATAATAGCAAAAATATTTATAATGCATTATGTATATCATAATATAAATTTAATTATTTCAATTTTGAATTTTAGGTTAATTGTATAGTAAAAGAAGAAAAATAGAGAAAATATTTAAAGTCTATATCCATAACTACATTCATACAAATCCTCGTACAAATCTAACATTATTCTATATATGTATATGCATACTTTACATATGTTGTGTACATAAATATATAAAGTCAAAGATTAAAGGTGTATATATAATATATGCCTAACATATTGTTATATATGTACTCATATATATGTATATATACATCATAATAATACATTACTTTCATTTACACCGCCTCATATATCTTATATGTCAGTCATAATTAAATAGTTTAAAGTTAGCCCACCATTATAATTTTCTGTTATTTTCCCTCATCATATTATATATAGGAGTAAGCATACTAGTGTTGATGTATATAAGTTTAGGTATATACATTTATTATATTAATAAATTATATAGAAAATTTTAAAATATAATCTTCTTTAATATTCGTATGTATGTAGGTATGTATGTATATGTATGTACACGAGTATGTAACATATAAATACTTACTTTTCACCAGGCTATATAAAAACGTACTACTTACCTATGTATGTATGTATGTAGATAAAGAAAATGTTACCATATAGCATATTATATGTATGTATATAGTACTCGAGTATATTATATATTATTAAAATAAAACTAAAATGCCCGTTTATTATACATATATGGAATAATATATGCCTAATCTGTTTTGTACTTAAATATATCTTTAATAAATTTAACTTTTATTTTTTTCTTCTAAATATAATTTTTATAATACACATTACATATAGGTATAATATATTTTTCATATACATATATATAAGATATTAACAAAAATATGAATTTTTCATATTCATTATACTTACGTATACCATTAATATATGAACATGAGGATCTCTGTGTGTATATATATATATATATATATAGGAAAAAAGTCCATAGGTAAACCCACATCACATATACGAGTATGTACCTACATTAGGTAGGCACATACATACATATGTTATATGCAATATTACGTGTACCTTACCTATAACCTATGAAATAAAGTTTACTTTAACGGGCACTAAATGTATATACATATACAAGTACATATATCTATATATTATGATGAAAATTCATAATTATTATTAATAATAGCACATGAGAATAATAGTAATAATAATAATAAAAACAATAATAATAATAATAATCCTAACAGTTAGAAAACCACACCATTATACATATGTACATATTTTTTTAAAGAAAATTTCAACATTTTTCTTCTTTGTTTTATGTTTTTGTTTGTTTTTTGTTTTGTTAATTTCTTGGTTTATTTTGTTTCAAATTATATATTTATACCTGTACTTGTACTTACATATATATACATATGTAAAAGAAATTTATTTTCTTCATTCATATTTTTAATTAGTCAATGAATACAGGTACCTACATATACATATATGTAGATGTAGAATGTACTATATAAATTATTAAATACAGTTGTATTTGTAGATACGTAAAAAATTTTAATATTACATATTTTACTCATATACATATTTTGTATATAATAATAATACAATGTATGCATAATAATTTATATTTTCTTACAAATTTTCTTTGTTTTTCATTTTTAAAATTTTTCTTTTTGTATATACACGAAACAAATATAAGTTCCTCTATATTATATTGATTATATATATGTACATAATATGTAGTATACAGTACATATATGTAGCACATAATTGTACATATATGTATGTGCATGTAAATAGCCATAGGAAAAAAAAAATACATATGTGTTATTCAAACGATCGCACAAAATGACTTTTGGAAATTAATTTTTTTTTCCTTTCTTTTCCTTTTTTATACCAAGTATAATCTATCTAAACCTAACATAGCTATATGCATTCATATTTATACATGAATAAATGTACTTATTAATTATATGCTTATATACATATATGTTTATACATACTATAACACTTTTTCTATAGTTAAGTTTGATTTGTTTTATTTTTATTTTTTTTATTTTTATTATTTCTTTTGTCTAATATTAATTTTGAAAACGTAAATTAATTTTTAATGACAGTGTTATTTTATTATACAGGAAATTAAGGTTTCATTTGTCATAATAAACTAATTTTTATATATATATATATATATATATACATATATATATATAGATGCATGACAATGCCCCTTTATATAAGATTAGATGTACCTATATGTGTATACCTCCTATAAAATAAGTAATAGGTGCGCACATATAGAAAGAAAGAAAGGTGTATTATAACAAGATTTAAAAAAATACAAAAATCAAAAAATGAAACAAAATGCCAAAAAGCAAAAACCAAAAAAGAATTATTAATAATAAATTAATTATATATTATAAAGAAAGTATATATTATATGAGAGCAGTTTTTATTTAATTTCTTCTCTATATACGCATAATATTTATTACCTATTTTATTTTTTGTTCTGCGCTTAAAGTACATATACTCTTATATGTCGTATATATAGAAGAAAACCTTTTTTTACATAATATCTTTTATTTTATGAGATTATTATATAGATTTAATATGTTTCATGTATACAGTAAACTGTCGTTAACACCAATTTTCGATTACCGAAGTTTTTGTTCGTCTGCATACTGCATCTCATTCATCTCAACAGATTGTTCGTATAAAAACGATGAGCACCCGTTCGATATTAACTCTTTTTAAACTACACAATATTATGAAAATGTACTTCTTTTAATTTATTTTAATTAACATACTTTATTTTACATATTTACATTTAGATATGTACACAGACTACAGACATATCCAAGTTACATATGCATTAAAATTAATTCTTCTTTACATATAAAATAAAAGCTCTTGTATACGAGTTTGACATCGTTTTTTCCTTCTTGAAATTTTCGCAGATAAGTATTCTAAAGATTCTTAAAATTTTTATTGACCTGATTATATTTGTTATTAAGGCGTTTTTATATCTGGCCGTGGACAAGTGTTATTCCAATTAGAATATTTCACTTTGGAAATTCCAAATAATATTTTTCAGAGTTTTATTGAATAAGTATAAGTATAGAATATGGGTATGGTAGATTAGAATGTTGTTCGTCTTAACGAAATAATTTCGTAAAAAATTGTTCGTAAGTTCGTGTAATTGCGAAATTCCTATTAATAATGACAATGAACATGACAGCCCATAAAAGCCCAGGGATAATAATGATTTCGTCTTAACCAGCAATTTGTCTTACATGCATGTGTCTTAACGAGAGTTTACTGTAGTTATAGATTATATAAATTATTTACATCTAAATCCACACATGCTCGTATGTACATCTATAAAAAGAAATACATATTTATATACATATATGAAGGTATATTTTATATTGTAATAATTTTAGATGATTTTTTATTACTTCAAAGAGTTTTCCCGTTATAATTTTTTATAAAATTTTTCAATGATTTTTCATCTATATATTGGCCCTTATTCTGTATTTCGACTCACGTGAAATGAAACGATAATGTTCACTTCACTTCACATTTCTTTTGGTATTCTCTATTTCACGTGAAAAGGTTAGTGAAACAAAACAAGAAATGTTTGGAAATGAAACGAATTTGAATTTGTTGAAATGTCAAAATTGATGTATATTTGTTTATTAGCCGGTTGTTTTGTGAATTTTATAAAGTATTTTTAAAAATTTTTGGAGCTTTAATTGCTTTTTGAATTAAAATTTTTTAGTCGCCTTTTCGCTAAATTTATTGTAGTGTTTTAGTGAACTTTTCTATTGTGTTTTTTGTTAAATTTTGTTTTAAGTACTTAAGTATTACCGTGAACTTTAGTGATTTTTAAATTTTATGAACATTATTAAATATGAGTAGTGTAGAATTTTGGTTTAGCAGTTCAGAGGATGAAGAAGATTTTGCAAATTCCAGAGAATTGGCGATGAAAAGAAGAAAGTTGAGAGATTACTCTAATCCTTTGGAAATGCCAGCAAATACGTAAGTTGTCCTAAAATAAATTTGTGGTTTACTTAAGAGCTACATATTTATATTTTTGTGAATACAGTGATTACTTGCATTTACATGCATTAAAATAACGATATATTTGATACGAGTCTGTATTCTAGAAATATTTTGTAATAATTTAAAGAAGTTCATTCGACTGTTGATGAAATCCACAAAAAAAATCTTGAAAAGTTATTAATTTTTTATTTATAATTTACAGTTTCATAAAATATATGAGGATATCAAAAGAAAATTTTATGTTTCTATTGAGAAAAATAGAAACAAAATTAACACCAAATAGGAGGTCTACTTCTATACCTCCTATTATAAAATTAACGGCAGCTCTCCGTTTTTTTGCTGAAGGTGGTTTTCAAAAAGGAGTTGGAAACGATTTTCTTGTTAGTATGTCACAATCAACGGTATCAAAAATTTTAGATGAAATTTTAAGTGTCCTTGAAGATAACATTTGTGAAGATTTGATAAAATTCCCAAATGAAACTTCAAGAAATGAAGTCAAACTACATTTCTTCAGGAAATTTGGGTTTCCTGGAGTTATTGGATGTGTTGATGGTACACATGTTAGAATTGTACGTCCATCTAACAACGTACAACATTTGTACTACAACAGAAAAGGCTTTCACAGTCTAAATGTGATGCTTGTAAGTATTTTTTTTTTCAAATTAGTTTGACGTCTAGAATAATTATCAATAATTTCAAAATCTGCTTCAGGTGTGTGATCACGAAGCGAGAATTACATATGTTGATGCAAATAACCCAGGTGCGTCTCACGATTCCTTTGTATGGAGTATAAGCAGGTTAGATTCATATTTGCAAAATAATTACAGTTCTGGAGATAGGAATTCTTGGCTTCTAGGTAACGAAATAAAATTTTTCATTAAGTAATATAAATAATAAACAAGTTTAATTTAATAGGTGATGCAGGATATACGTTAAAGCCATACGTGATGACTCCATTTAGAACTGTGAGAAGTGAAGACAGAAGAGAAAACAGATACAATACAATTCATTCTAGAGCTAGGATAACTATAGAAAGAACTATTGGAATTTTAAAAAATACATTTCGATGCCTCTTAAATTCAAGGCAAATACATTATTCTCCAGAAAAAACAATAAAAATTGTGAACGTATGTTGTGCATTACACAATTTGAGAATAAACTCCAACATTCCTTTTTCTGAAGAAGAAATTTCTTTTGAGACCGAAGAAGGAGATGACGTTGAAGTCTTTGAGAGTCAACATGCAGAAAATGAGGCTTCCACGATAAGAGAAAATATTTTAAACTCCTTAGATTAACAACTCAATGGTTTAAAAACTATTAGATCACTATATTTATATTACTACATGCTATGTTAATTACAAAACCTAAAATAACTTATTCACTTAACTCTAATTCTTTTTCTAGTTTTTTTTTTTTTAATTCTAATATTTTAATTTTTAATTTGTGTTCAGCTTCTTCTCTTTTATTTATTTTTTCTTTTAAATAATATAGACGACGCATGTATTTATTATTTTCTTTTAAATTATTTTTTATTTCCTCTAAGTACCGAGTTTGCTTTGTTAGCAAATCTCTTCTACAATCCTTCGGTTTTCTAATAGTCCTGGTGCATGCAGTTGATGTTGATGCGCCAGATGTAGTTGGAAAAATGTTTTGTGTATCAGCATTTGCTGACGTTTCCATTTCTACAACTATTTCACCACTTTGTTGTGGGACTCCCGGCTCATTCCTTTCGTTTGGGAGCTGAATCCCAAAAGTTCTGCCAGTGTGCTCCACTGTCTTTTCTAATGAAAGGAGTTTCACCACTGTTTCTTCTAGTGGAGAGATATACAACATCCTGTTTGGACCTCCGCCAGTTCCTTCGCTTTCTTTCTTATTGTGGGCTAATTTTCTTTTCACATTCAATTTTAAATCATTCCACACCTAAAGAATTATTTATATATATTTTTAACACGTGAATATTGAGAATTATTAAATTCTACGATATAATAAATTAATTACCTTTTGCCATTCTGTTGATGTCCTACTTGGTGGACCCATACTATTTAACTGCTGTGATATATCTCTCCACGTTTCGCCGTAAGATTTTTTATTAATATTGCTCCCTTCTGCAAATTTTAAACCTTTTGCGACCTGTGGGTTTTTTTCTAAAATTTCCACTAGAGCGTTGAACTGCTCCTTTGTTGTTACTTTTTTATTCCTGAAAAAATAATTGAAAAAATTATTTTTAAAATGTTTTAAGTTTCTTTTCGTATTTTTTACTATAAAATATAATAAAATATAATAATAAAATAATATAAATAAAATATATATAATAAAATATATAAAATATAATAAAATTTAATAAAATATTAAAAATTTAAAAATAACTTACTGTTTTTCCATTTCGAAAGATTTTACAACAAACTTTTAACACAATTCAAACAAACTTCCACAATGGCTGCCTCTTACGAATAATTTTTCACTTGAAACCGATGAGCATCGACGTCAAGTGAAATAGAGAATACGAATACTTCACGGAATAAAGTGAAACGAAACAAAGTGAAAAATTTCCGACTGAAACGAAATAGAGAATACCATCTTGACATATTCGTTTCACATGATTAATTTTTTCACGTGAAACGAAATACAGAATAAGGGCCATTATGAATATACATATATGTATAATTATTTTTTCATTTATACATTCTTTTAAATTAAAATAAATTACATTATATACGCATATAAGGTACAATGTTATATGTATTCATATATTCCTATTTTCTTTACAAAAATTAGTCTATGATACTCAAATATATTAGTTTATGAAATAATGAAATTTCAAAATATATACATGCGTTTCTATTTTCTGGTCATTGGTTTTAAATTTTTTGATTATATGAAATTCGAATTATAAATGAAATGTATGTACTTATACTCGCATACAATAAATCCATCTGTGTATGTATATATTTTGGGTTTTGTGTTCAATACGTTTACAATTTTTGTGCTATTTTTTATGCATAATTTTCTCATTATGTGCTGGGCATTATATAGGTTGTTCGGAAAGTAATTTGGTTTTTCTTTTTTCTATTTTATGAATAAAGTCATGAGATCATTTCTGTAAAAGCCGCAGTTCATTTAGAGCTGTAGTGCTACGAGGCTTTCAAAATATTTGAGAATCTGGTATAATGATGAATTATTACAGTTTATACAGCGATATTAATATTTCAAGTCGTATTCATGTGAACAGAATTCAATGGCTTTGTCATGTTACCTAATGTTACGGAGAGGTCCTAGAATAATATGATGAAAAGGGTGTTATTCCATATTCCGTTCTAAGAATGGTTCGGATTAGATATTGGAGTATGATGACTGAAAAGAGGAGGGAGTGGCAACACATCTTGGAGGAATCAAAGGCATACACTGGGCTGTCGAGCTGATGATGATGTAGTACTATATGAAAGAATAAGAAGAAAATGAAAGACTATTTTCTAAAAGTGAATAAATATATTTTATTGAATTCGATCGAATTCGATAAAAATTTAATCTCTCAGCGATCTCACGAGTTTACATCAAATTAATGCCTCTATTGTGTCTTCCATCAGCTTCAACTATGGCCTTCGAAGTGATGTAACTCCAACATTAAATGCCGTACCAGATTGAAATTTTGCAAACCAATTTTAACACTGACGTTCTGTCATTATACACATACATATCTCCATAACTTTTTTCTTGCTTGAACAAAATTCTTATACATTTTCGATATAGTAAAAAATAAAGTAAAATATGCCAAAAATATTCTACTTTTCACTTTTCATATATTTGACAAGGCACCAACGACCAATGAAAAAGTACTGCGTATAGATTCAATTGAATATATGTATGATTATGCGACTTATAAGTATAAAGTTGCGGCTATGAAAAAATACATTTAAGTTCTCTATTGGAAAAAAACAAAATTACTTAACGAACAACCTACTATTAGTAGTTGATTTGGTATCTAAATAAATCAAGACCACAATATACACAGTAATTGTACAATGCATATAGCCACAGATCATATAAAGTATAGTGTGTATGTATGTATAATAATGTTAATGACTTTTTAAATTATTGAATTTCATTCTTTATACATAATGTATATATGGATATAATGTTTATATATGGATGTGTGTGAAAGTAATTTTAAATAAAAATCATAAAAATTCTTCTTAAAATTGAAATAATGAACTATAAACAAAATTCTCATTTCATATATTTTTAATGTTATTAGTCAATTACATACACAGATATGCTATATACATATATACTTACATGTCAGTGCGTATATAAGACTTTTGTTAATAATAATTTTTCGTATCAAAAATTATTTATTATCATTTTTATTGCGTATATATGTATAGCCTTTTCTATCTAACCCATCTATATAGATAATGTATACAATAATATATGTATGTACATATATGTGAATACATTATAAATATAGGTATGTGATTATATTTTTCTTTAAAACAAAATAAATTATTTATCATAATAACTTACATAGAAACAGGTACACACATATATTAACTTGCATATACATAATGTAAATCATTTTTTCTATTGTTTCTGTTTTTTGATTATAATAACAAATCAATCATACTTAACTTGTCTTCTAAAAACAATAAAAAATTCAAAATTGAAATTAAAAAAAAATAATGATGATTGTATAAAGTGACTGAATAAAGTATGTATATAAATCATATAATTCATTATAAAATAATAGAAAATATTCATTCATTATCTTGTGTGTGTGGATACCTTCAAACCATGACATGTAAAAAAAAAAAAAATAAAATAAATGAAATTTGAAAATGAAATGTCGTTTTACTCAAATTGTTCTCTTTCACAATTTTTTATTTTAAATAAAATATAATAAATAACCTACTGATGCTATTGCAAAGTACAAAAATTTTATTATTTACCTACTTATATATAGGAAAATTATTTATTACTATTTTATTACTAACATGGTACCCAATTATCAAATTTAGTGAATCAAAATTTATATCAAATTTTGTCTTTCACTTTGATCATAATTTGGGTTTGGGAGAAAAATGCAATTTATGTTTAATAAATTTGAAATTATAGTAATGACACACTGATTGTTAATTGGCAATTGAAAATTAATGGCAATCAAATATACAAATATGTCATTCTCACTGCATTTAGAATTCAACAATAGTTGAGCATAATTTATTTACAAAGTATGGTTAGTTGGTTGTAGATTGCAGTGGTATAGTCTGCTTCAGTTTCTATAGAAACGGACTCAATCAGCAGTTAGCGCGCCTTTTTGTTACCATAAAGTTTCCTTGTGGATGGTGGTTATTTAGATTCTAGAGTCTAGATTACATCCATTTTGTCTTGTTTAATAAGTATTAGATCAGACTACCTACACGAAGACCGGCCACTTTTATGAGGTCGTCGAGAAGAGGCTTACCGAAAACCTTTAGTCTGGTTTTTACCAAAGCTGGACGCTTGCAAAGATAATGTAAGAGAGTTTCTTTCTCAGAGTTGTCCTTACAGCTTTTGAGGTGTGTATTAAACGGTAGATCCAACCTGGTTACATGCTCTCCCACAGGCCAGTATTCTGTAAGGATTGCCATAATTATAGTTTTTGAATTTATTTTTGAATGACGGAATTAAAAACATTTCTAGTTTTTGTTGTATTCTAATATAAAAATATGAATTGAATAAATTATTTTGTTAAAAAAAATACGTTTTAAAGCACTTTATTTTGAAAAATTATGTTTGTCCCATAATTTTTTAACGACTCTGTGTACATATTTTACGCAATTATTATATATTCCTTGCAGTAAACTTAATATCTTACACCCGGAAAAAAAATAAATTCAATTTGTTTTGATTTATTTAACCCAAACATGTATGTACATAAAAATTCATAAAAACGATTCCATTCCACCATTTTTTTTTTTTAAAAACACTCTAAAACTAAATTAATTAGTTACCTCTGCCGTATATAATGTGTGTGTATAATATATTTATGCAAGAATTGTAACCATGATTTATTCTGTGGAGGATTATTTTTTTTTATATTTAAAAAAATTGATAACTATATATAGAAAAAATTACATGTAGATATAACTTTCTTTGTACATATATGTATTTACGATTAAAGGTATGTAACTATACTATGTTATATATATATATATATATATATATATATATATATATCTTGATCGACATCATTATACATATATAAACTAAATTTTCATCAAATGAAAATTTAACGATAAAAAATCCACCTTTTATATCGTCGTCAAACTTTATAAAAATATTCCATATACAAATACATACACTCTAACCACCTCTAACCTAACTCTAATTCGTTTACGTTATATATAGAAATATAAATATGTATGTACACATACATAGTACATAGTACATATATTCACCATGCTATATCTACCTAATCTTAAATATTGCTAAAGTTTATTTTGAACCTATATATACATTATGTATATTTTTATATGAAAAATCTTGCTTTATGATTTTCCCATTGAATCAAAAGTAATAAAATTGTATTTGTATATGAATAATGGAAAGCCATTAATTGAGTATAATTCAGTTTATTTAGCTGAATCATGTTTACACGATAATAAATCTATTATCCTTGCGGATCCTGTCTGCTATTATGGGGTGCGCTCCCTTTTATATTTCTTTTTATACTCACGCATATACATGTATATAATATATGTATATGTACATATTTAATGTACACATAAACGTATATATATACATATATACATAGTAAATTATATTATAAGAGTAAATATATCAGAGAAAATAAATTTGTATAGATAATCATAGCGTGAAAATAAAAAAATAAAAAGAAAACCATATAACATTAACAGCAATACAAAAAACAACAAAAAAAATATTGTAGATAAGTATGTAAGTATGTATATAAATATAATACATATATGAAAAGGTATCAAATGCATACGTATGTACATCTACATCTATATAAATGTATGTATAAAGATGATAATGACAGTGAGAATGATTATGGTATTAAGGGAAATGACGATAAAATGAATTTAAAGCGTATGGGGTGTGTAGTGTACTCCATATATATACGTATTATTTATACGTGTATAAATAGATTTGTGTAATAATATATATATAGTTGTATTTGTAAATGTACATATGTATATGTATATTGAAAAATTTTATTTAGTTTAGAGAATTGTGAAGGCCACACCCTATTCAATTTTCTTGTACAATTTATTGTATATAGTTGTGTTATACATACATATACATATATACATATGTTCATGAGCTATAATACCCATTGTATACATTTGGTGTGTATATATGGTATAAAAATGGAACAAATATAATCAAAATGAAACAAACTTAACACAGAATTAAAATGAAAGAAAATCCTAATGAAAATGAACTATATATAGGTGTATATTCGAAATATGGGCACATGGGTTGTCAATTCTCATGGAAATGGAAATTTTTTATGGAAATTACATGAATGAGTATGATGAGGTATTGCGGTATACTGTAATAATCATAGAGTATAAAAAATATGGATTAATTAATCAAAAAGCTAATTTTTTTTTTTGTATTTCATTTCGATTCTTATATACATTCTACATATACCTATATACAGATAGTATGGATTTGAAGAATGATAATTTAATAAAAATTATACTCACGCAATCCTTAAATGTAGACATGGAATAATTTCATCATTATCACTTATGTATATATTTATATGACTTTGTTCAGATTTTAGCATGGACTTTATCCACTTTCAAAAAAAAAAAAAAAAAAAATTCATCCTCATTGCGTTCTGTCTTTGTTGTATGCATAAAACTCATTTGGATCATATTTGAGTCTACATTATTTGCAATCTGTCTTTTCCCTACATTTTTATAAAATGATTTTAAAATCATTTGATTTTTGACACTCGATTCTTCCTCGCTATTTATAATGTTTATATTCCAAAACATATTTTAATAAAATTCCTTATTTTTTTTATTGTAAATTTTAATTTTTTTAATGAAAAAATAATCTATGAATTTCATTAATTTGTCGTTTTTCTTGTCATCATGAAAATTATTATAATATGCCAACCGAAATACTATGAAATTTTAAAATTGAAAAATTAAAAGTGACATGAATTCCCCAAATTATTCCATTTATTATTTCATTTTTGGGACTCTGAGATGGGACAAACAAAGTAGACATTGACAGTGCAAGAGTGAGCAAAAGTTTTGTTGCAACAATTTTGCAATTGTATGGGTTCTTGTCCAAATACTCGATTTTACCTTTACGTGGTGAGCCGCATTAGTAACTGACTAAACAGAATCAGACGAAAACTGCGAGTACGAGAATCCTTCTATAAACGGCTGGACAATATTTTGACAGCTTATTTCTGTTAAAAAACACCACCAGTTAGCAGTCGAGAGATTAGGCCTCGGATTGGATAGAAAAACCTAGAAACAGGTGGATGGTGTGCGCAGTACAAAAAAACTTTAATAAACTCCAGATAAAGAATTTGAAGGAAAAAAACAAGTATACCTCAGAAGCGATTGGAGGAAAATTCTCTCATAGGCCAGGATCTACTAAGAACTGTAATCCCGTAGAAGAAGAAGAAGAAGAAGAAGAAGATTATTTCATTCTTATACTCAGTTCAAAAAGGATATAATAAAATAATTTTTAAAAAAAAATACATAATATGCGGCAACACTAAATCGATAAACAATAATCTACAAATAATTCTCACTCTATATGCACATTACTAGATAACTATATATTATTATATTGTGAATATTTTTGTATTGCAACGTTTATAAAATATTACCAATGTACATATCTAAATCTAATTCAATTCAATTTGTAAAAAATTGTTTCCCTCCTTTGCCTTATCTTCTATATATTATCCTATATTCTATATAAGTGCATAAAGATATAGGAATAGAAATAAATGGTATTTTTATTGAATTGTTCTTGAGGTTTGTATGTGTGGAAAGAATGGAATATAGTACGAGGGTGGTTTTAATTTAATGATGGCGTTTTGTGGGATTTTATATATACAAATATACATGAATATATTTCATGAAAATTATACACACTTGCTATACGCTATGCTAAAAAAAAATGAACATCTAAATAGTGTACAAATTTACTCGTGTATAAATTAATAAAAAATCTTATAATATTTGTATACATTATAAATTGTATGTACTTATTTATGTATATGTACCTATAAGATATAAGTAAGTGCTTGTGTATACATATATTTACATTAAGCAGATCTCAAAATATAATAATTTATTTTACAATCACATCAGACATCAGTGTATCTATATGAGTACTTAACTTTTACTTTTATCTAATACAAACCGTATATTTGTATATTTTTTTAAAGTAAATTCCTTTAGCTAGATCACATATATACATACATATATTATCTATACTGCTACTACTCATACATTTATGCTTCTTCCTCAAAATTTACTATATATACAATTTACATATATGCATATACTACGTGGTACTACATATTTTATATTCAATTTATACAAATCCCAAATTGTTAAACAATAAAATGAACATGAAATATAAATCTATTTAAATCCCACATCGTACCTATGTATATATGCATATATGTATGTATGTTTATAACCAATATAACAATCAAATATATGGGTGGTGCGGTATTATATATAAAATCATAAAATTTAGATAGTGTCAGATATCAGATTTATAAAATTGACTACTTTATGTACTTATATTAACTGTTTCATGTATATAAACATTTTTATGTGTAAATTGTATAACATACAAAAATGAAGGGTGGAAATCATCATCAGCTAATAAAGAAAATAGATATTATACGTATATATGTATATCTATGCACTAAATAAATATTAAGAATTGGGGTAAGAATTTAAATGTATACGTACATAATGTTATTATAGAATTATCTATATATTATCTATGTATATACATTATATATATATATATATATATATATATATATATAATATAACACATTATATAGAGCATATAAATACCGTATCTTATAAAAATGATAACGTTTCCGCTTGTATAAGATATAAGAAGTAATAAGCTACACAACATACCTACTTTACTTCACTTGTATGTTTATACATAATCGTATGCCTATACATTATATATACGAATATACATATGTATATATAATGTATGTTGTAACATAAAAGAAAAAG
This sequence comes from Villa cingulata, assembly GCA_951394055.1. Taxonomy (NCBI): domain Eukaryota; kingdom Metazoa; phylum Arthropoda; class Insecta; order Diptera; family Bombyliidae; genus Villa; species Villa cingulata. The sequence goes on along the minus strand of OX596017.1, from coordinate 646,599 downwards.
TTCATAAAATGGCTGTATTCAAGCTGATAATGATGAAAAGCATGATTTTTGATTATGATGCATGTAAACGTTCATTTCAATTTTTGCGGTTTTATTTATTTATCCGTAATCTTATATTTCTCCCCCAATTTATGATATGATACCTTATTAACAAAATTTATGTATATACATATGTGTTTTTGTACATTGTATATTTGTAATTTTGTAGATACATTTACATATATTCTCATAACATTGTATAAAATGATATTCAATTTTCTGAATTGAATTTATTTTTATACATATAGTAGGTACTGTTCATTATACAGGGTGTATTATCTCTGAAAAAAATGGCAAAAAATCACTAAATTCTGTTTTTGAAACACAATAACTCTTGAAACAAAGAACGTAGAGAAGCATATAAGGTATCATTGAAGAGAGGGGGGAGTTTCCTTCAGATTTTTCTTAGACCAGATTCTTCTAGCTAGTACACCGTAGTTATTAAAGGGTGTTTCGTAGATTGAGTGCGAAAAATCTTCATCGCCCTCTAGCGGCTAGACGGTTGAGATTACCCCTCTGCCTCTAGAACGATTTTTTGTTTGTCTCGGCGAGACCTATCTACTGTGTGCCGGATGACCACCCGAAACCGGACACCCTGTATATTATGTACATTTATATTTCTATACTTTCTATATATGTATGCGTACTACAAATATATAAATGAAAAAACCCAAATATATTCTGTGGTATATAAGTATACATGTATGTATTATTATTATGTATTGTATTATGTAGATACTTTGAATTTCTTTTTCTAATAATAATATACATATTTATACACAATAGAACATATTTTATATACGAGTATATGTATTATTTGCGAATATAACAGCTGCATTATGTAATCAAAAACAAACTTAATAAAATGAACGAAAATAAAATTTGAGGGATGATGTCGCATCGTGTATTCTAAGGAACATATACATAGGCACATTCTGTTAAATTGTTAATTTCTTTTATATACATACAATCAACTACATATAGTACATATAGACTTATATATATGCTACATATATATATAGATACTAATTAAATTTAATTGATTATTACATATTATACATACATATTTATATAGTGAAAGAAATAATTTACATATATATTTTATAGTATGTTAACCTACAGTCTTTACCCAAAAAATTAGGACCAACTTCATTCCATTTCATTTTTGAATAAAAAATTAACTAATTGATTGGGAAAAGCTAATATAACAAATTTACTTTTAAAAATTGTTTCTGCTTTGTTTAACATATAGGTACTAAAATATCAGCTTTTATACTGTTATTTAAACAAGATATTCGAACAGTCCTATATTAACTAGCTTATAACCTCTTTAACTTTACCTTCAACTTTTCTTTTTAGATAATATTTACTGATTACAGTCGATTAGAAACAGTCTTCGAAAAATGTAAATTTATCCATAGATTTTATCCAAAAAAAAAACAATGAAACATTCATAACCTTCGGTATTTCGATGACCAACAAAATCAAGACACTCATTAAATGTAAATGCAAACATACAAGATATTAAAGTAAATAAATAATTAAAATATTCTAAATAAATAAAATAATTTGAATTAATCAAGAAATTTTGGATTACATATATCAATTTCAAATAATAAATGCATGGTTGAAGAACATAAAATACTAAAATATTTATAAATTGTCTTAAATTTTTGGGTAAGGACTTTATAAATACTTATGTATAGTGTATACTTAACACACGCTCGCTATGGAAATAAATTTATTTTTTTCATTAATTACTGTAATTATTCAGTTCAATCTATAAATGTAAAAATTGATTTGAAAATAGTCATTATTTTCGGTGGTCAGTTTTCATTGAACCCAAATCTCTTTCTCTGAACCAATTTTTTGAAGTCTGCAAACAGAAAACCCAAAGTGGATTTCGTGCCAGAGCATATCAATATGGTATTTACAATTCAGAGTATAGATTACTGTAATTACATATAGGAACATGAGGAATTGATACACAAGCTTTCAGAACTATCAATATAATTTCCTCCATCAGTATCGTCAGACTAGAAATACAACCTAATCTAACCCTGACCACCCTGACTCTGGGAAAATTCACGCTGGCCGGAAAAAGGATAAAGCTGTAGAATTTTTGTTTTTTGTGAAAGTGAAGGAGTTGTGAAAATTATACCCTGAAATCTACGCTGGATCTGAATTGTATAAATCTAATTTAATTTGTGTAATTTTGCAATCATCGATTCGTTGTTATTTTTGCTCTATTGACAGTAAACGTATGGCACATATTTGAAGAAATGTTTTTTCGTGCCCATAATCTTCATTAAAATATCTTGTAAATACTACCAAACGATATCTTTAGGATACAAACTATCTCACGGAACATCAATTCACGATTGTAAATCATGATTTTTGGAGATTTTTTTTTTTCATATTTTCTGTAGCAATAGCCTCATTTGGCTGGCCAAAGCGCTCATCATCTATTGTGACTGTATGCATGCGTTTGAAATCAGCATATCACATAGAAAAAGTTCAGATTTTTCCATTGGTTTGAAAATTATAAATGTAACGTCAATAAAACCAATATAGCTTCACTGCAAATGATCGCAACTTAATAAAATTTTGAGATGTGACTTGCAGAACATTTTATGATGATGAGTATATAGAACAAAAAAGTTTTCCAAAAAATTGTTCTTTTGGTATTTAGTCTCAGGACTTGCATTGTCATTTAATCTCAGGATGTGCATGCACATATGTATGTATATGAGAATCCGTATATGAAAAAATAAATTACAATAGTTTTTTTCAATTTTCTTATGCTTGTTTGTTTGGTTATGATGGTTTTTAATTTTTCTAATAAAACATTTATACATAAGTACATATACACCACATGATTATATCTGTTTATTTATTATACATTATAAATATCTCATATATATGCTTTTATACTCATATATATATATATGTATGTACCTCTATTAATCAGTTTTCAATTTTTAATAAAATTTACCTGTAAAAGTACATTACGAGTATTACATAATATAAAATATATTCTGGTGTATATATACGCTCAAAAAATAAATAAACTCAATAGCTTAAATAAAAAAAAATATAAAAAATAACTCTGATATAATACATACGGGACTAGTATAATCTCATTTTATAAATGACTTTTTAATATACCCAACATACATGCACGCATTTATATAGTAGGTATTAACATATGCAAGAAACAGTGCTTATATATGTACATATAAATAATGGATGCATATACATATTTTAAATATAAATTACAAATTATAAAAATAATATTATTTCACCTGTATTTCGATCATTATATATACATTATTATCATCATTATCGATATAAACATAAATAATAAAATACCTGTATGCATGTGCACTATATAGTATTAGATATCTACATACATATGTATATATATACACATTGTATTACTTAGTTTAAATCAAAACACATAACAATAGAAATTATATTTGATCCTAAAAACCACATAAACATTTTTAAAATTTAAAATTAATATGAGAACACATACATTACATATTATGTGATATGTGTGTATATATAGGCACATAATTATATACATATATGTAACATGTATAAGTATACACCAACCTACATAAAATATATTACAAACATATACGAGTATCTATATATATATTTTTTTTGTAATTGTATTTTACAACGTGGGTGTTCTTTACATTTTTAAGACCTTAACAGGTTGTTATGACATCTGATTAACATTTTAACGCCACTATTTAGATACTAAGTCAATTTGATAATAAGTTATTGATAATAATAACAATAATAATAATAATAATATGTATCTATAAAAAAAAGAATCGAATAAAATTTATTATATACTATACATATGTATGTATAAATATTTTTTGAATAGAATACTGCGAGTTAGAAAAAAAAATTGTTTTCTTCATTCTTATGTTTTGTTTTGTATTTTGTATCATATTTTCCTATTTTTTTTTTTACTTTTTTCAACTTTATTTTTTTATATTTTATAAATGTATAATTTTTAGTTTCTCAACATGTATTTTATCTGATGTATATTTACATGCATCAATATACTATTTATAATACATATCAATGACATTTTCATGTTTATAATTACAATACATATATGTAAGTATATATAAAGATAGATAGATAGTTCATTATCAATTTATATTTTATATATCATGTGATGATTATATATATGTATGTATATATATATATGTATGTGTATGCGTATGAACCTTTTAATATAATCAGTCAAATACATTAAATTACCTTTACATTATAGATCACATACATTATATGTACATATGGGACATTAGATACGTTTCGTATTAAATGATCTTTGGTAATATATTCTACATTATATGAATAAAACATCTTAAAATTTTTCTAAAAACAAAAAAAAAAAACAAATATATATTTCATTATACAGTAATGCAGACGAATGTATCCACATAAAAATTAGGAATATAATCTGTACGCGTCTATTCTATTATCTATTATACATAATGTCACCTGACTAAGCAAACAAATCAAATGGTTAAATCACCACCGATCACACCGTGATCACAACATAAATTTTTGGGCACTTTAAAACGATATACGACGATACTATATATTACAAGAAAAAATAAATAATAAAAAAATATATACGAATATAATAAGAATATATAAAATAGAAATTTTGAAATAACAAACATTTATGTTGGTCCTAAAAAAGGATCATTGCATATAAACATGTATGTACAATATAAATATTTCAAAAGATATTGCCGCATTTATTGTGTGAATGACAATAAACGATACAAACACAACAGTATATGACATTAGCAGCAGCAGTTTATACAGCAGCAACAGAACAGGTACAAAAAATAATGTTTAGTATTTATTTATTTGTATTTTTTTTTTTTTTTTCTAAATTTTGTCATTGGTTTTAATAGTTTTTATGTGCATTCTGGTAAAGATACTGATATAGATGAATGGATAGATAGACAGATACAATGCATACAATATATACAGATTTATCTATTGTAAATGCAATTTCGTCAATGAACGCATTTACTTTTCAGTATACATTTTTTTCTTATTATTATTATTATTATTGAATTATAAATTGAAAAAATATGATGGTATACATATAGGAATAAAATGTGAAATATGTATATAGGTATTATTATAGGTGCCTTAACTATATATTACAATATACAATGTTTACAGTATTCAGTGCATTACATACTATACATAATGAACGATAGTATAATAATAAAAATGACTTTGGAAAAAAAAAGTCATAGTATGTATTATCCATGTTAGAGGACAAGGATATATAGTTTATGTGAATGATTGTTTGAAAATTTGACAATACTGATAGTATTATGGTGCTTATAATGAAAATAAATTTTTTGGTGCTATATACCATATAGGACTGATATAATATTTGTGTGATTGAGTGTGAAATTAATGTAATATATACCGCCTGTTGAGTCTTGCGACAAATTTAATGTTGGTGGTCGCGGTAATTTCAAAGAATATCGACCTGTCGTACATAGATACAAATCACCCGATAAAAAGGGATTTACAAAAATTTTTTTAACATTATTTTGTGGTTCAATATATGTACATACTTATTTTTAATAAAATTACCTTCTATTATTTGTACATAGTTTCCATAACATTATGTACCTAGATATTTATAATGCGTTCCTATTAATATTTGGATTTGATAATAGTATGGCTGTTTTCAAAAATGCAAGCTTGACTTCGTCAATTTGCGATCAAGTCAAATACCTTACCGTAAGATTATTACATTTTGCCAGTTTTTAAAAATTATTTGAAGTGGAATGTATTGTATTTCAAAATACTTACTGATAACTTTCCATTATGCTAAGATTAATTAATTTTTGTTTTTTATTAATAATTACTTTTGTTTTATAATTTCACTTAAATAAATAACAATAATTGAAGGGCTGAGATGATGAAGGTGTTAACCGACAAATTTGAATAAATTCTGTTTTTCAGTCAAATGAAAGTTTTATGTGCATATATATCTTTCGATGTGGGTAATATAAAATATACATATCTTCACTTAGAAAAATAATATGAAAGTAGAACTTTAAAGTCCAATAACTCAAAAAGATGTATTGTGACAGTTAACACCTTCATCATCTCAGCCCTTCAATTATAAATCTAACTTTCAAATTCATCAAATTTTAAATGAAGATGCGGTAACACTTGAATTTAAATAAATGAACTCAAGATAATCAAGACGATCAAGAACCTTGCAAATCTTGACTTAAGTTGACGATAAACTTGAATAAATGAACACTCTTGACGTTTGCAAGTTGATTTAAATGAACACTATGCAAACGCAAGCTTGGTGCAAGCTTGCATTTTTGAAAATACCCTATGTTATACTACACGACATATATGTACGTATGAGTATAAAGTATACATGTGATTTTTTAATATATGTACATATGTATTTAAGGCAAGGATCTAGTTATGAATAATTTTAAAAACAACAACAACCATTTTAAACAAGAAATTTTATAAAAATTATATAAATGTATGTACACATATTGTCAATTTGCATGACCCTATTGGGTGCAATTTTTAAGAATTTTGATAAAAAATGAATACAATTTCATTTTGTTTATAAAAATAAAATTATAAAAAAAAGATTTTTATAATTTTTGTTGCAAAAACATCAGAAAAATTCAGATTTTATTTTGACACTAAAATCATGAAATTACAATGATTTCATGTACGAAAACAGAACTCAAAGTATATCCTAAGCTCTAACTAAATTTCAGACCAAAAATCAAAAAAAAAAAATGTACCATTTAAGGACAACAATATCCTTCAGGCTATTTATATTCAAAATTTCAAAAAATTTGTCAATCAGTATTTGCTATATATGATGGTGCATTTGAAGACCGTAAAAAAAGCAATATTATAACAACTTTGACACCATTCGCCAAAAGGAAACAAGAACATTTTTTCAAAAAAAAAAGTGTTCCATTTAAGGATCACATAACTGCTTTGAAAGCATTTATATTTGAAATTTCATTAAAATCGATTGATTAACTTCGGTGATATCACAGATAAGGATAATATTGTCTGTGGTGATATGTATTATGTTTGGTGCAAAATAAAGCAGATTTGGTGCTAGCTACTCTTAATATATATTAATGTATACCCATGTGTGCTATATATCAATATAACTCGCATATTACCTACAAAAGTGTAATTTAATTCAAAAAAATGTTTATAACAATTATATATATAAGTATTACATGTGTATAACGGCGAGTACCTACATGTAAATACTATATGTAAGAAAATATAATTTTTTTTTTTTTTTTTCATTTTTGCATACTCATATGTAAGAGCACATATGTATGTACATTATATAATATAAATAATCTTTATACACTGTATGTACTTTATTTTATATTAAAATATTTTTATAATATTCGTAGCACGCGTCATCATATACACGTTATACATAAATGTATATAATATACATATCTATATATATATAGTATATATAGTATATATATATTTTTTTAGCATTTCATTTTAACAACTTATTGAATTCATCAATCATATCTTTATATGATGAACGAAAAAAAATATATAATAAAATGAAATAATGAAAAAAACCTGTAATTTTGGTTTCTTTTTACATTTCGAACTTTTGTTTTGCTTTCTTCACATATTTCTTTTATTCATATTTTTTTTTTTTTTTTTATATGCACATTTCATTTTTATATAATATATTCTTGAACATTATAATATGTAACATTTTGTGGTAATAATACATAAATAATACGATGTATGTATATAAATATAATAGTATATTATCACAAATATTATATGAATTTCGCTGTATGACTATGTATATATAGAAACGTATATAGAAACGTACAAAAATAACAGTGTATATATACGTGTAATATAATAAGGAAACAAAATATATAAATCATATTTTCATTTCTGTGTGTGTGTGTGTGTGTGTGTGTGTGTGTGTGTATAATATCATGTATTAAAAACAGAAATAAAATTTTGAAAATATAAGAAGAAAATAAATAAAGGGAAAAATTTTCATATATCCTTCTTATATCGTACAATGTAAGTATAAATGTAATATATGTATATATTTTTTTTTTCATATATTTTTGGTGATTATCAACAAATGTTAGCATACAAAACACTTTTCATTTTAACAACAAATTTACCATTTAATTTTATACAATATAATATGGTTTTTTTTTTTTTATTTTCTATTTTTTTTTGTTTTTTTTTTTGTAATAGCATATGGATGATAAAAATTATTATATATTCACACATTATCACATACCTACATTATATGAGAATATTGCATAATATCTCTTGATCTTCTTCATATGTGTGCTATTCTTATACAATTCAAAAAAACAATATACATATATATATTTATATAATTCTGAGTCTTGAGATTCTTTTTCAAGATATATATATATATGTATGTATGTATATGTATATGGTACAGTATAAATTTGCTAAATAAATACATATGCCTATACATATATGTACATATAAAATAATAAATATATAAAATCATGATAAAAATGATGACGGTGATAATGATGATGATGCTTTTTTTCCGATAGATTCGTGATTCGTATATGTACATGCATATGTATACGTATCTAATATATTTTGTACATATGTACACATTTTTATACATATGAATAATATAATAACATACGAGTATGTACATATGCATATACTTGTACGTATATATAATATATTAATAAGGAGGTTCCTATATATACATATATATATACATATATGAATGTGTACATCCTTGTTTCAAAAACCTAATAATATTATGTTGTATATTACATGTGTAATTTTTTTTATTTTTTGTCTTTCTTTTGTATATTTTATTGAATTTCGAAAAATTTGTGCTGTGGATTATTGTCCAATGATTTGAAAGATTCAATATATAATATATGTATAAGAAATTATTATAAAAACGACATATGTGATGCGGCTTAATGGATTTTATGTTTTTTTCTTTTTTTCACTTATAAAATACTCGCCTCACCGTAAATAGATATAATGGCATAAAAGTATATATTCATTCAGATAAGAAAAAAAAATGGTCATACATATTATATTATATATACAACCACAAAATATTAAAAACTCTGACAACATATACTTACTTACTAACACTATAGATATATGTAAGTATATACAATAATATTATACATTTTTATTCATTCTATTCAGGAAGAAATTTTCACAAGGATATCATCCCCTTGTTATTCATACTAACAAGCATTTTTCGAGTAATAAAAAGATTTTTTTTTTTTTTTGTTATCATATCTATGTATATAATGTTTTTTTTTCGTACATTACATATATTATTAGTTTATAAGATATTTTTGTACACAAAACTACACAAAATATAATATACCTACATACATATATGTATCCATGTACGTGCAGATATCTTTTCAAAATGAAAATTTGGTTATTAACACTATAGAGAACATCTGCTACGTATATACAGTGGCTCAAATAAGTATTCGGGCAAAACGTACTTTTGTGTTTATTTGACTATAAATCCTGTAATTGAAGGATCTATTTCAAATGAAAAATACTGTGTTATTTTTTGACATTTGTACTTATGATTTAACACACAAAAAATTTTATTTCAATTCATTTATTAAAAAAAAATATCAAAAAACAAAATTGCATTTCGATTTTATCATCAAAAAAGTATTCGGGCAGAAGACAATTGCAATAAAAACAACAACAATTGAGCATATTTAAAATTTTTAAATGTTCAAATTTAATATTCAGTTGTCCTTCCTCGTCTTTTTATAGCTTTTTGAAGCCTATATTTTGCATCGAACACACCAATTTTCCACAAAATTTTGGATCGATTAGATTCCATTCTTTTTGTAACTGGTCTCGTAGTAAGGTTTTAAATTTTCTTAAACTTTCTGTTCAAATAATTCCATAGGCGCTCTATAGGGTTTAAATCTAGACTCTGAGCAAGGATGTACATAACCTCTGGGCAATTATATAAACTCCACAACTTGCAAATACCTGTATTATGCTTCGGTTCATTACATTCATAATATAAAAAATTTGATAATAATTCAAATTTCTCGGCACTTGCTCTAACATTATACTTTAAAATATTAAGGTAGGCAAATTTGTCCATTTGTCCATCAATTTGTCCATCAATAAAATGCAAATTACCTACTCCTGAAGCCGTATACAGCCCTACATAAGTTGATTACCTGTTCCATGTTTTATTGTAGCACATACATTTTTTCCGATTCAGCACTTTATCTTTTGTTGCCATACAATTTTCATCGTTTCTCAAAGTCTAGTGACTTGCCCACATATTTCATGGTAAATTTTAGCATTTTTTTTTATTTTTTTTGCTAATAAACGACCTTCTTGCTACACGACCATGATATCCATGTTTTCTTAAAATATTTCTTACCATTTTTAGACTACACGTCTTATTAAACTGATTATTCACCTCCATAGACAACTTTACTGCACTGATTTCAGGATCTGTTTTGGTTTTTCTTGCAATACACCTTTCTTTTTTATCTGTGAAACTTCCTGGAGGCCCTGATCTATGATTATTATCAAATTTTTTATATTATGAATGTAATGAACCGAAGCATAATACAGGTATTTGCAAGTTGTGGAGTTTATATAATTGCCCAAAGGATATCAACAACCTTGCTCAGAGTCCGGATTTAAACCCTATAGAGCGCCTTTGGAATTATTTGAACAGGAAGTTCAAGAAAATCTAGTTTCAAATAAAACCGAACTGCGGGACCAGTTACAAAAAGAATGGAATCTAATCGATCCAAAATTTTGTGGAAAATTGGTGTGTTCGATGCAAAATATAGGCTTCAAAAAGCTATAAAAAGACGAGGAAGGACAACTGAATATTAAATTTGAACATTTAAAAATTTTAAATATTCTCAATTGTTGTTGTTTTTATTGCAATTTTGTTTTTTGATATTTTTTTTTAATAAATGAATTGAAATAAAATTTTTTGTGTGTTAAATCATAAGTACAAATGTCAAAAAATAACACAGTATTTTTCATTTGAAATAGATCCTTCAATTACAGGATTTATAGTCAAATAAACACAAAAGTACGTTTTGCCCGAATACTTATTTGAGCCACTGTATATAAAATTTTTCATATATATTCATATAAACATACAAAAATTAAACATATATATATACATATAATGTATGTACATACATATATATACATATGTATATTCAGTATGTGCAAGTATTTCGTTATCTTATATTTTATTTTTCCTAGAAAATTTATATTTCAACGCATATAACTATGTATAAGCATTGTATATTATATGCGTACATATATATGTACATATGTACAATAATATCCTTTTGAAAATTATTTGTAGTTACATACATATATACTTATGTACATGTTTTACTTTTATTATTTAATATATTTTAGTATCCGCAAATTAGCTTTCCTTTTAATATAACTTTTTTATACATTTTTAATGACTAAAAGCAGATTTTTTTCTTAATATAAAAATGAGAAAATACTCGTATTGAAAAACAAAATTTATATAATATGTATACATATACATGTGTATATCAATTTATTTTTGGACAATAATTTTTATGATGATTTTGCTAGATATTTATAGTGTAATATGCTTTATGTATAAGCATATAATAAAGTTTATGCATCGCATTATATAATTTTGAAAATATAAATAATTGTAATATTTATATCTTTTCAAATTCATGTAATGTGCATACGATAGTGTATGCCACAGTATATTCAATGCAAAGAATCATCATCAGCTCTACAACGGTCCTCGATGGATTCTGACTGACTCACTCCAAGATCTACTTCCATCTTTCTCTATCCTGTATTGCGTTTATTCGATTTCTAATACCGATGAATTTCAAATCTAATTTCCACATCATGGTCTTCCAACTGAACTTTAATCTTTCCTCATTAGATACATAGCCTTCAAATTGGATTATGACACATTAGTTTTTAAAGATTTCAGCAAAGCTAAAATCGGGAAATTTTTAAAAATTTTACCAACTCAGTTTATAAGTATAGATATACCTACCCACCTGTTTTAATTACTGAAATATAAGATATAGGTATATATGCTTAAATGACAAAATTAACATACATATACAAACGAGTATGTATAGTAATTATTTTGTTTTTCTCAAAATTATTGTGAGGGAGGTAAAACGAGAATTTTTTCAAAAGCATCAGGTTTTAGTTCAAATAAATGCGCATTTCAATAAAATGATGGGCCCAGCGAAACTCATCCTGCCATATTCACTAACAATATTTTTATCTTGCCCCGTCATACTGTAATAGATATAATTTTTGTAAGCTCTAATTTATATCGAAAAATTCAATTAATACACATTAATTTATAATTTATTAATGAAAATTGTTCCAAAAAAAAAAAAAAAAAACGTAAATAAAACACAAAAGAAAACAATAAAAGAAAATTATTGATATCATATTCAAAATGGCTTATATACATGCATACATATTATACATGTATATACACTGATATTTACATGTAATTTTGTATATGTATTTAAATCCCTTTCAAGTATATTATTTACTCTATAGGAGATATATATATACGGAAAAATGTTTCATATGGATATAAGTATATATATACATATTATTATACGCATAGTTTAATCATGTTTAATATTTATATCAGGATTTTTTATTTACTTTTAATTATACATTATACATATTTGAATATGTATATGTGTACATGAACATACAAATTCTATGTATAATTTACACATACTTTTCTAATTAGAGCACTATATTCAAATAGTTATAGATATTAATTAAATTCATAATAAAGGTATTCCAAATTTTTCATTCCTTTTCATATTATAACATTTTTTTTTTAATATTTGTATAGCATATTTATATGCCCATTCATATTCATATGTATACATATATTTAACATGTGTATATCTATTTTCACATTATAATAATAAATCTATTTTGTCGCTCTCTTCCAAAATTATAAATGAAATGAAATAAAATAAAAAAACAATTATATAGTTCAGCTATACAAAAGCAAAAAAAAAATGAAAAAAAATTAGGTCTTATATATCCGTATATACGAGTATACATAAAGAAAAAAATATTTATATATATGTACATATACATATATGTTAACAATAATAAAATACATAATTGGAAAAGTTCAACAATATAATGTCCTTTTAATTTATTTTTCTTTATAGACAAAAAAAATATATGTAATTTACATCACACGTTAGATATATTTATATGCCTTATGTGTATATAAAAAAATTTATAAAAAAAAGGACATATGTATATATTTATTGTTAATTGAGGAAATATACGAATTAATGGTTTTTGAACATTTCCTATATTTATTTTTATTTTTTTTTTTAATTTTTTCGATATGTACTCGCATATATGGATAATGGTGCGGGTTAAAATTCTATGTTAAATACATATTATGATGCATACATATGTATATGTAAATGAATACTAATTATAAATGTATAGGTACATATATGTATATAAAAATATAGAAATAATGAATTGATTCAAGTGTGTAGTATCTATACTAATTTTAATATCAATTTTATTGTTTTTATTGTATAGTCATTATATGAAAAAGGGTGATAAAAGTATAGTATATATATCAGTTATATTTCCAAATAATAAGAATATACATTATACATACATATATAAAAATTGTGTACAATTAAATAAATACATATGTACCAAAAAAAAAAAAAAATATTTCTTTTTATAAACATGACATATTGCATGCGTAAATGTATTAATTAATAACTAAAAGTTAATATTTATTTAAGCAAACGTTTATTCTAAATACTCGCGTATATCAGTAATATAATTGTTTTTAATTATTAAGGTACATATACATATGTACACATAAGTACATATTTAATAATTATTCGTTATAAATTATAAATATACATCATGCGTATGTATAGTATATGTGTGTGTACCTACATTGTTTAACATAATATTATATGAGAACATGGGTCAATAAGTCCTGAGACTGACAACCAAAACAACAATTTCTTGGAAAATCATTTCTTTTTTGTTCTATATAATCAACAGCATAAAATGTTCTGCAAGTCACATCTCAAAATTTTATTAAGTTGCGATCATTTGCAGTGAAGCTATATATTGGTTTAATTGACGTTACATTTATAATTTTCAAAACAAAGGAAAAATCTGAACTTTTTCTATGTGATATGCTGATTTCAAACGCGTGCATACAGTCACCATAGATGATGAACGCTTTGGCCAGCCAAATGAGGCCATTGCTACAGAAAATATGAAAAAAAATAATTTCTAAAAATCGTGATTTACAATCGTGAATTGATGTTCCGTGAGATAGTTTGTATCCTAAAGATATCGTTTGGTAGTATTTACAAGATATTTTAATGAAGATTATGGGCACGAAAAAACATTTCTTCAAATATGTATGTGCCATACGTTTACTGTCAATAGAGCAAAAATAACAACGAATCGATGATTGCAAAATTGCACAAATTAAATTAGATTTACAATTCAGATCCAGCGTAGATTTCAGGGTATAATTTTCACAACTCCTTCACTTTCACAAAAAACAAAAATTCTACAGCTTTATCCTTTTTCCAGCCAGCGTGAATTTTACCAGAGTCAGGGTTAGATTAGGTTGTATATTTCTAGTCTGACGATACTGATGGAGGAAATTATATTCTGAAAGCTTGTGTATCAATTCTTAATGTTCCTATATGTATAATTACAGTAATCTATACTCTGAATTGTAAATACCATATTGATATGCTCTGGCACGAAATCCACTTTGGGTTTTCTGTTTGCAGACTTCAAAAAATTGGTTCAGAGAAAGAGATTTGAGTTCAATGAAAACTGACCACCGAAAATAATGACTATTTTTAAATCAAAAACATATTGTTCTTCAGGGCCGATATATTGAATGTATCGCACTTGAAGGAGACTATGAGCGTTAAAGAATAAAGAAAAATTTTCCCCTAAAAGCCATTGTTTTGGTATTAGTTAGTCTAGGAACTTATTGATCCATGTGTTTTATTTAATTCTAAAAGTGTGTATAACCAACTCATATTATAACCATAAATATAAGATTGTATATAATATGATTGTATGTAATTCTAATAAAATATCAACATATCTACTCATGTATAGAAAAAAATTAATTTTTATATTAAAAATGTAAACGAATAAAGAATTAATTGAATGACTATAACGATTATACGAGAGTATACGCACATCAAAATATGCGTAATATAATACAAAAAGATGAGCAAAAATATGCAAATAATACAGACATATTTATGTAGCAGCGTAGCAGGTACATCTGTATATATATATATATACATACTCTTACTACATATACATTTACCTTATATATTCATAGATTCACTCTCATACTCGAACATATATCAAGTTAATATAATATAATACCTGCACACAATATGTAATTTTTCTTATTTTCATTACTTGATCTTTATCAATGACAATTATATATATTGGGTATCCTTAATATTAGTAAATGTACATATATACATATATATTATTTTTTTTTTTTTGTATCTTTTTTATATTGTGATGTTATACCTATATCTTAAAGTTTTTTCTTCTTTCATCCTTGAAACGGCGGCACCTTCTGTTATGTTTTTAAATAGTTATTTATTTTTTATCTCTCACTGTTTTCAGTTTGATTTTTTTTTATAATTTTTTTTTTGAACAGACATAAATCGTAATATTTTGACAGATAGTTGACCGCATTTAAGGCAGTAATCGATTATACATTCAAAATACAAAGTGATCTTGTTGATGTTTTTTGACCACCCACGTTAACAACACCGTTTCTATGTTCTGTTCTATTCAATTGACATTCATCGCTTTTTTTTTTTTTGGTTATGGTTATATATGTCAGTGTATTTTTTAATATTTAAAGAAAGGAATTAAAAAAACAAAATAAAAGTGTATACTCGTACGTACACATCGCATATATGTTGTACACATATATCTACTTCTATATATGCTTCTAGTATAGGTGCATAAAAATAAAAAGAATAAATTCCTATATACAAGAGAGAAAATTAATGTGTTTTATTCATACCTTGACGTTTGTAATCTAAACAACTTCTTGTATAGTTAATTGATTTGGCGGATCCTTTTGACTATATATAAAATACGCATACACGTATATACAATAATAAAAATTTATATGTGAGGATATGTGTGTATATAATCATATAAATATTTTACAGTTTCCTTTCATATACATATATGTGTATGGAGATATTTTTAATGTTTTTTTCAAAATTTATACATACTTATATACGAGTATTTTATTTTTCTTGTATATTCAGCGCATATTACTTGAAATAATATAAACAATTTAGCTGAAATGACCTCGAATATAAAATGCACTTATATGTATATGTATATTCGTAGATAATTTACATATTATTACTTATGTGGATGTTCGAAAAATGAAGAGAAAATCCTTTTGTTTA
The DNA here is from genome assembly GCA_951394055.1 of Villa cingulata. Taxonomy (NCBI): domain Eukaryota; kingdom Metazoa; phylum Arthropoda; class Insecta; order Diptera; family Bombyliidae; genus Villa; species Villa cingulata. The sequence goes on along the minus strand of OX596017.1, from coordinate 629,905 downwards.
TATTTCTGTTTCTTGTTTTTTAATTAGTGTTTTTTCAAAAATTTCAATGAGTGCCGTTCATTTTGCGAAAACACACTATGTTTATATATAAAACTAGAGTGTGCCTGCGACTACGTCCGCATTGTCATAGAGCTATAAAACGAACCACGATATACAGAATAAGGTGATCCCGAGCGAAGAAGCTCTTTGTAAAGCTTTATGTTATTACGTCATTTCTATTGAGTTTGTAATTCAATTACCACGATCAACCACGATTATCAGTTCATTTAGAAGAAAAAGCTTTTCATACATTTTATAGATTTTTTTCAGACCTTCATCTGTTTAATCCAAATTTTTATTGTTTTAAATAATTAAATTTGAAAAAAAAAGTAGCCTATTATTTGTGGGAGGAATCACTCTTTAAGATAAAAAAAATTCCATCAAGATTGGTTCAGCCGTTTTCGAGATTACCCGTAACATACATACATACAGACAGACAGACGCAAAAAATTTATTTATAAGATGAATGTATGCAAAAGCATGCCATTTCCAAAAATGCAAATATTACATTGCATTGCGTAAAAATGAAGAAAATGAGGAATCTAATTTATAGATATATGAATGCAATGCAATTTCATAGAAAGTGTATATCAGTTAAAGTATATGTGTTTTCATTTTTTTTTAAATTGTAAGCAACAGTAGCAGCACATGTATGTATTTACATGTTTGTAAAAAGCAGGCGTTCAAACGTGCAAGCAGGCAAAATGCTCATACAGTGTGCCCATAAAAAAAATAAATTGAAAAAGAATACAACTAAAGTATCTCAGGTAAAATATAAATCTTGGCTGGTGAATACGACCTTTAAAGTTTAATTCATTTTTGTTGTTAGTTGTATATAGAGCATACTAAAGTCCACTACAACATGTTGTACATACAAAGATCATTGACAGGACAAAAAGTTTATCTATATTTAATAAATGACATGTAAAAACTAAAAAGAAATATGGTGTATATAGAAAACATAATACGGTAAAAAATAATTAAGGATAAATATATATGTATAGTGTTAATACATAATACCATAATGTGTGAATCAAAATCATACCATCTTCGATATGATTATATAATAAATTGTAAATTTGTAAAGAAAATTTTAGATTTAAATGAAAAACACAATGTATGTACATTGTACGTATATATAAGATGTAATGGCGGTTGTATTTAAACATTTAAAGTATTAATAAAAATTTAATTGAAATCAATTGAAATTTCTATATCTATATACACACTAAACTTTAATAGCACAAAAAAAAAAAAAAAAAAATATTTCAATCGTGATCTGATATTTGTATAATGTATTCCATGATTTTTTTTGATTCGAAATTTATTAATTTTCTAATATGCACAAAAACATACATAAATATATAAATGAATTAAAATTCGTATTTGTTTACATTTACATACAAGTACTTTATCATAAGTACTGTTATATAATATGTATATATACGTTAAATCTGTATATAATAATCTATTTTAATATTAAATTTTTAACAATTTACGATAAAAAATTATTGATTTTTATTGATTTATGTTCAATATCAATTATAAACGCACCATGCATACATATACATGAAAAGATAAAAAAATTAAAATGAAAAATGTAAAAAAAAAAGAAATGTTAATAAAATTATATGCGGACATAAATAATGTACATACATACATAAGTATATACTCGTACATACATATTCATATCTATATAATATATATGTATACGTATTATGTAAATGTAAATCAATATTACTCTTAATAGATTTTTATATATAACCCGCATTTTAAAAATAAATATATTACACGAGTTTATGTATACCCACTTCCACTATACATATACTTACTATATTTATTTATATGAAATCGTGTAATAATGTATTGTATTATGTCCATGTGTACATGCAATATTACTATGAAATACTATTAATGAAATTCTAACTTCATATTTATTATCATCTTTGAATTGACAACAATTTGAAACTGTAAATGTGTACATGTACATGTTTATATTTTTGTGTAAAATTTTAAAAATCATTTCAGATATAAAATATTTTTTATGTTTGTGTATATAGATATTAATTTATTATATGTACATATTTTTATAATTAAAATATCTTCATTAAAAACATTTCAAGTATTGAAAACTTTAAAATTTATAAAAATTCTTCCATCTTGTCGTTTATTATACCAATCTTAATTTTATATTTGTTTTTTTTCTGTTTTCGTTTGAAGGAGGAGTCTTTTTTTTTATATATTACACGTCGTATGTATATGTATGTGTCCATAGATATACGCATATTATATATAGTAGATATGTTGCTTCCCTTCGAAATTTGGTATTTGAAATATGTCATTATCTTAATATTATAGGGATATTTATCTATACTCTGTATATGTATGAACGTAAAAATATGTACATTGGCCATACATAAATTTGTATATAAAACATTCAATTCATATACATATATTTAATTTAACAATAACAAACATTACATACATAAGTAATTAGTAGTAGATATAGATAAGAAATAATAGAATATTTTTAAATAAAAAATTTATCAAAAAATAAAAACTAAAAAGAAAAAAAAATTTACTTTTACCTTTATACGAATTTTTTCATTTTTTAAACTTAATTATTCTGTTTAATTACAAATTAAATGGTTGATGTTTTGAGAATTTTTCCTTGTAATTTATATCTTTATTTTCATTAACTTATTTTATTTTCATTATATGTACATATGCATTTCAGGGCCTATATAATTATATGAGGGGATAAATTAAAAAGTATATAATAAGAGGTAATTAATATATGTATACATATAAAACAAGAGAAGAAAAGAAAAAAAATGATAACATTTTAGGATATATGTACTTATATAAATATTCGTATGTTTGTTGTCTGCGCCTTGAGAACGAGATAAACACATATCTTTGAAAGAAGATATTATTTTTGCGGCTTTATTTTATATGCCAATCTAAAAATATTTATTTTAATTTTTTAAATGATTTTCTTTTTAAAATAAACTCCTAACGAATTGGTATAACAAACAAGAATTTATCATAATCATCATCATTGGCTTAAAAATCCGCGAAGGAGCTTAGCTTCCTCCAATTTGCCTCCTCAGCTGTTTCTGTACATTGCCAGGTTTCTCAAGTTAACAATTCCTAGTGTTTTCGTGTCTTCCTCAAATGCATCTATATGCCCACCTTTTTCTCGGTCTTCCTTGACTTCAATGTCCACTTGGTTTTGATATAACATTTGTTTGATTACGATATCCGGATTATACGAGTATACATATAATAATTTATGAGCTAAAAATATATTCAGCAGTATAATATCAAAATATTTAATTGAAAATGAATTGAAACAAATGCAAAATATAAATAAAATAGATGAGTCGTGTATACACGAACGCAGAAATTTCCATTAAAAATATATTATAAAAATAAAAGTATGTATATCAAATGGAAAATTATTTTTTTCTGAAATGATAGTGACATTATAAATCCGAGACGCGGTGAATGCGAATCCGAAACAGTACCTATAGATGAATAGAAAATGATATAAAATAGAATAAAAATTATGACGCATTGAGTAAAAGTAATGTTAATTTGTTTCTAAATATTATCATACAATAAGTTTCTGTAGAACAATTGCGCGTTCAAATACTTTTTCGAGTCAATGTAGATAGAATGTGCACATGTATACAATTATTTTTCATATGTGCGATTATATGTAAGTCTAAGGTATAAGGTATAGAAATCACATTATGATTCTTGTTTTAATTTTGATTCAATTTATTTTTTTCATTTTCATCATTCAATTCACATATACATATTTGTAGTTTTATTTTAGCCTTAAAAATTTCATATAATCCTGTTGTATAAATATGCAATCATTTTTGAAAAATAGATTCTTTTGTTCTCATTTTAAAAAATCACGAATAGATAAATAAAATTCACTTTATCTATATATACTCTTACTCATATTTAGGTGTATGTTTAGTACATAGATAGTATACATACTATGCATTATATTACATATTCAGAAGTTACTTACATATATTTATATATAGGTACAAGAATATATATCTAATAAGTAATAATAATAATAACTCAAGATCTTTAACTTAACTTTACAATAAACGTTCAACATGTAATAAACAACTGTAATAACGAGTACTATATATAGTATCAGAGTAACACACAAAAAAACCATTCATATATAAAATCATATAAAATGCTGTTGATAGATACATATATCATCTGAATAATTATATTCATACTCAAAAAATACAGTGTGTTTCACTACAGAGATCCAGTGATAAATTGAAAACGAATAATTTTTTTTTATAATGTATATTTTATTTTAATTATACAGCTATATAAAACCTCTGTTTCGCATTATATTCAACAGTGCTCGTCCATACTTTAGGCATCTTTTATTACAACTTTCCACTAATTTTTTGCGTATACTCCTCGCTAAGACCCTTCCAAATTCTTTTTAGAACACGAATTAAATGCTATATTTGTTTTTTTATTTTTATTCCTCGAAATTTCTGTTTCATGTAACTCTACACATTTTCAATAGAGCTACAACCTGAATATTAAGAAGGCCCGCATAGTCAATAGAAGTGATTCCATTTTGAGTTTTCCACTATATGTACAAGGTTGACTTTGATGTTTGGGATTGTTGTCTTCTTGTCTTCTTCCATCAATTTCGATTTTCGTGTCCAAACCGCTTTTCTACACTGAGTGTATAATAAATCATTTTTGTTTAGCTCTGTCATTCATCCGTGAAGCATCCTAAACTACCGAACCCCTTTTGGCAAAAGGCTCCATAAACATGCACCTTTGCTAGGTGTTTTACAGTCCGCTCTATATAGCGTTGAACTTTTTTCATTCAAGCACGTCTCAAAAGATTGGAAACAAAAAAAGAAGCTTCATCTGCAAAGACTGCAAATTGCTGGAATTTGGTTTTAAAAAGTTGTAATAATAATTTGATATTTTTACACTTATTTTTTCAATACAATACAATAAAAACAAAAAAAAAAACAACAAAATTTATTCTCAGAGCAAAATAAAAGCATAATTTAATTTTCAAGTGTAAAAATGTATTACAACTGTTTAAAACCAAGTTACAGTATTTTATATACAATGGTAAGTGTATGAAATTTGTTCAATACAAATAATTTTTGTAAGCACTGTATGTATACGTACATAATAAATTATCTAGAAATGTTTTATACAAGTTGTTATACTAAATATATATATATATATATTATATACTTATACCTTATACTAAACACGAACACGAGTATTATTGTATTTGTATAAATATATGTAATGATAGTTTTTAAATTAAATATCAATTCTCTAGGCGAATTATATATACACATTCATATTTATTTTTACATTTTTCCCCATTTTTTTTTCTATTTTGTTTGTTTGTAGATTTTTTTTTATATTTGTAATTTTTATCTTAATATACTATTATTTATTTATTTATTTTTATATATGATACAAAATAAAGGTACATATGTATACTGCACACATAATGTACATTTTAAATATTTTCAAAACAATCAAATAAATACAAAGTAGTATATATAATAAGCGCGATCAGCAAGAGTAAAAGATGATAAAAAAATGTATACATACTCGTATACGAGTAGAAACCGTCAATCTATGTATATTTATTTTTTTAATATTTATGTGAATTATATATTTCTAATTTCAACATTAAATTTCATTGCTAGCAGGTATTAATAATAAATTTTTCTATTGAATGATTTTTTAAAATCTATTTATTTGTTTTACTTTACTTTAACTTATACCCATACATTATACTTATACTTTTGTAAATGATTTATTACAATTATTATATTAGAAGAAAATATATGTATTACAAATTTAAAAATACAAACATTTTTACCTATTACCCATATATTGCATATTATAGTCTATATTTTTTTTGAATTGTTCATTAAATAAATTGCATAAAATTTTACAATTCTTTATTCGTTTTTTTTTTCAATTATTTTTTGTTGTTGTTTTTGTTTTGTTTTTGAATTAATTTTTTGAAATATTCAATATTGATCGATATATACATATACCTACTTATGACGTACATTAAGAAAATTTTTAGAAATCATTCAAATGATTTAACGCATATAGTATGGTTTTCATATTTTTTATAACGTCATACTATAAAAAATTTTAAGATTTTCTAATTAATTATTGATTTTAGAAAGATGAAATTATAAAAATAAATTTTTTGGATAGTCCTGAATAACACTATAATGTAATATGTATGTATAGTATTTAGTTTAGGAATTAGATTCATCTGCAGAATCAGAGATGCTAATATCAGTCATTTAAAATCAATCTATATGTGTTTACCTATAGTATATGTGTTTCTTCACATACATGTGTAAGTTTAAAAATATCATATATGTATAAATAATGCGTATACTTATATGTACATCTATACGTATATTATATATAAATACAATTAAAATATTTTCTCAATTAATTAGAACACCCTATACACCAATTATAATAATGTAAAAACTTGTATAGATGTGCCGATTATATAACAAAACTGTCGATACATATCTCAAATTCGCATATATAAATCACGGTATAATAAATGCTACATATATTCTCGCGTACGTATATGCATACATATATATGTAATATATTAACGTTAAAAAATGTAAAAAAGGAAAGAAAAAAAACTAAAAAAATTAATAAAATCTAAACGAAACTAAATAGACACAAAAAAATTGTCTATATATAACTTCATATTCGCAATAAGCAAGTTTTACTTCAAGCACTCAATTTAATCACTCTCTAGAGTATCCTATCCATGTAATGTTACATATTTATATGTATGTATGTATATAAGTTAATCATATAAAGAGTATATGTACATATATAGTACTTTATAATAATACTTAATATGATCATTTTTGTTACCTTCAATATTATAGTGTCGCAATTATCTCTGTCTTAACCAATCAAAAAAAAAATGGAATCTTTATAAGTATACATATAATATTACATTACATTATTATATTATAAAGTTTCACATATAATAAAAATGAAGAAGTACGTAGAATTCGCAACTGAAATGAGTTTTATACACATGGATACTTGCACATGTATATATTTATATATGAATGTAATTTATGTGTACGAGTGCAATAAACAAAAACAACAGATATGCTTATATATATTACGAGTGTAAGAAATGTAGAATTACGAGCGTATATATGAAATTATATATGAACTTATGAATATACATATATAGGATCGTATTCATCAACCAAGATTATCCGTCGGACATATTTTAGCTGCGGATATAATTTCAGGTTTTATTCATTAACCTAAATAAAATTTATTTTCGAACATCGTTTTCGGAGTGTCGAACATGTCAGATGATTGCGAAAAGTTAATATGTACATATTTTTATTTTGTATATGACAAAATGAAAAAGAGGTTATATGCTGTGATGACTATGTGTATGTGAATGATGTGCTGTTGCTGTTAATAACAAGATTATGTTTAATATCACTCGAATAATTTGTCGAATTTGATGGAATTCACTATATTTTAGATAAAAGATAATCTTGGTTGGTGATTAAGACCCATATAGACAGATAAACCATAAATATTGAAATTTAAGTGAGTTCGCGCAATCATTTCAATCTTATAAAACTTTTATAAACGATGATAAGATAATGATCCAATCTTCACATATTCTGTGAATCAATCTTCACAATGAATCTGTAAATATTCATAATATGACCGTTTTCGAACCTAACCACATAATAATAATACACTTCGCACTAAGCCTATAGAACTTGTTTTGCACTCTCAAATTTGTTTGAATGTCCGAATAGTGTTCAGTGTGTCCGATATCAATGTAATACTAAATTAGTATGAAATTTAATTGTTTTGCGCTGTCAAATTTCAAGTGTAATCGAGGCTGCTATACATATACGTATTACACACACACACATACACACATTAATTGAAATTAAAAAGATTAAAAAACAGGATAGTCTATACTCTATACATTCACGTCTAAAAATCACAGTCATATACTTATTTTAGTAAGTATCTAAAGTAGTTCCTATTATTAGCCAAAGCAAAGAACAAAAAATTGAAATTATAATTTATGAATATGTATATAGTTTGTCATATATAGATAATTCTGATAATCAAGTGTACTAGATAACCACTGTTGAACATTCTTCATGCATGAAGTAGGGTGATATCTATATAGCATTGTCGAAATATGTACATATGTAAGTGCGTAAGTGTTTAGTGCGATAAATGCATTATAAGTTCGAAAACGGCCAATTAATATTCATATTCCATATACAGTGAAACCTCTTTAAACGGACACCTCTCTTTAGCGGACACCTCTCACTAACGGACACAAATTGACATTTTGGCCGTCACCGTATAGCATGTATGGGCGTTTCACCTCTTGTAGACGGACACCTCTGGTTAACGGACACGGACACTAAATTTACTTATTTTAAGCTAAAATATTCTCTTCAGCGGACACTTTTTACATATTATGTACTAGAAAATCAAAAGACAAACAAAACAAAAATTTCAAATAGAAAGATCGTTATCATGTTTTTATGTTCTAGATTTTTACCGTTGTCTAGAGAACGAAAAAAAAGTCCGGCTGTATAAATTTTATTTGTAGATAATGCACGTGTGACTATGTAGTACATATTATATTTTTTTACTGGCGGCAAGTAACTGTATTTTGCATAGACGAATTCTAGTGTTTGGAATTGATTCGTTTTTTAATTAAGAAGATAAATAAATTTCAATTTCTTTTTTTCTATCAAATATCAAAATTAATTGTTTTTTGTTTTTGTTTGTTATTTAGAATAAATATAGAAAAAATAATGCGTATAATTATGTGTTTGCATTGTTGATATAAAGGAAAAGGTGAAATAAAAGTGAACTTTTTTTACTTGACTAATATAGACCACCTCTAATAAGCGGACACCTCTTGTAGACGGACAAAATTTTTGGTCCCGAGAGTGTCCGCTTTAGAGAGGTTTCACTGTATATACCAATAAAAGGATAAAAAAAAAATATTTATAAAAATCTAAATGAGATTACACGAGCATATATACATATACAAAGTGAACGATCATGTAATATTTAGAGTATATAATATCGTAAACATGACTTAATGCACTTAAATTATAAGAACACCCATACATATTATATTATACGTATACATTATAATTGTCCTGACATGACAGTATACATTCACTTGTCTGCACTTATAATACTATAAGTATCCCCGGATATATATGTATGGATATGTATATGTATGTAGGTGAATGGTCAAATGTTAAAGCCAACAACTTAACTAAAAATCTCCGTTTTATATGTTCATCACATCATCATATACGGATATAAATATAGATATATAAATTATATACATACATACATACGCATATAGGCATACGTATTTATTTAGCAAACATTTTAAATCCGTTCCTTTAATAAAAAAAAAAGGAATCTGTATGAATATATGTAGGTACTCACCATACATTCATCAAGTCCCCCTTCAGACTATTTAGACCACTTATTTGTTCGTTTTCGCATCCATTTCTGTTATCCAAATTATATACATATAAAAAAAATACATAACAAAAAAAAAAAAACTTAAGCTCTTCCTTTTTGCAAATACACATAAACATATATTTTTATATACATATGTACATTAATAAAAACGTATATATGATGTATGAATATATTTGTATATTACATATGTATATAGATTCTACTATATCATCATTGTAATCTGTCCTCTATTGAAAAAGTTGTAAGAAATATTATAATATGTATATATGTACATCTGTAGGTATCTTTTTAGCTCTACCTATACATACATATATATTTTATAGTTGAAAATGTTCTTTTAAGTATGCAATGCATGCGTGTTTTTAAATGCATTTCAGATACATACATAACTATAAATAAATATATTCTACATATTTGTATCTATGTCTATATAAAAATTATTGAATATATGTTCATATGTATAGGTATATATATATACAAAAGATATTCTCTCTTGTTAATGTTGATGTTAGTTACTTATATTGCTTATATGTTGTTTCTGCACTTATTCATTTATTTTATTTTTCATTTTTATATATGTACATATGTACTTAAATTCTGTTTTATACTTTATCTTAAAAAAAAAAAAATTTGTTTTTTCTTGTTTTTATTTCTTAAATTCATCCATTCATTTATTTTATTTTTAAATTACACTTTTGGTCTTTTTTGGTTGGTGTATCTGTCTATGCATTTTTTGTTTTTTTTGTTTTTTCATTATTTATTTCTTAAAGTTTTACTTATGATGATAATGATGATTGCTATATTATAGTATATTTGTATATTAAAACGTATATATATACACGTATATAATAGATGTACATATATGTAGTATATTGATTGGTATATGTACATATATGCATAAACAACCATCATCATCATCATCTTCATCGTAATTTTTTTTTTTCTGTTTTTGTGTATAATTTTCTTCTACTTAAGGAATAATAATAATCAACAGAATTCATTAAAAATGCATTTGTACGGTACGGATAGGCGAGTTAAAATGGACAGGACGAGATTTCCAGCACTTTAAATATTCATATACACTTAAATACATTCAATATACATATACATATAATGTATGTATATTTATACATTATATTTATATATAGTTTTATGTATACGCACGAATACATATCGCATATACGATGCGGTCCGCGTATATACATTAAAATGAATATTATGATGATTGGCTGAAAATAAAATTGTTAAAAGTGACCATTTGTGAACGAGAAGAATCACCTGGTGCTATCAAGTATTTAAATTAATTGAAACTCGTTTGTTATGTGGGTAATCAAACCATGTTTTTTTTTTTTTGTTTTCAAAATGTAATCAAGATTATATTATTGTAAGGTAAAATCATAAATATTATATACCATATATACATTACATATACACATACATAATATGTATTGTGAAAAAAATATTAAAAATGAAACATTACAATTATAATCATCATAATACTCTTATAGTATGTATAATTGTTTGTAAAAACGCATTATACTTCTTAGTATACTATATATATGTTTGATATATACATATATACAGGTATAAGCTAATTGTACATAAAACAAAACTAAAAACAACAACAAGAACAAATTAAATAAAGCCAGAACTGAAAAATGTACTCGTAAGTATGTAAGTATAAGTATTAGCGTACTGCGTGAATTATATACATATGCATGTACATATAAGATAATTCATATTAAAATCATTATTATAACAATAAAATAGATGTGCATATTGAGAAAATTGTACATTAATTACTATAAAATATACATAATATCATAAGAATACGTGTTCATTTTAAATTAATACATATACAGACAGATACAGGATATTATAAGGATTGACAGAGACAGAGATAATAAAAGACAGTAACATTGTAGATATGTATGTATATAGTAACAAATTTAAATTGACTTCTTCTTATGTGTATACGACTAATGTATATTAAAATATCGGCTGAGTTAAAAATTGTATCACAATCGAACGTATTTAACGTACTAAACTTTAAACTAGAGTTACTAAGTATATCCGAGGATATATCGATAATAAAACGAATCTATTTGTGCATGTATGTATATATGCATGCATATTCATGTTACACATTTATATTATATACATTTTAACAATAAAAAAATAAAAATAAATGATTTACTCAATTTCTATTTCCGCATATAATTTTTTTTTTTAGTCATATCACAACACAATTATGTCGGTTACCGTACCTTACTTGTTGCAAACAAGTGTATTACTTATCAAGCAAGCTGGTACTCATTCAAAATTTAGTGAGCTTTGGGTTTACCTAATAGAAGTTGAAAATGGCAACGAAAATTAAAAATGATTTCTCTTACTTTTGCCTTGGCCAGAAATCCAGGAATCGAACCTGCACTTTTGAGACCAGTAGCCGCAATTGCTCTACAACTAGCGTCTTCCTATTTATATACATTTAATACACAATAATTTCATTTTTTTAATATTATTTTATAATTATAGTAATAGATACATTTTCTGTTAATCATTCGTCAGTAAATATAGAATGAACGTAATAAAAAAAAACATTTAAAATTTCAAATAATTCAAAACATAATAATTAGGTACCAAAATGAAATTCATAATTACTCATGGATACCTATTATGATAAATGAATCTATTTCAGGTAACACATACAGTGGTGCATAAAAGCTTGCAGACAAATATAATTAAAAAAAAATTGAATGAATTAGAACGTTTTTCATTTCAAATTTCTTTTGAATTAATGAACAATATACCTACATGATGTATAATATTAAAATCTAAAAAAATAAATAATAATAATTTATAATTTCAAATAAGAAAAAACATAACAAAAATTTTATTAACATCAAATAATACTCGTGAAAAAGTTTTCGAAAAAAATGTTTTTTATACTTTAACTGTGTGTTGTTTACAATAATTACCAAATATTTAGGATATATAAAGGCCCTTTTACATTTAAAAACCACTTGGAGTCTGCAGTTCGACATGAAATCAAATTTCATCTTGCATTTAACGATTTAATGCATCTTTAGGTTTTGAAATATTTTTGGGGTTTAAATTTTTGCAAATTTTACTTTCGGCAAATATAAGCCAAAAAGATATTCAATAGAATAAGTTTAATATTATATATGAACTTTGAGTTGACGATTCAATTATGTACATGATGGGGGCAATTGTATTTATGCAATAATCAGAAACAAACATCTCCACCATAGCTTTATGCCTAAAATCGTGCAAGTGATGTCTTCATAAAAATATAAGTTGGCTTATTACATGTTTAACACATGCGTTTCTTCTTTCCATTTTTTTTTTTTCTTTCAAAATATTAAATTATGTGGTCTTATATTCATCATAGAGTTTCAATGAATATTATATAGATTGTCATAATGTCCATGTATCCCATTGTACTCCATATATATCCTGCTTATTTTTTCGTAGATTTACAACCTTTATGAAGGGTCCTGGCTTTTTGCAATCTTCGTCTCTACCCTTTTCTATCCAAAGCCACACTGCTTTCTAGTCCTCTGTGACCAACCCAAACGTATTATATGTCTTTCATTGCATACTCCATAAATATATACTTATCATAACATGTTCACCGCACCATTTTCAATTGTACTTATTCATATTTTATATTTTTGTAGAAAATTTATCATTGTCCAGAAACTTTTTCGTATCACTGTTATATATATGTGCATCATTAATTCATTTTGAAATATGTATTTCTATAATATACAAGTGCATACAATATACATATACATTATATCTTATATATTTAAATTATACATATAATATACGACTTTACCTTAATTTTATATACTATATACTATACTATGTATTTTTTAATCATTATATATTATTATTATTAACATTAATTTTATTTCATGTTATTCAATTTTTTTCATATACATATTATATAGAAAAACATTTACACACATTTTACATACATAAATATTCGATTAGATTTAGGTACCTACGAATATGAAATTTTCATGATGATGATGATGATGAAAATGTCGATTCCAACTGAGTTGAATTCTTATAACTTCATAATGTTAAATGTTGTTATATATAATTAACACAAAAATAAAAGCAAAATAAATTATATCACTATATACATATATGTATACACTTATTGTACAATATTTTAATATTCTAATATGAATAAAGAAAAAAATGATCGAAAAAAAAAACAAAAAAACAATTTCAAAAAAATAAAATAAAATCAAAAACAAAAGTGTTTTTCTTGTATTAAAATCATATAGATACGCGCAGAAATTACCATTATAGTATGGTATGTATATGTATATATATATGTATATACATACAGTATACATATAATACATAAATTCCACATGCATTATGTACATCTAAATTTCAATTTATATTATTTTTTTATATATATATATAATGTATATAAGTACCTATATCTAAATAAATTATAAAAACACACATAAATACAAAATATATTTTTATTATTATTATTATTATAAAGTGATGATATACATACTTTAATAGACTCGTATAATAATCTATCGTACACATTAAAATTATGTATGTGTATATATAAAAACAAGAAATAAAACATTATTATATACAAAAAAAAATATCAATAATTTTATAACAAAAGAAAACAAAAAAAAAAAAAAAACAAAAAAAAAAAAAACAGAATCAAAAACAATTTAAAAATACATAATAAAAAACAAAAAATCTAATAAATAAAATCAAAAATCAATTCACAATCTTAACCGAATTTTATAAAATTCCAATATGGCTGAAAAATTTTTTCATTTTATTTTTTTTTTTTTTTTTTTGTTTTAAATCAATTTTCGGCCTTTTTTTGGAATTTAATTTTTCATTTTCAAAAGTAAGAAACTAACTTAATTCTTATTTATCTTATTTACTATATATACACACACAATATATGATATAATATTGATGCATAAATATAGTAAACGTATATAGATGTACCCATACATATATGATTACATGGACATTTTGTATATACATATATACAATATACATATTCTTGTCCAAAATAATATAAATATGTACTTATATATAAAATATATTTAGCTTATTATATACATATATGTATGTATGTATATAAACTCGTATGTGTTGTTGTTATATGTAGATATGTATATATATATGCTTACCCCACTGTATATACATATACTTATGTATGCATGTAAGCATATACATATATATATACTCTGCCTGCCATGATCGTTCCAAAATTTTATTTGATTTTTATTTAATTTTTGTTGTTTTTTGAAGTAAATTTGTTTTTCTTGTCGGTCTTCTTCAATTTATACTTTTATATTACATACTTATATCATCATATATGTACATACATACATATATGTATTATGTATATTTTTAAGAAAATATATGCATATATATATACATATATTTTTGTTTTTATTCGCTTTCTTAATGCCACATTAGAAGATATTTTTTTTATCATTATACAGTTTTTATTTTTATTTTTATTTTAAAATTTTTTTTTTTTTTATTTTTTTAATTGTTTTCTGTTTTACATACATACGAGTATATGTACATAATGTATGTGTGTATATATTTATTTATTTATTTTTTTTTTTTCATTATTTTTTGGTAGGTACCTAGGTTCCATATTATATTCTCTTGTATCTCAAAAACAAAAAAATAAATAAAAATTTTTATACTCATATAAAAGTACCTTTAATATTTTTGTTATTTTATTGAAATTTTCATTTTTTTTTTATTTTTCATTTTTTGTTTTTAAACTAATTTATGCCCATTTAAAATTCAACAGAAACTATAAATACATATACATACCTACTACATATAGATACCTATAATATATACATAATGTAAATACTCGCGTACAATATATTAAGAACATAAATTCAAAATATACCTGACTGACTATACATATTTGTATATTATCTACAATATACATACGTATATGTATATAAAAATGTATAAACAAAAATATTCGTTTACATTTATATAAAAAGATTCTATGTACAATCTAAGAAAAATTAAAATGAAAGATAAAAAATAAAATAAAATGATAGGTACGAGTATAATGTTTAAAACAAACAAAGATTATTGTTTCAAGTATATGGTTACATACATTTTTACATAGAAATTTTCTACACCTACCTACCCATATTATACATATGGATGTGTATGTGGATATAGATAAAAGATAGAGAAAATAGGAACAAAAAAAAAACAAAAGGGTGTTATTATTTTTTTATATAAAAAGCTATTATGTATTTATTTATTTATCTACATAAGTATATTATATACTTACATATAATGTGTATTTATGTACTATTATATATACAAACAAAACTGAATGGATTATCTATTTGAATCATTTTTTTTTTCTATGATAATATTCTATTCTTCATAATATAGTCTCCATTTATATTACTATACTATATAATGGTGGTAGATACATATAGTAGATCGTTCATTAATATTAAAATGTAGTATTATCGTAAAATGCGTGGATATAACCATAATAACATATTATCATTATCATCATCATCATGATATACATACAAACACATTACATATGAATAATATTTTTAATCGTACTCATTTGACTTATATGTATGTATGTATGTGTTTGTTTTTTGTTTTTTTTTTTTTTCACTTTTTTCTCAAACTATTCTATTACACATTACTCTTTTTAATAAGAGATGCGTAAAACAAAAAAATAATAAACAAAATGAATGTAAAAAAAATTCATTTTTTAAAAGTTAATTTGAAATTTTCATTTTATTTTTGTATAGTTTTTTTTTTTTTTTTCAATTTTTGGTAAAATTTTTTAAGTTCTTTATCAGTTCAACAATACAATACTCATAATGGTACATAATGGTAATGGAATGCTCACATATATTTAAAGGGATTTTTTTTTTCTTTCTTAAATTCATTATATTTTTCTTATGACAATATTTACTTCACAAGATCCATTATACATAATACTGTGCGGATCAAAAAAGTCTGCGTACACTTACACTAAAGGTATAAGTATACACGACAAGAGATTTTGATCTCCAGAGTCCAAAAAATGCGGTCTCCGGAGTCCAAGAGATGTGTGTATACACCAGAAGAGATCTTTAAAATTTCATGAGACCCAGTGTTCTCTGGAGTCCGTTTTGATCTTTTGTTCTCCTGCCGTATATACAAAAAAGAGATGTACTACAAAAAATGTGGACTCTGGCTTTCAAAATGTTTTGATATTTGACTCTTGGACTTTAGAGTCTAAAAATGACATTTTAATTTGATTGTTTGTGTTTTAAAGAAGTGTAGTTTTTTATATATTACTACATCCTCATTTTTCAATTCTTTTGACAATTTTACAACAACACCACTTACAGCTCTTTTTTTATTTCACTTTTTTACCTACACACTTCTTTTTTATTTTTTTTTTGTCTTAATAATAATATAAGGAGCAGCTGTTGCCGCAATTTCAACTTGCACATCCAAAAAATTCATTATGAGTATTGAGTGGAATGATGGCAACGGGGCGGCACGGCAAGTAACACCAAGAGGGAGAAACATCAAATAGTCCTCTTGAGATTTAAACCAGAGACCAAATACGTATTCCATGTATACACTAAAGAGACTGGTCTCCGCAAGAGTCTCCTATTGTCTTGCTTCCGTAGGCCTAATTTTGTGCTCTCCTGATGGACACCAAAGTGTTCTATCGTGTATACGTGCTAGAGATTTTTGTCTCCAGAAAACGGAGTCCGGAGTCCGAAGACTCTCGTCGTGTATACGTATAGCTTAAATGTTTACAATATGCATATAAAATTATTAATGATTTTATTGCATTCAATTATATTGTTATTATTATTATTATTATAAAAAATAATAAAATTGAATCATCGATTCTAATCAATTTTGAGTATATTTGTTTCGATTGTAGAAATATGTATCTAAAATAATAATGTATTTTTTAATATATGTATATATGAATTATAAATATTATAGATTTTTATATTATAATAAGGATATGTACATGATGTAGCTTTATACATATATGAATGCATACATTATATACATACACATAAATAATGATTATGATGATAATAATATAATAGCAGACAATATAAATATGTATAAATATGTAATAGACATGTATTCGTATACGTCTTGGGCTCATCTCATATTATGAGTTTCAAAATAATGAAAAATTAAAAAAAAAATTAAAAAAAAAAAAGTAAATAAATACATTCTGATTCTTCTGCTGATTGTTTAATATAAAAATACATAAATATAGATGAACGTTTTTGTTTGTATATATATGTACATATGTGTATGTATTGTATGTATTTAGAAAAAATAAAATGGAATGCAAAAGAATTTTGTTCTTTTTTTTTTTTTTTAGTTATTTTTGATGGTGGGGACCATCAATGCATCAATGATATAAGTATGAGATCATATACATATATTAAAATGTTTGTATATGTTTAATGTACATATATTAAACTATTAAATATATATACAAATACAAATACATTATATATTTAGATGTATAATATAAGTTATATATTTGTAATAATATTGTATATTTGTCCCCCCTGTATATACATATATAATATCTATACAAATTAATATGTGTTTTGTTATAAATATCCTTATAATATACTTTATATGTATGTCATGTGTATGTATGTGTGTTTATTTAAATTTTTTTTAATACTTACATAATACATATATGTACATAATTTGAAGTAGGTATTATATAGTATATTATGTATACACCCAACACATTTGTTTAAATAATATTAAAATAATCTATATTTATATATACATATACTCTATACTCTATATTTATATATAAATATTCATATGGATGTACATGCATATACATAATAAATGTTTCTATAAAAATATACTATCATATATTTTTAAGTATTATATGTATGTATATGTATATATAATCCATTTATAGGGATATACATGAGATCCTCATAAAGTTGTTTTGTCGACAGATCTCCTCTTATTTTTATTTTTTATATAATTTTTTTTTTATTTTTTTTTATTTTTATAAGTTGTATATATGTATACATAAGTATTTGTTTTATATACAAATGTGTATATATTTTAAATTTATATAGTATTACACATAACATTATATTTATGTATTTTTTTTTTTTTCAAAATTATCTTCTTTATTGTATACCTTATATGAATGTACATAATATGTTTGTATGTATATTTATATGCTTCTTGGAATTAAGTAAACATTTCAAAATTAATTTGAAACAAAACAAAAAAAAAATTTGTTTTTTATTTTATATTTTTTTATTTTCATTTTTTTTTTTTTAGTGAATGATAATAATATTATATATAGACTTCTTTTGACTTTAATGAAGTTGAGTTGTGATCGCAGACGAGGTAATTAACAATTCTTTAATGATGATGAATAAGTTTTGTTCGGAATGGAAGCAATTTAATGTTTCTTTTAAAATATCTCGTTTCGTTTAATATGGCGTGTACATATGTACATATACTCGTACATAAACATACTCGCACATATACCATTCGTATACATACATACGTAATACCTATATACATATATCATATCATAGAATAATAAGTGTGTATAAAAATGTGCATATACATTATAATAAATGTATGTATATACTTAATACGCTTCGATATATGTATGTATTTTTTTTTTTTAAGTATTTTTATTTATTAATTTATTTATTTTTTTTTTTAAATCATTTCTCTTGTTTTTTTTTTTTTTTAATTTAGTATTTAACATTATTATTATGTACTACTATTCCTTTTCATTTTTATCGTGTAGTGTAGTATATAATATAATGTGGATTGGATGTGGTATACTATATGTATATATGGATATTCTTTGTTCTAATCTATTATTCTTTTTAATTATTTGAAACTGATTTTTTTTCTGTTTTTTTTTTCTTTATTATTATTTTATCATAACTATTGTATTTATATCCGAGGAATTTCTTACTTAATATAACATCATAAATATACGCAAGAATTATATTTAAAATTGACTTAAAAACACCAAAAATATAATAGTATATGCGATAATATCAATAATACGAAGAAAAAAAAAAACAAATGAAGATTAGAATAAATATTCATTTATAAGTGCCTATAGGAGGTATAAGTGCCTATATGTAGGAGGTATATATGTAGTATCTACATATACCAAACTGTATAATCCGTATTATTATACGGATCTGAAATGTGGTGTACTAAGAAGTCCCACTTCGATAAACTACAAGTAGTATATATGTATTCGTTAACAAATGTCTTCTAATGTAGATTTTTTTTTGGCCCAGAACTATTAAAAACGAGAAATTGTGAGCGTCCTGTAATCCCAAAAAGCAGTGCAGTATATACGGTTCATAGAAGAGGAAGTGGAGATGACGATGGCATACACATGGGCAAAACGACAGATAGCATAACGAGAAGGGCGCTCGAGTGAAATCCACACGGCCACAAAAGAAGAGAAATACCCAAATATGCTTGTAAGAGAACGGGATTGAAAGACTTAAAAGCAATTAACAAGATCTGGCAAGCAAGATATCAAGGGATTGGTGCCGAATAGAGTGAGATGGAAACTGCTTCCGAAGGCACTACAATTCCACGAGAAATAATTGCTTCAAAAAAAACAAAACCTGTATGTATATATTAGGATGAGATGTTTGGAAAAATAAAATAATCATTTTACGCAAGCTCATATATTATTGTGCTCACTTCCTTTCAAATTATTATTCTTCCAAAAATATGTATTTAAGTAAACGAATTAATTTGTTGTGCATTCTATACATAAATGTAATTCTAGCATGCAACACCGTTCCTCCCATTAAATATCACTCCACTACCCCAAATGTTAACTAATATCTCCTTGTAATTATTTGTATGAAATCATCGTTTTTATCCAGACAGCCAGTATACATTCATATGTGTATATAGTTAGTTAGGAAGATTGGCATATTATTACCTATAGGTATTATGCCAAATGTCAAAATTTGTATAAATATTATATTATTGGTAAAATGATTTTAAAAAAGACACATAAAAACACAGCACAAAAATACTGAGAATAATAAGAATTTTTGAAAGGCAAACAATAGAAATGACAAATTTATTTCAATGTTATGGGGAGGATAAATGCGTTACGTAAAAACGTTTCCATTATGGTCTTGATTTTTTTTTTGTTTTTTTTTTTTTTTGGATTCAAAGCCTTTGGATTTTATACTCGTAGAATTCGCGCTCTAATACTAAATTATCGTTATTGATACGAGTATGTATGTATACACAGATTTTCTTCTTTTTTTTTTTATTTAATTATAGCCGTCAATAAATCATATAAAATATCGATCATGTTTCATTCAATTTTAAGCGCAAAAGTTATAAAAATTTATTAATATTCAAATTCAAAGATTTTATTTTATATGTATTTTATTTCATATTTTCAAAAGTCAAAAAAAAAAAAAATAATTTTTTTAATGAAATAATCTAAAAAATAAGATAAAAAATAAATGTATACTAACCGAGTGTATTGTGCAATATACTATAGTATATAAGATCATTAAAATGTTTGAAAAGAAAAATTATAAAATTATAAAATTATGTAATGTGTTTGCCGGTATTATATCTAGTACTTATATATGGTATAGGATATATTGGCAACCTATTATTGTTAATCGTAAATTTATGCATGTTTATGTACCAACATAGTATAGGTATACAAATACATACATATTTAAATAAGTTGCGAATATGTGAAAAAAAGAAAAAATATTTGAAAAATTGATTAAATCAAAAATATAATATGAAATATGAAATTACGGTGTTAACAAATATTTTTGATCATAAATCAATCATCGTATCATTTACTATATACGTTTTTTTTTTGTATATATGCATGATGAGTATAGATGTATCCATATTACACAAATAGCCATAACCACATCATAATAATCTTATTTATACCTACACCTCAAATATGATATTATTTTGCATTTTTTGTTTTTAATACTTTTCATAATTCTGTGGTCAAAAGCGATAATCGCTTAAGTCGAAAATTGTAGTTTTGAGTAAACACGGTTTAAAAATTCGAACATAATTTTTACACAAATTTGATGGTCAAAAAACAATAATTTCGGGTTGAATGGAAGACTATTATGAGAAAAATTTTCTTAAATTGATAACTAAACAATTAAAAATTGAAATTATTTAAAATTGAGTATGTTCTAGAACAAAAATATTTGAGAATTTGAAATTTAGGCTATATTTATGCAAATTTGTAATTTTACATTTTTGTTATTTATATCAAGTTAGGCATTTATTGCAAAAATCTATTTTTAATTTCCTAGATTTAGATTGATTTAAGATTTAAGTCATTATTGTAAAGTTCGGTGATAAATTTTTACGTTCCAAAAATGCTTAACTCGAGATAGGCTGTTATGATAAACCTTACAATTTTGAGAAGCTGTTTCCAAATATATTGTGCAATAATAACTTAAGTTTAGATAAGCCTGTATTTTTAAACATAAAATATCTCTCCAATATTATTATGTTGATTTAGGCGGTTATTGCATATGTAAGTCACGAACTATTCGACATAAGCGATAATGTTTTTAAGCAATAACTTTGGCTACAAAAGTGATTGGAAAACCAAATTTTGTGTGCACATAGAGCTTGATGCGGAGAATGCAGTAGAACTCATAACTCATTTTTGAACTTATGTCGACTTAAGCGGTTATCGCTTTTGACCACAGAATTGTTTTTCTTCTTTTTCTCTTCCCTCTAAAGATTGTTTTTGAGTATGGATTTTATTTTTAAATTTGAATTTTTGTTCATTTGTAATATGTATATGCAAAAGAGAAATATATTTTTTTTTTTGTGATAAATTTTTTTTTATTCCACTTCTTCTTGTCACTTCTATATTGAATTATTTTTATTTTATTTGTGTATTGTTTTATGTTGATTTTAAAAATTATTATAAATATTATGTGCATATATACTCGTATTCGTATATGTATATTAGTTTAATATATGGTACACACACCTAGTATTATATACTTACATATATATTTATATACAACGTAACGATAAATATAAATATTATAACAGCTGATATATAGAGACATAAAAATAATTTTTAACAAAAGAAATATTTTTTATAATTTTTCAAAATTGATTCATTAATTTTAAATATTTAATTTTTTTTTTAGTTTTTAAATAGGTATTGGAAAAAAAAGAATTTGATTGATTTATCTGAATATTAGTATTTTTTTTTTTGTTGTTTTCAAATTCAATTTTCAATAGGAATATATTAGAATTTATCTTTGATGTTTTAGCGTTTTTCTTTCTACATAATATTATGTAGAATTTTTTTATGATTCTTTTCTTTAGAGAATTCATAATAAATTTTTTTAAGCTTATATTTAGATACACACAAACACACGCACATATGCATGTATACCCTACATACAAATATATCAAGGTAAAGATTTGAATGAAAAAAAAAAAACATTTTATCGTATACTATAAATTTTTCCGTCGGTCAAAATATGAATTTCTATATACTGCTCGTCGTACACCTATTACACCTAATATACACCCTATACCTACCAATTAATAATGATTGTATTGTAGAGAAAAAAAATGGTAATAGAAACGCAATACCGCAATACAAGAATTAGTGTTCTCCAATAATGAGAGTAAAATTATGCAGTTTAATCATATAATAGAATATCTATACACCGAGATATGAGATAGAGCCTTCTAGAGTTAATATAAGCAAAAGGTTTTTTCGAAAATTCAGTTCTAAGTTAGATCGTTCGATCTGACTATATTGTGCCCGATTTCTTCACTTCCAATTACATATCTTCTTGCTAACTTTAACAGCAAGATAGCAAAGAGATTTGCATTTCTTCACCTCTGATTAGTACTTAGCTGCCAGCTAATTTTAGTTAGAAGATGAAGTTCTGATTATTTATTTAGGTGTAACGTGGTGTAACCTAACTCGATACTACCGCCTACTAGCTGTCTAATTGGAAAACATTCAAATGATTAAGCTTTACATGAAATTTTACATTGAACATTTCGAGTATCGTTTCAAAAATTTCGATTTTAGGTTTGAACATTAGCCAGTTAGCTTTGTATAGCTAGTAGGCAGCCAGCTAATCAAGAGTATGAAGAAATCGGCCATAAATGTGTTCGAAAACCATTAACTGCAAGAGCATAATAACGTTCGATAATTATTTTCGCACTGGACTGGAATGCAGTATAGTCGAAAACTATATATAAAATGCAACATTGTTCTGAAACATTTTAACGCAAATAAGCGGTGTGAATTTCTAACACTGCATATTTTGCAACTATTAAAGTGTCAAAGGCAAAGTAATCATTTCATTATTTACAATAGGTGGATTGTGAAATATTACAAAAAAAAAATTAATAAAAATAATTTTGAAACTCTGAACTTGTTTTATTTATTTGCATAATTATGCAAATGCATGATGCAAATTATGTGTGTATATAGATGTATATAGTTATCTTGCAGGAATAAACTAAACTAAAAATGATTCAGGAAGCGTGTGTGAAAATTTTCTAAATGAAATATCAAGGTTATACCTATGTGGTTATTATATGTATCAAAATGATCGAAAGTAAAAACTTGTAAAATAATTTCGTAAAACATATGAAAAATACAAATCTTATCATTTAATTAATTCATTTATGATAAAAAACTATACCTACATTAGAAATTACTCCTTTGTAATTGATTCAATAAAATTTTTTGTGTATATAGCAATTATTATATATAGCACACGATCAAAGACTTGATGGGAATACTATCACCCCCACATACAACCTAAAATCATTCGCGTCTCCGATATGTATAGTTATGGCTGTATAGAATGAAATATGCATAGGATGCAGTAGATATAGGAACACATACAACCAATATCTTTTTTTTTGTTTATAAATCTAGATAAAAACATTTAAGAATTTCACTTATAAAATGAATTAATTGCAAATTCGCGAATGTATAAGTACATATATCATTTGTTTAGTAAATATATAAAATCATTCAAACCATTAAATTTGATATGTTTACTAACTTTTGATGTTAACAGTACTTACGAATTTTATATACTATAATATATGTATATATACAATTTATATATGTATAATAAAATATGAGAAATAATTTCATATATTACATTATATATGTATATATGTATAGATGCAATAATAAAAATTTTATAATATCTGTATATTATAATAAATTTTATAATAAAAAAGATAAATTTTACAAATAGCATTGAACTATGATTAAAAGGGCTGGCCACAAATTATAATCGTTAAATTAAATGCTAACATAATATATACTCGTACTTACATGAATATCATATTTGTAAGTACAATTACATACACATTACTTACACTTATATAATATGTACTTATATTGTATAAGAAAAAATAGATATTATAATGCTGTATATAGGTACATTGTAATCTTTGCAAAATTCTTATAAATGTATAAATAATCTTATAAGTATATTTTTTTATCATATAGATACTATAATAAATGATTTTATATATTAAAGTACATTTACTTATTGTGTTATTATGTATCTGATCTGATGTATGAAAAAATATAACAAACAAATATAAATATACATAATAGCCGGAAAGCAAAAATTGACTACCAAGACCAGCATATACGACTTTATTGAATATATTAATAATATGTACTTAATATAAATATAATATACACACGAGTACATAAATACCTAGTATGTATATCTATGTGTATGTATGTGTGTGTGTATGTGTAATCTGTAATAATAAAATAAATATATAGAAATGAACTTCAACAGTATAACCGCGAAAATAAAAGCAATAATAATAATCATTGTTAATGTAAAATACATATACTTAGTAGTTAGTAGTTTGTATTATAATGCATTTTCAATTTTTAATATGTTATAAATGTACATATACCAAAATACTGATACACAGCCACTTGTAGACTTGTACATAGGTATAATAAATAACTAATGATAAATAAAAAAATAATTAAAAAATATATTTGAAAATATAAAAATATTTGTACGAGGATCGTTTAAAAAGTTTCTATAGCCTAACATATCAAAATCCAATATTTTTTTAACTCAAATTATGTTTATTATATTATTATTTATTTTTTAAGATTGTCTCCGTTTAAGTATTTATACATTTTTTACAATGATTCTCTCATCCCTTTAACTCCTCTAAATAATAGTTTTCATCTTGCTCTAATAAATATACTTTTACGGATACGATAACCTCTTAATTTGATAAACTTCTGTCTCCCAAAATAAACTTTGAGTCCATCAGAAAACAAGAAAAACTCGCTAATGGCCAAATTTGGTGAATAAGGTGCGGATGATCAATCAATTCAAATCTGAGTTCATGAGTTTTCACCATAGCAATCCGCTGAAGTGTGAAATGGTATTCGATTTTGATTTTTTGCATTTTTAAACGAGTGTCCAAAATAGCTACAATTTTTACAGTCACCTTGCAAGGCATCTACATACCATCATCCGCCTATATCAAAATTGCATATACATACTTAGTTCGATGTGAAGAATCTTCTTCATCTTCATGTCGAGGCTATAGGAACATTTCAGGCAACCTATATATAGTATATATTATAGTATATTATAATAACAAAAAAAATAATAATAATAAATCATATATGTACATAGGAATATATTATGTAAGTGAATATGTATTAGTTTACATATTGATATTGATTATTGAATAAAGTAGAGGCGGCTCCTCGTATAGGGCTAGGAGGGCTCAGCCCCACCAAGATTATCGTATTTTCATACTTATAAATACCAATAAATAAATTTAAAAATTATTTTTCACATCAATAATATTTTTATAATCATTCATTCAATAAAAATATGTAAAAACTTTAATTAATTTTACATCACTCAAGTGTGTATAACGTGGTATAACGAATACATTATTTTTTCATAAAATACGCATAAGAAAAAATCGTTATAACTGCCTGTCTGAATTTTAAAAATATTTATAAACATCGAAGATAATGTAGGGTTTAGCATCATAAACTGTATTATCTTTGTAAATATGTACAACAAAAATGTATGAAAAATACCGCCTTATCATGATATTCGAAGACGATGAAACGATGAAACGATGAAACGAAACGATACGATATAAAATTGCTATTATGAACCTTCATCGTTTCGAATATTAAGTGGTACATAGTGGTACAATATAAATCCTTTATAAAAACGAAGCTTTAATGTTTAATTCATACAATTTCCAATTTTGTTGTAAGAAAAAAGGGTTCGATGTCATTTCTATTATTTTGTTGATGTTTTGAAATATCATTTTTAATAATAATTTCCATTTTTTTAAAAAAATTAATTTAATATTAATATTCACAAATATTAGTAATATGCTTTAAATAAAAAAAATTCTATTAAAAACCAAAAAAAAAATAGATTTATATGTAAACGATGAACAAAATGCTATCGACTGAGTAGACGATGAAAATCGTTTGAAATTGGAACGTTTCGAATATCATGATCGCGTTTTTAACAAGACGATACGAAACGTTTCGTCTTCGAATATCATGATAAGGCAGATAAGTTCGAATAAACCATACATATAATTCTATTTCCGTTTCACTCAGTATTAATGTATATTTCTACCTCATTCAATACAAATACATGTTATAACAATAATTACCATTCAATCAAACATTCAAACTGTCTGACTGTCTATTCATCGGGACTAATTCACTACCAGCCCGGATGAACTCACCATATAACTCTGTGAGAAGAATGAATAATTCGTTTTAATTCATTCAGTTTTGATTTTACAAAAACAATTTATATGTGCTCGATCCGGGCTGTTTTGAATTAGCCCTCTCATATGAATTGTTATTGTATTTCATTTTTGTATTACAGCACAAACAATGATCATAATGTCTATTGTTCGTGCGGTATAGTGAAGTAAATGGTGGTATGTATGTATGTATACTGCTTTTCTTATCTTCTATTCCTTCATTTCTTTCTTTTCTTTGATCTATATAAAGATTGACATGTATTATATTTATATATATTATTTACATACAAGGCAAGTTTATATTGGATTGTATTACTCAGTCAACAGTCTTATGTATTTTTTATTGTTACGTTAATACAAACACGAAATAATTTATATGAGATGGGGCTAATCGGTTTACAGTCCCATCAGTCCATTATGTTGAATAATGTTGAATATGGTTGAAATTGTTCAAAATCAAAGTATGAAGTATGAATGATATAGATATATTATGCATTATACATATAGCTATGTATATAATATGTATACTTATGTTTTCGTATTAACAAATGCATCCACCAGAGGATGTTTGTTTAAATTTTTGTTCGTTTTATATTTAAAAAAGTCAAAACATCCGTTAAAAATTAAAAACCGTCATATTTAAGTGTTTTTAATAAAAAAAATTGTAATAATTTAATTATAATTTTAATTTCTTATTTCAAATTCAACTTAACTCCGTTTTTTCCTCTTTTTGATCAAAATAATTTTCAATTAAGAAGAAAGTTTCCAAGTTTACAATTTTTACAATTCAAAATTTTTTGCTTTTGAGTTTTAACAATTTTTTTTGCATATTGGATAAGACACGAATTTCCTAGAGACTGCAAATCATTTCATTTTAAATAATTACACTTCTCTTGAATTTTGAACTCTGGAATTTTTTTCTCTCATAGAAAAATGGAAATAATGTTTTTTCGTTTATAACGAGAAAAGCCAGTTGAACAATTTTTGTCGTTTTACGATTTTCATAATTGGTTACCAGCGTAAATGGTATGTAAGATTGAAAATGTTTTACGCTAGTTCCATTCGAATGAATAAATGATATCGAATTTAATTTATGATATTATCACAACACAAACGTTCTAGGAGTTTTGTTCATAATTTATCTTTTTATGTTGCAGACCCAAACAAATTTCTTAAATTTTAGGTTTTTCGCCACATTTTAAAAAATTTTGTGTTTCTAACCCGTTCGATTTGAAGAAATATTTCAAATAAGAACTAACCGCCATTTAAAGCGATGATATGTTTTGAAATGTTTTTCCATTTCCGAAATTTTCAAATTTTCTAACGATGAAAATGAAAATAAAAAATTTTCAAGAACATTTAAATGAATCATATCAGCATTTTGGTATCTAAAAGGGTTTTTGGTACTTTAATAAGTATTAAAATCTAAAATTAAATATAATGGGAGTATAAAGTCGACTAAATTCCTTTGCAGTTATTTCAATACGAAGAGAAATTATAAATATAATATTGCAAATTTTAGCAAATTTGTTTTTGGTCAAGAGAAAGATCGAAGTGTTGAGTATTTTTTTAAATGAAATGTTAGATTATACAGAAATGATACAAATCCATATTTTTAAGTTTACGAACGTTTGTTAAGTTGTTTTTTTTAAAGATATTTATTATTACTATCAAAATATTTTGTTAAGTATTTTTAACGTTTTATTTTTATGAAGTTTGTAAATTTTGAAAGAAGCCCAAAATACATAACTTATTTTCCAAAAAACAATATTCTGGGGAAGTGTATCTTTAATATGGACTAACCCTCTAAAAGCATTACTTCTTGGATGGAGTAGAAACCCTTGAAATCATTAGCCCCACCATAAATTTTGGTCACGAGCCGCCACTGGAATAAAGTAATGTAAACTAAAAAACAGCAATAACTCAAATTTACTTTATGTATATTTGTGAATGCATAGAATGCACTGTGTACGTATACACTAATAGTACACTATATATGTACATATATTCACATATTGATTTCATCACAGCCACATAAATTAGAATTGCAACAAAAATAAAAAAAAATTTTAAAAAAATAATAAAATTTAAGACGAAAGGTAAAAATGTGTTGTAAAAACCAGATAAAGTGAGAATAACAGAGAAAGGATGACATTAAAGAGGGTGGTAAATAGTATAAGACAAGCAATTATACATATGTAGGTATGTGTATGCATTGAATTGTGATTATGATAATAATCAGATCGTATATATAATGTAGTATGTATTTACAAACACCTATCATCATATGTATATGTATCTACGAACTCAAGAACATACATTACATTAATATTTAACAAATAAGAATATAGCACAGTCGTGGAAATTCATATTAAATTACACTTGAAAACTTTATCTACATATAATTCATAAAAATGAAAAATAACAAAAACAATAAAAAAATTTACCAAAAATGATTAAAATTTAAAAGAATTAATATTTTTTAAAACTACTGCTTTGCTGAATAACTCTTGAAAAATTCTATTTGGCATATGGAATAGACCAAAGTTTTAAAATCGAACTCGTTCAATTGAATTCCATTCAGCTTTAACAGTAATTTTTAGTTCTTGAACATTATGAGATTGCGAGACACATCTTGCAAGAATTCCGACTAATTCTTAATCAATTTATGATCAGGGCTTTGGGATAGGCACAGTCAAGAACTGTGATTCTTATTTATTGCAAGGAATTTTTATCTCTCTTAAAAAAGTATGATGATTTGTCGCATTTTCATGTTAAAAAATAAAATTAACTCTGTATAATTCTTTAGATTTGCCTATCATACATTCTTCTAAAAGTTGTTTATATTTTTTAAAATTTGTTTTGAGAGGAACGCAAGAAAAATGATTTTTCACAGTAACCGTAAATCAATCCCAGATCATTATGTATATCCTTTATCTTTAGCACGATTCACCTGTATACTTCTTTCCACAAACTTTTATTGTTTTGTGTTATAATGTGAAATTACGGCGAGAAAACAGGCTTATCATTTTTGTGCAGTAGGTGATTTTACTTATGTGAATTTTCATCACTGTTACATAGTAAAATATTATGTTATAATTATGTATATACTATAGTATATCTAGCATGTATTTAGGTGTAATATTATGATATTCATGTTTAGTTTAATATTTATATAAAATTATATTTTACACAACAATATATAATACACATATTAAAATGTAAAATATATAGTGGTGAAAATATGAATAGCCTCATTACATTTTTAAATTTTTTTGAAAATTATAATAAAACAAAAATAAATCTATATGTTCAAAATTTATGTTAATTTCATTTTAAAAAAAAATATAAACTATTGTTTTTTTTTTTTTTTCAGTAACATAAAATAGTTTATATAGCGAAGGTACAATGTATACGCTTGCTTGCTTTCCTTGTTTTACTTATTGCTTTTGAACCTTTGATTGTCAAAGCAATAAAAGCAAAGTCGTTACTTGTCAGACAGTTGAAATTTGTTTGATTTTCAACATTTAGGCGGGTATTCACCAACATAGATTATCTTTTATCTGAGATAAAGTGTATTCATCAACCTGGATAAAACACTACTCGGATATTTTTAAGACAACCTCGGAGTGATATTATAAATATCGTTCGAACATAACTTGTTATTAACAGCAACATCACAAATAAAGATAATGTATATGTACTGTATTTATCATCTTTGCATCATATACATAATTATCACATCACAGAATCTTTTTTTTAATTTTGTAATATAAAAATACAATCAGTTGACATGTTTGACACACATGTTCGATCCGAAAACGAAGTTCGAAAACAAATTTTATCTATAGGTAGATGAATAAGCTGAAATTGTATCCGGCTAAAATATATCCGACGGATATATCCATGTTGGTAAATAACTTTTTACGAAAAATTAAGCGCCCTTTTTCTTTTCACTTATATAGAACAAAATTTTTCATGAAAACAAACGTAAATATTTAATTTATTTTTATTTTTTTTGTGAAGTTATTCATAATTCCATCATTATTATATAAATTGCATAAATTATATGTTTTGTTATATAAGTACATAATATGTTATGATATATGTACATCATGAATACACTTACATATATTGTATTTTGTATATTTACCCGACCGCAGTAGAGAGATTATTATTATTATTATTATTACCGTCAGGACAAAACAAAACAATTTTATGTGGATATAAAAGTACTATACATACGAGTAAGTAAGTTATAAATTATAAGTGACGTGCTATAAATCAAAATTATCAGTTTCAGTTTACGTTTAAATAATAATAATAAAAAAAAATTATTATTATTTTGTTGAGCTTGTTAAAGAGCAAATTTTTAAAGAAACGTGAATAAAATATTTTTCATGACGATATGATGCTTCATTTTTAGAGTGATCAGTTATTTACTATTTTTTTTTTTTTTGTTTATATTTATTTATTCTTTTTTTCTGTTGTTGTATCTTTCAAACAAAAAATTCACTTATAAATATCTGTTCTATGTAATTTAATATGTACATTATATTAAAATTGATTTTATTAAAAAAGTACATACATACTTATAAATAATCTATATGTATACGAAAACAAATAATATGAATATTGTACACATCATGTAAGAAGTAGTATACCTACCTAGTACCTATATTCAAGTATATAAATATGCATCCTGATCCTCATATAGTATATACTTATTATGTATATGTATACATGTACAATCTGTAATCTCTATATTGAAATGATTATAAAACGATTTAACTATACAGAATTTCAACATTTATTTTACTATAAAATTGTTGTATTTAATGTACCTACATATGTATGTATGATGGTATGAAGTATACGACTATAAAACGAGTATGTACTTATGTACTCGTACACTGTTTTATTATTGAGAAAAAATTGAGAAAAACATAAAATTCTTGTATATTTGAACATTTTCTTATATACTATATGAATAATGTTCATACACATATGTACATACATATGTTTTTATTATATATGTATGTATGTATACGAATGTATATAGGTATATTTATTATCAATTTTATTAAATGTATTATTTTGAACTTTTACCTATAGCACATCAGCAAAGCACAGGTATACAATATAAGCAGATTTATTTATATATATGGAATATTTATATAGTATAATTCATCATCATCATCGACTCTACAAAATATTCCAGTCCTTAGCCTCCTCTAAAGCCTGCCTTCACACTCTTCTGTCCATTATCATACCTACTAATCAACTCCATCCCGTTCCATATATAATCACCTTGTATCATCTACGACGTTATCTTTCTATCTGCCTCTTGGGCGCTCCCTGGTTCTTTGTCCTTCCGCTTGCTTTTGCGAAATATTATTTTTGGTATATTCTATAGTCTTCCATTCTTAGTACTTGACCTAACCACCTTGAAACGTGTTGTTTCGTTACAAATGCCGATATCACTGCTTCATCATACATGTTTTTGACGAAGCCAGGAATTTTCTATTTTTATACCACCAAAGATTTTTCTAAGAATTCGTCTCTCAAAATTGTCTAAAATTCTTATGTGCGTTAGCGTCAATTTCCACGTCTGTGAGACATACGACCCTAGCACTAGGCATCTCACCATATTGTCTTGTATATCTTTATTTTAGAACTTTGTGATACAATTCTGCTTCTGAAGAGGGATTTTAGGCAATAATAGCATTTCCAGACTAATGCTATTCTATACGTTTTATTTATTTTTCCTCTTCGTTATCTTTATTAATTAACGAACCTAAATAGATAAAATTATCTATACTTGTTCAAAGTTATATTCGTTTATTGTCAAATTTTGTCTGTTGTACGAACGTCTAGAGGTGATCATGTATTTTATTTTTCCCTCGTTTATTTCAACACTCATTTGTTTTGCAGATTTTTCTATTTTTTAACAAAGGCTTCTTTAACGGCCGTGGCTGTTCCGTCTATTATATCTACATTTAGATAGTAATTACGAAAAGATTATATATTTTTAAAAATTTGTATTCAAAAGATAATTTCTTTTTAAAAATAATATTTCTTTAATATAAGTACATATACACTTATCTTGTCATTTTTGACTTTGTTGAAATAGCATTTTCAATAAAACGATACGAAACGGGTAGTTTACCTTTTCCACGATAAGACCCTTGACTTTACATGTACAAACAAAATATTAAAAAATCAGCTTTGCATCACAAAGAATAAAAAAATTCTTACAACAATCGAAACTACGAAATTTACAAATCAAAATTGATCGAAAAATTATTTTAACAGTATTTATATACACATACATACAAGAGAAGACATGTAGTGACATCTATATATACGAACATGTAACTACAACAATTTGTGTTATAAGAAAAACAGTTAAGCATTTCCTTGAAGGAAACGGAAATTCTTAATCGTTTATCCGCTAGAGGACATTACAGGTTTTTAGTTTAAATTTCACTTTTTATATCTTGTAAAATTGAAACGGCGGTGAAGTCTAGGCTTGACATGCGTTGTTTGATGATGTGATGATGCAATGAATATTCATAAATCACACATCGAGATAGAGTTAGGAATGAGTATTTTTATTAGAGGGACTTGACAATGAATTGTTATACAAGTATCCTCAAAACAACAAATTCAAAAAGTGTTAGAAATGATATACTATAAAAGCAAAAAGAACTAATTTTAGAAAAAAAAAATGTAAACACAAGCCGTAGAGAACTAAATGAGAACTAAAAACTAGATCCCAAAATGGAAATTGGAAACTATCAAAGAAGAACAGGATAAAAATATGTCCATTAGCTAATTTATTTTTATTTATATTTTTGCGAAAAAATCAAAAACGCCTATAATTTCCAAAATATATTGATACATGTATAGGATAGGATTTACAATTACAATTATTATTGCTTTTTATATAACTATCAACTATGTATATCATATAATATGCCATCACTTTGAAAAAAAATAAATAAAAAATATAAAGTTAGGAAAAAACGTCACGGAACTAATTTGATTCTATTTTATAAAAATAAATTTTTATTTTACACACATATTATTTATAAATAACAGACAAATTTCTATATAACGTATGGGTGAGTTCCAAAACGTTTAAATACCGCCTCGATGCATAATCAACAGTTTCAAAACTATAACACTTAAATCGGTGACAATGTCTACATTTTCAAAACTCATTGTGAATGCATCTGATACGCATCTGTTAAGCAATCTACGCATCCTGAATTTTTATGATGCAAAACAGATTTGAATATATATTTTTTTCTCAATATCATTTCAATGATTGATTTTTATATGAATTTTGTTATATGGAACCAAAGGTCAGTCTGTTTTAAACAAAAATTTTGTACTTTTATAATGAAAAATTGAATTTTTAATGTGTAGTATTTTAATATTAATGACAAATTCCAAAAAAATGGAAAGTATTATATTATATACGAACGTTTACACTGAAGCTGTTTTTGTTCATTCGAAAATGGATATAAAATATGTCCATTCTGATAGTTTAATTTTATTAAAAATTTGTTTCATCTTTTTTGATTTAGTGTATAGAGAATGAATTAATTAAATTTTAAAATTATGCACTGCAGTAGGTGAACCATTTTTCTTGTTGTCAAAACAAAGCAACAAATTCATTTCAAAACGTCAAAATTGTATCTTGTATAGAACTGCAATATCGATGCGAAGCATTAATGCTGTTTTAAAACTTTGCATCACGACTGTTTTGATGCCGTATCACAACACATTTTTGAGGCGTTTTAAAACTCACCCATACTTCTTGTCATATGCGCGTATACAAACTCATATTACATACGATATGAAGAAATAGAAAGAAGAAAATAAAATATAATACAAAACAAAAGAAAAAAAAACCAAATGTATGCTTCCTTATTAAAGTCAACTATATATTATATTATAAGAATTAGATCAACAATCAATTTAACGATCAAATGAAAATTTGTTGTGAATGATAATGCATAAACGACTGTTATTATGTACACAGTATAGATAAATATGTATAATCTACAGACTATTGACAAAGAAATAAATAATTAAATAAATGAAAAATCATGGAAAAAAAATATATCAACGCAACGCAGCATAATTTATTTACAAAAACCATTTAAACTCCATATTCCTATAAGAGAAAAAAATTTTTTTTTTTTTTTTGTTTTCATTTGCGCCAGGAAAATAAATTACGTACAAATTTTTTTTCTCGTTTGTAATTTTCCTGTTTTTTTTTTTCTGTTGTGTTTTTATACACACTGTGCGCGCCCATATAATAATGAAGTAAATTAATTTATATTACAACAAAATTTTAACACAATTATTTTTATACCCTTTATACGCAACTACCATGCCATACCTACATGCTACATAATTATACATACATTTACCTGCTATTTGTACCTTTACCTTTAGCTAATTAATTACTTCACCATAAGATAACTTAGGTGACAGTTGCTTCTTTTACTTTATATAGATTTTATTTTAATTTAGTTTTTTTCTTCTTTTCTTTTTTAAATTTAATTTTCTTGTAATTATGTTTTTGTATATTAATATACAAATATATTTAGGTCTTTTGGAACATTGTTTTCCTCTTTGTTTTTTTATTCCTTTTGTCATTTTGTGTAATTGTTTTTATTTTTTAGTTTTTAACAACTAAAATTTTGCCTTATTTTAAAGAAAAAAATAAAATTGAATAAATGAATGAGTATATAACAATTTTTAGTATGTTTTCAATTACATATCTCTTTAATTATGTACTCGTACATAATAATATTAATGTACTTTTAATCGAGAGATACATGTCATTGCTGCCGATTCACATTTGTAAAAAGTTGTACTGTGTTTTGTGTAAGGTCTATTTCATATTGACAAGCGGTGAGCGGTGAGCGGTGAGCGTTGCGTGGTGTGCTATGAACGGTGAAGTTTTCACATTGAAAAGCGGTAAGCGTAGAGCTGTGAGAGTTGACAAGTAATATTTTCGTATTGATTTATTACAGATTTTTAGTTTTGCTACAAAATGGTTTCAAATATTTGTCCACAGGAAATTCTTTTAAGTTAATTTAAATTCCTTACTTGAAAGTCCTAAATGATCCCAAATTTCTTTCCATAATTTCTCTGTAATTTATCTTTTTTTATAGTCAGGATGACGATCATCCCACAAGCATCTTCTAGATTGCACTTCTAAAATTAAAACTTCACGTTGCGAATCACTCAACTTGAATTTATCTGTCGACATAACGAAATCGTCTTCAATATCAAAAAATAAAATTACAACTAAACAGACAACGCATAAATTTACCGGTCACAACCAAGTCAATCCGAGCTGTGAAAACACTGCTTAGCGATACAGCTTACCGTTCATCGCTCAGCGCTCTTCAATGTGAAATCTTTCGTATAGATTGCCTTGCTGATCGGTATTTTACCTCTCACAGCTCAACGCTCACCGTTAACCTATGCATGCATCCTATGTTGAAATATTTTAATACAACTTTACAGTAACCAATCATAGCACAGAATTTTTAAATTATGTGTTGCTTGATATCATAAAATTTTTTTTATAATTCTTTACATTTATCATTTTGAAAGAATTGTAAAAAAAATCAACTGTAAATTAAAATATGATTGAAATACTAAATAAAAAATTAAACCATAAAATCCTATTTTAAATAGAAAAAACCAAAAGAGTAATAAGGCCAACAGTCAGAAATTATTCAAATTTCAAATTCAAATAAATAAGAACTGATAAAAAAGGAACTAGATTTTTAGTTTCACTTTTACTCAATAGATGGCAGAACTGATTAAAAAATAATATGTGTTCAATGAAAAATAAGTGTACCAACTTTTGAATAATTATTTTGTCATTGTTTTGTTTTAGTATGTCATTGGTGAAATCTTTTGAGTCCTTTTATGTTCTTGTACGTCTTTTCAGGTATATGAATTACCTCAATTGTCCTGCCTAAAAAAAAAAATATTGTGTTTATTCGTCTCTACAGGAGCTAAAAAACTTTTCTATCCCTTTTATTTCTAATTTTTTTTTTTTTTTGTTTTCCT
The DNA here is from genome assembly GCA_951394055.1 of Villa cingulata. NCBI lineage: Eukaryota > Metazoa > Arthropoda > Insecta > Diptera > Bombyliidae > Villa > Villa cingulata. Next base: position 592,198 of record OX596017.1, on the reverse strand, counting down.
TTAGTCAGCTCTATACATCTTAATTATGTTCTTCGTTCATTCATTGTTTTGTTTCTGTACTGTTTTGCCTGTAGCATATGATGCATGAAATATGTAATTGCAATTCTGATTGTCGATTCTGTATATGTGATAAGCGACGATAACCAAAGCAATTTATTACATACATATGTCAAGTTTCTATATTTTAGTTACTTCTATTTTAAGCGGTATTACACAATCAAAAACCAGTATTCGAATGAAGAAACCATCCGACAGAATTCACAATCGATGTGTAATCTACAAAATAAAAACTTGGAATTGAATTGGCCACAATCTAAGGAAACTCCCAATCCCAAGCTACATAGCAAATTAAATTTTGAAATTGATTCCTCAAGGTAATTAGGTCTAGAGCACGTCTAAATGAGGACCACTTTATAAAAAACTATAAAAAATTTGCATGAATTTTTGAAATAAATAAAACCAAAACATTTTGTATATTTTTTTTTTTTTTTCTTTGAAATAATATATATTTTTATTAAAAGCTTAGAATATATATATCTATATATATTTATTTATTTATATTTATGGGTGTGTATGGTTATTTATTATTTATTTATTTACTTTTTTTTTTTTCATTTCTTTTCTTTTTTTTTTCAATTTTTTTTTCATTTTTTTTTTTTTACTTTACTTTTCTTTAAATCTCTCTCTCTCCCTTTCTTCATCTTTTTTTTTTTTTCTGTCTGTCTCTTAATTATTTATAAATTTTTAAATATTTTTCATTTTACTTTTTTTATTTTTTGCTTTTATTTAATCAGATTACTTCTACTTCTACTCCTATACTCCTATAATACTCCTCCATCATTTTCTTCTCCCCTATACATTACATTTTGATTTTAAGAGAAGCAAAAAACTATGTAAATACATAGATATACAGTTTTTTTTGTTCGACACAAAAATTTATTATCTACTAATTTTCAGGGTAGAAAAAAAAAAAAAAATGAGAAAAAACATTTTTTTTTTTTTTTCACATTTAACCTATATGGGTGTGTATAGAAAAAATACAAACTTACATGTAATTCAAAAACAAAATAATAATAATAATAATAATAAAAATAAAAAACTAAAAACAAAGAAAAAATGAAAATGAAATAATTTATAAAAATAATTGATTATTTATTTTATTTTATTTTTGTAAAAAATATAAAATGAAAAATGAAAAAAATAAAAAATGTAAATTTTTTTTTTATACGCAATGTGTGTTGTATATATATTTATATAGTATTTATAAACATAAATATACAATCTATACCGTCTTTTCATCATTAGGAAAACTTAAAAAAAAAAAAAAGAAAAAAAATATATATATGTATTTTTTTCTTCCTTTTCTTTTTTTTTTATATATAATATATGTATGTATATAAATTGACTTGAATATAATGATTTTATAATTATTAATATATAATATAATGTTTTTTTTTTTTTTGTTTCGTTTTTTGTTTTTCAATTCATATAATAAACTACAATATTAAATTATTATATGTATTTTATTTTAATAATAATAATATTTTTGTTTTCTTTTTAAATTTCATTTATAATTAATTTATAATTAATAAAAACAAATTTTAAACGATTCTACTTATTATATTGTGATGATGGATTTTGTGTTGTTTTTTGTTTGTTTTGTGTTTTTTTTTTTTTTGTTTTTTTTTTTATTTCTACAATTTTTGATTCGATTTAGTCATCATAAATGTATATTACATAATATAGTGTATGTATTGTATATGTATGTTTAATTTCAATTTTTTATTTTTTATTTTTATATGAAATACCTAAAAATTATATGAATCATGTACCTTATGTATATAATTTCATATTTATATTTTCTTTTATCAAAAAAATAATAATAATAATAATAAATAAAAATAAAATAAAAATATTAAAAATTATAACATAACAAAATGAAATTTTAAATAAAAATATGTGTTTCAGTGTGATTCTATGTATTGTTTTTCTCTTTATGATGTGCTTTCTCTCTCTCTCTCTCTCTCTGTCTGTCTGTCTGTTTTCTTTTAATCTTTTTCTTTCTCTTTCTATCCCTCTCTTAATGTTTTTTTTTTTTTTTGTTTTAATTTTTTACCTATTGACATTGTATCTCTAATTTATGTATGTATACAAATACAATACGAATTGAAGTAGAATTCGATTCTAATATATCGTCAATATTCGTTAATTATTATATTCCATTCATATACATACTCGTATATGGAATGTATGGGAATCTAGTGAGTAACTAATTACTTACTTTGTTACTCGTTAGATTCAATTCAATGATATCTTTTGTTTTTTTTTTAAATTTATTTAATTAATTTTTTTTTTCTTAATCGTTTTATTTTTCTCTCTCTCTCTCACTGTTATCTAGGTATATAATGTTAATAATCGTATTTTTTATTTTTTTTTTAATTTTTCGTCATTTTATTATTAATTATGATCTTAATCCATCAGTACACTCTAATACAATACTACAAATATTACAATCATCATTTATTTATTTATTTTTTTTTTATTATTATTATTATTAAATTATTTTTTAATTTTTATTAATTTTAATTTTAATTTTTAATTATTATTATCATTTTCATTTTAAATTGTTTTAATTTTATTATTTATATATTATATATATACACAGTTAATTTTATTATCGTTTATTTTGTTTTGTTTTGTGTTTTTTTTTTCTTTCTTTTTTGTTTTATTTATATATATATACATATATATATATAAACATATATATATATATATATATATATATATATATTTAATTATGAATTAATACATACATTATATACACATTTGTATGTATATGTATATATAATGTAATGTACGTTTCTATCCCTCAATAATCATTTCATGTAATAATCAATCAATATTTCATTCTATTATTTATTCATATGGTTCTAGCTTTTTTTTTGTTTTCTTCTTCTCCTTCATTTGCTTCTTTTTCTTTTAAATCTGTCTTCTTCATTTTTATACGTTTCCATTTTGTTTGTTTTCAATTTTTTAATTTTCTTTATGTGAGTGTGTTTTTTGTTTTGTCATTGCTTTATTTATACATTTTTATTTATTTATTTATTTTTAATTCTATTCCCTATTCTATTCTATGTTAATTTTTTGTCGTTTTTTTTTTTTTACTATTTTTTATTAATACATATTATTCATTTATGTTTTTCTTTTCTCTATCCACATTTTCTTTAAAGTATTTTCATTAATTTTCTTTTAAATTTTGTTTTATTTTTGTTTTTCTTTTCACTTATTTATTTATATTTATAATTTTTAGCTCTACAGATTCATCATATACAAATCAATTTTTTGCAATACTTAGTATTTAATAATAATAATAATAATAATAAAATAGTGATAAATCTATAATTTATTAATATATATGTATATGTATATGTTAATGTATTTAATAAAATAATAATAATAAAAAAAATTAAAAATTATTATTTTTAATGTATTGTATGTATTTTTATTGTTTTTTTCTCTTTATTTTTTTCATTGTTTCAAATTCAATTAAAAATTACAACTTCAATATATAAATACATATGTATAGATATATATATACTTATATTTTTCGTTTTTCAGTGGATATACATTAATCTATGTATACATCCTTTTTTAATTACATATTTAAAAAATAATAATAAATTTAAAATCCTATGCGATTACATATTATTATCATTATTATTAATCATTAAAATTTTAAGCATTTTTTAATATGTTTTGTATTTAAATTTATTTTTATATTTATTTTATTTCATTATTTTTTTTTTTTTAGATAAAATAAAAAAATTATTGTAAAAATCATAAATAAGCAGTCTATTTATTTGTTTATTCTAATTTATTTTATTTTTGTTTTTTTTTTTATTAGTATTGATTAATACATACACAGATTTTATAAATCAATCAATCTTATTTTTAATTCAATTTATATTCTTCTTTGTTTCATATTTTCATCATTTTTTAAATTTTTGTTTTTTGTTTTAATAATAATTATTATTATACATATTATTATAGCTTCATACATAAATTTGTTTTGTTTTTTTTTGTTTTCATTTTTTTTATATTTTTTTTTTCGAATTTTTATTTATTTTTATATTTTGTTTTTTTTTTTGTTTTCTTTTTTACAAATTATTTATATGTATCTTACTGTTTGTTTGTTTTACTTTAATTTATTTTATTTTTTAATTTATCTTTAATGTTTTTTATCTAAAAACAAAAAAAAACACACCAAAAAACAAAACCAAAAAAAAAGGAAAAACAAAAATTCATTTTATGCTCTCATCATCATTTATTTTATTTAATTTTTGTTTTTGTTTTTTTTTTCTTGTATTTACAAAAAAGATTTAACTAATTTTGCTTTGTTTTTTAAAATATATTATATAGTATATAATATAGTATATAATATATATTCACAAAAAATTTAATTTAAAATTATAATTATAAATTTAAAAATTAAAAAAAAAAATTTTTTTTTATTTTTTAGTTGTTTTTTTTTTTTACAAATTTTCAATAATAATTATTGTATGTTGTGTATTAATTACATTTGTTTTTGTGTGTGTATTTTTGTGATAAAATAAATGGTTAAAAATGAATAAAAATAAAAAAATTTATCATTTTTTTTTTTGTCAAAGTTTTTATGAATTATGTTTATAACAAGCATTCATTTTATTCAGAATTAATGATACAATATGTATAGTGTATAAGTATGTGTATGTATTTGTGTATATAAATTAAATAAAAATTCTGAGAAATGATATTATATGTTGTATGTTTGTGTATAACTAACTAATTATAATAATATGTATTTAAAGAGAAAACAATAATTATATTTCTTTAAAATAATAATATAAATAAATACAAAAAAAAAAAAAAAAAAAATCTTATAAAATTTACAATACAGTTTTATTTTTAAATTGTTTTTCTTTACACAGTAAAATATTTTTCTTGTCATTTAATTTTCAATTTAGAAAAATGGAGATATGTAATTTCTTTTTAGATTTAGAATACAGCACATATTTTAATCATGCATTTATCATTGTGTGATTTTAATTTCAATTTGTTCATATAAAAAAAAATTCTTTAAGAATATTATGGTTGGGGCGGGGCGGGGCGTTTGCATCGTATGCGAAACGACCAAATTCCAAAAATGATGTATTACAACAAAACAATACAAAGTACAAGAAATAGATGGCGCCCAAAGACGAAATGGATAGATATATGAAAAGAATGAATACAACAAATTATAGATCGCTTGTTGAAGATAGAAACAAATGAAGGACTATAATTATGCAGGATTCTAAAATCCATCTTGAAACTATAAATAAAGTCAAGAATTATCATTATTAGGTATATAAAAAGTAAATAAATAAAATAAATAAATGAATTGAAATTTTTTACGATAAACACAAACTAATTAAACGAACGGTTAAAATTCATTTTTTTTTTAATTATTCCGCTATTAGTATTCGAAATATTTCTGCTGCTTGATATTTTTCAGACATTGACCCTCACCACTTATGATGATAAAATCGGTAATCACCATACGTCTTTAAAATTTTTGTATCACATTTTTGTGATAAAATTTCGTTTTATGTGGTGAATTTATTGAAAATGTCAGACAATCGTCAGATGTCAGACAGATAAAAACAAAAAAAAAAATTTAAAAGAAATTCTATATATGAATGAAAAAAATTTATAGCAAAGATTTAATTAATCAGATCAAGCTAGTAAACTAAGTTTTGTAAATTGGACAGAAAAAGAAAATTCTATAAAATTTTGGACTGAAATTTACAATTATACTAATTCTAATGGAGAAAAGCCATTCAAAGAGCTTGCCAGTTTCGTATTCCGATCTTATGGACTTCCGTTTCCGTTCTCAAATTCTGAAGTAGAGCGTGTATTCAGTCAAATGAATTTATGTAAATCTTCACTTCGTAATCGAATGTGTCCAAAAAATTTTAATTCACTTATAAGACCTGGTACTCAGTTCCCGTGAAATTTTTCGCTTGCAATTGCATATATAATTCTACAAGCTAAAAATTGTGGAAGGAAATGTGTGTAGAGTACGTAGAGTTTTGAAATTTTTTGAAAAAAATCGCGAAGGCTATGAAATTAAATTAAGTGAAAATAAATAAATAAATATTTATTTGTCAAAATATTTGAGCTGTCATTATTTCGCTTGCCTTTTATATGCTCGACCATATAAAATGATTGTGAAAAATGAGTTCCACAACTCTCCACTATTAAGTTCCACCGTAAAAATTTAGCTTGGAAGTGAGTACCAGTAAGCGAAATTTGAAACTAAAAATTTAGCTAATAATTTAGCGACATTTTTTTTACGTAGGTTTTATATGCAGAAAAATTTAGCTTTCCATGTGAGTACCGGCCCTAACAGTGAAATAATTTTTGAAAATTCATGATAAGTGTTACTATGACTATGATATATCTGAAGATTTAATAAAACAGATTAACTTCTCAATTTATGATTACTCTGAAAAATGTGAAGAACAAAATCCGATTGAAGAAGTTGCAATTTCAAGTAAACTTTTTGATAAAAATAATGAAGAAACATGATTTTTATGTTGTGTGTTGAAATGAAATTGGTTCGTTTTGAAATGAAAAAATGCGTCTTTCACGTAAAGAAAGTACATATAAATTATTAACTTTTAATATGATTTATTAATGTTTTAATTTTTTCTGTTGATTTTTTTTTTTGTTTCCTTTTTTTTAAAAGAATTTTTTGTTATATACATATTATGTTTATATTATATATTGAATTTTGATATAAATAAAAATTTTTTAATTGAACTGATTTGAATTGTTTTACTTCGAGCATAAAAAAAGCACAAATTTTTATTTTTCAGTACAAACAAAATTAGCACATTTTTTTTTCAAAAAAATAGCACATTATTGTAGACAATACTTGGCATCACTGGTTGTGGTATTCTGAGAATCGTATCATAAGGTGACGTACGTACATACATACTTATATTACTTTAATGGCTGAATGTGAGTTTAGCTGAATCTAAGTTTAGCTGACTGAGAGCTAGCGACGCCGATGAGTTTGATTTTTTTTTTCTTCATACAACTAACCGCAGAGATAACTGGTTTATGATCAAACCTAAAATCGAAAATTTTGAATCGAGACTCGAAATTTATAATATTATCCGATCAATAAATTTCTGTCAAGATATCATCCAGTTTATCATCAGTAATCAAGTTAGTGGTGTACATCATTTTCATTTTAGTTCTTTACTAATATACGATTTTTCTTTCAGCTACAGACAACCATGGATTTCTCATTGCTTCTGTTTTAAAAGTTTTGTTAAATTATTTATCAAATCCTATATTCATATTTAATTGCATTATTTTATAGGTTATTATTTCATAATTTAATTAACATTTTACCACTTCTTCTTTATTTTAGTAAATTTTCTTGAACAAATAAATCTGAAATTTTAAGACACATCATTTGAATTTGATTTTGTTTCTTTCTTCTTTTGTTTTTATAGAAAAATATTATTCGTAAAACGTGTAGCATAAAAATTGAAATTCAATATTGCAAATATTTGTCCTTCTTTACATCAACCTTTGTTTTCAAAATGACATCGCGTTTAGGGGAATGCATATTCTGTTCGAATTGCTTTTTTGAATTTAAAATTTTGGGAAGAATTTTTTTTTTTTTTTTTTTTTTGTTTTGTTAATTTAATGGTATGTATGTTTGTATGTGTGTATATGAAAATATATAATATACAAATAGTACATTTTGTATAAAAATCCAATAAAAAAGTTTATGTATTCACAACCAACAATGAGCGTATCATTTTGTTTATAATTTTTAATTTTTTTTTTGTTTTCTCGTTGAAAACATATTTATTCAATTTTTTAAAAAATATGTACTTTTTACTAGTAATTTAATTAAAAATGAAAAAAAAAAAAAAAAAAGTTAATAAGAAAAAATCGAAATTTTATATGCAGATAATTATTAGTTCATTTTCGACATTTTTTTCATTTCCATTTCCATTTATATTTCATCGGACATTAAAACTGGTTCTCATTTGTTATACGTAGGTTACTCTATAAATTTTGAGATACGGAAAACTAACAGTACTTACAACTGGTTACGCTGCATAAATAGAAACATTACTCTTTGTCAACACGTTTTTCATGTTCAGTTCTTGTCTGAACTTGTTACAACCAAAGTCATAATAAATTATTTACAGTGAATAATGGAGTTGTCGCGTGAAAATTAGAGGATTGATTCTCCATCAAGATAAAGCTTCGGCTCACACCGCTCAGCAAACCGTTCAATATTTGCGCCAAAATAGAGTCAAAATACTTGAACATCCACCATACTCGCCTGATTTGGCTATGTGTGACTTCTGGCTTTTCAACAAGCTCAAAAAAAGCATACGCGGACGAAGATTTGTATCAGAAGATGAAATTGATCAAATTTTTGACGAGATCCCGAAGAATGATTGGCTAGAGGCATTCCACTCATGGAAAATTAGAATGCAAAAGTGTATTGATGTTGGAGGAGAGTACTTTGAACATAAATAAAGTTCTTTTTTCAAAATCATTAGCTGTTTTTTTGTATCTCAAAATTTATAGAGTGACCTACGTACAACTGTCTCTTTCTTGTGTCTATATTATTATGCAAATACATACAGTGATATCTGATATCCAAATAATCTGAATTAATTGATGCCCAGACCTAAATCGGATTAACGAAAAATTCTGATTACTGAAGTAGCATTTATTATACAGCCGAAATAATATAAAACAGTGCAGTATGTATACCACAGTGAATTTTTATTTTTAAATTTATTTCAAATTGTTTTTATATAAAAAAAAAAAAAAAAAAAAAAAAAAAAAAAAAAAAAAAATTTGTAAAGCATTATTTTTTAAAATAAATTTTTGATATTAGGTTTTGATGCGTTCAATTCAAGTTACAGATACTCAAATTCATTACATATTTCTAAGTTTACGCATTATTGATGATAATTTTTTCAATATTTACATTATTATATTCTCCTCTGTCCATTTGATGCAAGCATTAAAATGTGCAGTAACCGTATACTTTTCTGGAAAAATAATTGCATCGTTTAATGTTTCTGTAAATAAATAATACTGAGGATTTATATGAATTTACATTTACAGTTTACAGATTTACGAACATTACGTATTCCCCTTTCTTTCGATAAACTTGTAACTAAGTAGTAAAGAATTATTTTATAATATAAAATGCATCTGAAGAAAATGAAAATGTCACAAAACAACGGAACATCTCTAGATAGGTAGCAGTTATGAATATAGAAAAATATAACAAAAAAAAAAAAGGGATTGCTGGAAATTCAGATTTTATAGTGTACAAATTATTGGGATATCACTGTATTTTTATTTAGTAATTTTTTATTTATAGGTAGAGAGGAGCTCCTTCCTGAGCACATACTTATCAAAGCGTGCGTACAATTATCATCATATGAAAGGGTGTAGTCAAAAAAAAAAAAAAAAAAAAAAATTCTCGGATTTAACGATGAGATTGTGATATACTGCGTATTAAAAATTTTTGTTCATTGTTTTGTTTTTTCTATTATTTTTTTTTAATTGAATATTAATAAGTTTTTTAATTAATCTCCATTTTCCTTTTATTTCTATTTATTATTCATATTGATTTTTATTGTTTTATCTAGTTTTAAAGTACAAATTAAAATGTTCATTAAAAAGAAAAAAAAAAAAAAAATGAAAAAAATAAAGAAAAAAATACTTTAAAGAAATACTTATTTCATATACACATGTATAAATAATATTCATAAAAATTGAAAAAATTAAAAAATATGTAAAATAAAAATAAAATAAAGTTAGACTATAAAGAATTTTCAAGCGTTTTTTTCTTCTTCTTCTTCTTCTAACTCCGAGCTAATCACAACACTACATTCTAATAGGTTTTGTATGTGTGTTTTTTTTTTTCAATTTTTGTTTTATAGTTTTTGCCATTTTTTTATTGTTTTTTTTTCGTTCTTTTTTTTTTTAGTTAATTATTTTATATGTATAATCATGCAATTTACTAAGAACTAATGTCTTACAATATTATATTTATTTTATTTTTAATTTTAATTTTATTTACTCACTATTTAAAAAACAAAAAAAAAACAATAAAAGTAATAAATATTGTATACGATTATATGAAGAGCTACTTTTCAAAAGGAGACAAAGTCACATTTATGTAGTTTAGAGAAAATGCAAAAGAAAAAAAAACTGTTTATTCTTACTGAAACGGAAAATGTAGAAACTAACTTTTTGCTGGACCAGTTAGCGAATCGGGAGGTAAATGAAAATCCATTCAATCTCTGATCCTGTGTACAGATTAAAAATGATATACCTGATTTATTTTTGGGACTTGTGAACTTTTACTACGGAATAGCGGAACTGGACATGTTTCTTTTTGCAGAAAATACAATATATACAATGTTTTTTTATACAAACAAGGAAATTTTTAATAAACTCATTTTTATTTTTTAGCCGAACAATGGACTTGTTTCTATTCGATATTTGAAGCAACTATCTTCAGTGACATGAACCCTTTTGATTCAAATGAATCTAAATATAAGTTGAAAAATACAAGTAATTTAGTTTCATTTCCAGCAAACTAAGTAATCAGATTTGTGTACATCTCTCCCCCTTAACAGAATTCTGTAACTAACTCAAAATGGACCGAAATGAACATATGTCTCCTTTCGAAAAGTAGATCCTCATATGTTTTGCATGTTGTATTGTAAGTACATTCTTAATAATAAAAAAAAAAAAAAAAAAAAAAAAAAAAGAATAATGCCCAATTTCATTATACTCTCTGCTAGCTGAATGTCATTAAAGTTTAGCTGACCTGACAGCTAACAATGAATTTAGTTTTCTTCATACAAACTTCTCGCTAACTAACTGTAAAATTAATTCTGGCTTTATGCTCAAACTTATAATCGACTCGACTCGATATTCTTAATGTAAAATTTGATATTACCGTTTAGTTATTTGAATTTTTTTTCCAGTTAAACTGATTGGTGGTAGTCAGTCGACGCTAGTATCAGTTTAGGTTACAGATAAATAAATAATCAAAGTTTCATTTTTTTTCAATTAAAGTTAGCAAGCAAGAAGATAGTTGGAAGTAATGAAAAATCGGGCATAAGAAAAACAATTTAAAATAAAAATGAATTTTTAAAAAATATAATAAAGCACACAAATAATCTTACAAGCATATACAACTATTTATGTGTGAATGTGTTACATTGTGTATATAGTATTTTGTATTTATAAATTTTAAAAAACAAAAAAAAAAAATTCTGTTTACTTACAAATAATATACAAATTTTTGTATGTGAAAAAAATTGGTAATTTTAAATTAAATGTTTTTTAATTTATTTTAATTCTTATTACATTTTTTTTTGTGGGAATTATAATTTGTGTATTATCCTTCATTGGTATTCACTTTAAATACTATACACACACACACACACACACACACTCTCTCTCTCTCTCTCTCATAGACAAAAATCATAAGAGTTGGATGATTTATTTTTTCAGTTTTTATTAGCTGTGTTTTTGATTGTTCTTTTCTTTCGTGTTTTCTTAGTTTTTTTTTTTTACTCAATATTTTTTTGTGTTTAATTAAAACATATATACATATGTATGTATATATTATGTATATATGTAGATATAAATATTATTTTATTTTATATTTTTAAAAAAAAAAATATCTTACAAATAAACGTTAAAATTAAAATTTCAAAAAAAAAAAAAAAAAAAAAAAAATTTTATTTCTTTTTTACTTTAGTTCAATTAAAATTGGATAATTAAAAATAAAATAATTTTAAAAATATTTTAAAAATAATTTTAAAAATATGTAATTACAAGAAAAAAATTTAAACAATTAAATAATAATTAAAATAAATAAATCGATCCTTTCGTTGTGTGTAATAAAATAAATATATTTTTTTTTATTTTATTTTTAAATTTTTGTTTTCTAAATTGTTTTTTTTTTTTTTTATTTATATATTTTTTTATTATTATTTTAATTTATTTATTATTAATTCATATCAAAAAATTAAAACATGCTTGTTACTAATATTTTGTCATTTTGCAGTAGTTTTTGTTTTGTGTTTTCGTTTTGTTTTAAATTTTATTTTATTTTTTTTTTTTTTTGTTTTTATTTGTCGCGGTACATAATTAATTATAAAATTATTTAATTAAAAAAAATATATATATATATGAAAATTATTGAAAATTATTATAATCGAAGTTAACAGAATCTCTATTAATTATCGACCAGAATAATAATAACCTCCATTTATTAGTATTATTATTATTATTTATCAGCATGCTTTAATTTTCTCATTTATGGTAAATAAATAATATAAAAAATTTAAAATTAATAAAAAAAAAAATATTAATTTTTAATCAATTATTTTTATTATTTATTTATTGTTCAGTTACAACATATTTTCAGAATATGTTTTATTTTCATTTTTTTTTTTTTTTGTATTTTGTTTCGTTTTCAGTTGTAATTTTTTTCTGTTTTTTTGTTATTTTTATTTTTACCTTACAACATATGTAGTATTTTTCGAATACATTTTTCTTATTATTTGATTTTAATTTTATTTGTTTCTTCTCATTTTTTTTTTTAAATTATTAATTTTAAATATAATATGTATGTATGTATGTGTAGATTATTAGTAATTAATGATTACTTTTTTTCTTTTTTTTTTTTCATTTTAAAATACTGTCTGCATTGTTCTTTCTACAATTTTTGTACAAAAAAAAATATATTATACATATATATAACTATGTGTATATATATATGATGTATGTATACAATTTATATTTATGTATGTATATTATATATAATAATAATAATGTTATTTTTAGGTTTAAATTTTAAATTTACCTTTTTCTCTTAATATTTTTTTTATCTTTATTTCATTTTTATTTAATAATTTGTGTCTGTGTTCATAATTCGTTTTATATTGGTTTATTTATTTATTATTTATTTTTTTTTTTTTTTCAATTTATATATTCAGTATATATTCAGTGTTTCATTGGTTGCTGTGTATATTTATGTGTATATGTGTGGATGTATTTGTATATTTTTATTTTATCAATACTCTTGTTTATTATTCATATCTCAGCAATTTTTTTTATATATAATTTTCTTTTATATTACAATTTTTTTTTTGTTTTCTCATTTAAATTATTTTTATATTATGTATTATGTTATTATTATTTCACAATTATTATGTGTAGGTAATTTTTTATTTTATTATTTATTGAATTTACTTCTTTTTTTTCTTGTCCTGTTCATTGTTTTTTTTGTTTTATTTTTGTTTTTTAATTTTATTTTATTTTATGATTTCAAAAATCCTATCTACAAAACTATTGAATCATGTTTTTTTTGTGTTTGTTTTTTTGTTTTTTAATATTATTTACTTACCAAACTCACTAAATATTTTTAATTATTATTATTTATTAATAATATATCATGGTAATGATGTTGATGATGATGATGATGGATGCTATTGATTTTGTTGTAAATTATGATGATGATGATGCAAAAGAGGAAAAAAAAATGTTCATTTGTTCATTTTTTATTGTTGTTGTTTTGTTTTCATCAAAATATCATTTTTTTTTTATTTCAATTTTTTTTCTTTAAGCAATTCTCTTCAATTATTCTTGTTTATGTTTTTTTTTTTCAATTTTATATATCTAAATGTATTTTTACTTCTTTTCTCTTTTTTTTTATTATCTTTATTACTATTATTATTATTATTATTGTTATTTTTATTAATCATTATTTTTGTTGTTGCTACTCTGAAGAATACTTCAGATGATGAACTTGATATCATGAATGTTTATCAGTTAATTCAGCCCATCGTACTTCAAAGAATTTTCTCATACCATGTCCAGCTTTACCAACCGGCGAATCATCTTCATTAAACATTTCGCAATTATCAAATATTTGCCGGACATCAGCAACAAAATCATCTCTTGATTTATATCTGAATAGGATGAACAATAAAGAAGAGAATAACGAAAAATTTATTACAAAAAAAAAAAAAAATAATCAAAGAACAAAAAAGAATGAAATGAGCAAAAAGAGAGGAGAAAAAAAAATAAAAATAAAAATCAAAATCAATATACAAATAATGTATTCAAAATGTACAATTTTTTTCAATTACACTTACGTCATATCTTGCAGTCTTTTCTTAATTGTAGATAAATCCATGGGATTTTTTATAATTTTTTTATATGTTGGAAACTGTTTTGTGTTAACTGGCAATAAGAATGGCCATGAATCTTCGTGAAGCTGTAATATTTTATACAAATTAAATTTATTAGAATTAAATTAAATTGTGGAAATTATTCGAATGTTAAATATTTAAAAACATAAAAATTAAGAAATAACAATTACACGATACAATTAACGTACCTCCATTTCTCCAAGCAATGTCTTACAGACAGCCAACTCCTTCATTAGTTTCTTTGTGGCATGTTTCTCTTTTTTTTCTTGTTTCAATTTCTCTTTAGCATCATTCAGTATTGTCATGCTAGGTGATTGTGGTGGTTGCAATTGAGGTTGTTGCTGTTGTGATGGCTGCTGTTGTTGCGGTTGTTGTGGCTGCTGTTGTTGCGGTTGTTGTGGCTGCTGTTGTTGTGGTTGTTGTGGCTGCTGTTGTTGTGGTTGTTGTGGCTGCTGTTGTTGTGGTTGTTGTGGCTGCTGTTGTTGAACCAGTTGTTGTTGCGGTTGTGGTTGTGGTTGCTGTTGTTGTTGCGGTTGCGGTTGTTGTTGCTGTTGTTGCTGATGTTGTGGCTGATGTTGTTGCTGCTGCTGTAATGGTTGTGATTGTTGCGTCGTCTGATTTAATACTTGTTGATTAATATGAGTATGCTGTTGTTGTGCAGTTAATTGTTGATTCGTTATTGATGGCGGTATTGGAGGAGCTTGTATAAGATGTGCTTGTTGAGACAATTGTTGATTATTACCGGCTGTTGAGCCACCACCACCATCCATAGTTATATCCATCATATCACTACAATTGGGTGAAGAAGGACGAGTCACAGTTGTTGTTGTTGCTGTTGTTGTAGTTTGTTGTTGTTGTTGCTGCTGTTGTTGTAGAGCGAGAATGGTTGTTGGCTGAAATCTAGCAGTATCTATAGAATTATTTTGGTGGTCATCAAAAGATGTTGAAGCAATTGACTGAGCTGGACTGTAAACATTTTGAGGAATTTATCAAATAGGTACTCAAATAAGAAGCATCCACCATAATCACTAATTTAAATCATACCTCAAAGGTACCATTTCTTCATGAGATGAATTTAATGATGCTGATGATGAATTGTGCGATGCTTTAACATCTTTATTCGAAGATTTTTTTGTGCTACGTTTCTTCGGTGGGGGAGCTTTTGATATACAGCCTTGACAATACCATTTTCCACGCGGAACCTTCAACAATGGAGGAATATAGCAATCATGGTGATATGCTCGAGTACATAGTTCACAGTATATCATTTTGCCAACAGGAGGAGGTCTGTGACCGCCACAAACAATACATTTTCTTTCATTTGTGGCCTTATTAACGCATTCATAACAATACCTAAATTATTGAATAGAATTATTTCAAACAATTTTCATCGCAATCAAAAATTTTACGTAGTAAATTCGTAAAATATCTCCTAACTCTAACTTACCAATCTCCCTCTGGAATGTTTTCCATTTTCGGCTTAAAACAATACGTATGATAGCCTTTATCGCAACCATCACACAACAGCAATTTGTCCTCATTTTCGCCAGACGTACAAAACTGGCAATTCTGTAAGGAACGTTTGTTAGAGTCTGTTGTAGTAGAACTTTTTTCAGTCGAAATTAGAGCAGCAGAAGAGATTAGTCCTTTATTATTTTTTGTTTTTTTGTGCCAGTGTTGAGTAGTAGTATTACTATTATTGGTCAGTCTCTGTTGTTGAATTTCATTTTGTGTCATTTTTTGTTGCCTATTGCCATACTTTCGCCTTTTTACGAGCTATTCATTAACAGTTCAGTGATTTTGGCCAATAAGAGACATGGTAAGATAGAGACGAGTAACAAGCAAAAAAAAAAAAGCCAAAACAAAAACAAACAAAAGAACAGAAGACAGAACAAGGAAGAAAAACAAACCGAAACAAAAACAAATAAATTTCAATAAATGCAGAAAGAAAAAAACAGAATAAATCATAAGTGCAAGTGTTCGAAATACAGCATAGAAAATAGAAAATAAATCACGATAGTGTTGTAATAAATACTAAAAACAGTGTATATTTCTTTAAATTTAAATAATGATAAAATAATACAGAGAAATATTTGACAGAAATTAGCGAACGTAGAACGAAGATTTTCTACACTCGTTTTTGTTGAACAAATTACTGAGAATGGAACAATTTTTTGGGAACAGTTCCAGACAAAACGGGAAACTACTACATTATATTTAGATAAATGCAAATAATACAACAACTAGGGGATCTAGTCATCATCATATGGCCACTAGTTAGTACGATTCTCAAAGACAAAGTCTACCCTACTACTTCTAACGTAAATTAACTTACCGCTTTCATAATGCTCTTATCCCAAGCAACGCAAGACTCTAAAACATACAGTGCCATTGCTAATTGTGAAGTTGTATGTGATCTTGATACTGCTTCTCGCCAAGATATTAAACCTTTTGGCATATTTTCCTGTATTGGAGCATCTTTTTCACTGCTGCAAGCACTTGCAGGAGATCCAGCCGCTGAATTTGTTGCTGTATTATTACCCTGTTGACTAGAATCATTGCTACTATTCTGTTGACTTTGATTCTGTTGCTGTTGGGCATGACCACTTTGATTTAATTGATTCTGAGCAATTATGGCTAGGCTTGCATCAGCTGAAACAACACCAAGTGGAGGCTTAAGATATCTTCTTTCAATAGCCGCCTCTAAACTGGCGATTCTTTCTCGTATCATTGGAATTATACTGACAAAATCTTCTTCGGTAATATCTTCTTGTTCAATTGAGATTTCATTTTCGATTCGAGGTGGTAATACCCAATTTTTAACTTGCATTGAAGCGCTAGCAATCTTATCCTCTAAAGCCTCGAGTTGCTCTAATAATTGTAGCTCAACGCGTTTTGCCACTTTTGGATTCCAGTCTTTAGGATTATCAGGAGGTATATAGCTGGCATTGTAATCATCTTCCGGTGAAGATGAAGACAATGGACAAGGAACAGAAAATTCTAGAGATTCATTTAAAGCTCTTAATAAATTCTGTCGTAATTCTCGTTCTCTAACACCACGCTGATGCAACGATTGAATTACTTCATTTAATAAATCTAAAGAATCAATTCGCCACCAACCATGTCGAAGATCGGCTGAAACGAAATTTTTCTCTAATTTTTTAGGAAAACCATATTCCTTAATTTTCTGCATCATCTTGTGTTCTTCTGGAGTCATCGATAATGGTGTTGGTATGTCACAGGTCATATAAGCATTTATATTTCCCAGAGACATATTAGCTAAAGTCGGTAATGGAATTGCAGTAGCTTCGTCTAATCTAACTTCTGCTCTACCTGCTTTAATATCTACCATATCATCACGAGTTTCTTCTTCTTCTTTTGACTCAAAATCTTCACCAGTTACAATACCTTCAACCATATGTTCATCAAGTCCAGATAGTGTTAATATTGATTCATTACGAAATTGTAAGTCAACTTTACCGTTTTCAATCGGTACTGTAAAATACTGTGCATTATTGGCAATATCCCATCGATTTCCTTGTATCTGGATAAGAGAATCACAAGTAATATTCGAATATGCCATTTGAAATTCCGGTGCAATTGTATTATCTGCTGATGTAAGTGGCATTTCACGATTTACAATTGAAAACCATTTATCCATTACTAAGGACGGTTTTTGAATTTCTGGGACATTAATAACAGGAGATTCTTCTACTTTTATTTCAACTTTCAAATTATCACAGACATCTTCCATTTTATCATTCTCTTCAATACCAGAATCATTTTTTTCTATAGCTACATTTTTATTGGAATCTTCCTTATGTTTATCTGTAGCTATAGTTTGATTACTATTAGCACTCGATAATTGTACGACTGAATGTGGAATTTCATCGTCTAAATCTTTAAAACTATGATCTGTGTTAATAACAGCTGATGTAGTTGGAATTGGAATTGGAATTGGCATCGGCATCGGCATCGGCATCGGCATGGGCATAGGCATGGGCATGGGCATGGGCATTGGCATTGATACATCTTCTGGAGGTTCCGGTGGTTTCATATCGTCATTGTCATCTTCTGTTAAATCTTGAATTTTATTTTTAATTTCATCCTCAAGAACTTTATGATATTCAAAAATTTCTGTTTGAGCAGATTCAATTGCCTCCACAAATATTCCTCCTGCCTTCGGTAATTTCCAGTATCGTCTCCAATATCTGTCTTGACCATAACATGTTGCTCTAAGTTGATTAGTTGCCTGATCTAATAATTGTTTACTTTGCGTTGATGAATTAGTTAAAGCTTCAAGTTTTTTATAAACTTCTTCGGCAGTCATTCTATTGTCTTCATCTTCCTCGACAGTTGTTATCTCACTCTCAACATCACTTAGATCATCATCAAGACCAACATCTGTAGACGCATCGTCTCTTGTTTTTATTTTCTTATTTAACAGATGATTCAATTCGTTCGGCACTGTAGAACCATTCTGATAAGTAACACATTCTTCTCCAGATGTCTTTATTCCGCCTTTTACATGAGCAACAGTTTCATTATTCAGTGTAACGGCTGTTATTGTGGAAACAGTTGTCGTAGCAGTTGTAGTTGTTACAGTTGCAGTTAATGTAGCAGCAGCAGGAATTATTGGAGTAACATTTTTTACAGAATTCTCTTCAATTTTTTCATTGTTATTCGTTGGTGCAGTTGTTGTTGTTGTTATTGACTCTTCTTGTTCATCTTTATGATTCGGTACTTCATCTACATCCATTTTTTCACATTGTTCCTGATTGTTGTTATTATTATTGTTATTATTATTCTCAGTTAAAGTTGCAGTCTCAGTTACAGTTGTGGTCGTTGGTGTCGTCGCTGTGGTTATTGTTGTTATGAGTGCTACTGGTGATATTGTTGTCGTTATCGTTGCTGCTACTGTTGTAGTTGTTGTTGTCGCTGTTATAGTTGTAGTTGTTTCTTCTATAGCAGCTTCTTTCTTCAGAAATTCCAATTGATTTTGGACAGCTTCTCTTTCCATCTGTTGAACTTTCTCATACGCTTCCAATCTCATTTTTCTAATATGAAGTGATTTATATTTTCTAACTTTCATGTCGTTCAAATATTTTTCTCGTTTTATCTGGGCACATGATTCTAAACTACCTTCGATTTGTTTAAGAACAGCTTTATTCATTAGCAAATCATTGCAAAGATGTGCCAGTATTTGAGCTTTTTTAGTTGGATTCAATGCCACAAAAGGTTTATCTTTTAGGCATGACGATAATTTCCATGTTTCATTTTCATGCAAAAGTTCATAATATTGTTGATTTTTACCAGAACTATTTAAACATTCGATATCTACTTGATGATGATCAGCAACACGTTTCTCTTTTTCTCTATCCAATGTTACACCACTTAATTGACGTATTTCACCAGTTGCTACCGCATATAAATAGATTCGTAATACTTCTGAAACATTTGAGTTCGTAATATCAGCATTACGTAATGACTGTCCCAATAGTGTTGTATGACGTCCAGGATTTGGTATTCCTGGATCTTCAATAGCGCATACTAATAAATGTGTCATGACAGATAATAGTTCTTCTTCAGCTTCTACAGCACTATCACTGATCAAAGCATCATGTAAATTTTGTAATGATGGCAAAGATTCCATATCTGCATATAATATATACATAAAAATATATATATTATATATACATATATTTATTGGTAAATTTTTTTTTTTTTTTAATTTTATCACTTACCAAATCCTAAAGTTTCACCAAAATTATGTAGAAATTCAAATACCATAAGTAAATCAGCCATTGCTTGTCCAGATAAACGACATCCGGAAAGTCTTTTAAGTTTTGGCATATCTTTTTGATTAGCAATTTCAGAATCCTCTTGTGGCTTCCTATATGGAATATAACAATAACAATAGTAACAACACCAACAACAACAACAACAACAACAACAACAACCTGTACAAGTACATTGTACAATATACAATAAAATTTTCATACAAACCTCATTTGGGCAAGTATTTCAGAATCACGTTTTTTAGCTGCAACACGTTTCTCTCTATATATAAGCCTATCAAGGACCATTTGATGTTTTTTCTTTTCACGTTCCTCATATTTACGACGATTATCAAGTTGACGAATTAATGTCATATGTTGACGACGTCTTTCTCTTTCCTATATAAATACATAATATTATTTCAATTACATATACATAAGTATGTACATAAATAATACACATATGATAAAATAAAAAATATACATATATTTTCTTAAAAATATACATAAAAAAATATTGTACATATATGAATATACATCATACCAGTTCAACTGTGTACAGCAACTCCTTTTGCTTGTTGAGTTCCTGCAGATAAATCTGCGTGTCAGTTAAAAATTATACAAATGAATTCCATATAAAAAAATTAAAAATTATTTTTGTTTTTTTTTTTTTTTTTTTGTAATTAAAAGAAAAATTTAAAAAAAAAAAAAAAAAACTATAAAAAAAAAATACAAAATTTATTAACATTCTATATAATAAAAATAAAATAAAATAAAATAAAGAAAATAATTTAAAAAGTAAATTAAATACATAAATGTACGAGTACATCATAAAATTGTGTAATCGATTACGATGAAAATCGTAATCAAAGAAAAAAAAATATGTAAATATTTATGTACTACATATACAGGATGATTCTATTCAACATATAATGAAAAAAAAATACCACGGGATTCTTTGAAGTATTTTATAAAAAAAAAAAAAAAAATTATACTAACAAAAATTTCTGTCCGACCCTATTTGCAACGCTAGAGGACTCGGACTCATAATAGATGGTAATGTGGAAGTATAAATTATGAAAATTTTTGGTTCTTTTTTCGCACATCTTTGATTCTTAATAACTCAATAACGGATCATACTATCAAATTCGTGTTTTCTTTGTTTGAAAATTGATCTTTTTGTACTTTAATTTCGTAAATTAAAAAAAAATTTTCTGTAATACACTTTCTTTTTTTTTTTTTGTTCACGAATCCAATTTATGTTAAAAATTTTATCATAAATTTTGACTTCAGGATATTTTTCTGCTTATTACCGAATTCATAATTACATGTTATAGTATAATCAAATGGAAGGAAGGTTATTTTTATCTTCTATCATTAACTAGAACACAAAATGATGCTACGTATTGTGTACAAAAAAGTTACAAGTGAAGTGATTTTATGATAGAAGGTCTTGCAAAATAATTGTAGCGATTCCACAACCACATTCCGAATTCAAATGTTCCACTGGGATTGATTTTTTTGACATTCTAACAGCTGTCAAAAGTCATCTTCTCATTCTTATTCTCAGATAAATTAAATAAAAACAAATCGGTTATCTTTGTTATTGATGGTAATCCGAACGAACACATCACATTCAACAAATTTTATTATTGTGATAATTAACAAATTTATTTTATTATTTTTGGCATTATAACCGATAATGAACTCTCTGTATATGTTCATTTGATATGTATAATCATCCATTCAAATAATCAATCTTAATGAACTAACTAGAAAATATCTTAAATATAGAGGTTGTTTAGTTAATAACCGGGATTATCGGTCGTTGTATACGAATTTCACCATAATTTATTTAATTTATTATAAATAAATTTCTGTACATTTTTTTTTTTTTAAAACATACAAAAATAATAATAATAATTATAATGTCTCATTTACAAGCCAACGTAGATTTTGTGCCAGAGTAGAAGATGGTATTCACAATTCAGCGTAGATTAATTACCACCGTATGTTATTATATTGGAATATTGGAATTGGTACACAAAATTTCAATATAATTTCCACGTCGGCAGCGTCAGATTAAGATATACATACAATCTAATCGCACTCTGATTCTGGTGAAATCAACGCTGAACGGAAAAAGAATAGCGCTATAGGATTTCTTGTGTGAAATTGAAGAAGATATAAAAAATCTATTCTGGCACGAAACCTATACGATAAATTTTGTAAATGTAACTTAATAATAAAAATGATAATAATTTATACATAAAAAAAAAAAATAAATAAATAAATAAATAAATTTATAAATTAATTGACAATACGAAATAAACAAAAATAAAACAAATAAAATTATTGAATTCAAATAAAGATCACATTCATTTTCAAAAAATAATAATAATAATAATAAAGTGTAGATACTAATAATATATCATGTGTATAATAATACCTAGAAATAAAATATATAAATATTTTATTATTTTATTATATATTTCATATATATATTCGTTGCACATATGTATAAATATAAAACACTATAAAATGTAAGTATTTATGTATTTTATACGACTTATTGCATTTTAAATAATAATTATAATAATTACATAAAGAAAGTTTCTTTCGAAAACAAAACCAAAAGAAATAAATAAATAAATAATACTATTGACACATTACAGCTCATTATAAGGTGAAAGCTCATTATGAGATGCAGTTTTATGAAGTGGTGACACATTATAATAAGCTCATTATCTTTGATACCATGCGTTCGGTAATGTCAACTGCATAGCAGGCAGATGACAAATGTCGAAAGTTCGGTAATGCAGATTGCAAAGATCATACGTTCAGTAAAATCGATAGAATCAAATTTTTAATAAAAACCATGCAGATAACGCAGGTGATAATTATATGCTGCAATCTGCAAACATCAACGTGTCTAGGTTATGTAGAAAGTAAAAAAAAACTAATTGAAAACAAAGATTTTGTTTTGTTTTGTTCTGTTAAATAGTTTTGCTCGTTATTATCTCACATTTTGCATTAATCATAATTTATATAAATTTATATGGGGCTTGAATAGCTCGATGGTTGTGTGTCGGTCTTGCGATCTTTGAGATCACGGTTCGAACCCCAGCCAGCGCACTACTCTTGCCCAAGTCGATCAAAAATTTTTCCCATCAGCAATGTACACCAGTAAACTGATTACTGATGATAAACTGGATAATATGTATATCTGACATAAAATTACTGATCGGCGGTGACATGGACTGAGTATCCGCGTGCACTTAATATATACTATATACATTTATGTATATATGTATATTTTAAAAAAAAAAAAAAAAAAAAAAAAAATATAAATTTATATAAATTCACTTTCTCCATTATTTCACTTTAATTTAAAAATCACTCCAATTTATATTTATTTTTTCAATCCGTTTTTTAATGTCAACTGTGCAGACTGCATGTTTGATCACACAAAAATCAAGTGTCTTTTGACATTAGTCAAATCAATCATTCAATCCATCAATTGACAATATTTTCGATATTACCGAACGCATGGATATTTATCAATTTTTCAATAGTTTCTAGTGAGTTTTCAAATTATTTATTTGCAATTAAAAACAAAGAACTCCGGCTAATATTTACTTTTAACCTCAAAAAATACGTCTGAAATATAAAAAAATTGAAATTGACAACAAATTGTATTGGAAATTTTGGAAAATAAATATTTCCAATAAATCTTTATTTACCTATGCCTCGTAAGTAGGCGCTTTTACGTAATTACGGAATAATGAGACGATTTTTACATCATTATGAACAGCTCATAATGATTTAATTTTACTTCATTATGAGGACTTAATGAGCATTCAGCTCATAATGAGCCGTAATGTGTCAATAGTATAAATCTAAATCAAAAATGAAAATAAACTTTAAATTGATAATAAAATTGCATACAAACAGAAGAAAATTTAACTGTGAAATAGAAAAAAATTTTTGGAATTTTTGTAAATCAAAAACATTTCTATATATTCCTAAGTTTCTTTTTTTTTTTTTTTTGATATTATGAAATTGCATTTGAATTCACTTTGATTGCAATTATTTCGAAATTTATTTTTTTTTTCTCCAACAGTTAGTTAAATAATAGATTTCGATTGTGATGATGAGAGAGTATAAACAATCAATAAACAAAAAAATTTAAACATTTTAATTCTTATTCATTCCTATTAGATTTTAGTATATACAATTAATTATTTACTAAATTTTGTTGTTGTGTCGTTTAATCACAGACAATAAATGTTTCGAAACAAATTTTGAAAGAAAAAAAAATGTTTAAGAAATGCACATGAAGTGTATATTTTTAAAATAAAACAAAAATATCATAATGGAAACGTATGGAAAAGTTTACATGCATTCTCTTGCGGTTTTTCCAAAAAATGAAAATTTAAAACATACACTTCAAACAAACAGTTCAAATCGATCGAAAATAATGTTGCTAGCATTTCAGTTATAAGAAAATAAAAATTACGTGTATATATATATATATTTAGTGCTTTTACAAATTCAAATGATGCTTTGAATGAACATCGAACCTTAAAAGTAATTATTTTTCGTTCACAGAATTATTATCGTTAATCAGAATTCAATTACATCTTCATACATATTTTATACGATTTAATTTTTGAATTGATTTGACATTTGATTATCTTTATTTTAAAATTGCTTCAGATAATCTTAGGATATTCCTAACGATGGATGACATCCATATAAGCCTCATCTAGAAGGCCTGGATCAAGGATATGACCATCATGGACCTAGATAACAATATGTATAACCTGTTTTATAATAGTAACACAGCGTATGAAGGTAACATAAGATATAATCGTCATCAGACTGGAGACACGGGGAAATGAGGCCTCTCTTTCATCAAACTACATGCCACATGACGAAAATGTACCATCAGTAGTTCTTCACTTCTTCTCAAAAGAATTTCTGGCAACCCTATAAAGATTGCTTGAGAGAATACAAAAAGGCAATCAGGAGGCCAAAGCGACAATAACAAGTGCAGAGGGACACCCCCAAGAAAGGATAATCTCACTGTTACTTTGGTTACTGATTGTGAACTAAATTCTCAATACATTAGAGAAAGATAGGGTCAAAATTGTGGCATACGCAGACGATCTGGTCATATTGGTATCAGGAAAGTTTCTGAATGTGTAGAGTAACATCATGAAAAGAAGTCTGAACAAGATTGACACCTGATCCAAAAGACGTGGATTGGAAGTTAATGCAGGCAAAATTGAACTGATGCTTTTTACGACCCAAAACGAAAATATACCTGCATTCAAGATTAACGCTAGCATCCAAAGTTAAGTGTTTTGGAATAATTCTGGATCTAAAGCTCAACGCCCGAGGAGAAGGCTAGAAAAGCTAGTATTGCTTTTTATGCCCGCAAAAAAAAAAAAAAAAAAATACCTTTAACAAAAAGTAGGACCTTAAACCTCGAATAACACAACACTATTGGTGTATACGTCAGTGATACGTTCTATTCTCACGTACGGTTTTATAATTTGGTGGCAGGTATTCAAACAATAGATATTATCAGGACAAAGTGAACAAATAACATATATTAGTTAGATTGAAAGTGACGTAGACTATGAGGTCATGTCCTACAGAGGTTCTAAGGCACACATTTTCTTCCTCTAGACATGTTCCATTAAGTGCATAGCAACAAGTAGTGCGCTATGATTGAATTGAAAAAGACTATGCATTTTCAAAAGAAATTTCCAGATGAAATTCCCCTCCAGAAAGAAATGGTATTATCACATTATAATATTACGTAATCAGTTTTAAACTGATTTTGTAATTTTTATGCAAATTATTTAAAAAATTAGACTTAAAATCAAAAAACTGCCGGAAAACTGTAAGTGGATTGTAAGGTAAAAACTTAAGTTTTTTTCAATATACGCATTTTATATTGAATGGGTAAGAATAAATAAATAAAAAAAAAAGAAATAATTTTTTTTAAAATAATATGAACACTAAAAAAAATATGTACTACCTTTTTTAAAAAAAAAAAATTTTTTTTTCTTTTATCTTATATAATGTATACTTTAAAAAAAAGTTTTTTAAAATAATGTAATTTCAATATCTCATATTATATAGGAGAAAAAAAAAGAATTAGAAAAGTGAACTTAAACGATGTATGTATATACCTGTTCTTTAGCTAGGATTGCATCCTGCCTTTTCTTTTCTTTTTCCTGTAAACAAGGTTATACATGATAATTATTAGAGGAAATCTGTTTATAGCATTTTTTTTTTATTGTTCAAAAATTTCGAAGATCATTTTTTATCTTAATTTAAAATTTTTGTATATAAAATTCGACCAAAATATATAAATCAAAAAATTAACGAAAAATCAAATAAAAAAAAAAAAAGATTGTTTTTTCTTTCTTTCTTTCTTTTTTAATTTTGCCAATCAAATACAAAATAACGTACCTGTTGTTTTTTCAATATCTCTTCTTGTTTTATTCTTTCTAATTCTTCCTGACGTCTCTTACGAGCCTAAATGTATTTTAAAATATAGAAAATAAAATAGAACAAGTAATTTTTATCAAAAACGTAAAATATAGAAAAATCTTAAAAAACTGAAATGAAAAAAGCAACAAAACAAAAATAAATCTTCACCTCCATTGCTTGTTGATTTTTAAGTTCCCTTTCTTTTCGTTGAGATTCAATTTTTTCGTTACGTTCTTGTTTTGCTTTCTCTTTATTTCTAGCCATTTCTTCTTTAGCTAATTTTTTTGCATCTCTTATTGCTTGTTGCTGTCTAGCAATTTCAATTCTTTGCTCAACATTTAATGTATGTCTAGTGAACATTTTTAAATCTTCAAGACGTTTAGCGACATCAATATCACTCATTCGAATGAATTCACCATCATTAGCATATGGAGGTGGAGCTGGTTGTAGGAAAGATCCAACAATTGCACGAGATGAAAAACTAAAATTTTCTCTGTTCAATTTTGAAGGATTTTTATCCAAATACTAGAGTTAATATAAAAAAAAACATTTTTTTTTTTTTTAAAACAGAATCAAATTAATTAAACATGAAGTTTTATTTTGAAATTTTCTTCAAATTACCGATAATACTTGATTGATGTTTTTAAGTTTTCCAGTACTACCTGGAGCAAAATAATAGACATCGCCTTTTATTTGACCAGTTTTGGTAAGACCACGAATCACAGTTTCTCTTTTCCAACCGAGCTCAAGAGGAGCTCTAAGATCTGTTATGTTAATTATTTGTGCGTCTTCACCCTCTGATTCAGACATTCCACTTTCTGCTGCTACACTTTCTGAATCAGTAGAAACTTCTATTTGTCCACTTGCTTCTGATAAGGCTTGTCTTATTTTTTCCTATTTTTATGAAATTATAAATAAAAAATTTTTCAATTTCAATAATTTCTTTGAATCAAAAAAAATAAAAAAAAAATAAAATAATAATCATAATATCAAATAAATAAAAATCTTACAATATCAGCTCCTTGACTCAGTAGTTGCTGAGTGGCTAACATTGGTTTTATACCAACAGCTCTGCTTTGAGCTAAAAGTGAAGCGACAGTATTTTTCTTAGGCTTTGATACACCTCGTCCTAAATTTCTAGGCCTTCCTTCTTTATAACTGGAAGATCTATCGCTACTACCAGAACTACTTCCACCTCCAGATCCTAATGCGGCTGTGATAGAACTTAAGCTTTGAAGACTATTTGCTCCTGTTGAAGTTGAGTAATCGTTGCTACTTTTATTATCAGGTTTCATCGATAAATTAAGCGGTGCATCACTGTCCTCAATCGGTGGGGCCTGTGTTGTGTTTTTGATGCTCAGGTTGACTCCAGCCGTCTCAATAGAAGGTTCCTTCAGAATCTTGTTGGATAGGTTGTAGGCTCCATTTGAAGTAATCGTTGGCGGTAGTTTTATGACTTCAACACGATCAGTTGCTGGTACGGATGATGATGAGCTTCCAGTTGATGATGATGATGGAGCGGATGATACAGCGGCAGCCGCAGCTGCTACCTGGCCCATAGCAGCTGCATATTCCATTTCAAGCCGAGCTCTCTTAGCTGGACTCAAGCCTGGAAATGCAAGCAGAGGATTTGGATCGAGAGAGATTGTCTTTTTTCGACCGCGATTTGTTGTACCCGGAATTTTTGGACCAACTATAGATGAAGTATATTTTATGATTTCAGTATCTGGCGGCAATCGGACTCCCAACAGAGATGATGGATCACTGAAAATTCAAAATACATATAATCATTATTAAGTTTTTCAAAATTTTTAAAATAATTCGAACATTTATGAATTTAATGCGACAAAAATAAATACAAAAAAAAGCTTACTTTCCTTCCAAAGCAGCACTTAAGTCGCAATAAGAAAAGAAGGAAAGACGATAAATAAATTCTTAAGACAATAGAATTATTTTAAAAAAATTATATATTCTAACGATTACTCACCTGAGTATCCCGGACGGCATATAATCTTTTACTTTTCCAGTATTTGCTGCTAAAGCATTCATAGCAGCCTGTACACTTTGTGAAGAATTTAGACCTAAATTTCCCAATTGCGATAAAGAATTCAATGCATTTAAAGATGCTGCAGATTGATTTGCTTTTTCACGATCCTTTGCACTATTAACATTGGATCCAGTATTTGATGATAACATAGAGCTGCCGCCGTGATTACTTGTTGATGTTGAATGATGATGAGACATTGATGAAGATGATTTTGTACCACCACCACTGCTCATTGACGACATACCCTGATGTGATGTTGATTGCTGATGATGAGACTTTTTCGATGATGTAACTGAAGAAGCGGCTGCTGCTGATACAGCAGCTGCCTGCATTGCTAATAATTCTTTATGAATTGTTGCTGGATTATAAGCTGATATCGATACCGGTGTACTTGGCATTGAAGATTGTAAAGATGATGACTTATTATAAGATGATGAGTTCGTCTGTGTATAATATTTATATGTATAGTGTAAATAGGCCAATTGAGAAGAGTGTACGATCAATGTGTATCATCGCAGCAATTCAATTATGTATAATATTTCGCAGTAAATTTATTATGTATACATGCGAAAAATATATAAATAAAACAAATATACAAATATTAACCATTAAAATTATTATTTTTTTATAAAAAAAATTTCCCCAATTCATTTGCGTTTTTCAATAAAGAAGAAAAGTAATATGTATTTTAATTTAAAAAAAAATGAAAAAAAAAAAAAAAGTAGAAAAATTAATCATTTATCAATTTAAATCGTTTATATAGAGCCCCATACATGTACATATATATGGAATTGTTTTTGGTCATAACTATTATTATATTTACTACATACTTGAATATTTGTTGTAAAAATTTTACCATTCATTTCTTATATGAATTATCATCATCATCACTTGATAAACATTTTTCAAGGATTAATGAATATATGTATTTGTTAAACTCATGTAACACGAGTTTTTCTCTCTATTATTATAAATTACCTTATACGATGATGTGGATGATGATGGTACTGAAGTTGGTGTTATTGTTGTACCAGCTCCAAGACCAGCTATTCCAGCCATATTGTTACTATTATTCATACTATTCGACATATTTTGTTTTCTTTCTTTTCGATTTTTATTTGAATTTGATTTATTCCCAGATGATGAACCACCACCACCTGAATGATTAGATGTATTACTTCTTGAATTCCCTCGAGATGTATTACCACTGCCGCCACTACCACCACCACCACCACCACCAACACCACCTGTTGAACTAGAATTAACACCACCACCACCACCACCACCACCACTAACACCACCCATTCCTAAAGCAGATGGAAATCCAGCTGCTGTTAAATCTGGATGAGGGAATGGTGATAAACCAGATGCCTGTAGGCGACTAAAATAATCTTGAGCTGCTAATTGTGCCATTGACCACCAGCCTACAATCATTTTTAAATGAATAATAAATTAAAAAATGTGTGCATATTAATAATGAAATACAAATACAAATACAAATGTAAGGTAATACATAATTAAGAAATAAATTATACATTTATTTCAATAAATTTGAAAAAAAAAAATAAAAATAAAAATAAATAAATAAAATAAATATTAAGGAATTTAATTAGCTACCTACCTACCAAAAAAACAAAAATTATATTTTTTATTATGAGTGAAAATAACAAAAATAAATAGACGAATATTTCTTAGAATAAATTTTTTTTTCTTTATCATTTTTTATATATAATGAATAAAAAAAAACAAAAAAAAAAATTAATTTTTTACATAAAAAATATTATCATCTTAATAAATACATATTTATATGTAGGTACCTACATATAATATTATTTAATTTAATGAACAAGATTACGTTCATTATAGATACATATAAGAAAATATGTATGTATGTATGTATACATAATTTTGATAATGAAAAAATATATTATCATGTGAAAAACAATTTTTTTTTTTTTTTTTTATAAAAATATTAAATAAAATTCAAAATATATGTGTAGCTATACATACGTACAGTGTACGATCGTATTTATGTACATATATATATATATACATACATACATACATACATATATACCTAATAAAACCTAACCTTCCTCACTGACATTTTTATCATATTTTTTATAAGTTAAGTACATATATAAAATTTATGTATGTATGTATGCATGTGTGTGTGTGTGTGTGTGTGTGTGTGTATGTATTTTGTATAAAAAAAAGAACATTTTGAAGAGGACAGACTTAATATCGTCAGACATAATAATACATAAACATACAGATAGTAAAACATACAAACGTATATGTGAATATATATTTATACTATATATATATATAATAGTATATTTATATATATATGTATGGCACGTGCTTGACACGATACAATGAACAATATATATACACATATATATATATATATATATATATATATATATTTATACTATATATACATATACATATATGTATGTTCGTTCGACACAACACAAACACAACACACTATGCATAGTATTTTATCATCAACAGATTCACGAGATTTAAATCGCATGCGCTTAAAATAAAATTATTTGTTTTTTTTTAAAAATTCAACAAAAATTTTGTGTACAACACTATGTACATTATATACATTTATATACAATATGTATAGCCATAAAAGTAGAGTATATTTGTATGAATAAAATTTATATACATATTATTTATATATGTAATATAGTATACATATTATAGGAATATTGGTACATTTATATATGTAGTACATTTTATGATTTTATACGTACATATATACATATGTATGTACTTATAAATATGTACATAATTTTAATAATCGGACGTATAAATAAATATAATAATATAGGTGTGACACGCATTGTATAGATGATAATAGACTGATATTACCTACAATTTAAATGTAGTATGTAATGTATAGATATGATATGTGGTATACACATATATGTACTTATATTATATTCATACGCATATTCATAAAGCTACATAATATACTATAAATGTATTCATAAAGATATGTACATAATGTATGAATTTTTGTGCGTTATAAATAGGTACCTATATAATAATATTATTTCAATCAAACAAATATATCAGACAAAATATTATACGTATATAAATAGTATTTAACTAGGTATGTATATTATATTTTTATATTATATATGTACATTATAATATACCACAATATATATTTATACACAATATGGTATATAAATATACAACTATGTAGGTATAACCATATGTGCATAACATTTATAAATGTAGGTGGTATGTAATGAAAGTAAAGTATAGTATAAGTACTTACAACATACTAGAATTATTTATAATATTATAAAATAAAATGTATGTATATGTACATATTATATTATTTATGCATATTAATAATAATTATTATTCAAACATATGTACATACATAATATTCTATCCGTATATTATATACATTATGTTATGTAGATGTACAATTTATATGTAAAACTGAATGAAAAATACATACATACATGTACTTATATACCTACATACTTTTATATTAATTGAAATATATTTATATTTATACATATATATATGTATATATGTACATATATAATATTATAATTATATAATATACATTATTTATATACATAAATACATATGTGTATAGTTACATAGCAATAGAGTAGATATAGTAAACATCATAAATGAACTAGATACTTATATACATATTGTACGTAAAACATAGTTCACATTTCTACGCACATGTATTTAACAAGCACACATTCTTTATGTAAAAATGTATGTACATACATATGTACTATATAAAATGTACAATATATAACACTAATATCAAATAGCAAACATTTGACCTTGGGTTATTGAACTAATTTCCACGACCTGTAATATTTTTCACTTTTCTTTTCATTCAGTTTTTTTTTTTTTCATTTTTCATTTTTCATTTTTATTTTTATTTTTTTTTTTCTCTTGTTTATTTTCAATTTTGTTATTATTTCTTCTTGAAGAGATAAAATTACACACAATTTCAGTCTAAAAAATAAAAAAAATAGATAATAATTAAAAAAAAAAATTTTATTTTTACAGTAATTAAATAGGTAGGTAGCTATTGTTTAAGGTGGTTGTAGCGAATTATGAGTATGAAATAGTGGAATATTATAAATTCGGGAAAGGATATCGACATTTTTTTTTTTTTATTTTTTTTTTTTTATAGCTTACTTGCTGCTGGATGCAGACCTGCAAGACTTGCTGCTTGAGATGCTGCAACAGCCATCGTATTCTGGTGATGATGTCCAGCTGCTGCTGCAGCCGCCGCTGCCATAGAATAACGATCATTGCTAGAACCAGGATTTGGTAAAAGACCTAATCCTGCTGCAAATTGTGAACTAAATAATGGATTTGTAGCAGCGGCAGCAGCAGCTGCTGCAGAATCACGTCCCCAATATGCTATAATACATAAATAAAAATATATTATAGGTATATTATAGATAGAGATACATATTTTTACTTGTATATTATATAGGAATATGAAAAATTTACCAAATAATGATGCAGCATCTAGAAGTGATGATGGATCATGTCCACCAGAATTTCCTCCTGATCCAGATTTATTTCCTCCACTTGTTTTACTATCACCGCCACCAGCATCACCATTTTTATCCATACTTTGGAAATAATATTGCACAACAATTCTTTTATTTTTTGTTTTATTTTTTTTTATTTTTATTATTTAAGATTTGTTGTGTATTTTATTATTAAAATAATTTATTTTATTCAATTGTGCTGCAGTATAACTTTCAATTTTATAATATTTCCTGTTTGTATTATTTTTTACATGATTAATACTTTTCCTCTATGTGCCATTCAATATTGAAATTTGATGCATTTTCTTCATAGTATGATGCTGTTCAATTAGAATAGAAATAAAAGAAAAATTAAATTCTTAACATTTTTTTTTTTTTTTTTTGTCAAATTATTATAATCATAGATATTTTGTTTTTCTTTTTAATTTAAAATAATTGTTTCAATATTGCATTCATTTCTGCATTAGATCCTTAGATCAATCTTCAAAATAATAATTTAATAATAATGATGCATGCACTTTCATCACATTTATACATTTATTATTAAACTTGAAAAAAATTAATTTGTGGGAGGGAATGCCTAATCTAATAATTTTATTATGATTTGTTTATATGACATGATACTTCTATTTTTTTTTTTTTTTCGAAATTACTTTATTATTGATATTTTTTAATTTTCATTATCATAACAATACATTTTAGCCTCAAAATAAATGAAATTTATTTAAAATGTAGGAATAATTTTATAAACTATAAATGAATTAAAATTACAAATTAAAATCATTACAATATCTTACATATGTTATCTAGAACTTGTATTAAAATCTTTAAATTTCAAAAATGTGTAGCCATAATTTTTTTTTTTAAATTCAAAAAACATTAGTCTAGGTAGGTACCTATATTAATTCTTAAAAGATATTTTTAATTTTAGTTTAATTTTTTTTTTTTTTTCTAAATCTGACGAATTATGTACATAAAATGTACCTACATATTTTCCCTATTTTTTTTTTTTTTTTTCAATCAAATGCAATTCAAAATTATAAATGCAAAAATACATTTTCTATCAATTAATAATAATAATATTTTAATAAAACATCTTCATTACTCATTTATTCTCTTAATTATATTTCGAAAATGAGAATATTCGAAAAAGAAACATTTATCTCTGTTTTTGTAAATCGCATATTTGTATTGTATTCCTTTGTATTCTTTGTACTCTTTCTGCCTACTCTTATAAATATGCTTTTTTTTAAATCACTTTTCTCTTTTAAAAGCGAAACACTAAATCGACTACGACTCTCAACAATTTACTAGAATTTCTTATTTAATAAAAATAGCTGAATACGAACATAAATAAGAGCAAAAGTCTCAGACTGAGAGCGAGAAGCAATTGTGGATGCGGGCGGGCGGATGAGCTTGGAGAAAATATATCGGGTAAACACTCTTCGAAGCTATCAAGTTTCAACACATTTACGAAACACAGAATATATACACACACTATTGTCAATATAGGAATAGGATGTGCGTGTTTGTATGTGTGTATTTGTAAAACAAAAATTAACACTTTTGCGTTAACAAAAACTAAAACTTGTATTTGTGTATGTATGAATTTGTTCATTTATTAAATAGATTAAATATACATCATCATATCATACACGGTTTTTTCTTTCTTGAGTATTATAACATGCAGGATGCAGGTATATTTCAATAATAAATCAAAAACATTTTTTTTTATAATGAATGACATACCCATTTCATTCATTCATTGATTCATATACTACATACATTTATATTTACCATGTTCCATTCCACATTTATTATACATGGTATTTATTACAGAATTCAAAATAAATATATTTTTGCTTGTATGAAATTTAATTACATAGGTATTTGATATTCTTTTATTTAATAAAAAACTATTTATGAAATATAGCTGTATAAATAAATTTTTTTTTTAAATAAATTTATACATTGAATATATATATTTACTATAAAATTATACACACATATATGTATATACATATACATAAATATCAATCACTAAATTATTCTAAAAATACTAATTTAATTTCTATATTTAGTACTTGATGTTGAAACATATTGATAAACTATGATGGCAATTAATAATAGCGTGCATTATAATTATTTTATGTTTCAAATTTCATTTTATTTAGTATTTATTTTTGTAGATTTTCTAATTTCAATTTTCAATTTGTTTGCAAAATGTCCTATTTCCATAATATTGTATAATAAAAATACCAGAATTATTTTTAAATAAATATTTATCTTCTCTTCTTTATTAATGATAAAGAGAATTATTCGATTATTTTGTTCATATTTAGTTTTATGAAGAAAAAAAAAAATAAAAAAAAAAACTATTATCTATTATAAATTATACTGATATTTTATTCCGCATTTTATATACATATATAGTATATATATATATTATATACATACACAAATATTTATTCTTATAATTCTAATTCAATATAAATGAGTAATAAAAAAAGAACACGTGTTTCATATGCATTACATACATTTATTTTCAATTTTATGTACAGTACAATATAGGAACGAGTACACAATATACACGTAATGTAAAATGCAAGATCAATGGAAGTAAAATTGCTGCTCACTATTTTATGTACGTATTTCATCCAGTGATGGGACCCTAGAAGGAAAAAGATGTAGTAGTTTGCCCCAAAAAATGTAGTAGATTGAACCAAAATGTAGTAGATTCGGAGAATTATATATTTATATGGTATATTTTTAAAATAATCGTTAGACTGATTCGGTTTTAAGATTTGAACAACATTCCTTCGCTTAATTATAATGGAGAAATTTTCATAAAAAAAATTATCAATATTTTTACTGAACTTTTATTTTTATTAACAAATTTCTTGAAAAACAGTATAAAAAGAAATGCAATGTTTTATTTATAACTATCATTATGCTAAATAAAATTTAAGATAATTTCAATGTATCAAATTTATTATTATTTTTATCGACATATAAAAAAATAAACAAACAAATAACAAAATTTCTCAAAAAATTGTAAAGAAAGAAAAAGGAATAAAGTGTTTTAGGAATCAGTACTGCCACTCGTCAATTTTTTTCCGTATCCCAATGGAGACTAAAATAATATGTGGCTATTGATTAGTATAAACCATTGGCTATTGGCTTGGCTTTATATTCTTTGGTCAGTGTCACCATCACCACACCATGCCTCATGTCTGCAGTGCAGTGAAAGTGAGTACACTGTGTTACAAAAATTGTGGTTCATGTAATATTGTAATGTAATGTAATATTAGTTCCCAAAACTTAAATTTCAAATATGTAGTAGATTCTGAATAGTACGTAGTAGGTTTTTCGGACTACTCAGATGTAGTAGATCTACTACAATTGTAGTAAAGGTCCCATCACTGATTTCATCGTCTCTCGTATACAATTTTTAATGAATACACATACATATATTATACTTTCAACCACACACACATTTTTAAAATTATTTTCATAGTAGAATTGATGAATATTATTGGATATTCTTTCCATTTATGCAAATAATAGGTAGGTACCAACATTAAATTAATTTTATTTTAATACCTATATAATTTTTATTCAAATATGAATATTTTCATGAATATTGATAATTCAAAATATTTCTATATATGTATATATATTTTTAAAGAACTCTTAAGAATAAAATTTTACAAATTTAACAAAATGTAAAAAATGAAAGTGAAATTAATAAATTTAGGTAGGTATTGGTATTACCTAATTTCAATTTCAGATATTTTTAATAGCTATAATTACTAAAAAATATCGTTTACGAGAAATTAAAGTTTTAAATTTGTATTTTTCTTTTTTCTGTGGTTGTGGTGTTGCTGGTGGCCCTGAAGGCCTGAATCCCTTTGTTGCATCACATATACCTACCTACATATTCCTACAGTAGATATATTACTAGCTGTTGTAGTTGTAGTTAAACTCTTTCAAGTTTCAACTATCAACACACTCTATTAGACAAGATGACAAGAAGACAAAATATTGAATAAAATTAAATTTGATACTTTTTCCTCATGTATTCATATCGCACTTATATATGTACTATCAAAAATGTCAATAAGTCAAGTGATTACACTTAAAAAAAAAACTATTAAATGTATCATTACAATATAATTAGCTATATCACAATATTACAAATTCAAACACCTTATTATTATAATATTAAATTTTGGAAAACTTAATAGATAAATGATGGTAGGCCTAGGCATGTGGGTAGGGAATATTGTTTTGATAATATTTAGAAAATATTTCTTAATTTTAAAATTAAATTATTGAATTAGTTACCTATTTTCTTTTTCATTTATAATTTTATTTGTGACTTTAAGAATTTAATAATGTTCATAGTGTTTATGCACATAATATGTATGTAGTAAAATATTTTTTGAAAATTTCATTGTCATTTTATACGTTAGATATGTATTTACATGCATGTGTACATAATAAACATTATTTTGAAATTTTTGTTGAAATTAGAAAGAAAAAATGCATAGTTTAAATTCATTATTGTTATTATGATATTTATTACGTGTTAATTTTAATTTTTTAATTTAATTTAGGTAATTGTTAAATTCATTTTTTTTCTAATTCTATAATATGCACCGTCGTGAAATGTGAAATTTATCCGAAAAACATTTTACTTAATTTATAATGGTTCAAAATAATAAAATTAAAAAATAATTTCTTCCTCCTCCGTATATACTATATTATTTATGATTGAAATTCGTTTTTTTTTTTTATTATTGTTCATAATTATTGCTTTTCTTTCATCCGATGAATAAAAATATCTTAAACGTTGAAAATTTAAATTTAAAAAATTTTTTTATATGTAGGTATATGTAGTTATAAAAATTATCTTTTATATGTATAGATAGATATAAGTAAATCTTCTCAGTGTATATTATTTTTATTTTTGCATAAACACCGACAAAATAAACGGTAAAAAGAACATTTCGAGTTCACGCCTTAATTTTTTGTTGAATGCATTATTTTGTACATTACTACATACATGCATAGATTTCCCCAATTCAAATTTCAATTCTAATCAATTTTTCTTCTCGTCATCACACATAATGGATGGTCCTTATTACTTTTGCATTTGCTTATTCTTATTCCTTTCCTAGTTACCCTTAAACAGTTAATTTATATTTCGTATCCGTTTTGTATCGTATGTATCATTTATATCGTGTATATAAGTGTATCTATATACTCATTAATGTATGTACATTATATATATATAAAGTGTGTTTTGTTTGTGTTACTCACATAAATTCTCGCATTATCATTTTACAAGCAAAGGCAACACACAATAACAATACATGAAAAAAATTATAATTTTGTCATTTTTTTCACCGTGGCTTTTCATTTTTCGTTCATCTAAATAAATTTTTATTACGAAAAACATACATATATGTTTTTCTTAAATTTCGATTTTCGAAATTATAATACACACAATAGTACAATACAAAAACTTAAGAGAAAAATTTGCTCTATACAAATTTGCATACTTAATACACACACACTCATACACACATTTAATCATTCATTTCATCTACGACTACACACACTACCACACTACACTCCACATCGCATCCACAGTCCACACCAATCATTTATATTTTATAGTACATATTTATAATTTTTGTCCAATTCATTTGTACAAAAATAAAAAATCAAATATAAAAATACATAAATACATATTGCATATATATACCTATCTAAATGTATACCATATCAATGTGTGTGCGTATGCATATAAATTTATTATTATGCATATGAATTAAACGTATATGTAGTTGTAATTGTAATACACTACACACTACTATCTACTATACTACACCACATACACAAACCAATTTACGCACATCTGCCATCTGTCTTCGCCTCTTCTACTTCTTTTATTTCAATCTTTTACTTTTCGTCGTTCTCATATTCATTTTTATTCTGTGCTGTGTGTATTTCTTTTCTATCTACATATCTAAATAAATTCTTTCTTAGAATTTATTTCTTTTTCTTTTTTGACAATTTAACTATGCACTCCGAAACTTGTTCTTTCTTTTTTTCCTTAAAAAAAAAAAAAAAAAAAAAAAAACAATTTCGAATTCACTTTTCTTGGATTTTCTTTTTAAAACAATAAATTGCTTACTGCAAATATTTTTATATTTTGTTGTATTTCAATTTTATGAAATTAAATCAATTCAATTATTCTAATTAAATGAATCACTACTTTTATTCAATATATTCGTGTGTAATTAATTTGAATTGAATATTACCCGTATAAAATATTCTTCATTCACCAGCACAAATCATATACAAATACACATATAATAATAATAATAATAATAATAATAAAACTAATTTTTAATTTAATTTATATTATTTTCATTTTCATCATTTAACTTATATTTACATCATCTATCTTGGTATTTAACTTTATTATTTAATATGTTACAAAACAAACACTTTCAAAACAATTTTTTTTTTTTTTTCTTAAATATACATATTATATATAATAAATATGAATATTTTAATATTGTCAGAAGTATAACATAAAATTCATTTTCATTTAATTTTTATAAAAAAAAATTATTTATAATTTAAATTTATTTAAAAATGAACAAATGAAATTTTTTTTTCTATAATAGCAAAGTGCCTCATCGTCTTCCAAGATGGCGGATGAGGTAAGTGAAGTGTTTCGCACAAAAATTTCTGTTTTTAAGAGTTTTTATTTGACTTCGAACTTCGATTGTAATGTAAACTGTACCCGTCAACGAACTAAATAAAATACCAAAAATACTAAATACACCAAATATACAAAATACACCAAATACTAAATACAAATACTCCACCGCCAACCAAATAAAGCGAACTGAAGCAGAAATCTACATCCACATCCACTACACTGACTACACACTACACTACTACACAGGCAGACTACATTATGTTATGCTTTTGCTTGCTTCCTTTGTTTGTAGTATGTATGTATGTACATTCATCGTAATAACATATTCTATATATGCACACACTACATTACATTACATTATTACATATCCATATTCATTTTCATTTCATATATATCATCGAATTCAGATGTCTCCCGTACTCCCATTTTTTTTTTTTTTTCTCTGCTGACCTGACCCCCTCATTTATTTGCTTTTGCTTATTGCTTTACTTTACTTTACTTTACTTTGCTTTGCTTTTTATTTTTCAATTGACGATGTCGAATGTCGATACCGATAGTCCGCTATTCGCTACTCGCTATACTCGCTTGTCGGTATATCATATCAGCCATTGCCATCATACATCAGCACAGCACCGCACCAACAGCCAGAAGTCGATCGGGTCGGTACAAGAACAAGAAGGTACCACGGATTTACAGAGAACACAGCATATAGCATAGATTGACTGCTCGAGATATTATAGAGATGCATATATATATTCATACATAAATTACGCCATATATATAAATATACATTGGTAACATGTATATTATACGAATATATTTTATAAAACTCTTATTTCTTAATATGAGATACAATCATATATGTATTTATAATCACTGTTATTTTTACACTGTTATATTTATATTGTGTTGTGTTGTGTATTCTATTCTGTGTGTTATGCATGTGGCATGTGTGTAAATATATATCAAATCAACAAAGAGACAAACATAACATACGAGTACAGTGCACTACAATTTTATTTGTTTGTACTCCCAATCAACCAGTCAGCCAGCCAGCAGCAAAAATTATAATATTATCCATGCATACATATATATATATATATATAAATAAATACATTTTATATATTATTTTATGTGTATTTTATATTACACAGAGTACAAAATTTTGTTTCATATGGTGGCTCCCGCTCTTAAATTCACATACACATTCACATATTTCTATATTATAATTTATATTCATTCTATTTCATCCATATATGATTATATGAATGAATTGAATATTTTATATTAAACAAAAAAAGCATACTTAGTGCTTAGATTTAGGTGTAGCTAGTGCTGGTGCTGGTGCTGTTTAATATTTGAGTACAGAAAACAGAGTATGTTTTAATTTAGCATCATGTATGTATGCATTTATAAATGCATAGACGTACATTACATACGTATATACAATAATAATATACTTACATTTATAATAATAATAATAATCACTCTAATATTTTATTGCTGTGAGCTTTTTTGGAGGACTGAGTCGAGTTTCGAGTATGAAGAAGAGTCGTCC
This sequence comes from Villa cingulata, assembly GCA_951394055.1. NCBI lineage: Eukaryota > Metazoa > Arthropoda > Insecta > Diptera > Bombyliidae > Villa > Villa cingulata. The sequence continues at coordinate 550,678 of OX596017.1, read as the reverse complement.
GAGTCGTCATTATTATTACACATTTTATTTATATACATACATATAAGTAAAGTACATACATATACATACTCTACTCTTAACATAATATGTACATATATAACAATATAAAAATATAAAACTATAGGGCATATCATGGGGGCATATTATGTATAACAAACATACGTACGTATTCACACACATATGTGTAGATATACTATATAGAGAGACTAGAATGTAATCATTTTTATAAGATGGGTTTGGTTGGGATATTATAGTAGTAGAGTAAAGTAGAGATAGATTGAAAAATGGACATTATTTATTATTATAATAAATGGAATGAGTATCCATCCGATCCGAATTCAATAAAAAACAATAATCAAATAAATCGACTTACGATTTACGAATGATAAATAAAATTCAAGGAAAAATCTATAGCAATAGCATATATAACAGAACAAAAGACAAGACAATACACAACACAACACATACATTACTCATATACAACACTGTGTATCTACCACATTGTACCTACACAAGTACACGAAAATGAAAATTAAAAAAATAAATAAAATAAAATCAATGATAAATACATAAATACTACCAGAAATTATAATTTCTTTCAGAAAATGATGAAAATGGTATACCGATAGATGAAAGGTAATAATATTTTATAATTTTAAATTAAATATTATCTACCTACTAGAGGACACACAAATTAAAAAAAATATTCAAATAATATTAATAAAAAAAAAAAAAATTAAAAAAAGATTGAATTTGAAATTATATAGGTATACATACGTACGTACATACTATCACTATATGTACCTACTACTACGAACACATTTAAAGTTAACATTTATTTTTTTGTTTTGTGTTTTTCTTTTTTGCTTGGAGACAAAACAGCATTCAGATTTATGTATTTCATTTCTTATGGACAAAACTGTAATGTAACCCACCATTTTAAGATGGCAGTGTAAAATATATTATATGTATGTATAATACATAAATGAATAAACTCATAATAACAAATTGTACAATTTTACATTTCGATTTTTTTCTTTTCTTTGATGAAGTAAACATAAAATTATTGTACATGTCATACTATGTACATACGTAATTATATTGAGAGTATACATACATATATGCATAAGCATGAAACATTTCAGTATTTTTCTTCAGTTAGGCTGTAGGTAGAGGTACATATACATATTAACTTTTTCATTTTTTCGGAATCGGCTGAACTGATTTTTGATTTTTTTTTAAACTTAACTCTAAAATACAAAATATAGAGTATATACACATGTATGTATACACTCGTAAATATGCATTTTATATGATTGTATTTATTAATGAATCAAAATATGTATCTATATCAGTGTTGCCAATCTCAAATTTGATTATTCCTCACATGCAGCTTTCAAGCATATATTCCGTAGTTTTTGAAGGATCTTCGAAAACACTTAGCCGTAAATATGAATTTAATACTTCATATTGTTTTAGAATACGATCAAAACAATTTTTTATGGAAATCCAACGTGTTACAGCTGACGAAAGAATTTTGTGTGCCTCTACATTGTAAAATTGCTGAAATTCTTTTAGAGATTGATTCTTGTCTTGTGTATAGCTTCTGTTAAAATATTGAAATGAGATTCTAAATTTTTTAAAAGATCTTCCAATAATTTAGGAAGTTTAATACATGCGCTTTGGAAGCAACCAAATGGACTATATGGCATGAACAGAACACTTAATGCACACTATATGAGGCCATTATGTTTTTAATAAAGAAAATACATACTAATAAAATAGTGATGAAAACTGTTTCGAATTTTGTGGTAAACAAGTGTGATTGTTGTTGTTGTTGTTTGTTTGTTTGTTAGAGGGGAGGTATGAAACCAGAGCACTCAGACATAACGATGTCCATTGCACTCGAAGCCCCCGCCTAGTCAAACTTCTTCGTTGCTCTTAGATAACGAAGGAGTTCTACTCGACTTTCAGGCCCAATTTGTTCGGGTCGAATGACATCAGTGACGAAAATGTGTATTCTAATAAAGGAGAAGAACAGGCACTCACACAAGAAGTGTTCCGTGGTATCCTCCTTCTCTCCGCAAGAAGCACACAGTGCATCACTGATGACTCCTATGGTAGCGAGATGCTTCCCACAGGAATTATGCCCTGTAAGAGCGTTGACCATAGCTTTGCAGCCCTTCCTTGCCTACAAGTGTGATTACAAATATTAATAAAATAACTAGGTTAGTTAAGCAAAATTATTTAAAAGTTTGCTATGGGTGCGTTCACGAAATAGTGTAAGATTTGGATATATGTTTACACTTATTACAATTTTACATTTTAATTGTGAATACCTCTAATATGTTTAGAGTAAATTTGACTTAAGAAAATTAATTAAAATTTATCATTTTTATGAAATAATGAATTTCCATACATTAAATTATATTAAATTATATTTTAATGAATATTAATCATTATTGTTGTTATTATTCAAAATCATATTTGTTCCATAAACTACATATAATATTTAAAAAAAAAGTTTTTATTTACAGCTTATTATTATATGTCTACATACACATACATATATATTCGTATACATATATGTATTAAAAAACATATGCAATTCGTTACACATTAATTTTTTAACGCATATATACATAATATGTAATTCCATGTTCTGAATAAAATGATTTTCAATAGTAAAATTATTTAATTTTTTAATTTTAAAAAAATTGTACAATGAGTATCTACATGTAATATGTTAAAAAAATATTACATACCTACATATACTCGTACATGTGCATTATATCTGTTCACTCTTATATTATAAATAACAAATAAAAGAAGGTCAATCATTGAACCTATGGACATTTTTTTTTTGTCATAATATGTAAATATATGTATATGTACATATGTATGTATCATTCTTACTATAATTTTAATACATACATATACACAATACAACATATGTATATGTATACACATATAAATAGACATTAAATATGTGTAAAAAATAATAAATTGCGTAAAGATGATAACGATAAGGACTAAAAATTATAATGAATTTCACATACATATATGTATGTATGTGTTTGTACAAAAAAGTTGAAGAAAAAACAATTAAGTAAGTACATATATGCAATTGTAATCTTATTTAAAATACCATATAATGTAGGTAATATACGCAAATACGAATACGAGGGTGGATTGATAAGTGTTCAGAAAACTGCCATCGATATCTTAATACTTAATAACAAATTTTCTTGTTTGTTGTAAAGCATTATGTTATTTCAAGTGAAAACTGTCAAATATTAATGACAATAATTGATCAAATTTAATAGTTTCTTATAGTGAGAATCGTTTTTGTAAAGAAATTTACAAAATTTTTGTAAAAAAAAAAAAAGTGATTATCGTACAGTGATTTAATGGGCAGAACTTAAATTTTCGAACGGAACCATAGTACATCATTTTTCGTATTTCAATCAGTTTTTTTTGAATTTATAAAACTGTCAACATGAGTGAAGAAAAAATGAACTTAAGTGGGAACTATATATAATCGACATAAGTGACATAGGCTATGACATATGTCGTAGCCGAACACAGCCAAATCAATAAGCTAAACTATAATTGACATTTCCGACATTCGTTAAAAATTCGTTTAATATAAGCTCGACATAAGCGGTATACGATCGAAAGCGTACATGACATAAGTATAATATAAGTCATAACCTCATTTTGTGAAATTCGTATTATTGCTTATGTTTAGTATGTTATCTATGTTATTATAGTTAACCAAATGTGACGTTTTAACATTCGTTATTATTTCTTATGTTACCCATGTCAGCTATGTCAATTATAGTTCTACTACCATTAAGACATTGCATGTTGTATGAGTTTCAAAAAAGGAATAATACGATGAAGGTAAAAAAAAAAAAACAAAAAAAAAAAACTTTTGTGACGTATATTTAGAAAGAACGCAGTAACAGTTCGAACATGTCAAAGATGGTTTGCAAAAACGCAATATGATCAAGACAAATATCAAGTTAACTTCCACAGAAGCGAGCCTTCTCGCTTGGAATTCATCAGACTACTACCTATATTGTTTTGGATCACGATCACATTTTGAAAGAATTTGATTTTGATTTCATGTAAAAATTCTGTATTTTTTTGTTTTTTCTTTAAAAAAAAAGACTACAGAACTTTCCCTTACACCTAATACATAATATTTATGTGGATAATTATCGCAATTTTTTTTTTTTTTTTGCAAATATTACTGAGTTTTATAATTATTGAAAACTAAAAAAAAAAAGCAATCATTTTATTTAAAATATGTTTTATTATTTTTGAATGAAATAACGTATAGAGAGTTGTCTTGTAATTAACTGTATTTATAAATATAGATATAAAATTATATGTGTATTATTATATGTATATATGAAAATACTTTTCCTAGTATTCTGTCCGAATATATGTAAATCTATATTGAAAAAAAAACAAGGATATTGATATTATAATATTTGAGAGAGCATTTCTATATATGTATCTATCTATTCGTCAAAACGTATCTTTTATGATTTTATATATTTTTTTGTTTGGTCTTTTTTGGTTATAGAGGTAACACCGTACACACTATACAATGTATATTTGTCTTTCTCTTTAGTTTGGAACGCGTACAAGGAGCAGATGTGAATTTTTATTTCATTTATTTTTTTTTTATTTTTTTTTTTATTTTTGTTTTACTTATATTTTATTTTAAATGTACATATAGCTACTTTTTATTATACAAGAGAATATAGGTATATTTATTTACCTATATCATATATGTATATCCACATATGAGTATATATGTATATTAAAGATTCGCCTGTTAAAAATTTCCCCTTTTTTTTTCAGTTTAAACTAACAACACCTAACAACAACTTAATATTATGTATATACATGTACATATATTATTTTTTTTATGCGCTGTTTTTGTTGTCATTATTACTATTATTGTTATATTTATGTTTCTTTGTAGTTTGTACTTTTTCATACTTATTCAAATAGAATTTATCTTATAATGCATGCATATACATATGTACAGACATACATATATATGTTGCTACTTTTACGCAAAAAGGAACAAAAAAAAAAAAAAAATGTTTTCCTTTCCTTTCTTTTGTGATTGTTGTATGGTCTATTTTATATTATTTTATTTTATTATGTATAGGTATCCGTATGTATCTCATCTCTATATACTATGTATTTTCTTTTTGATTTTTATATACGAGTATGTATATATTTTCGTACTTTTTTATTTATTTTATTCTGTTCCTGATGATGTGTATTGTGTAATTTTTAAAAAAAATAAGATATGCATACATATGTATGAAATGAATTCGTATAATAAAATTATATAAATTTAATAAAATCAAAAACATACCACACATATGTGTAAAATTATATAATAAAGATTAATAAAAAAATATATAATGTACCTACCTATACATAATAATAACTTAAAAAAATTTTTTTTTTTTTCTGGTTATATTTTTTTAATGTTATTTCATTTTTTATATACATATTTTATACGTAAGTAAGTAATATCGTATTCGTATAATGCGTATATGTAGGTATAATGTGATATAACGTGTGTACAAATTTGATACAAAAAAAAAAAAATACAAATTTACTTGAATAGTATTAGACGTAAAGTACCTATTTTATATATTTTAGTGCATACTTAATGCAATAATGTATATACATGCATATATGTATGTACATACCTATGTACATATGTATGATGACACAATAAACAAGAAAAAAAAATTGTGTCAGATCTCAGAGTATATATACAATTACGCAAGCAGGATGCACTGACTTTTGGTTGGATATAAATACATATATGCATTCATGAATGTTATATAAGTATGTATATATGTATGTAGATATTATTATAATAGTAGGTACACCTTCGCAAAAAAAAAAAAAATATATATATATATATATATATAGGTATATGTAGGTATATATAGTATATATATTTGTTACTGTACTATCATGCAATGCATCTGAATATAATTTTTTTATTGTGTTGTTTATATGGAATGTATCTATACACGAAAAATATGTAATAACCTAATAACATAACCTTAAAAAATGATAATAATATACATTACATACTTATATTGATTTGAAGAAAAATATATACAATTACATTATGTATTAAATTTATCGAAAAATTTTAAATTTTCTGGCAGCAATGATTTTAAATAGTAGTAGGTATAGGTATACAGTATTTTCGTACATAGGTATATATAATATGCATGTACATATATTTACATATGCAGATACACTTATGTATGAGTGTATTGCACGTTCAGTCAGATCATAATATGATAATAACATAACAAATCTACTAAAAAAAAAAAAAAAAAATAGTTCACAAAAAAATTTGAAATTAACGCGAATAATCTCAAGTAAAATATGTATGTAGTAATTCAAAATAAAACAATATTCGAAAACAATATGCACATAATGCAATAGCAATTTTATTTTATAAATATCAAATAAATTATGATGAATAATTCCAAAAAAAAAAAAAAAAAAAAATTAATTTTTATATTCCGATATACATATTGTCAAGATTAAATTCGAAATTATTATTACTATTGAACATTTTATACATGATAGGTATGCAATAGATGTGTATATTTCATGAATTAAAGAGAATAGTAATACCGGTAATATACTATTATAATAGGAAACAAGTGGTTCCATGGTTCAACGAAAATCCTACGTTAACGTTTGGTTTGGTGATATGTATTAAGAAACACAAAAATGAAGATATAATGTACATATACATATAAGATATTTTTGAAAAGCTAAGATAATTTTTCAAAATGATGTACATATACATAGGTATCTCTACAAGTCAAAGAAAAATCATCATTTTATGTAAGTTATACAGGTTCCCGAGATATAACCTATACTCATTTGTTTTGATTTTGTTTTAATTCGTAAATAGTTTTTGGGGTTCACTGTATGTAAATATGTACCATACCGTACGTGTATTAATGTTTTACATAATATAATGGGTATATATATATATATATATATATATATATATATATATAATAATAGGTATGTATATATATATACAGTATAACCTCTTTAATCCGGACTAATTAATGCACGACCAAATCCGGATTATCGATTATCCGGATTACTGGGAACCCTGTGCAAGTTTATCCAATATCTTGCATTTTTCTTCAATACTTAAAGTCTTATGTAACCTTTTTTTTATATTGCTAGCCATCATACAAAAATCACAAAAATCTTATTTAAATCTTAAATTATAGACAAATATGTTACTCTATGAACAAAAATTGAATGAATGAAGTGTTTAATATGCAATTTTGCACGAAAAAATACAGAACAAAACAATGCAAAAACAATAACAAAACAAAGCCAGACAGAATTACGGTACTTTTAATTTACTGTAACTATTCACATTCGTAATTTTCTTTTATTGTACGCATACCTAATGAACGTAATCCGGATTTTAGAGTACTAGGGAGCAAAAATTCGGATTACAGAATGCTTACGTATATCACAAAAATCGGTTCGGATTACTGGGTAATTCGGATTAACGAGGTTCGGATTAAAGAGGTCATACTGTATGTATATATATATATGTATATATATACAATATTTGTATGTCTTTTAATAATTTTGATAATAAAAATAGTAAAGTAGTACCTAGTATATGAATTGATATTAAAAATAATTATAAATACATATGTATTATGAATATGTGTATCATACCGTATACGCACATTATATTCTACAAATTATTTTATTTGTATATCTAAAGCAGCATACAGACTTTCAACTTGATTGTCAATCAGGTTGTCAACATAGCATGTTGTCAACGTGTTGAAACGTCTGTAAATAGGTTGTTGGTTGAAATTTCAGATTAATCAACGGCTGAAGAAAAATCAAAATTTTTTGTATTTTGCTTGGTTGACAACCAAAGTTGTGCGTCTGTACCTGTGTTGACAACTTATTGAAAAATCTCATTTCGATTTTAAAATTCATATCCATAACATTATTGAAATAAAGTGGAAATTTTTTATAGAATTTCAAATTAAATATGTATTTAATAATATAATAATACAGTGTTTTTTATATACAAAATAATGAAATAATATACCTAATAATAATGAAATTTGGAGGGAATTTTTCTAAGAGAAATTTAAAGACAAAAATAATTAAGTATGGTAAAAATTTATCTGCATATTTAATTTATTTTGTTATCTGCATAAATGTCAAACAGAAATGAAATCATTAAAAAAAAAAATGATGTTTATGCTCAAGTTGTCAACTTGGTTTAGCGTCTGTGTGTTTTGATTGTCATTCCAGGTTGACAACAAGTTGTCAATCAAGTTGAAAGTCTGTATGCCGCTTAATGTTCTGCTGTCTTATAGATTAATTCTTTTTTTTTTTATATACATATGTATATATTACATCACGTAGGTGTACGGTGTGCGTGTGGTGTGTACCTAGTATATTTTATCATCAATTCACAATTGTATATTTTATAGTGCTGCTATGTACTCTCGTCGTATACGTAACGTACATTATATGGATATGATGGTATAGAAAATTTTAAAATTCGATTTGAACATTTTTGTTATCATCTATCTCTCATCTCTTTCATATTTTTAAAAAATATACATATTAGAATTTATACATACTTATACGAGTAATATGCATTACAGATAGAATATAATATAATCCTTTTTTTGTTTTTTTTTTTTTTTGAATATTAGATAGGTACAAACTACAAAGGTATAATAGATAGTAGTGTAGATGTATATTTAAAAATTTATAGAAATTTATATAAATGCAATGTTTAATATTTTTTTCACATTGATTTGCTTTACTATTCTATTATAATGTAGGTACCCGTAGGTACCTATGTAAGTACTTATAAATTTTTTTTTTTTGTCTTTTCCTTCAGTTATTTTTTATCGTTATTCGTATATCACACACACACCCAATACAAATCGCAATCGTCATCATCATCATCATCATCATAATAATCGTCGCATACATTCAGAAAATATATCCTTTTATAACTGAATATATATGTAATAGTTTTTTGTATGCGGTGTGTTAATGTATTTTTGTATGTATATAGTAGGGGAAAATTTTAATACTGTTTGCTAGTGCTAGTTAGGTATATATTATATCTTTTTATTCATTTCTTATCATACATGCGAACACTACATAATATATATAGCATCTTATACACAATAATGTATAAATGAAGCTCTATAATACTCGTCGTATATATAAAAGAGAAATACAACTATCACTTTTTTTTCTATTGTTTATTTCATTTTTATTCATTTACTTAATATTATTATATGTTAAAATTTTGCTGCTGCTGTTATTGTTGTTGTTATTGTGTTATCGTTAATATTATATGTATTTTAAAATATCTACTGATTCTATAACAATCCATTTTACTACTTTTTTCTTTCATACTCATACAACTTTTATTATTATTATTATAGCAAAATAATAATGAAAATTTTTAAATTGAAAATATGTTCCTACATATGTATGTTATGTTCATAAAATGTATTTACAGTTACATATTCAAATACATACTACTTAATATCGTGCAAATAAAATAAAATAGAGGACATGCATCCATATTATATACTATTATATACATAAGTATGTATGTAAATATACTATATATACATAGCTATAAATAAAGAGCTACCATACATCTTTTTTCAATCATCATAATTATTTTAAAATTATGATACCTACATTACATTCTATATTAGAATATAAAAACATGCTCACTCGTATTTTGTAAGCTTTTTTTTTATTACATATGTACATATAGGTATGTACATTTAATTATAAGCCGCAGTTTTTTTTATTTAACATTTATTTAACATTCCAACATAAATATACACATTCACATTTATAAAATTCTAAATAATAAAATAAAAAAATTCTAATTAAAAAAAAAAAAAAAATTAATAATAAATAAAAAATTTATTTGCTAAAAATCACTAATAATAATTCAAAATAAAAATAAATTTAAATAAACATAATTATGTACATATGTAAAATAAAATAAAAATAAATTAAACCATTTGCGTTTGTCTAATTTAAGCATATTTTCAGACGCATTTGGCCATCATAAATTTTGTTCTCTTTTTTTTTTTTCTTATTAATTTTATCACTTATTATAATTTATTATTAACGATGATTTATGGAGAATTAATCTTATAATATTATTATATATGTACCGTCTTATCAATAAATTTATAAATTAGTCATTACTTTAAAATTAGATTTAACATTACATTTTACATATAATATACATTTATATAGGTATACCTACTTTTTTATATTTGAGAATTGAAATAATGGCCTTTGAAAATTCAGAAAAAAAAAAATGTTCGATCGTTTCAAAAAAAACAAAAATCAATATAAAAACTTTCAATTTCCACATTCATTCATTTACATTTTTTTCATCTGTTCCATCTGTCATTATTATTATCATCACACACAGATGTTAATAAAATAAAATATTATATATGGTAGGTACATAAATGACCTGACGATAATTTTAATTAAAAAAAAAAAAAAAAATTAAACTCAATCCAAAAGCGAATCAAACTCAAAACCATTATAATTCGTACATGTAACTTAATATTTTTCTTTGTTGCTACATAAATAATTGAAAATTGAATTTAGTTTTAAACTTAAATTTGCATTATTATAGATAAATGTTTCGATTGAATTGTTTTTTAAATGAATTTCATTTTTAAAAATAAATTTGTTTCGATTGGATTTGTCTTGTAGTACGTACTTACGTCAACGATGCGTCAACGTACAACGTACGTACATCTGCATAGAGTAAAGAGAATAGTATTATTTTCTCTTTACTTCTATTCATGTGTTGTTTATTATTTTATACCAAACCAACCAAACATATAAAACTTTATTACTCTTATTCAATTTTGATTTTGACATTTGATTTGAATCGAAGAATCTGCAGTGTATGTGTAAGTGTAATCATATCTAAATGACAAAAATATCAATATTTTTATTAAATTACTTGATTACGTCTCCGAGTGTGTCTATAATAATATTCGTAGGTATATTTGTTAATATTTTGAGAATAATTCAAATGATTTTCATACTTATTCTTACATTATACCTACTTATCTATGTATTCACATATTTTTTTCGTATTAAATACTTAAATCTTTATCACAGAAAAACAAAAATGAATTATACCTACATAAAATAAATTAAAAAACAAAATAAATATAAAATAAAAATATTTGATGAAAATGTATGTAATAGAAACTACAAAATAATATAAAAATAATAATAAAATACATATATATATATATATATATACATAATATTGAATACATATACATCAATAAAAAATTTGTTACACATTAACATTAACCATAATCTATAAAGTAATAAAAATAATAAAAATAAAATCATAGATTGATTAATATAATTTTAAATTTATATAAAAATTATTTTTGTAGTAGTGTACATAAATATACGTAGGTACTCATATATTATATAAATATAAATATGTATGTATAGCTACAAAATATATAACATATACATACTTATACCTACCTATATTTATTTGTTATTATATGATAATACAGTACAGTGATAAAAAAAAAAACATACATTCATATGCGCAACACCGAATGAAACTTGTCAAGAAATATTTGTGTATTTATAACATTTTTAAATAATATCAAAAAATTGAAAAGAACAAATCATTATAACTCTTCTGTAATGTAAATTAAATACGAAAATTTCAATAATTTATTTATAAAAATATGAAGATTTGAAAATTTTATTTGAAGAGCATTTTCAAAAATGTATAGGAAGCAAATTTACAAAAAATTGAAGGAAACAAATTATGTATTGCCATATACGAGTATATACATATGTACATATATTAACATTTATTCAAAGAAGTTTTCATTTATTTTCAAGAAGTTTTTAAGACATAATTGGAATAAATGTTGAAAAAAAGTATATCGAACTGAAAGAATGATTACGTTGAAAATTAAAGTCGATTTTATTTGAAATAAGAAAAATTATGTTTTGTGTTTAATTCTAAAGACTTATCAATTCATCCTCGTATTGTATGTATAGGTACCTACATATATAAAAATATTTATTTAAAATACACACGCATATAAATATAACATACATAAGGTTTTGAAATAAATCGATTTATAATTATGGATTTTTTTTTCTTTTTTTTTTTTTTTCTTCCATACAAATTGAAAATATTTTGTATTTTTATTTAAAAAATAATAATAATCATAATAATAATAATAAAAATAGCAAAGAAAAAATTAAATAATATATTACCTACATACATAACTTTCGAATATGTATAATGTACATATGTGTTTGTTTGTAGATAAGCACTTATATTACCTATTTTAACTTTATTATAAAATCGATTGTTATTGATAAAATGAACGAACGATAGTTATCGGATATTTTAAATTGGAAAAAAAAATATGCACATCATAATGTTGTGTAATATATTTATATGTGTATAAATTATACTGTATATTAAATGTAATTACACACATACATAAATAACAATTGTTTAAGTTTTATTGTTTTTATTTTAATCTTTATCTGAAAAAAATGTAAATAAAAATTATTTAGTACCTACCTTACTATTTTTTCTTTTTTTTTCAACATGAAATGTAATAAGTGTAATAATAAAACAGTTACATAACTCCATGTTCACAATACATAATATAAATAGGAAAATTATTTTCTTGATATCAAATTGAATACGTTACGGTACTATACTTATATTACTTATGATGTGTAACGTGTTTTAATAATAAATTTATAGTAAATAAAAAATGATATATGTATGTAGGTATATAGTACTCGTACACACATACAAATATTAAAAGTTTGCATATTGATAATGTAAATTACGCTTTATATGTATATATTATCTGTATATATCTAAATAGAAAAATAAAATACTATAGACAATATGTCATTGTAAAAAATATTTTTACTTGAAATTATTCTTTCTTTTTCGATTTTAAAATATTTTTTTAATTTTTTAAAAACTTCTAAATTTTTATTTATTTAGATTACATATTTATTTTATTTAAAATGTAGGTAGGTATATAAATATAACGATGAATATTGTGTGAGCTCTACAAAAGAACGTGAAATTTGTTCGAAAACAAATAATTTTTGTGAGCACTGTATGCGCCTATTGTATGTATAGTGTTTACATTTATTCATGTAAAAAGAAATATGTGAAATAAAAACTTTGATATATATAGTATATACATATTACAATAATTATTAAAAAAAAAAAATAAAAAATAATGTAGGTAATTTATATCATGCACAAATATGTAGGTATACCTACTTATTTAATATTTATATAAAATTGATATATGTAATACATATAAAACTTATTTTAAGCGATTAGATAATATTCGCGTATAATATGAACATTCAATCAACATTAATTACCTATATTTAAAAAATATTAATTTTATAAGAAAACATTTTTTATGAGCAAATATAAATATACATATTTGAAAATAATACAATACAATACGGATGTGCATGCAATTATGTACATAATATGTACTATGGTACTACATCCATACTCGTATATACATATTATGTATCTATTTAGTTAAAATGACGAAAAGTAACATCATTATCATCATCACAGTAATAGTAACACCAAAAATATACTCGTATACGTTATAACAAAAACATTATGAATCGTATTGAACAATCAAAGGATTATTTTTTATCTGAGATAAAGTGTATTCATCAACTTTGATTATACACTATTTGGATATTTTTAAGACAGCCTGAGAGTGATACTATAAGGGTGCGGTATTCATAGAACGATAGTAGATTATTACTGTAGTAAATGTATTCATAGTAGTAGTTTAATCTTGGATTAGTGAAGTTGCTACCAGTGAATAGTAGTAGCAAATTTAATCGCCGAAACGTTTATAAAATTATTTCGAATCTGCATACTCTGCATACACACAGCAGAAATAGGTTAATTATTTTTGGTTTATACATGTTTATTTTAATTTATATAGATACAATTGACAGATGGCACATTCTTTTGACACATCGAACATTTTCGATATTGATTTGTGTACAGAATTTACTACCACTTCATGAATACAGAAATACGAACAATTATTAAAGTGGTAGCAAAGATAATACCGACTTACTACTGTTTTATGAATACCACCCTAAATGTATCGTTTGTACATATATAATCTTGTTATTAACAGCAACACCACAGCAGCACTCACATGTAAGTAAGTATTAGTATCACATCACATAACCTCTTTTTTTCGCAATCAGCTGACATATTTTTGATACTTCAAAGAGAACGAAGTTCGAAAATAAATTTTATGTATAAAGATTGATGAATAAGCTGAAATTTATATCATGCTAAGCTAAAATATATTCGACAGATAGATAATCTTGGTTGATGAATATTACGGCCCTAATTATAAAAAGTAACAAACTAATAATTTCTTAAAATATTGAATTGTTTATAATACTAGTACTCTAGTACATTTGCTTTGTATTTTTATAAGAAAATTTTTCATAGAAATACTTATTAGGATAAATTAATTATAACTCAAATTATTTGTATTTTTAAATTAAAAATATAACATTTTTATTCAATAATTTTGTATAAATAATGCACGATGTTCATGAAAATCAACTTGAAATTTAATCAATCAATACAATAAATATTTTTATAAACATACCTATATAATATGTATAACAACCTTAGCTCAATTTCAGTATGTATATAATGTATGTATGTATATATTCACATAAACATGCAAGTATACGTATTATATGTTATATATAGGTACATAGCTTTATATGAAAAACTATATACATATGTATATGTGTAGTTTTTAAAGGTAACAGTAGAAAAAAATTATTATTTCAGCGAAAACTTTGATATATATGTACATATTTTTATTTAAAGTACATATATAGTATGTATATGTAAATATCTATCTACATAAAATTTGTTCAGTGATAAAAAATATTCACTGATATTCAAATTGAATTAAATTTAATAATTTTTATTTTTATGCGCATAAGTTATGTGGATTGACTAATAAGAATACCAACATTTATAAGTAGAAGAATATAAGAATATTCTAATTAGTCAATGGTTATGTCAGTGTACCCTACCACCCCCGAATATGTATAACAACACTTAAAGAAAATTATCATTATTATTAATTTCTGATTAAATCTTTAAAATTACATATATGTATATAAAACATTGGATGCGTTCAGTTCATTGCAGCGATGCAAGTCAGCGATGAAAATGCAACGATGTTTAGATAATCGCTATATATACAATTTACTAAACTGTGTACAGCGTAATCCGATGTGAACATTTGATAGTAAGTAAGTAAATTGATATTAATGCAATGAATTTTTTTTTTTATTTTTTGCTGCCTATAAATTCCTAAGAAACTTGGAATTATTAGCATTTTAAAACCATCAAAATGAAAAGTAATTTCATCACTCTTATAATAAAAAATTATATATACACCTTACTAACTACATATGTACGTATGTATTAACTTTTCAACCATTAAATTCATCTTTCAAACATGTCAAAATTTGTTTACGATGAATTTGAAAGCGAACTTTTTTTTCAGCTGCAAAATATTTTCATCGCTGCAAAGTAGCGGACTATGTACCGAAATCGTTCAGTAAAAGAAATTATTGCAGCGATTGAAAATTTTACATCGCTGCGTGGAACTGAACGCACCCATTAATACCTGTACTACACATACATACATATAATATTATGTATGTACATACAGTGATTCCAAAAACTGTTTACAAGTTAGAGGAAAATCAAAACAAAAGAAGCATATCTCTGGAACCTGTGGTCCTGTAGACATATTTTAATTATAACTTATATAAATGCTTTTCTTTACAATATTTGAACAGTTACTAAAGTCCACCCCGTACTGTAACACCAGGGATGATAATGATATGGATGGATAGATATATCTAAATTTATTTTTTATTTTATTTTTTTTTTTAAATTTTCATAAAGTACATATTTACAATCAGTATACAATGTGTTTTCTAAAAACTTACTATAAATCTATATAATATACATATGCGTTAAAGAGGGACCATCATATACGAATACGCCTTAAAATTACATTTCTCTGTATAGATATGTACATACACATAAATATGTATTTTAAAATGCATACTACGAACGAAGTTTATGAATACTATTATATGTGTACCAGTAAATATAATTTTTTAGTTTTTTTTTTACTTCCAATATTACTATGTATGTATTAGAATGAATGTTTCGTATGTATGTACATCATAGACACTTAATTTATTTTCAAAAACAAAAATTAAAAGAAAAAATAGAAGAAAAAAAATATTTTTTAGTTATGTAGATAACGCGACAGCGGCAGCGGCACCATACTACACTATATATTGCTTCTTTTGATTTCTCTGATGATTTTTCGACCGTTTAAAATCATAAACAAAAATGTAAACAATGTATTAATGTAATGTAAGAATATAATGTAAATAAATGATAATGAGAAAAAATTCAAAACGATTGTTCTTTAATTGTAAAAATTTCCTCATATTAATTTTTTTTTTTTACAGTAAAACAGTAAAACCTCTTCAAAATGAACTCTTGACAACTCATTGACAACTCAACTGAAAAGAGTATTGAAATCTAGATATGACATATTTTGAAATTGTTTAAAAAAAAACAAACTGTAGATATAGTACGTATTTATATAGGTATAGGTGACTATTTATTTAATATAACAAAAAAAAAAAAAAAAAACTAAATTAGGAAATTCATGTCAATTTTTATAGTTTGTTAATAATTTATTAGTTTTAAAATTTCGTATAACTTTTTTGACATTAACAAAGACATCTCAGATTTGTTTTTAGTTTAATTTTTTTATGCTGTAATATTGCAATTTCTATATGAAAGGCATAAAATTAGTTAGAAAATGTGAAGCATATTTTAATGTCGTAGTTTTTTGAAACTTTAGTATAGCTTGTATGAAAATGTAGTATAAAAAAAACTGTGAAAACTAAACAGATTATACAAAGCTTACGACAAACTGAAACCTGCAATGCAAATAACTTTTTATTAATAAAAAGTAATTTATTTTAATAAAATTTTTAATATAAAATCTTGTAAAATTTTACTAAATATTTCTTGTAATAATTTCTTTAATTTAGCAGCTGACATTTATGGTGTTATTATTTTTTTTTTTTTTTAAATGACCAAAGATATTCGATTTGATTTAATATTCGGACTTATATGGGGTTTAAATAGTTCGATGATTGTGATGTTGGACTAGCAAGCATGCTTGACGTTATGAGTTCAAATCTCAGCCAGGCCAGAGCGCACTATTCTCGCCCAAGTCGATCATTATACATACATATTATTAAATCAGCAATGTACTATATACAGCAGTAACTGATTACTGATGCTTAATTGGATGATATTATCTAATAGAATTAATGATCGGCGATGCTATAATGAACTGAGTATCTGTGTGCACTTAATATACATATATACATACATATAGTACATTGTATGTATAAAAAAAAAATCATTACATATGAGGACAAATTATTATAAAGAACGTTTTCTATTCATGAAAAATTATTCTTGTCCCATATATTTTTCACGCCTGTGTATAGACATATTACGTATTAAAAAAACATTCTGTACACAAAATATTTACATATGCACATGTATACATATTATGTATATAATGTACTGTATATATGTATGTATGAATGTAATAATATAGTTATAATTAACATTTTAAAAAAATATTGTATTTAACCTGTCAACCTTATCTGTTTATATTTATATACATACTATACATGTAAATACATGTAAATGTACTTACATATGTATGTATGTATATTATATGTATTATATTTATTAAAAAATCAAAAATTTTTCTTTTAAAAAATTTATTATAAATATACAGATATAATTTTTAAATTTCCCACTAAAATAGATACTAATATACTACCTCTATACCTACTACATTTATATTTTTCTTTGTCTCCTCATATACTTATAGAGTTACATCGATTGATTGTATGATATGTAATGTATATAATCCACATAGATATTAGATAGATACATATATGTAAACTATACAAACGTTCGATTTGCAAGTTAAAAAATGAAATAAATAAATTAATATAATCATTTTGATAATTGATTTTGATGATAAAATGCATATGTATTTGTATTTGTGCATATGTATCATCATAAATGTTAATACATTTAAAAATCAACTAATATCATATAAATATATGTATGTACATTATATATAGGTAGGTAGGTACTCTGAATATTCTACAATATTTTCTTTAAATTGAAATTAATTCTGGTTATTGTCTTTCGTTTTATTAATTTTATAATACTCGTATTTTTAAAGCTTCAAAGAAATTAAAGCTTTTTTTTTTTGTAATGAATTTTTATTAAGTAATTTTTTTTTCTACCATTTTATACACACTTTATATACATATATGATAATTTACATAAATGTATATCTATATATGTAGGTATATGTTTATTAAAAATATCGAAAAAAATACATATGGGTATGCATGTATGTACATGTGTATATGAGTATGAGTATATATAAACAGTTAGGTAACGTATAACACTCGTGCTCATATCATTTATTTCACTCACATATTATCATATACTACCATTACTTAAACTTAAAATATTAACTTACGGTATAAATTTTGTTTCGATTCGACTACTTTTTAAATGATTTTATATTCATTCCACAAATTCACATTCACAGCAATATAAAATATGTATAATAATATTTGTATAGTCGTATTATATGTTTATGTAGTATATAATCGAAATTTTATAATAATAATATTGAATATAACCGTCATCCGTCATATATACATAATATAATAGCCGCTAAAGTTTATTATTGTCATCCTGTTTATACAATAGCAAAGCAATAGTTAATTCATCCCAAAAAACAGTATAGAAGCAGCAGCAACAGCACCAATAAGATAGATTCAACCATCCAACAGAAAAAAGTATTGTGGTATTGCTACTTATATATGTATTGTATATACTACCTATAATAATTATTATACTATACGTATGTACATACATACATTTCTTGTATATTTCTGTCAGATATTTTATAACCATGTCGTTATTAAAAAGTCTGTCTTGTCTAAATGGTCTGTACTAAATGAACATAAATGAATTTCTTCATTTTATATTTTCCCTATTCATTTTTGTGTATTCACATAAAAAATATGTACAAAATGTATCTCATATTTTTTTTTTTGTTTTTTTCTTATTCTTTATGTTTATGAACTCAAAAAAAAATATTGTATATTGAAAAAATTAAACCGAAAATAATAATGATAAAAAAAAAAAACATCTGTCGTTGCGTTATTCATCATACCATACCATACATAACATTTTATACACATACATTAGTTGCGTTCTTTTTGACCAAGTAAAGTACTCCCATGTATGTACTCGGGATTAGATTGAAAATGGAATGCAATTTTTTTACTTGCAATTAAAAAGTAACCTCAAATTTCAAGGCATACACATTTCTAAGGCAATGTAAATATTAGAGTGACAGTTGGCCGTGCTTAATGTATTTCAAATTTGTTTTGTTGTTGATTTTAAATTCTCCATAACCTTAAACAATAAAAAGCCACCTATTGAATAACAAGTACAATAAAAATATTATAGACTTAAACCTATTTCTTTAATTTCTAACGATTAAAACACAAAAACCTCTGACGGCGAATTTTGTCGTAACTAACCATACAATTGTCAAGTATGGTTTACTCGAATACAAAAGGTGGTCTAGATTATCACAACTACAAGTACTTGGGAGTACTTTACTTGGTCAAAAGGAACGCAACTATTATGTACGTGTACGTATTAAAAAATAAAAAATATGTCTTTTGCTTTTCAAATAAAAAATTAATATAACTGAAATGATGAAACTTCCGAATCTTTGATGTGTGTGTGATATACTGCATGGAGTAAATATATAAAGTATTTTTTCTTTTTTTTTGTATAACTATAATAAGTATTTATGTAATGAATATTACCATTGCTGTGAAATATATATCTATACATATCTATGCCTATAGTGCATAAAATACATTATGAATATGCATACATACATACTCTTATAAAATCAATAGATTCAGCCGACTTATATGTATATAAATTACAAAATTAAATGTGTTATTGTAGTCTAAATTTAAATTAAATTATAAAAAAATAATATGTAGGTAATATCATGATTTTTTTTATGATTTGCATACATATTTACTATTATATTAAGGTACTTTTACACAATTATTATCGGACATTATCAATTAATAAAAAGTCAATTAAACTAATGTATACAGAATATGGGAACTGGTTCGATTTGGCCACGGCACGGCAAAAGTAAGAAAAATAATTTTCAATTTGCTGATTGCCAATTTCCAACATCCATTAACCCAAAAGTTCACTTAGATCAGAAAGAGCGGGTAGGTACCAGTTTGCTAAGAAAAATAGCTTAAAAATGATGACAAATAGTCTACTTGCTGACAACAAGTAACACAAAGAACTATTAGAGGTTAGGTTAGAGCATTAATTAAATCATTCTCTAATAATAGATCAGTCTAACCAGTCTAACCTAAAAGAGTTTGCTTCTCTACCATCAACTTAGTGGTTCGCTCGCAATTCTCTTTAAGCTGTAGGTGCCCACCATGCCCACATGATGATCGTATAATAGTCATGAGATTATTTATCGATAATAAAAACTTTTATTAATGAATTTGTTATTTGACTCTCTTGCTCTTCTACAATGATTAATAAAGATTGAAGTTTATATTGTATGAGATGTACATTAGCTGACTCTTTATCAATATTGATTATTATGTACGACAATAATAATGCAAAAGTATAAGAAAAAGTTTATTAAAACTCTGGAAAATAAATATTTTTTATACCTAAACTGTGTAGAGTTAACGGATTTCGGATTTAAATTGACAGTTTCTTTAAGATTCCGAAATTTTTCAATGATCAGAATACGAAATTTAAAGAATCTGCTACAATGTTAAATAACTTAAAATAAAAATCTGTAAAGCAGATGAATCTATTTAGCATTTTAAATTTAAAATAAATTCTTATTCTTGAGAAAATAATGCATTGTGTTCATGTATCATATCATCATTTTGAAATTTCTATTGAATAAAATATATCTACATATATATATATATGTATACATATACATATGTACAAAATTATTTTAAGAGTACAAATTTATACAAAATAATTATAATTTATCTAAAATAATACATAATATAATGTAACAGTAAAAATAATGTTTAATGTATTATAGTCTTTTATATATTATGTTACATCGTACTTTTCGAATGTATGCAATAATGCAGTTGAATAAAAATTCTTATAATATTTTTCATTTTTTTTTTTTCATAATTTTCTTAACTCATAGAAATAGACTCATATACATATGTACATATACAATTGACTTTACATAATATTTATGTATACATATACATATTTGTATATATGTAATACATATTATATTCTGTTGATATTTTAAAAACGATGATGTGTGATGATGATATATGTTACATCAACATATAATACGTATTGAAATTTTAAACGGTCGTCACAATATAACATCAAATGCAAAATATAATATGAACAGTCTTTATTTATATGTACATACCTATAATAATAAGGAAAAACAGAAATATAAAAACACATATAAATTATATACTATGTAGTATATATATAATTGTATGTTGTACATAATTATACAAGAGTATACAATGTGTGTACTTAGAAAAATATTACATAAATTCTGTAAGACAACAAAATATACAAGTAATACATATACTATACTATATTTATATGCATATACTCGTATACATACAGTGAGCGCAATTTGGATATAGAGATACACAATCAAAGAACAAAATTAAAAAATTATTTGTAACGATAAATTTAAAGGATTTTTTTTAAAGAATAATTTTTTAAAAATTTGAAGTGCAATTTGGATAGATGCACTTCAATTATTATTGTTTTTTTTTTTTATTATATTTTTTTTTTTTGATAATTAAGACATTTTTTTTTATTTCAGGGGTCGGTACATAGGTATGTCCACATTTTTGCATTTTATTCACAAAAAAAATGATTGTGCGTCTATTTGAATTGCGTTCACTGTACATACATATACATATGTACATTATGTATGTAATATTATTTAAAAAAAAAAAAAAAAAAAAAAAAATCTTCACGCACTTTTTACGTTCTAATAAAAATCCGAATGTCAATGAACTTTTGCACCTAAATTATATTTTTATAAGTAAATTTATGTAAGTACCTATGTACATTTATTTATGTATGTAAATATTTGTACATTTATATTCTTATGTGTATAGTAAATAACAAAATGTATACATAATTATATACATATGTATGTATTATGTGGTATTATGTATAAACCGCGTACGTAGATATTCTTATTAGGTATTAAGTAATTACTAAAAATATAAAATATAAATTTATTGAATTTACAAAAATGTGTGTACTGTATTACTTATCTATTTCCAATATATGTATGTACATATATACACATACATATACAGAATAATACAACACATTTACAAATATATATATATATATATATATATATATATATATATATATATACGTATATAAACCTATGTATCTAGGTATATAATGTATGAACGGTCGGTCGCCCGTATATTTTAGATGCATACATACATACATTTTCTTTTTATCGAATATCTACTCGTATGCAGAATACATAAAAATTTTGTTTATTTATCAATTATTAATATGTATTTAAAAATTTTTTTTACCAAAGAATAGGTAATTATTATTAATACAAATCATAATCTAAAAATAAATTTTAATTTGATCAGAAAACTGAAAATTATGTGCCTACATACCTAATATATACATTTATGTAGCTAATATATTTTTCATCTATCATACATGTAATTAATTTGGCAATGTGCGATCGATAATAATTGAAAAATTTATTAGGCAACTATCTACCTATATAATAGGTTAGATACTAATCTCTATTATGTAGATTGTAGGTGTATAGATAGATATAGATATGTATATCATATCATATACGTACATACATACATATATGCACATATCATTCCGGCTAAATACTAATTATACATAACACGTAATATACTTAATATTTGAATGAAATTACGTATAATATAAATTTTCTTTTTACATTTTTTTTTTTATAGACATTAAGTACCTACATAGTACTTTTTATATATTCTGCATTCAATTTTCGATAAAATAATAATTTTCTGTAATTCTACATGAAATAAAAAATGTAAAAAAGTTGAAAGAAAAAAAAAAATATATGTATACGTCTACCTATACCTAATTTTCAATAATTTTTTTTTTTAAAAAAAATTTCAAATTTTTGAATTATTTTCGTTATAAAAACGCTGTATCTATGTAACTTATTTTTTTTTTTTTATAAAATTTTACCCTAAATATACAGTGGAATACCAGTCAATACATAGCATACAATTAATATTCACTGGTTCACTACTGTATGAATGGATTATGCTGCATAAACAATATTTTTTTCACAAATTTTAAATGTAACATGGACAGAAAAGGTTGATATATGAGTGTACCTATATTTTTTGATTGTGTTTAGTTGTGTGTTGTATTTTTTCTATTTAATATTAAGTCTGGTTGGGTTGTTGAATACATACTATTAAAATAACTAAACTTGGGGTGTATTTTGTCGTTATCATTCGTTATTATTATTTTACTAGCCTAGCTATATTATATGACTATCTAGTAGCTAGTTACAAACGTAAACTGTTAAAAGTAATAAAAGTGTAAACGTGTTGTTCATCTGTACGTTACATACATAACTTAAAAAGCCTACGTATACTTATACAATGCACAACAAATGAATGGATACACGGGATACACCATTACCATACAAATACCATAAACATAAGTAATAAGAAATGAAAAAATAATGTATGTTTTTCATTTTTTTTTTATATTTTTGTGTTTTTTATTATTCTTGTTGTGTATTATTATTATAGATAACTTGAATAACAACGACAAAACAAACAAAAGTTTAAAAAAAAAAAAAAAATTTATATATAAAAAATAAAAGGAAGAAGAGGAAAAGAAACAACCAATATGAAAACGATATATATAATACACACGCGTTTTATTTTTGTCAGTGTACCAACCAACTACCATTATACGATACGGATACATACGTACAGTACAGTATATTTATAATAATAATAATGATGATGATGATGATGATGATGATGATGATGACGGTGGCTCAGGTTGTTTCATTTTAACAACCTGATTTAGTTAGTATTTCTGTACTGTGTGCTGCTACTGCTTTAAAAGTTCAAACTTTAGATATTTATATTTAGTTGGGTCCGGTTTAATGGCTTGGGGTCACAAATTCACAATCATACACAAATACACCAAACTCTTACAATATACATATATTTATAATCATGTAGGTACATATAATTTTAAAACAGCAGAGAGCAATACTAAGGTGAAATACATATATATTAAAATAAAATATATACCAAACCAACCATACAATAATGATAACAATAATATGTAGTGTAGTAGCAGTTACACACTACACTGTACAGAGTACAGTACATAATATGCACATTACTTTTAATTTTTTTTTAACTATACTATGTATTCTCGCTCATCTCATATCGGCTATAATGCACTACGGACGGAGTACGACCGTACAGCATCATGGCAAACGGCACGGTTCCATCATAAGATAACTTTATAAAAAATTAGATACATACATATGTATACATACATTCTTGCATAAATGGTAATATGAATATTTTGCACATATCTAAAATCATCATAATATAATTCCACTATAAGAAATACTATATTTTATTATTTTTATATTATGTATTTAATATAATACAATATCTGTAGATCTACTCTACTATACCATCATCCATTATACTTCTATATTACTTATGTATGTATGTACCTGCAAAGCAGAAGCAATTATAAAAAGCAAATATTTTATATAATATATAGGTACATAGGTATATGCCTAAATAATAAATAAAAATAAAATAATAATAATAATAATTTGATTGAAAATCATCATAAAAATACACAAAAAAAAATATTCTCTCTTATCATTATTATTATTATTAGGTATCGAGAAATAATATTGTAAATGAAATAAATTTTATTTGATATGTAATCATGTGAATATGATGCGACGAACAACTACATACAAGGAACATAACTAACTAGGTAACCAATATAATTAATATGTAGATATGTATGCATAATTCGGTGATGGTATGTAATTATATTTTATTTTTAATTTGAATTTTAATCAAAATTCTAAATGTATAGGTACGTAAATACCATACCTATATAGATAGATATGGATAGACAAATAATAATAATAATATTAAAACGAAATTATACATACATACATATATATATTATTGTTTTATCAATCAATATCAAACATACACAAACACATAATATCTATATAAATATCTACTTTATATCGCTTTCATTGAATTTGAAGCCTTGATAATAATGCGTCAATTTTTTTTTATTTATTTATTATAGTAAATGTGTTTGTTTGGGTATACAGTCTACAATATTCAATTTTAAGGATAATTTTGAATTAATCAGAAAATAAAAGAGAAAAAAAAAAAAAATTTAATTAAAATTTTAAAAATGTATTACATATTTGGATTTTAATAATAACAATAATAATTTTTAATGCATAATGATAAAAAATAGTACTACATACCTAAGTAAATAATATAAAGGATACGGTATATTAAGATATGTACATAATGTAGGATGAAGGTACTTTTAGTTATATTAAGTAGTAGTATTATACATTTGAATATTATATTTAAAATGTTTCTCTAAAAATTTATATTCTAGACTAGATTATATGCATGCATATATAATATGTACTTATGCATTTGCTTGCATAACACATATAAACGTAATGCTGACTACATTTTAATTAAGATTGAATTATTGAATGTATAGGTACCCATTTAATTTTTGTTCAATAGAATATGTAAGTAAAAGTACCTCTATATTGTACTCTATTTCTACTCTTATCCTATCGAAAAATAATATCGAATGGATGAATATGTAGGTACATACATATTTGTTATTATATACATACATATATATATGCATACAACCTACTACATTACATATAGTACATAAATTTACATATACAAATGTAGATACTTTTTACATATTACATAATATAGGTATATAGGTATATATATATAATTTTTAAATTATATTTCTCTGAATCTGAAAATCTGAATGATTAGTTTTATGAGTTTCATTTAATATATCTAAATACTTATGTAGGTATATAAATTTTATATAAATGAAAATGAAAATAATAGGTATATAAGCGAAAAAATTCAATGTCTCGTATTTTTTTATATGATTTTCGACTGCGCGTATTAAATTCATATTATGTATGTACATCTACTCTACTACATACATATATGTAATGCACGATTATAATATGATGTGTGTATAGTATAGTGTACTGAATTCATTTAGTACATATGTATACATAATATTAAAAAAAATAAATAAAAAATCTATCCACACCACACAGCTCTACGACTACGACAATGCGACGATTCCTTCCTCTACTATTATAGGTACATATACCTCCTCTATAATGGTATAATCTATAATACATCTTCTTCTTCTTCTTCGTTTTTCGTTTGTTTTTGTTTTGTTTGACTCGTCATGACAATAATAAGTTCTACTTGTATGTCTTGTATCAACCATTATGTGTATTATATTCGCAATATTCACATATTTTATAAATTTATATAAGTATATGTACTAAAGTATGTATATTATAATGATGTACTGAGTACTGACTGACTGCTTTAGTGCAGTTGATGCTTGTTGTTGTTTTGTTATACATCATGCATGCCATGCCATGGCCCATCATGAATGATGATGGTAAGTAAACAGGCAGCAGAGGGCACAAAAAAAAAAAAATTTTTTTTTCTTTATTCTTTTTTTTTTTTTTTTTTTAACAATCTGTTACCATTGTGTAATGAAAATATACAATCAACTTCAATTTTCATTTTCAAATTTGAACTTCAATAAAATGTTATTTACCATAACTGCCATTTATTTCAAAAATATTTTCTGTTTTTTAGTTTCATTTTTTATTTTATATAGCATTTCTATAACTACATAAATGTATACATAGATATGTATAATTGTATGTATACCTCGCCATCACCATCATCATCAGCATCATCATAATGGAGTTACATATATATGTACATAGATATGTATTATTTTCTCGTATTATATGCGAATTCCATATTATACATTTATTACAATATTATTCTCTTTTTTGAGTGCGGTCTTTTATTAAATTTTCTGTATTATTTTTTCTTCGTATTTCTTTCTTTTTCTTCTTCTTGTTCTTCTTTATTTGTCTTCTCAGAAAAATCATTTTCATCTTTCGATACACGACAACGAAGACGACGATAAAAATGTTTAATGCTGTTGATGTTTTGCATGACGAATTTGTTCAATTTTAATTTTTAACGAAATATAATTAATATTTATGAAAAAATAAAAAAAAAACATATTTATAATAAAAGATCAACTAAATAAATACACATTTATGTTACATATGTGCAAAACATATATGTATGTATATAATATAATAATACATAAATAAATAAAAATTCATTTTAAATTATATTGTGTGTGTAATATTAATATGTATGTACATACATATGTATCTACTACATAAAATATATAAAATTGTGTAGGTATTCGTATTTAACCGATATTACATTTATATAAATACGAGTAAGTATATTATGTATATGCATGCATATATATACGCAAAAACTATCTCACACACACTGCACAGTTGTTTTTTTTTTTTTATTTTTTGCTATTTTCGGTTTAAATACACAAAAAAAAAAAAAAAAAAAATATTAAAATACTAATAAAAACAAATAAATATGTACCATCATATTTATAATGAGTATACCTACCTACCTATGTACCTAGATAGATAGATATAGATATTATATTTCTCATGCTTGTAGTACCCGTACGTTGTATTCGTATTGTATACTAGTAGCTTGCAGCTTTTTAAAATTTTTTACTATATAAAAAAGGACACAAAACATATACATATAAGCATCACAGCTTATAAAACAAAATTAAAAATATATACAAAATAGGTAGATACCAAACCAACAATCTAAAAAAAAAAAAAAAAATAAATAAATAAAAATAAAAATAAAAGGAAAACATAAACTTTTTCTTAAGAGAAATTCTTGAAAATCAATACGAAAGCTTTTTGCATTACTAGAGCTCTTACTGTCATCATCATCATCATCATCCTGTTTTTTTTATTTTTTATTATTCTCTTCTTCTTATAATAAAACTTGCCTTTTAGTTATTATTATTATTATTATTTATTAATTTTTTGTTTTTTGATTTTCATTTTGTTGCTTTATTTATAACTTTACCTAAAACTAACACAAAAAGTGTATCAAAGTGTATGTAATCAATCTATATACATATCTATAATTTTTTCTCGTGAAATAAGAGATTTTATATTTTTCTTTCCCTCATAAAATTCTAAAATGAAAAATTTTCAATTTTCAGAATTTTTTTTTTTTTTTGTTTTTGTTTTTTAAATGACGCTTCAATAATTATTAAATTATATTATATTTTTCGTATATGTACATATTTATTACACGAAATGTATGCATGTAGATATTATTATAATTTACTATTTTGATATTAGATTTTTATTCATTATAATGGAGCGAATTATGTATTATATGGCCTCTCTCATCATCATCACACAGAAAGCAAGCAGTTAACCTTATAGATTTTTTTAGATTTTAAACATGTATGTAAACGTATACGAGAGTATAAAATAATAATATGTATCTATGTACACTGAAATAATTTTTAATATTGAGAAGTTTATGTATATGGTTTAAATAAATTCACATTATGTACATACATTAGATACATATGTATGTTAGATATATATATTTATTTATAAATATGGAATAATAATTATATATTTTTACTACGTATAATATACATTTTAAACGAATATTTATAGTGTAATATATATATGTAAGTAGATTCAAATAATATATAATCGCACAATTAAAATTTGAAAGCTTCAAAATTTTACACAAATGCAAGTATTTATGATGTACATGACAGCAATGACAGACAATGACGACAACGACACGACGACAACGACACGACGACAACGACACGACGACAACGACACGACGACAACGACAACGACGACCACAAGTACATAAATGTGTATGTGTGTATGAATTATTTTAATTCCAATTTCCAATATAATACAAAAATATTATAAACTTAAAATAACCAAACAACAAACATTTCTTAAACAAAAATATTCAAATTTTCAAATCAATAAAAATTATGGAAAAATGTTTAAGAAGAAAATTATAATGTCGCCTCTATACATACAGTGCGATATAATATTGAAAATTCAAGGAAAATATAAAATTTAGGTAGGTAGGTATATATGTATGTATCTAGGCATCATATTGTGTATAAATGAAAATGAAAAATAAATTTTTTTTTACTAGCTAGTATACACACAAAAGTAATAAATATATTTTTATTTTTTTTTAAATAATTTTTATAAGTAAGTATATACATATTACACTTATGTTCATATGTCATGTACATTTATATGCATATACCTATAGATTTATTATTCACAGTACGATTAAGTACATTAAATTCATTTAAAGTTGCATACATAGGTATGTATATAGTTACGAAGATTGGATTGTATACCGGATACATATACATACATACAGCGCTTACAAAAATTATTTGTGCAACAAGCATAAAGTGTTTTAAGGACTAACGATAATTAACGATTTATATACTGGTTTTGATCAATAAATTATATGAATAAATGAAAATTACTTTGAGATTGTAATTAGAAGTGAAAATGCCACGAAAAAGTGAATCATTTTAAAATGAAAACAGAGATACACTACAGCTGCTAAATATCACAATATGGTAATTCCTTTAAAGGATTTAATTAAAAAATGTAATTTTTACAGAAATATCATTCTCTATCTGGTCCGTAATAAAAAAATAATAAAAATATTGTGTAAAATAGTGCACAAATGAAGTAAGTATAAGTATGGAAATTTGTTCGACACAAATAATTTTTGTAAGCAATGTACCTTATATGTATTGATACCCTTATACCCATCAGTATAGCAGTCCATATATGTACATATGTATATAGCACCTATATGTATACAATAAATAATTCACAAGTCATCATTGACTGTATGCATAACATTTCTGTTGTATATATATCTATACGTGTAAACACATTATATTGAATCTATATAAGAATAACCAGAAACTCGACAGGTAATAATAAAAAAATAAAATAAAAACAAAACGAAAATAAAAAAAAAAAATTTTTTTTTTATGTGTACATCATATTATATTGGTACATACAAATACTATGTACATACATAATTTATATAAGATGTCTTTCCGCGTATATTTAATATTATGTACCTTAAAAACTAACTTCTATATAAAATAACCAATCTATAGGAATGTTGAGAAATACAAAACAAAACAAAACAAAACAAAAAAAAATCAAAAAGAAATAAAATATTTTTTATTATTTTCAAAAATTCATGCCGCATTTAGACCGTTTATATAAATTAAGTTATAGTGTATTATATACATACATATGTAAGTGTATATGTACATACATATATGGAAAATATATAGAGAATTTAAATGTTGTTTTTCTTTAATTTATACCCATACATACCTACATATACACTATATCTACATATTTATTATTCTTATTCTTATTCTTTATAATATTATACATGTGTATACATATATGTAGCATATAAAATTATATATATTTAAGTACAAGTTTTTTAATATATAAGAATTTTTATTTTATGTATATACATACGAGTATGTAGGTATATGTACATATATGTACATATATTTTTTTTTTTCTCTGATAATGGTCTTGTTCTTATTATTCTTATCCATATACATACATATTTAAAACACAAAATGAACTAAAAAATTAACCAATTAAGATATTGTAGTAACATATATTTAAAAGTACTTTTTCTTTTATTGATATTAATATGAATTTTCATTTTGAAAACAACACCATCAACAACATTTATATCATATAATGTATGCATACGTATACATTTACTACAATCGTCCTATATCAAGTACCTACAATACCAATTTATTATTATTGTGATGGTCATTAAATTTTTTAATTATATTTCATATGTAATAAAAAATAAAAATAAATAAATAAATAAGAAATAATGTAAATGTACATTATTTTCTTTCTTCAACATCAACATAAACTGTGAAAAATTTAACTAAAAATTTAACTACACTTAAATAATGTAGTAATGTACATACATTATATTGCAAAGTGTAACGAAACAATATGAAATGCCGGTATCGCGCTGGGATATACATACGTACATACGTATATGCATAGGTACCTAATTATGGGATATCCAATCCATAATAAATTGTATTTTCATCTTCCATTGTGCACTGTGTACTATATATACAGTACCTACAGTACCTACAGTCATACAGTCATGATTCTGTGATTATTATAATTACAAAAATATTACTTTTTAATATACCATACACCATACACGTTATTTTGTATATAATCATAATGTAAAAAAAAAAAAAATAATAATATCTAAGAGGGTTACTTGAGATTTAATTTTCTAAATTATCTACATACATATAAATTTATATATATATTTAAACATAAGAATATATTTTTATTTTAAAAATATGAATGACAATATAGATATGTAGATATTTGGCTAGATACATTCATATAATATTATACCGTACGTACACACAATACACATAGGGCATTCGATAACGTCAACTAATTAAAACCAACCAGGCAGCTTTGTTGAAATAATTGTGAAATGGTTGCAAGTATAGCGAACACTTGAATAATTCAAAGGTTCGTAATCGTAAACAGTTTATGACATTAGAAAAATTTGTTTAAAGATGAAAATGTTAGGTTTTTATTTTTCCTCTAAATAGAGCCGATTTGACATACAAATTTTTTTAGATTTGTTGAAAAAAAACTGGATATGTAGGCAGATGCATTGTTCATTTTTAAAATAGTCTATTTTCCCGCATTTACAATATCTTATAGTCAAGAACGTGACATCATTAACTTAGAAGAGAGGTATAGAAGATCGAGACAAGAGGAAACAATGAAAGCAAACCAACTCAGAGGTGGTTTACTTTTTTGATTTCATGAATTTAGTGTTGCCAGTATGTTAATATACAAAATTAGTAGAATGTTTCGCCATCAACAAAAATGCAATACTGTTATAGGTTATTAATAATACTCAATAATAATCAATTTAAATACATAATTGATAATCAATTAAAATAAAAATTTATATGTATATATATATTTTTTTAGTTATTTTTTTTTTTATCACAATCGAATTTTTAACTTAATTTTAATGAAAAATGTCAAACATGAAAGCAAGAATGAAAATCATAAAATAAGTATATGGCAATACTATACTAATAGGCATCGCATATAAAAATATACGACATGAAACATGAACAAGAAAGCAAGAATGGATATAAATGTAAATGCTATGGCTATCGTTCAGTCCTGAAACAAGAATAAGATGGCAAGAAAAGACAATGTAAATGTGCCCTTTAATCCGAATACATATTTCGCAAATCTGAATGACGGTAGATATACATTCAATTATTCGGATTGTCGAGATATCACTGTATATGTACCTATTCTATATTATAATACATACATATATTCGTATAATATATGTACTATGTATTTATTTGTTTTTTAAATTGTTTTATAATTATATATACAAGAATACATATGTACATGATGGTTGATATTGTTTTTTATTTTTTTTTTTTTATCATATACAATTTAAAAAATAAAAATAAAAAGAACATGAAAAAAAAAATCAATTTCCGTTTTCATCAATAACAACATCAATTAAATTGAAAACAATATCGTCATCAATTCTGAAAATAATTTTTATTACAATATCATATAGGGTAGTACCTATATATATATACATTTACATATGTGTATGTACCAACATTTACGAATACATATAATGCAACATATTACATATGAATGTGTAGGTACCTTAAACTTTATTTATACCTATCTATACCTACCCACAATCATAATATTACATATATACAAATTATAATTTGAAATGTTTAAAATATTAAAATAAAATAAATAAATAAATTTTGATAAGAAATTTTCACATTAATTAAGTTAAATATAAAAATGATAATATTGATATTATTTAAGTTTAAAATCAATTTATAAATTAAAAGAAAAACAAATTTTTTTTATATGTAAACATACATATACATATGTACATATATGAACAAATGCACATATGAGAGTGAATTTATAAGTCTGTAGAAAAACACAAATATTTTTGTTTATTGTGTGAGACATTATTTTGAATAAAAATTGTCAAATAGTATATTTATGATATTTAATCAAATATACATTACCTAGTTTCTTAATAAGAGTCGTTTTTTTTTTTTTTTAAATAGGAGAAATGTGAATATCGTATGCACTTAATAAAATGCTTAAAATCAAAAGAAATTAGGTATCAATGTGATGAAAACAGTGTTAAGTAAGCATACACCTTTCAAATGCAATAATTTATAAATGAATATAAATAAATTAAAGAGTGACCGAACAAGCATAAGTGATGCAAAATGTTCAAAAAGGTCAAAAAAAAAAAATAACAATACTTGAAACAGTCGAAAAATGTCTAGACTAAAATCGTTATATGAACGATCACCGTGCCGTGCGGTATTAAGTTGAGTGAGATTGCTGACAATGTCAAGTCAATATATCATATGAATATATATGTACATACACAACATCAGACACAAAAAAGAATAGCATTTGCATATTGAAAAGCTGTTAGCAAGGTAGGGTTCCACATTCGTTAAGAAATCTTCAAAAATTTAATCCATTCATCATGGAGATGGAGAACATAGCAAAAATTTGAAGAATTTTACTTCAAGTTACTTCTCTATCCACCATATTCACATGCGGGACTCGTTTGAAAACCTTACTTGACCCTACTACAGTGACAGTCATAGTAATGGTACAGTGAAGTTATGTTGCGGTTATGCTAGTTGTCTTGTCTCTTGAAGTTATGTTGACTATAGTAAGTTTTTGGACGCATTGCAGTTTGTAGTTAACATCGTAGTTAAAAAATATCAGCTCTCGCCTGTAAAAATTTATGTAATGCCGCTGTAAGGGGTCTAGCTAATTAACTTTCATTACTAGTAAAGTAACCTTACTCTTAAGAGCATAGTTAATTTTTTAATCGCCGCATTAAAGTTAGAAATAAACCATACCATTACAGTTTATGAACGCTTTAAAGTTACTATATGTTGGTATAGTTATGCTCTCTTTAACTACGATACTTTTTAAACGGCCAAAATTTACTACAGTGAAGTATATAATTAACTATAGGTACTAAGGTTTTGGAACGCTTCCCTGATCTAGCTTTTTCTGACTTTTTCCTATTTTCAAATACACGTGAAGAAATATGATAAATGGAAAGAGATTTGATTCTTCAAAATGATGAAGTACATAATAGGATGAAACAAACGATTATCTTGAGGAGTTTAGTAAATCGTATTTTCAGGATTATTGAAAATTAAAGTTGATTTTTGTTTAAAAAAAGTTTTGTTTCATTCTAAAGACTTATCAATCGTCATTCTCGCATATGTATATGCATGTAAGTACACATATTGATAAAAAAATATTTTCAAATTTACTTATAAATATGTACACTGTACAAAAGTTATATGTACATTATGTAAATATTTTTTATTTAAATATATCGATACAAAACATAGGTATAAACATTTTTTCTAATTTGAAATTGTACATTATTTGTTATTACTTTTTTGTATAAATTTTTGTACATAATAGTGCTGTTCACGATATGTGTCGTAAAAGCCTCGTAATCGTTGTAATTGTAATCATCGTAAACCGTAAATCATCGTAAATTTTTACGATTAATTCAGGCTTGTTTTTGTGTGATAAATCGTAAATCAAATTTATCTGTCATTCATTTCAAGTCATTTACCTATACTCAAGGCTAAATTAATTATTTTAAATACATTTAGATCAACAATATTATTAATTTTGACAATTTAATCATTCGTATGCTTTTTTCTTTGACATTTATGGCATAAATTCATAAATAATTTATCTTTTTTAAGGTATGCTCACGATGTTTCGTTTACGATTTTTACGATTTACCATCAAATTACGATACATCATGAATACAACTAATATGTACATAAAATTTATTGTAGGTATATACGAATATGAACTAAATTATTTTAAATCTAACTTCATTATTGTTTATTTTGTTTTTTTTTTTTTTTTATTTAAGTATTTATATATTTCTCATCTTTTTATTTGAATAATTAAAATTTCCTGATAAATGCTGACAAACACATAAAATTGAACAACAAATCCACGACAATATGTACATATAGTATATATTATTTATACAATATACATACTTAGATAGATATACATATTAGATATTTTATATTATATATGTATATTAAATATAAATATACTATACATAACTATGTATAGAAATACATGTACTAAATTCCGCAGAATCAGCTATTCAATTTGTTTAAAAAAAATAATAATAAAAGTGGAGAAGAGGATGAAAAAATATATATGTACAAAAATATGTTATTAGAAAAGTTTTATTATAAGAATTCAAAGACCATCATCAAAAATATATATACATACATACATACATATATGTATAAATTATCTGAAATATGAGAACATTTCTTTTTATAAAAAACTAAAAAATAAATATAAAAAAAAGAGAACATAACACAATAATGTTGCATATTGATTCCAAATTTC
This sequence comes from Villa cingulata, assembly GCA_951394055.1. NCBI lineage: Eukaryota > Metazoa > Arthropoda > Insecta > Diptera > Bombyliidae > Villa > Villa cingulata. The sequence continues at coordinate 514,319 of OX596017.1, read as the reverse complement.
AGCAGTCTTAGCAGCATAAAATGCTTACCAGTTGAAATCTATGATGTTTTGAAAAGAATTATTATACATAGGTATTTGGGTATACTTTATAAAGTGTACAACATAAAGATTGAAATTGAAAGAAAAATTTAAAACAAACATTTTGAATAGGTCTAGGTATAGGTAGTATTTGATGTTTGAACTAGAAAGTGTTCCAATATGTATCAATCGATTCCCTTTTAAAATAAAAATGCAACCTTAAGATATTTTTCAAATAAAAAAAAAAGTGTGATGCCAATATCTTTATATTCTTTCAAAAGTTATTAATATTTTTTTGAAGTCAAAATCTTATGACTTCAAAAATCGTAGAAAACGTATAAATCATACTGATATTATGAATATTAAAACACAGCCTTTAGGAAAACATACTAATTGCTCTCATATGTATGATAGCAATTCTCATTTTTATACAAAGTCCTTCCTGACCTGACTTAAATCCCATCGAATATATCTTTGATTATTTTGAGAATTGAATAAAAAATTGTTATTTTGTTTAAAATACATAAAAATTGACATAAATAGGTAGTAATATGGTATCTAGTTTATTTTGAATAATTATTATTCTTGTCTCATAATTTTTTCACGCCAATGTATACTATATGTACATATGTAGATATACACATATAACAGCATATTCGAATAAATTTTTATCAATAAATTGAATTAAAAAAAAAAAAAAAAAAATACGTATTTTAGGTACCTACCTATAGGTAATTTAAATAAAAATTAAATATTATTATGTATTAACAAATTTTCAAAAAAAAAATTTTTTATTTATTTTTTGTTGTTATAAATGCTTACCTTTACGTAAATAATAACGACATATTTACATTGTTATATGAGTGATATATATTGTATCTCATAATGTATATATAGATATACCACGTAGATATTTGTATATATGTATAATTATGTATTTATATTTCTTTCAAAATTTTCTATTTATACTAGGTATTACTATATATTGTTACTTTCTTGTTGATTTTTACTCACACAAACATATGAAATCACGTTTTAATTTTTTCTTTTTGTTTCTTTATTTTTTATGAAAAAAAAAAAAAAAATAATATATGTATATATGTATACCTCTATTTTTTTCAATAAATTATCAAATAGGTACAAAAACGTTTTTTTTTTTTTCGAAATTACATATATACATATTATATGTACATATTCGAACGAAAATTAAAGTGTAAATTATAGATAAATTATATTAATTTTTAATTATGTACATATACATATGATAGTATATATGTATATGCATGTAATATGTATTTTATATCTATCAAAATGATAGAAATTTTTACACAACATTTGATATTATGCCGTTCATATTGTCGTAGGTACTACCTATATTATATTAAATTAAATTGAATTTTTTATTTTTTTTATTTTTTAATCTTTATTAATTTTTTTTTTTACATTTTTACCTACATAGGTACATTATTCGATTATTTTCATTTCTCATTTAATAATTTCTTATTACAAAAAAAAAAAAAAAATACATAAATGTATATACGCACGGTAATAGGTACCTATATTAATAAAACACAAATTAAAAAATAACTAACTTTATTAAAATACATATATGTATATAAGTATAGGTAATTAATTTAATTCACTCGCAAACACACGAAAAAAAAAATGTATAGGTAAGTAAACCTATGTAATTTAAGAAAACCAAAAATTTTAAATAAATAAAAAAAAACTACATATGTACCTATATTAGGTTACATATTTTCTATAGATACAATAATATTACCTATTTATGATTTGAAAACAAAAAAAAAGAAATTAAATTATGTTATAATATTGAGCAATTTCATATTAGAAATTACTATACAAATTATTATTACACCACATTTAAAATTAAAAAAAAATAAAAAAAATTAATTAAAAAAAAAAAAACCATTACAATATGTATTTATAATAAATGTATTTATGTAAAGTACTGTTGGTTGAATATAAACTACATATCTTTATGGTGGTTACATACACCGAGTACACTATTTTATAAAATGGTTAATAATTAAATGGTGTATTATTTTATAAATGTCTGACGGACGATGATACAATATAATATAGTATAATATGTATATGTAATATATGTAGTACAAACGAAACGACCAAAGATACACAACAAAATACAAAAATAATATAATACGTGATATTAATAAAAACATTGAGTGTATGTATGTGATAGATAGATAGATATTCAGAATTATTCAGATTCAGATTCAAATTCAGATCTCCTCAGATACAAAACTTACGAACGAAGTCAAACGAAACTCTAAAAACAAAATTATTTGTGAATTTGAAATTTGTGGTGATCAAAATTATATACATATGTATGTATGTACTGTTCTGTTGTATTATAAATAAAACTGTACGTATAAGTAACGTACACGTACATATCTATCTATCTAACATAAAAGCCTTAAAATGAGAAACATATAAAAAAAAAATTAAAAAAAAAAAAAGTACAAACGAAATAAAAGAGAAAACAAAACATTCCGTCCGTATTTATTTTACACACAATCAAAATATATATATGCATATATAAATATATCAAATAAAGTAACATATAACATATACCTTACATCCAATTTTTATAAATATGTATGTATATAAATATTTTCTTTCAATATATAGCCATAGATACATTGTGTATGTAACTATTTTTTTTTTTTTGTTTTTTCAATCAAAACCACTTTACATATATAAACACATACGTATTCATCCAATTTTTCACCAACAAAACATAAACGTACTCTTATTCAATTTCCATTCCTATCTATATCGTATTCGTATATCGTGTCGTAGCCGTGTATCATTCATCATATAATTCGTAGTTTTTATTGTTTTTAATTGTATATACAATTTTTTTTTTTTTTTGACTCTCTTCGAATAAATTTTGCTTGTCTTTCGAAATCTTTTTTATAATATTCATCGCTGCTATCGCTTCGCTGCTGTAAGCTGTAGTCTGTAGTTGTTCTGCATTATGTATGTATTACAAACATTTATATAAATTCTTATTATATTCACTCACTGATCACTGTCACTCATTTTATAAATATATATACATACATACTAAATTATATATAGCATAGCCAATATAGTTACAAGAAGAAGAACACGCTACATTTGCTTGCTTACAACTACAAATTTTTCTCATATTATGTCATCTTCATTTTATTTTATTTATTCCCATTCCCATTTCCTCCAAGCACCAATTCACAATAATTCTCTTCTCTCAATTATATATGAATTACATAGTTTCTCTTTTTTTTTATTTCTCTTTAAATTCTATCAATTTCTGTTTCATTTTTCAAATAATTTTATTATTGCTGTTTTCTTTTTCTGCTGTACTGTGGCTGTGGTGTGGTGTGCTATATAAAATATAATGTGCATATTATACGTAGTCTGTTCTATAGTGTAGTATAGCTTGTTGTAGCCGTAATTAAGTGCTGAGGTGCTGTGCTGATACCAAGTTATGCATTATGTTGTGTATATATATTTTTTTGATCGTTTTCTCTTTCATATATATATTTAACTATACATTTCTCAAACTATCCTTTTATATTTAAGTATGATCGAAAAATTTTTAAGAGAGCTGTAACGTCATCCAAAGACCGTAATATCCGAAATAAATTTTTTTTGAAGTACACTCACTACACAGCAATATTATGGGAATATTAATTAAAATGCTGTTTTTAATCAGTTAATTTCATTTTTTCAATCAAACGTATATTTTTTCTAAAAAATATTTTAGTAATTACTTATTTATAAAAATAATTTATTTTAAATTGTTGTATTTCTAGGTCTAATGCTAATTTAATTAATTAATTTTATTTACATATTATATATCATTATAATTTATAACTCCTTATGATTTCATATAATTTTATTACATTTTACTCAATTTTACTTCGTATATATAACAACGTTACTTAAGAGAAAAATACTCTCTTTTCTATAAAAATCGATCATACCCTGTAGAGAAATCTATTTACATATTTTACAATCCTATACATATATTACAATCTATAAATAAATATTGGAAATTTATAAATTTGTATTTTCTTATTTATAATATATTATCAGCATCACCTACTGGCTACTGCACCCAATCTAATATGCTACAACTACAACTATGAAGTTTAAACTTTAAACAATTTATAGGTTCCTACCAAGCCCAACTACCAAGGTTCCTACCAAGTTCCTACATCTTTAAAATTTTTTTTTTTTTCAATTTACTTATTCTCTTGAACAATTGTAATTGTATTATATTACATTACTATTTTTTTAGTATGATTTTGTATGACTATGGTGGTGGTTTTTCATTTTGGTACTTTGGTTAATTTATTTTATTTTTATTTTTAATATCTACCTGTGTGAGCTGCAACTAATATAAAAAAAGTAAGAGAATGAGTTTAAATTTTAAACTTAAATTTCACATTTTCCAATTATAATTTATAAGTGGTTGAAATATATCTATATACCTACTATAACAATAATATTTTTTAATATTTTAACGAAAATAAAAAATAACAATATAGGTACCTACCTAATTTTATCAAAAAATAATTTGAAAAGATAATATTATGTACATATGCATGCATAATATGATATGTGTATAGAATATATTCAAAAAATTATTATAATATTAATTGGTTTAATAGGTAGTACATTGTACGCTACACCACAGACCACGCTACAAACATATTGTTATATTGTATTTAAGCAGTATATATACTTAGGTATATGCATTTAGCATTCAAAATGAAAAAAGCTTTTAAAGAATACAATTACGTTAATAATAAAATGTAGTAATATAGCATATATATACCTAAGAAGTAAATATATAGGTAACTCACTCAATTCGTTGCAGTTATGTATCATTCATTACCTTGCCAATATTTCGTTTTCAATATAATTACTTATCTACATAAATAAAAATATTTATTTCAACAACTATTATTATTCACCTACCTAAATATTAACAATTTATTATAAATAACAATTTTATATCACTCAATAAAATCATTTAAAAATAATAATAAATAATTTAGATATTGACTTTTATTTTATTGAAGAATATTATATATAAAAATTTACCTATATAGGTAAATACGTTATAATATGTAATATTATTATTTTATAATGTGTATCAGACCTATCTACATACGTAATTATACTGATTATACTAACCAACTCAGACAGTCAGACTATTTCGCATATATGTATTTTATTTTTCAATATGGCGATTTTTGTATTCATAACATTATATTATACATTTACATTACATTCTGTCGTACATAACGTAATGAATGATGCAGTTCATCATTAAAATTAATGTCAAATATTAGACCAACAATGTCATCATCATCACATATCTAGTACCTAGTACTACAAATTCAAAAAATTGAATTGGTATTGGTGATAACCGATGATGATGATGATGATGATGATGATGAATAAATAATTTCATGAGTCCATATGTCGATGTCCATATTACAATTTACAAAAAGAAAATTTACAAGAAAATTAAAAATATATAGGTACATTATATACTTATATAATTATAGATATATTATTCTCTTTTAATATTGTAGACATATGTATGTATATACTATATATATATCTATCATCTTCGAAAAATATGTATAATGAGCGTACATAGTAAACTAATTTAAAAACCATTTACATATATACATATTTACATTGTATCTACGTATTTCTATTTATATTTGTATTTTTCAAAATATTTAATATTCGAAATTTATAAGAAATTTAATTGAATTGTAATATGTTTGTAAGTATATTACATTATAGATAGCCAATTAGGCATATGTACATACCTATTATAATAGGTATTAGAGTAAATATTATATAGAAGAAGATATGGATACTTACATATTTACATATATAGCAGGTAGGTACAGTGAGTGTCGAAAGTATTCGGCCGATACTCTATATACATTATTTTTCCTCATAAATGTAAACTAATTCAAATTTTAATAAACTTTTTTTTATTTTTTAATTACTTATTGGGTACACTATTAATAACAAAAATTAAAATCTAAACATTAATTACTTAAAATAAAAATAATGTTGAAAATATGCGACAGTACGTCAATTCGTCGCATCAAAAGTATTCGGACAACTGCGTTGCACTAAATTTACCGTTACAGAAACAGTTATTAAATTATTGATAACAACTAAAATTGTAATTAAATATTTAGTTTATTAGTTTGTTAATATAAATTCAAGAATTAGGTTGTTCAGCTGTAGATAGTATTATTATTTATCATTCACAATGGGACGTAAAGGAAAAGAATTGACTATCGAAGAAAAAGTAGGGATTTTAAGACTTCCTCAGGAAGGTCATACATTGAGTGTTATCGGAAAAGTGTTAAATCGAAGTAAACAAACGATATTTAATGTATTAAAAAAATTTAAACAAACTAAATCCTTAGAAAATACTAAACGTTCAGGTAGACCAAAGGTATTAACAAATAGAGAACAGCGAGAAGTTATAAATATTATTAAAGAAAAACCAAAAACAAGTGCACCGGAAATTGCAGCTTTCATTGAAAAAGATTTTAATAAAATATGTAGTCCATCAACGATAAGAAGAACATTAAGAAGCAAGGGGTACCATGGTCGTATAACTAGAAGAAAGCCACATATCAGTGTAGTGAATAGAATAAAACGCATTGAGTTCGCTAAAAAGTATTTAAATTACCCAATTACTTTTTGGAAAGAAGTGATTTTTAGTGACGAGTAAATTTAATCTATACGGTTCCGATGGTAAAGAAAATGTCTGGAGAAAAGTCGGAAAGGAGCTAGATCCAAAGAACATACAAGGCACTGTAAAGCATGGTGGAGGATCTGCAATAGTTTGGGGTTGTATGGGATATAATGGAGTTGGAAATTTGAGTTTTATTGTAGGAACCATGGACCACTTGAAGTATATAAATATTTTAAAAGAAAATCTAAACACAAGTACACAAAATTTGGGAGTCACGAATGATTTTATTTTCCAACAAGATAATGACCCCAAACATACCGCATACAATACCAAGATGTGGCTTCTTTTCAATGTACGTCAAAGGTTGGAAACCCCACCACAGTCTCCAGACTTGAACCCTATTAAGCATCTATGGGCTATATTGGGCAACAAATTGAAAAAAAAAAACAGCCCACAAACCTTTCTGATTTGAAAGAAACCTTAAAAACAGAGTGGTCAACTATTACTTCAACAGAAGTCCGAAAACTTGTACAATCCATATGCCAAAACGGTTGGAAGAAGTTATAAAACGAAAAGGATATAAAACAAAATATTAAAGTATGAAAAAAAATTCTTTGTCAATTTCTATTTTTTAAATTAATCATTTCTACAGATCATTAAAGAAATCGTCCAAATACTTTTGATGCGACGAATTGACGTATTGCTGCATATTTTCAACATTATTTTTATTTTAAGTAATTAATGTTTAGATTTTAATTTTTGTTATTAATAGTGTACCCAATAAGTAATTAAAAAATAAAAAAAAGTTTATTAAAATTTGAATTAGTTTACATTTATATGAGGAAAAATAATGTATGTATATAGAGTATCGTCCGAATACTTTCGACACTCACTGTATATGATCTTTGATATTTCAATTTTTTTTTCTTCAATATTTCGAATATGTCATTAATGTAGAAATATGTATATTAATATACCTATGTTCATATTATAAATGTAGTATGCGAGTACATATTAAAGGAAATATTTTTTTTTCAATAAATTAGATTTGAATTGTGTATTGAATTACATATGCCCAGAAGATTACCAAATATCTAATACGTATTTATAAAAAAAAAAAAGTAACATACTTTTAATACATATAATATACATATGTATGCACATATGTAATGATTTCATATACATATTCAAAATTTGTAGGTTTTATAAAATTTTATTTTTTTTTGTGTTAAAAAAAAATATACATATATATAGGTATTCTGATATGTAAAACAAAATAAAAATTTAAATGTTTTTTCGAACTGCAGTAATTATTTATACTGATATAATAATGATGATATCATTAACAAAATGTATACGAATATATACCTATATTATTATATATGCATATATGTAGGTAAATAAATAAACGAAAAATAAAATAAAAAATAATAACATTTTAAATTTCTTTGCTTAACAATAACAATATTTGTGTGGTACAAAAATTGCATCCCAATGTAAAATTTCAATTTTCACATATGATTCATCTTTCATATGTAGGTTACCTAATAAATATGAAAATTCTTTATGAGAAAAATTTTTTCCTGGATAAGGATGCATTCATGTCATGCATACAACTTTATCTACTTACATATGTCAGAATATCAGTTGATATTTGATTTTTAACAACAAAACAATATACAGCAATTTAGGATAAGTATTTTACTAACATATAAATGTATTTGTATGTTTGTAATTACGTTTTATGTTTTTATCTTTCATGAAATCAAATAATATTTAGTCTAATGATATTTTAAAATGATCAATTGATAGATATATGTACATTATTATTTAGCAGGTAGGTATACATATGTATATGTAGGAAACATTCTCGTATACATTTAAATACTACCACAACACAAATTTACATTGATATATTTATGATTATGAATTGTGATGATTATGACTTTTTATCATCATCATCATCATATCACCATCACCAACGCTTTTTGAGAGAAAAAAAAAGAATTGTATTGTATTATATTTAAAATGTTAGTAGCTATTATATAAGTATTATACCTATATGCACATACATTTTTATGTATTAGTAGTATGATGATTTGTCTACATATTTTATTATCGTAAAGATGATCTTTATATATACTTACATACATATGTATCATGTATATATATATATGTATATATGTATTACAGAACCGTGAAAAAATTATGAAACAAATTTTTCGAAATAAATTGCTCCAAAACGTAAACGTATATAAGTATGTACATATAATATGAAGAAAAATATTACTTTTAAATTAACAAAATATTTTATTCAATTTATATTCATACGAGTATACTAATATGGAATACAACAAAAACTAAAAATATTTTTAATTTCATTATCTATTCAAAAATTAAATTCAAAAAGGACAATATTTATATCAAAACTATACTGTGAATAAATCATGGGGCATAACAAGTTACAAAAAAAAAAAAAAAAATCATTAAAAATTCTGTGGTCAAAAGCGATAACCGCTTAAGTCGACATAAGGCAAAAATGAGTTATGAGTTCTACTGCATTCTCCGCATCAAGCTCTATGTGCACACAAAATTTGGTTTTCCAATCACTTTTGTAGCCAAAGTTATTGCTAAAAAACATTATCGCTTGTGTCGAATAGTTCGTGACTTACATATGCAATAACCGCCTAAATCAACATAATAATACTGGAGAGATATTTTATGTTTAAAAATACAGGCTTATCTAAACTTAAGTTATTATTGCACAATATATTTGGAAACAGCTTCTCAAAATTGTAAGGTTTATCATAACAGCCTATCTCGAGTTAAGCATTTTTGGAACGTAAAAATTTACAATAATGACTTAAATCAATATAAATCTAGGAAAGTAAAAATATATTTTTGCAATAAACGTCTAACTTGATATAAGTAACAAAAATGTCAAATTACAAATTTGCATAAATAGCCTAAATTTCAAATTCTCAAATATGTATTTTTGTTCTAGAACATACTCAATTTTAAATAATTTCAATTTTTAATTGTTTAGTTATCAATTTAAGAAAATTTTTCTCATAATAGTCTTCCATTCAACACGAAATTATTGTTTTTTGACCATCAAATTTGTGTAAAAAATATTAACACAATTTTAGACTTAAGCGGTTATCGCTTATGACACCACAGAATTTATATGAAAAATGATTTCAGTATTTTGTATATGAGAATCCTTACGTCTATAAATATAGACCTAAGACCTAATCCAGTTGTTTTGGCATTGATTTCACAGAATGGTATTTAACAATATCTTGCAGAATTTTACTCTATTTTTTTTTTTTTTTTTTTAATTTGGCAGCTGACTTATGGTGACAATTTTTTTTTTTTAAAAACTTTTTATTTTTTCTAAATATTACCAATGATATTCGATTTAATGTAAGTCCTCGGAACCTTTATGATGGTACTTACATCACATATGAGAACAATTTATTTACGTTTAATCTTTTTGTGCGTGGTAAATCGTTATATGTATAAATCATATATGTACATATATATTTATGTCAGTATGATTTCGTTTTTTATTCATAAATTACTCTTGTCCCATAATAATTTTTTCACGCCTGTGTATAGATTATATCCAAAATAATTCGAATTATGATATATGTATGTATGTATGTCATTACATTTTAAATGTGTGCGATTTTTTCTGTATTTAAACAAAAAAAAAAAAATATTAATTTTAAAATAGATTTATGATTTGTATTAATAGAGAACATTAGTACATACATAATATAGATACATGTATATTTTTATTTGTCGCGTACTCATATGAGAATTGAAAATACAAATATGTAATAAATGCATGTACATATGTATATAATAATATATAAATAATATAATATTATCATCTACATATCTATAATGCGATTTATATAAGATTATATACAAAAATATAATGTAGGTAGGCAATTTCTATCTACATAATATAAAATTTATATACATAAATATGTACTACCCTCTCGATATTATTTTATTATACATATCTACTTGTAATACTAATAAAATTTTATAAATTCAGAAAACTATACATACATACATTTTTATAGTGTTTTTATATTACAAACAAATTTAGAAAATCGATTTTATTTTTTCATTTTTTTATTTATTTTTTAATTTTTACTTATAAGTATGTTTATTTTTTTTATAATTATCATAATATTCTTCGTATTTCTTCTCTTCATATATATACATATGTATATATTTTTTTTTTTTAGAGTGAGTACTGCACTGAGTATGTTTATGTACATGTACATCACATCATATACTATAATTATAAATATTTATTATTTTATTACTTCGCTCTTATTGCTGTTGTTGTTGCTGTTTTGCTTAGCTTAACGCTTACACTTTATAATATCTATCTAATATTGTATACTCTTGCTTGTTCTTGTATTTGGTTGAATATTTGTTATATGCATTTAAATACACACATACATAAATAATGTACTATACTTTCATTCTTTTTTTGTACATTTATATTACATATTACATTTATATTGTTGTTGTTTTTTGTTTACTCTTGTTTAGTCGTTTTGATACAATTTTTGTTGTTTGTTTTTTTTTTTTTGTTTCATTTTCTTTTATTTTTTCATAAAAAAAAAAAAAAAATACATACATATAAAATACTTAGCGTATATTTTTGTGCAATAATGTAAAATATAATATAATGTATATTATATTTATGTACATACGTAAGTACGTGTGTTTTATTTTATTTTGTTTTTGTTTTAATTTTATTATTTGATTTGCTTATTTAGCTTTTGTATCTTTTTTAGCTTTTTGTTTCTTTTTCATATTTATTTGGTATATTTTGTTTTTTTTTTTTTTTTTGTTTATTGAATTGATTTCGATTTGAAATTATCGTATTGGTGTTCCTTTCAATCCCCAATTTAATAAATAGAGATATTATGTACATACGTATACATTTATGTATTTTATTTGTGTACCTATACATTAGATAGATACACTTGCCCCCTTAAAATACAATATTTTATCTCTTTCTAATGGATTTTTTTTTTTGAAAATTATTGAAATTATTTTTTTTTTTAATAGATATAATATGAATGTATCTAACTCTGTTTTAACTGTCTAAATCCACGTCTAACTCTTTATGAATATATACATATGTGTGTATATTTATATGTGCATAAAAAGTGTATAATATATGTAATTTCATATATTAGGTACAATCATATAATATGCTTATAAAAGATGCTTAGTAATTATATTTAATATTTTTTTTTTGTATCTATTTTATATTAGAGACATAAATATAGATAAATGATTTTTCAAATTTTTATTCAATGTTACGTATAATACAAATCTATGTACATCACACATATATACATATATGTATTCATAGTTGCTATAGTAAATTGAAATTTCTACATATTTTTACTATGCTACATATGCATACATATACCTACTTTAAAAATAACCTACAATTCAATATTATAAATTTTAAAAATATGTATATGTAATGTAGAAATTAAAAAAAAAAAAAAATGAATACAATAATTGAATTTACTTACTTATAATTTATACAGAAAGAAATCAAATGACTGCTTGTATCCAAAAAAATTATTTTTATTTTTCTATTATTCAAAAATAAAATAAAAAAAAAAAAAAATCTGTCACTGTCCTTCGTCTTACTATGCGTATTTATTATTATTTTTTTTATATTTATTTTTCATTTAACATTCATTTTTTTTTTTTTAAACTTTTTAAAATTTTATTAAATTTTTTTATTTATATATGTACCTATATATATATTTTTAATTGTTATAAACAGTGTTAAAATTTAATAAAACTTATTCTACTACACAAGTACACACTCACTCTACTGATTATATAGAATTATACATTTACACATTTATAAATAAGTATGTAGATTGTAGATATATATAGTACATTAACTGCACTGCTGTTGTAATTGTAATATATAGATATTAGATGAAATAATTTTTATTATTTATTAAATATTATATACATATATGTTATTATATACATTATATATATGTATATATATGTATATAATGTATATGAAAGAAGTCATACAAATCCTTTACACATCATAATTAAACAAATAAACGTTTAATTTTAATAATTCAAAGATTAAAACTAATTGAAAATTTATAATTAATACAACGCTTTTATCGAATATCACCCATTAGTAAATACTTTGATCTTAATTTTTATTTTTATATATATATATATATATTTTTTTTTAAATATGTATGATGTATTTTAAATAATTTCCACCATCTTATTTTGTATTACCATGGGAGAGAAACACAATTATTGCTAACTTGCTAGTTGCTACTTTTTAATATTGTGTTGTTCTTGTTGTTATATTTATATTATATTGCATGCATAGTATATTATTATTTATATTTATACATATATAGATATAGCACAGTGCACAGTACGTATAATAATAATAATCACACAATTCACTAGTCAAAATAAGACTAATGGCTGCCGCCTGCCGCCGTTGTCATTGTGATTGTTGTCATTAATACCGCGCCGCGGTTTAAATTCAGCGTCAACTTTACCTTCTTTTCTTTTTACTATTCTGCGAGCATATACACTCACATATTATATTACATATATATTATTATAAATGTGTATAACAAAAACAAACAACATTGTATAAAGGTATATGTTATATGAAATTTATGCATATATTATTCTATGCACTATGCAAACAATTGAAATTCAAACTTTACATGTGGATGTGGTATGGGATGTTCTTTCATATGGTATGGTATCTATGGTATCTATCTTCACAATAGACAGTTCAATAGTACCATTTACCATCATAATATAGAATGAATAATATGAATTATATTGTAGTATTGCCAACTCTGAAAAAATAAATAGTATTTTTTTTCTTGTTTTTTAAATTTTATGATTTTAAATTGTTTTATATGAATTTGAAATTTTGTATTCCTATAATATACCGTATTTTTTAAAACTATCTGGTGGAAATTTTTTTAATCTTTCATTTGTAAATTCTTTAAGATTAGATGTATTCCATCATTTTTAAAGTAAGGCTTTTAAAATTTCATATTAATTTAAAAAAAAATGTTAATTATATTATTATTGTAATTTACTAGAAGTTGACAGCAGACAGAAATTCATAACCTCCAAAAAATCAAATTAATCTGCTGGAGTATAGTAAAACGGTATAACTACGCTAGACTGTAAGCCCTTCAAGCCCTTTTAGCAAATATTTTCGGTACAACTGCCTGGTAAAAATATTGAAAAATAAAAGATGGGTAAACAATTTTGAAATTATCTGTTCTTAAGCACTTTATTAAAGATATTCTATAAAAAAGAAAATATGGCAATGTAAATTGGAGTAACAGTTGAGATAATGACGTAAATCAGGTCGTTAAATTGTAAACAAATGTGAATAATAAAAATAATATATTATTGAAAGATTGTAGTGAAAAATAAATTCGTTTTGAGATATATTCGATGTGAAATAAATTAAGGTGATAAATAAACCAGTTATATTTCAAGTGAAATTTAATAAAAATTTAAATTTGTGTGTTGTTGTTGTGTTGTTTATATTCCTACGACCTGAATGATGTCAGACATTAAATGTTAAAATTTCTTTATATGTATATCCTTAGAAATTTGTATATTCTATGTAACAAACCACCAAACATTCATAATAATAATATTCACTCACCACAATGCATGCATGCATATCATACTAGAGATATAAAAATAAAATATAAATTAGAAGAATAAATTCATTTTAAAAACAGACAAAATTTATTAACGTATGTATTGTAACACCATTATGACACGAATAATTTTTTTGTTTATTTGACGTTTAAAGATAAAAAAAAATTTTTTTTCATCACCATAATATGTACAACACTTAAATCACCTTTGATTAAAAGAGAAGACGAATTTCATGCAATATCGGAAAGCGTCTAAAAGAGATCTAAAATATAAATGAAAATATGTATACACATCCTTACCATGCCTATACCACCCATGTGTACGATGTAAAATAATTTTCCATTTTCATTGAATTTTTTTTCTATCTAGATAGGTACATATCTAGTTGTTTAAATTTTGTTTTCCAATCTAAAAAAAAAAATATATGCACAAAAAATTTAGATGTACATATATACATACGATACATACATATATGGATGTATGTATGTATATACATATATGAATATGTATAGGTAAATTTGAATGAAAAAATTTTTTTTTTGTTAAAAAATTTTACTTACAATCTCACTGATTTTACAATTTAGGTACAGTTAATTAATGAAAAATTTCTGATTATTTATTATAAAATATTCTAACATACTACACTATAATACACACACATATTTGTATTATTATCCATATATTCAGGTATATGTACGTAGTATGTTGTATGTAGGTATATATAGAATTATATGATACAGTATCCAATAATAATAAATTCAGAAAAAAAGAATTTAAAATATTTATACATATGAATTATTATATTTGCATATAAATGTATCTTTGTGATTACAATTACTACATATATATTTACATATTTATATATTTATATGTATATGTGTGTAGTTATCTATTAGTACATATAAACATGGTAAACATTTAATTAACATTTATCAATATCACATTTATAATATACTCTACTCGAACAGTCAAATTCATCTAATTCAGTAATTCAAATTTTTCATCATCATTTTTTTCAAATATTCAATTTGAATTTTTTGCAGAATAATTACTTTTTAAGTCGCAGTTCTTTCAATTTCTTTGAAAATCACAATTTTAAAAACTTTGAAACCATGTAAAAAGGAAACATTATTTAAGGATTACAATTCTTTTCAAAATATTTATATTTCAAATTTCATTGAGTTCGATTAAGTAAATTAAGTGGAAATTTTTTTACTCGTAATTCAAATATGTATTCATCAAAGTCAGAAAAAAAAAATGTTTTTTTCAATTTTTTTGCCTGTAATCATATTTTGAAATCGTTTAGGAGTTTAAGAATCCAGGATCTATATCCTGTTCTCAGAAAACAACGAAGAAAAATACATCCAAGCTCGAATCAAAGCATATATAACGGTGCCTTTCATATTTCTCACTATATACTGCCCATAATATAATCCAGAAATGTCCACAGAAAAACGCAATCGGTACGCAGTATACGGCGCAGCCAAAGAAAACGATGAATGGATATTAAAGTACAATAAATTGCCCCAAAGAGAATTAAAAGACAACGTAGACAACGATGCCAGAATCAGTTTTCACCTTATAATCTGTTCATTACTTTCAATTTCCATGTTTCTCACTCCGAATTTTTTTTCCAATTACATTAAATGTTACTTATCTATCTTTTTTTTTTTTGTTCTACCAAGTCTTCTTCTATGATCCGGATTGTGCAACACTATTCATTTAGTTTATATAATATACAGTTGATTAATTTTTCAATTTTTTAAATTCAAAATATTTTTAAAAAGTCCCATAATAATCGGAAGTTCTTCAAAATTTCATTAACTCCGAAAAATTTTGATGAACAGTATTTGAAGATTCAAGATAAAGGAATTTTACTGTATGTTTTTATATATATTTTAACATTTGTTTGTAACATACTTAATTACATATAAATTATATGTAGATCCATATGTCATACAAGAATAGAAGGTAAGTATTATGTATTATATAAATATGTACTTATATATATGATATTAATTGTATTTTTATATTCAATCAATAATAATTTTCGTATCTATACATTTATACGATGATTTAAATTCAAGTAAAGTGCATGCAATTTGAATGGAAGCACTTGAAATTTTTGGGTTTTTAATATTGTATATAAAAACTGAATATGATGCACATTGAAATTGTAGACAGAAAATTATATGAATTTCAAAGGTTTGCAAATTTTTGAAAGACTATAGGGAATGTACATAATATATGTATATTATATTATTTTCACTTGAAAAATTTATTCGTTTTTATAGGTTTCGCAATTTGTATATACACATTTTTATGTTTCGATATAAAACAAAGTAGATATAATAGCAACATTAATTTTACTATCTTTGTAAAAAATTAAAAAATGCTGTTTAAAACTAAACTTATATTATTACCTCTATTATTTTCCTTGTATAATAAAACAATTTAATTAAAAATCAAATATAATATTCTTCTTTTTCTTTTTCTTCTTCCTCAGCATTACAGTCCACGATGAGCCATGACTTCTCTCACAACACGTCTAAATTTTATTCTCTCCTTTGATACTCTTGCATAATTTTAACAACATTCATTTTGCTAAGATCTTCTTCCACTGCTCCTATAGCCACCTTTTTATTAGCCTTCATTGTTTTCTTGAACCAAAGATATTTTCCATAAATATTTTCTTTGTATTTAGATCTGTTTGCAACCATTCTAATAAAGTGTCCTAATCATTTTTCATTTTATTCTTTGATCCTTTTTATACCTCATTATATGTACATTTTCGCTACTGATTATTTTTCAATTTCATGGGGATATAGAATTCTGAAAGCTATATTATGTTTGTTTTTAACTATGGTCCAAAAATGTTCACCTCAGAATTCTTCCTTCTTTCACAAGCGACAAGTTGCTTTGAATTTTTTGCTTTTAGCACCCAACTAATACAATACTATTACTTTGTTTAATTTTGTGAAACTTTGACAAACAAAAAAAAAAAAAAAATCTAAAGCAAACTAGGAACCAATATAATAATAATTAAACTGCGTCTATTCAAATTGTGCACTCAAAAAACAAGTAAATTTTTTCAAGGTAATATAAAATAATGGTACTTTCGACATAATCTATGTACTTTCTATAGGCATTTAAAAATTAGCAAAATTTTCAAATTCATATAATTTTGTATCTACGATTAAAATATGCATCATAATATCATAATATTCAATTTTTATGCAGCTGAAAAACAAAATTTTCAAATGCCTCTATTCAAATTGCGTTTACTGTATGTATGAACTATGTATATAGAATAAATTCATTTATTTACCACTCATAATCGAATTATTTTGTATTTTAAACAATATTATTTCATACATATAAATTTTCTTACATATTTATAATAAAAGTGTATATTATAATATTTGTATAAATATTGTGTATTCGAATCAATTTTAAATTTATATACATACATACGTATACGAAATACATAAAAGTACTTATTTTGTATATGGATGCGATGTGTATAAAAAATATGTGTAATATTTGTTTGTTTGTGACAATATTTACACATTTATGTACGTATATATATTTAAGTAAATATTCATTAAATTATTATTTGGTATAACAAAATAGAGGAAGAAAAAATATATAATGAGAGAATATTTTCAATAGAGAGAATGCATATGCATGAATAATAATATGCTAAGCTAATATAAGTGAGCCATCAGGAGAAAAATCTAAAGTCAGAAATAGGGTTAACAGATAATATGTGCAAGATAGTTTTTTTTTTTTTAAGTACCATCCAAAAAGTATCCATAAGAGACAATCGCTTGAAATGATAATATATATGGTATGTAATATGTATATGACCGTCAAAATAATAAGACAAAATTACCAAACCAGAATCAGCTAATTAATATAAAAAATTACAAAAAATTATCATTGAAGCAGAGACACAAAAAAAAAAAAAAAGAGAAGTGTTGGTTGGCTTTGATTGGTTGCACGTGGTTGGACGCTCCAAGAATAACATAATTGAAGAAAAGTGTTTCAAAATTTTGGAAATGATACTAAAGAAAAACTAAATTTAGAAAACAAAAGAAATTATGACAGAATTATTTGGGGAATAAGGATTACAAAATTTTATAATACCAAAATTCCAGCGACGGCGACCTACAATTTACAATTTAATGGAATATAATGTCAAAGAAGAAAAATACTAATATATACTAGACTAGATAATGAGAGAACAAATTTCATTTTGAATAATTTAATATAGAAAATACTATGTGCATGTATAGTACATATAGGTACTTACTTGATTTTATTTTTATTCTTTTACTATGTTTATTTCTTATGAAAAAAAAAAAAAAAATATTAAAGTGATATTAATTATAAATGGACATTTAAAATCGTTCATACGAGTATATTATGCGTGCACACACGCATATACTTAAATAAAATTTCATAATTAAATAATGAAAATATAAAATTTTATCACATTCATTATATACATACTTACGTATACACGTATGCAAAAAAAAAAAAATAATAATATGTAATACGAATTATATATTATTTGAAAAAAAAAAAAAATAGAAAAAACAAAAAACCACCCCATATACTAGAACTAGACTATAGTTGCTAGAGTATATTTTTTGATGTCCTTCATATTTATATTTTGTTTGTGTATGTATATATTGCATTATATTATGTGTATTATTATATATTTTTTAACTGTCATAACTATAAAAAAAAAAGTTTTCATAATACATACATATGTAATATAAGAAGAAGATATAATATATATAAAAGAAATGAAATGCGGAATGAAAAAGAGAAAAAAAAAAAAAACAGAAAAAAATGAAACATTTTATGTACAAGTACTCTGCTCCATCACATCACATATATGTATGTACTATGTAAGTATGTATGTATATGAATAATATTACAATAATTATACAACATATCCTTTTTTTTTTATTTCAATTTCATAGACAAGAAATTATTATGTATAAATGTACATATATTTTTACGAAAAATATATTAATTTTTTTTTTATTTGTTTTTGTTCATTTATTCTTTTGTCTTTTGTTGTTTATTTTCAAAAATATGTATATAACGCATCTAATGTACAATATTTATATGACTATATGTACTGTACACATATAAGTAAAAATTTACATATGTACACATAATATTACACACTATATTTAAATATATTTGAGGATAATGTAATGTGTATATTGTATATATTAAAGAAAATATACATATATGTATATATTTACTGTATATATATTTTTGTGTTTGTACATAATATAAATATTCGTATATAATCATATACATACATACATATGTAAAAAAGTATAATAAAATTAGATTTGTTTTTATTATAAATGTATAATCGCGGGTGGTTGGGTGAATAAATAAATGAATGCCTAGAGTGTGTGTATAAATGAATGAATAAATACTGTATGTAAATTATATAGTATATTTATATATATAAATAAATAATATAAATACATAAATGAGTAGATGATAGATAGATAGAAAGATAAATAGTATAGATGGATATATGTACTATAGATGGATGGATGGATGGATAGATGAATATATGAATGGATAAATATATGGTTGGATCGAATTGGAATATGAATATTTTGTTGGGATAAAAATATATGGATATATGTACATACATATATATGTAGGTAAAAATATACATACATTACATACATATAGTATGTTCATATTAAATATATATATACATAAACATACATACATATATACATAGATATAGGTGATAATATATGGATGATGAAGTTAAAGAAAAAGCGCAAAATTATTGTATATTTTATTAACATATACATATATATATATATATTTGTTTCTATACACATATTGTATATATGTACATATATATACACTCATAATTTAATACAATTTAATCTTTATATTTACATACATACATACATATGATTATATCCTCCTCACAATCTAACATATAATTGTATACAAAAAAAAAAAAAAAATGAAACTTTCACACTTAAAAATAAAATAGCTTAAAAATACAAAGAAAATAAAAAAAAAAAAACACAATATACAAAATATAATAATAAAAATAAATAAATGAAAAATAAAAAACAAAAAAAAAATTTTTTTTTTTTTTTATTTTATTCGACCTGTATTGATTTTTGGAAGAGTCACTTGTATTATGTAGTATAGTATTTATATACGTAGATAGGTACATATATATGTATATAATCATCATATTACCATCGTGGCAGTGTGTATCGTTTATATTTTTATTACAGACATATATACACATATATTATTATGCATACATATGTATATAGTATATATTCATATCGTTTCTAACTTTTAATACACTATATATATTTATATACATACGCACATATATACATATACGCATATATAGAGAGGATAAAAGACGAAAAATGAAAATGAAAATTATACATACGTTTATTTTATATAATAATTGCAGCTAGGTACCTATGATATCGGAATACATTTTATAGTGTGTACCTACATTTATATAAAAATTAATATAAATGAATGTTTTAAATATGTACATAATACTATATATACGAGTATACATATATGTATTATAAACGAATAAAAAATATATATACTGTATA
This sequence comes from Villa cingulata, assembly GCA_951394055.1. Taxonomy (NCBI): domain Eukaryota; kingdom Metazoa; phylum Arthropoda; class Insecta; order Diptera; family Bombyliidae; genus Villa; species Villa cingulata. The sequence continues at coordinate 493,124 of OX596017.1, read as the reverse complement.
TATGAATAGCAAGGATACTGCGCAAGATATAATTTTTGTATTCCTTTAGTTTGTTTCTTTAGGATATACAAAAAAAAAAAAAATATATATATATATGTACATATAATTTTACATTCTTACATACATTACATACATGTATACATATGTAAATATATGACAATTTTCTTTTTGCGGATATACTTGCATATATACGAGTACATACATATATATGTACAATTTACATACATATCATATACATATCCTTATATCCTTAAAAAAAAAAATTTTTTTTTTATGTATGCATAGAGAGAATATTTTATTTTCTATATATTTATTCTACTTAATATATATTTTTATTTTTATTTTTATTGTTGTTATTATTATTGTTTCTGTGTTGTTTATTTTTTGTTTTTCAAATTTTACTTCTTTTATACTTTTGGTTTGAGTTTTTCTTATTCTGTTTTCATTTTATAGATTTATTTTATTTTATTTTATTTTATTTTTTTTTTGCCTTCGTTGTTTTATACATAATGTACTATATGTATCTATGTACATACCTATATACATATATTATATTATTTTTTTTTGTATTTTTGCTCTCTTCACATACATATAATACATATAAAGTAAATGTACATTATAGATACTCGAAATAAATTCAACACGCCTTCAAACCACACACCTGATTTAATATATAATATATGTATGTACCTACATTATTTATTTTTTTTTTGCGTAAAATTTATTATTTTTCATTTGTTTTCAAAAAAAAAAAAAAAAAATTTTTTTTTTTTATTTATTTTTTAGATATTTTTTGTTTTCATATACATATGTACATACATATGTATACATGAGTATATGCGATGCACATACATACTATTTATATATGTCGGTATGTATGTATATAATATGGATATCTTATAGAGATATTGAAAAGTATAAGAATTATGTATATATTACTTATTTCATTATAATATTCTATTTCTTTCTTTAAATAAATTATAAAATTTCTAGAAATGTATGTATAATTATCATAAATGTGTATATTACCAATATTACATATGTATGTAACGTATTACTCGAATACTACAGGCAGCATACATATTTATATAACCGTATTTTACGATTTAAAGCTATAGCATAGCTATATATGCACATTCAAAAATTTCATATTGTGGTACAGTAAATATTTTATTATTTTCAAGTTGTAATTTAATCGTTCGTAATTAAAAAATAATGAAATTCTATATAGAATCTTACTTATACACATACAGAATTAAATTGATAAAAATTAAAATTTCATCATTTTTATAGTATATATAATATATACATATGTATGTATGTTTGTTGATAGTATATAGTAGTACATACATGCTTACATATACGTATACTCTTAACGCTTTATGAACTGGTATAGAAGTGTGAAAATGAAAATTATATGTATGGAAGATAAGTAAAATGGTATAATTCGATATCTTTTATGGTTTCCGCATTAAGATTAATCTTCGCATATGGTACTTTTAAATCCTTATATATGAAAGCTTCTGTGAACGATCACCAACGATATCCTAAACAATAATTTTGAATTTTTTTTTTTCTAACGTTGTAGATAAAATATTTAATTTTTCTAACAGAAAATACTTTTTTTTTTTTGCATTTGTTTCGCAAAATTTTCTTTTTTTTTTATTATATTTATTTAAAAAAATTCAATTCTCCTTCTAGGTACTTTTTTGACAGTACTCGTACATATGTATATTAATACAATTTTCTTGTTCAAATGTATTCGAAATACTGTTTTCACTATTTTAGAAGTGATTTTTATTAAAATTCCTCTATGTTTTGTATTAGAAAAGAAATACAGTCAAAAAACTAATCATGATAATTAAAAATTTTTCGAGTACTACCACTATTTTTTAATTATACATCACATGTATGTATAATTTTTAGTGACAAAAATTATGTGTCAAAAAGTCAAAGAAAAACATATTTATATAAGTTATAATTAAATATATAATGTCCACAGGTTCATGAGATATGCTCATTTGTTTTGATTTTGTTCTAATTCGTGAACAAATTTTCGGAATCATTGTATTTGTTTGTTGTATATCTATCGCGGCCATACATATTTATGACGATAACTCGCAGTATATTGTGATGGACTCTGATGGATCAAATTAAAAAGAGATTCCGATAAATGTGGAAACATTATATTGTGAGATAAATTAAAAGAAAAGAACCCGCAATCACCAGGCTAGTATAGGTTCATATGAATTATATATGTATGTATGTATAATCTATGTAAAATGACAAACGAAAGAGAATAATTTGGGATGCCATGAAAAATTTTCATGATATGAGAATATTGAGAAATTTAAAGATTTGTGCAACTGACCACCGTTTTGAAAGGCAAAATAAGCACAAGATTGAAAAGTCTGTGGTAGCAGAATATAATATATCATATAGAGGAGGTTCAAGATTTCAAAAAACAAAAAAAAAAACTGTAGCATATAAATGATGATGATATATACTTTTAGATATTATATAACACACACATATATATAGAATATACAGGGTGTTTCAGTTAGTAGTACCATAGGCTATATGCCAATGGGTTGCCCATTATGTGGTGACAAAAATATTGTATTAACGGAAATTTCTATCGATCCTATTTTCGACGATAGAGGGCGTTAAAATTTATTTTTGAGTTTCTTGCAGGACATTCTAATACAAAATCGTGTATAACTTTTTGTGGACCCTACTTTGAAAAATTTGGTGTTCTAGAGAATAATAGGAAACTAAATTACCTTTCTTTTGATATAATACAACAAGTAATTTGAAATTCGGATCTAGATAAAAAAGAAATTTTGAAGTCAAAATTTATGATGAATTTTTTTTAAAAAAATTTGAGTATAAATTGGGTTCCTGAAAAAAATTTGCACTACAAAAAATATTTTTATTTTTGGAACCAAAGCACAAAAATGTTCTCTTCCAAACAAAGAAAACCGCAGAGCATGATATATCTTTATCCGTTATCGAGTTATTAAAGATCAAAGTAGCAATCCATCGGCATATAGCCTGCAACTACTAATTGAAACACCCTGTATATATACAGCTATATTCAACCCATCATATTATTGAGAAAAATAATACATAAAATCCAAATTGATATTCTTTGTGCTTTGTACATACATACATACATTATAATAACGTATAAATATTTCAATCAATTTAGAAATGTTTCTGAAATTAATAATTTTTTTCAAAATAAAATCTAAAAATATTTCAGTCTATCTAAATATGTTTATCTACATATGTAGATTATATAAATGTACATTTATGTGCAATATGTACTATATATGCGTATACTTTTAATTAACTTCAAATTCTTTCAATTATAAAATAATGTGTTATTTAAAAAAAAAAAAAAATTATTAACAATTGCATATACCTATATACTACTCTCAACTCTGTCAAAAAAGTATCGAGAATTTATAATTTTTAAGAAGGCTTTATGTTAGGAACATTAAAACTAAATTTTATACATTACTTAGAGTAGCACATATGTACTCAACTGTACACTATACCAAATATGAACGCCGTAGATTAATATTAGGTCACTCGTTTATGAATTTTGTCTTCAGTAACTTCTTTGTAGTACTCTTATCGAAGAAAATTCAAGTATTTTTGGAACTAACCGCATATACAGCAACACATCCCATGCCCCTAATATCGATAAAAAATGAAAGAGGAAACTCGTGAAAGATATGTTAAAGTCATGAGTTTTCTGTTTTAAGGTACGTTTCCACTTATACACTTAAGTGGAGAAAAAGAAAAGTGGAAATCCACCAAAGTGTAGGGTGCGCTTACACTTTTAAACTTGTGTAGTATTACACTCGAAAAAAAGTGTAAATGTCCACTTTTTTCTTTCCACTTTTTTGAGTGTAGCTACAAAAATGGAACTACTGTTTACACTTAAACAAAAATATTCAAGCAAGAAAAGTGTAAAGAAAAATTTTCTTGCATTGAAATTGAAGTTAGTTCAAAGTGTATGTAAATGTACCAGTAATTAGCATTAGCGAGCTGCAAAATTATATAAAAATATGTCTTCGATTATTGAAATTTATGCAGCTTGAATTTATTGTTTTACTTTTCATAAAAAAAAAAACTACAAAAAAAAATTAAAAGCAGAAACGAATATGTTGGGTGCGAAGTTGGGTTAAAAATCGAGAGAAATATGGTGTTATGGGTTCTTTGTAACCGGAATTGGAAAGCAATGTTGAAAAATGTTTTCAAAATTTTTTCAGAATGACACCGACAGAATTTGAAATTTTCGCTCACTGTAAATGTTTTGTATACAACACATCACAGAAGAATAAATCATCTGTCAAAAAGTGTACAATTCCACTCAAAAATTATCGAAACAGGTTTGAAAACTTTTAAGTGGAAACAACTTTGATTAAATTTGATTCCACTAAGTGGAATGCTCTGTTTACACATATACACTTTTGAGTGGAAGTGTAAAATAAAAATGTATCGTTCCACTAAATGAAAATCCACACTTTGGTGTTTACACCTTGTAAACTAGTCTACACTCGATGGAATGTTACATTTTCACTCGAAAAGTGTATAAGTGGAAACGTACCTTTAGTCTAAATTGGAGATTACTAAGCCTGAGCAGTGAGCACAGTTTTCTTAATATTTAATCGATGATTTTGTCGGCTATATACTATACTTATATAGTGGTTGAATGTTTTCGAAAATCTTTCTAGCACACTTAAATGTTTTGCATCTTTTATAATTCTATTACAGCCTTCTTGAATAACAAATTCCCGATATTTTTTTCACAGTAGGTATACTATACAATATATATATTTATATATTATGAACATATATATGTATATGTATTAATGCACGAATTCGTCGTATATTATGTGTAGTACTAAACATTTTTTTTTTTTTTTTGAGTAATATTATAGAGTCGAAGAAAAACAAATAAAATATATGTACATACATATACCTACATACTGTTTGAACAAACATTTTAATTGTCATTACATGAAAACAAAATGAATTAAAAAAAATTAATAAAAAATAAAAATTAAATAAAATGAAATTAAATTAAAGTATGTGTTATAATGTATGTATGCACTCGAACAAATTAACAAACAAACAAAATAAAAAGGATAATCAAAATATACTTCTTATACTTACGCGTATATGTATCTACGCGTATATATGTATAAAAGAAACAAATTAAATTTTAGGAGTAAAAAAAAAAAAATCAAAATAAAATATGCAAGACAAAAATAAAAAAAAAAAAAAAGAAATTTTTGCATTAAAACAAAAAATAAAATAAAATAATTCTTTAAGGCCATTTATCTTTTCTGATAAAATTTATATACAAATTTAACAAAACTGGTTCTATGGTTCTATCATTTGGTTGTTTTTGCTGGTAGTTTTGCTTGCTGGCTTGGCTAAAGATGATTTTTTTCCCTTTTTCTGTATATGCAACTTGCTATTATGTTGCGGTATTTATTATAAATATATTGTATACATTTTGTACATACCTATATGATGTCCGATAATACTTATTATATGTAGTTAGTAAGGTATGTGTGTATCACAAATATGTATAAACGTAATATATATAATGTATAATATGTATGTATGTTCACATATAATAAAGGTATAATGATTATTACATTTTCACATATATATATGTATATATATATATACATAGGTACATACATATGTATATTATCCAAACCGATAATATAAGAAAAAATATTTCGAATATACAAATGGATGTATACGATGACGATGGACATGCAATATAATTTATATGTATGTACAGGGTGATTCGTAATAAAGTTTTCCAACATGTACAAATCAATTCCTTGAAGTATTGTGATCATCGTTTACGATGAGGCATTTTTTTCGTAAAATCCCTTCTTCACCCCATTTTTTAATGGTTGAAACTTTTTCGACTGTGTAGGTAGGTATATGATCTCATATAAAACGTTATAATTTCTGTTTGGAACACGATATAGGAGGACAAATCAGATTTCGATCGATAAGAACACAAAATTGGAAAAAAAAAACTTTTGGAATACAACAAAACAAATCTCGTAAGAGGTTTGTCGTTTAAAGCCGTAACTAAAATGACTTTAGCTAACTAAAGTCAAAGCTAACGAAATTCACTCAAGTCTGAAGTTGTAACTATATTGGCTTGTGTGAATTGAGTAAGCATATGTGAAAGTAAGGATAGTTAATAGTTACATGAACATGATATTTGTTACTAGTTAGAGTTACACATACAAAACATAAAATTTAGAGAGAGTTACACATAAAGGACATTTTTACAAATTTTTTACATTAACTACAAAATGCGATATTTCATATAAACTTCATTAGGAATTTGTTATATTTAAATAATACATGTACATACATATGTACATATTTCATTCAAGTCACTCAATTTTGTGTGGTCAGTAGGCACACTCACTGAAGTCAACGAAAATTCAAAGTGTTTCGTTAAATTCAATGAAGCTGACTTGAGTCAAATATATAGTTACACTGATTTAAAACAATGTAATCTGACTTCTGACTTGAGTTAGCTGAAGTCATTTTAGTTACGGCTTAAGTGTTAATGGTAGACATTTTTTTTTTCAAATTTTGTATATTCTTTTGACTCCACAAAAATGTAAATAACTTTTGAAGACTATATATAAAAATATTGGCATGACACATTTTTTTTATTTATGGAAGATATCAAAATTTTCAAGTTTGTAAGTTCATATTTGCCATATTTGGCAAAAGATCGGAACATGTTTGATATTGTTGGAACGTTCATAATGCATAATTTTTAATAAAACCTTAATTGTCATCTTATCATGTTCCTTATCGTAAACGCTTATTATAACTGTTGAATGAATCGATTGGTACATATTGAAACACTTTATTACAAATCACTCTGTAAATGCAATATGTGCATATAAATATGAATACATGTTCATATACGTATCCTTATATGTACATTATATAATTATAAATATTTGTATATTTGAAGATAGAAGTATTCGTCGCCATACCATTATTCATATAATGTATGTATAATCATCACATATCATATACATATACATATATGTAACGATAGAAATTTAAAGAAAAAAAATATTTTTTTCATACATATGTATAATACTATGATATGATATGTATAAAAGTATGTGTAACCACCAATAATTTAACCCAGCCAATATACATAATATAAAAACAGTAATATTTTATTATGGGTAACAAAAGTATAAATGATATGTGTGTATGATAATCTATATATAGGTAAATTATAATGTACATACGAGACACAAGTATGTATACATATATAACATTATTATACTTATAACTTCTTAAATCACCTTATAAAACTTCTTAAACTTATAATATATAAATACATATTTATGTATGTCTGTAAGTATATAGATACAGGATATGTATATGTAATATAAAAAAAATATGTACTCCTATATATTACTTTTCTGTCTATTACACTCTATAATAAATACATTATGTGCATTTGTGATTGCATTGCATTGATTTATATTCATAATTATTTTTCCATTTTATTTAGAATGTTAACAAAAAAAAGGACGAATTTTGAAAATTTAAAATTTCGATCATCTTGTTGTTGTTTTGATTTTTCATAAAAAAAAAAAAAAAAAAAATACAAAACCGTGTAAAATGATATAAAAATGTGTAGGGTGATTAAATCAAAGCTGTTTATATATTTTTAATTTGAAAATTTTTTTTCATTATAAGATATCGAAAATCTATATATGTATGATACATAATTTTCATATATTACGTATACATTGTATGTATAAGTTTGCACAATTTATTTCGTCAATTTGAATTAAAATTATTATGTCCAATATTTTGTCATGTAACATTAGCAGGAGGAGGACAGACGATCATATGATTCTTGTAAATTTTAACATTAAAATTTGATTTTATAAGTTATAAGATAAGTTGGAGCAAATGACGAGTGGATTTCGTTGACGTATGCAAACCGATTTATATGAAGATTATGAAAAGCGCATAAGTTTACCGCTCTCAGTAACTTGTAACTTTGAAAATAGAGCAATCATATATAATAATATTTTACTGATTTTAAAATATTGATAAATAAAACTTAAAATATTGTCATTTAAAAATACGATTTCATATGTGAATGATCGTCTCTAAAGTATTTTTTTTTTCAAATGTTTCTCAAAATTTATATTATGTGTATATGTATACTCGTATTTATAATACATTATATATACATAACTATCTACATACACTATATTTACAGGGTGATTAGTAATAAAGTGTTCTAAACAATCGATTCTTTGAAGTGTTGTGATCATAGCGTTAACGATGAGACATTTTTTCGTAGAATCTCTCCTTTAGCACTATTTATAAGGATTGAAATTTTTTCGACTATGCAGCAAAATGAGCTCATATAAAACGTTACAATTTCTGTTTGAAAAGCGATAGTAGAACTTAACTTATATATAAGGTTTCGACAAAAAGTGGGCATTATGCGCTTTTCAACAATATAACAAACATGTTCTGATCCGTTTGCCGAATGTGACAGATATGAAATTTTAAGTTTTGATCTTAAACGCTGATCACAACATTTCAAATAATCGATTAGTATATTATGTACAATGTTGGAACACTTTATTTCGAATCACTCTGTATAATTTGTTAAGATTCGTATATTATATCTTATAAAAGAAATATTGATTTTTATTATTATTATTTTTTTGTTTTTTTTGTTTTTCATCAATGTACTAAGTATATCATCTAGCATGCATGCATATAATACAATCCGTCCTAAGTGTAGATACTTATAGGTACATATATGGAGTAAAGTGTATAGTATAGTATAGTTAAACAATAAAATAAGCTTCTCATATTTAAATATAAATATTTTTATGTACATCATACGGCAAGTATATACATATGTACATATCAACATAAATTATATACATAAATATTAGTGTATATATATACATGTATATATATGTACACATATACATATTTATCTTTATTATTACTTTTCATTTTTCATTTTTAGTACATTTTCTATTGTTTTTATTAATTTTTATTATACAATAAGTTTATATACATACTATAGTATTTAATGTTTTGTACTGTTTTACTGTTGTTTTGTTATACATAAATACTGACTGAGTAATATATGTGTATTTATCATTATTTCTCTTTCTTTTCAATTATTTATTATTATACATTCAAATCCAATTATATATTTACTTATGTATGAACACAAAATACAGTGTGTTTCACTACAGAAAGAGCGAACGATTTTATCTTACATCCTTTTTAATGGCTCATATAAGATTTTCTTGCCTATGTATAAAGGAACAATTATAAATTTATCATTCTCATTATAATTAAAATTTATAATTTGTTGTAAGCGAATATTATTTAAATTTTTACAATATAAAAAGTTGAATGAAGAGTTCATATTTCATTTTATATATCATATTTCCTCAAGAAAAAGGACATTTTATCCTTTTAATTTCAAAAATGAATATTTTGTCTGTACATACTGCATTTTTTTTTCCATGCAGGAATCCAATTTATGTTTAACATTTTTTAAAAAATTTCATCATAAATTTTGACTTCAGAATGTTTTTGTGCTTATATAATCGAATTCATAATATTGTATTTTATAGTACATTTATATGTATATAAAAAGGAAGGTAATTTTATTTATTATTATTAGCCAGAACACAAAATGATGCCACATAGAGAGTGAACAAAAAGTTACAAGTGATTTTATGTTAGAATGTCTTGAAAAAAACTCAACATTTTTAATGCCCTCTAGCGTCAAAAATGGGATCGATTAGAAATTTTTGCTAGTATAATTTTTTTTTTTTTTTTTCATAAAAAATACTTCAAAGAATCCAGTGCGGTATCAATTTTTACATGTAGAATAGAATCACCCTGTATATCGTAAAGTATATTTACATACATAATAAATGTACATTATATACTCTCCTGTTGTTCGTTTCATAAATGAAATTTTCTCATTTCATTATAATTCATTATTTTCTTGTACATATTTATTTGTGAATTTTGTATTTCTTTTTTTTTTTTTTCTGGTCATTAATTTTTCTCATTTTTATAGGTATTTTGTGTTCTTGGTGTATTTTTTATTTTTACATCTTTAAATTTTTTTTTTTTTTTTTATCAATTAAAATATGTACACAAAAATTTTCGATATTGTATATGTACATAATATGTGTGTACATATAGAGTGTTATTTACATACTCGTATCAAGTACATGCATATAGTGTAATGTGTGTATAATACAAATAATTGGAAGTTCCAAACTAAATACGAGTATATAGGGGAATTTGCAAACATAATGAAACGAATTCTTAATATTTTTCTTCTTCTTTTTCGTTTTGCACTTGTACATTGTATATGAATTTATAAATAATATAAAATAAATTTTTTCCTTTTCATATATGTACCTAGTAAATTAATCCATAAAAAAAAGCACAGTATTGGTCAAAATTATTTTTAAATGGGATTTATATTTTTCTTTTGCCAATAAAAAACTACATACTTATAATAGAAAATGCATCAAATTCATCATTACAAAGCATTTTTTTTTTTTTTTCTAAAATTAAATTTTATTTCAAAGTTTCCTTGATACTACCATATTGGGCACTTTTTTTTTGTGAAAGTAACTATAACATAAATTTATATAATAATAAAAAATAATTTAGAGAAAATATCGTTGCCCTGAAATAAAATCGAATCGGATTTATTATCCGATTTCATTTGGAAGTAAAATAGATCGGCTTTTTTTTTGTGTACATATTTGCATATTTTGTGGGAGGAAATTTATTCTGATCAAAGTTTGAAAGCTATCAAATATTTATACATATAAAAGTTTGTATAGATTGTCAAGTTAACAGTTAACTATGACCAGAATGAATAACCTCCACCAATGTCCATTCACTTTATTACCAATTTGAAACGAAAAACATTAGAATATTGTATAAATTATATCATTTACAATAATATTAATTGTTTATAAATATTTTTTTGTGCGATTTTTTACCATTTCCCGGCAATAAGGACACAAAAGTGAACTATGTATTTTTATATTATTATGTACCATTGTTCTTTTATATTTTCAAAACAATTTAATAATAATTTAATTTAATTGCAAGGTAGGTACATATTAATAATATATCCTATTTTCAATGTAAATTCTATGTACCTACATAACATAAAATTATGTTCAGAATAGTCATTATATGTTATTTAATTCTTCATCACTTTCAGTGTATCAAAGAAAGTATGAAATTTTCTCTAATTGTCAGTGTTGTTGATTAAAAAAATCAATCAAGGATATTTTTTTTATCGTCTAATTTCTTCAAAGTTGTCTCTATGATGTATGTAGTAAAGATCCGTTTTTTTTTTTCTTGGACGATTAATACATCTGATTACATCCATTCCATCTACAACGATTTAAAAAAATCAGTTATTTGTATGAAATGTATCTATAATGTAATTGCATTTTATTTGTTTGAAATGGAATTTTTTTTTTTTTTTTAGTTCATTCAAAAATCAACAATATCAAAATTCTACATTATTTATCAATTACCTACATAATTTTCTACTAATGTAGAAATAATTTATGAATTCAATATTGATAGTAATTTCGAACAAAATAAAAAATTTTAATTTTCTATATTATTTTTCTAATTTCATTTGAAAATAAAAACCGATTCGATTTTATTACCAAGCACTGCACCGCACCGCACCGCATCACAACTTTATTATTTTACAGCATCGAAAATATCATCTTCTTTATAATTATCATATAGGTGATCGCATATTTTATTACTGCCATCATAATAACTAAATTTTCTTGTTTTTAAATTTGAATAAAAATAAAAAAATTATTATAATAAATTATTTATTAAACAAAAAATTATTTTGAAAAAAATAACAATTTATATTTTTACAAATTTGATGAATGAATTAAAGTGCATAAATGTATACATGAGTACCTACACATTATCTACATACATTTAAACACAACATTTTTAAACAGAATTCAATTGAATTTTGAATTTATGTATACCTACATAGGTAAATAAATTATTTCATTTCATTTTATATTTGAATTTTAAAGTTGAGAGGAGAAAAACAAAATTAATAAAGAACGAACATTCAATGTAGGTACAATGAGTTTGAGTATATAGTAAATAAGATCGATCAAATTATGTACAAATATATAATGTAATATGCATGTATAATACCTATATATATATTTTTTTATTTTTTTTTTTTTTTTTTGAAAATTTTCTTTATGATTTAAAGAGACATTTACATTAAAAAAAAAATAAATAAATAAATAAATGCCATATATATATACATATAAAATTCACACAGTCAGCAGTCAGCACCTGATATTATTACGATGAGTAAATAATAATAATAAAAAAATAAAAGGTTACATTACATTATTACAAGCCAGCAAAGCGCCTGTACTTGTTTAAGAGAACATACAATGAGATGAGTGTATATTATTTTTCGAATTCTCTAACTAAAATGAATCCAACAAATAAAAACAAACTAAAAAAAAAACAACAAACAACAAACTAACTAACAAAAAAAAAGATATAAAATAAAAAATAAAATAACAACCCATAAATAAATAAATAAATGAAAAACATTCAAAAAAAACTTATCTTCTTCTCCTATAAGTAAATGTAAAAATGTATATACATATATATATATATATATATATGATGGTAAGTATGTACATACTTTATGTTTTATATGTTAAAAAGTCTTACAAAAGTTACAACATATATATACATTTACATTTATGTATAATATTATTATAATACCTACATTATATAGATTCATAGAATATAACATATCACATATTATACTATACTATCCACTCCAGCCATCCAGATATCCACAAATTTCAATATTTTTACTTTTCCATCATCATCATCATCATCATCAGCAGCAACAACAACAACAACTACAACAATATCATCGTATATACGTACATATATGATGCACATATGTATATAACAACGTACATTTACATTATTGTGTAGAAAAGAAGAGCATTTTAAATGTTAATACCGTTGTTTCGTTACTTATATTATTTCTTGACAAAAATCTATATAATATGATATATAAATAAAATTATACTTTGTATGAAATATGTACCTATATGCATATAATAATAATATGTATAGTAGATAGTAGGTACATAAAATGTACACACGTATATTTTATACAATTAAAAAAATTAAAAAAAAACATATAGGTACATACATATACCTAACACAACATTTTATTCTTCATTTCATTTAAAAAAATTAATATAAGAAATATAAATACACACATATGTATACATACAATATGTACAACTGAAATACAATTATTAAAAAATGTATCTTACATAAATCGTATACATTTATTTATTTTATTCATACATCATGGATACATGAATATTTTTTATGCATTCATAACATATCGTAATCGTCTATCGAGGGTTAATACATACATTCATGTGATGTTTGTTGATATTTATTTACCTTTTAAATGCAATTTTTATAAAAATCTGTTTGTAACATTTTATATTATGGTTTGAAATTATAAAAAAAATACATAATTTGTGCGGTATTCAATATTGATAACTTCTTAATATATATTTGTATTAAACGTGAATCCTAAAAACTATATTTATACAAGTTTCTAATAATATTTCTAGCTTAATAAATCCGAATTTTTTTCTTTCTCTTATAAAATTTCATTTTTTTTCTTCCAGTTACTAAGTATCACATCACGTATCACATACGTACACATATTTAACCCGACCATGAAATAAAGTCGATGGCAATTTACATTTTATTTCTGTTTTATTTCCAAATGAAAATGGTAAATAAAGCAGAAATTCAAATTTTTTTTTTTGTGTTTTTGACATTTTTATCAATATTAAATTGGAAAATATTGTCATAATAAATATTTTTCAAATTAGGTATATATCGAATTGTAACAAACGTAATAAATAGTGAAATTATAAAGATGCAAATAAGATTAGTATGAGCCCCTCTACGAAAACATGACACACAAAAATCATGTTTTCGTTTTCATGATTTTGCGTGATTTTCTTGTACAAAGGACATATGTTAATTTTTTTTTTTTTTTGTATCTTTTTTCAATGGACTTGTTTTTTTTATATAATTCTGACGTTCGAGGAATCTTTGTTTTGGGGGATTTCGGATTGCTAACTCTAACTCATCATTTCATATTTTTGTAATAAAGCCGATCAACGTTATTATCAATTTAATATTGGATAATATGTAATGTCGAATATACAAAATATATTCGATCAATGTATACATAGTTTCTAGCTACTTCGTTCGAAAATTTTAATTGAAAAAAATAAAAAATTAATCAATTTTTACAATGAAATTATACTTTTTTGATGGCATTAAAGAAGACTCACAGACTGCTGTTAAATTTTTTGAATTAAACTTATTTCTTTTAATATTTAGCGAGGACACATTTTGATTTAATTACTAGTAGTCGTGTCATTGATTCTATCAGTTTTTTTTTTTTGTTAAGTTTGTATCTATTTTATTCCATTCTTAAAGTAGAGCTGATTTTAATTCGTTTTTATTGGATATTTTCATATTTCCTTATGTTTCTTTTGAGATTTTCCCATAAGTGTTCTATTGGATTCAGGTCCGGTGATTGAGGAGAATGCTCGATAATCTTTGGTGTACTCATTATTATCCATTGGCATGTCATATAGGATGTGTGCTTTGGATCGTTGTCTTGAAAAAAGCACCACGGGTCACGTAATCCGAGTTTTTCCGCATTTGATTTAACATTTTCCTTTAGAATCTTCAGGTAATCATGAGCGTTCATTCTTTAATCAATAAAAGTCAAATTACCGGATTTTGATGCCGCCATACACCCCTATACCACCACCGAACCTCCTCCATGTTTTACAGAACTATCTGTATTTTTAGGATCCAACTCTTTTTTACATTGTCTCCAAACTTTTTTTTGTTTTGTTAGTTTTTTATGAATTTTGGTAGCTATCTTGAGAAGAGTTCAAAATAGTATTATTCTGATTTAATAAAATTAATTTTTCTCAATTCATTTGTGTTTTATAAATCATTAAATATAAGCTTGTGCGTTGTTCGCTCATTTTTTGTTCTGATTGTATATACATACATATATATATATATATATATATATGTACATAGACGTGAAAAAATTATGGGACAAAATTAATTTTTCATAAATAAAAAACGTAATCATACTGACATAAATATATACGATCTCTATACCGATTTACCACAGACAAAAAAGAAAACGTAATTTTCCTCACATGTGATGGAAGCATGTTCATAAAATCCTGACTTTAATTAAATCGTATATCATTGGTCATTTTTAGAAAAAATAAAAAGTGAAAAAAAAAAAAAAAATATCACCACAAGTACCCATAAGTCAGCTGCTAAATTAAAAAAAATACAAAAAAAAAAAAAATAGAGTAAGATTCTACAGCAAGATATTGTTAAATATCCATCCTGTGGAATCAGTGTGAAAACAACTGGATTATGTCTATGTATAGACGTAATGATTGCCATACAAAATACTGTAATCATTTTTCATATAAATTTTAAATAATATTTTGTACTGTCCGATGATTTATATCCTGACAGAATTACTGATCGGCAGTGCCATAATGGACTAAGTATTCGTGTGGACTTAATATACATAATTATATACATTGTATGTAATATACGTATATTTTTGAAAGATAATAATAAAAAAAAAAAAAAATTCACAAAATGAATTTATTTATAATATTTTCCTATTTGAATTTATATTATTGAATAACGAAATTAAAAAATACATTTGGTTTTGTTGTATTCCACATAATTACTTACATATTATATGAATGTGAATTGAATAAAATATTTTGTTAAAAAAAAAAATATAAATTATTTTATTTCTTCGCAGTATTACATACGTTTTACAATAACTACTTCATTTCGAAAAATTATATTTGCCTCATAATTTTTTCATGGCTCTGTACATTTTTCTCACAAAATCAGTCAAATGATTGCCATTGTTTTACACAAAACTGTACGTTACCTACTTATAATGTGAATACAAATTTAATATAACGTATGTATACGTTACTCATAATAATGTATGAAGTTATCAAAATCAAATTAAATTAATTATAGTTATATATATGAAGAAACGAATAAAATTATAATTAATTAATGATAACAAATATAGTAATTGATGCATTAATTAATTAATAAAGAAAAAAAAAGAGAAATTTTGTTTTTAATTAAAAAATACATACACATAATTATCTAGTAATCAATGTTTTCACATATTGTCTAATTTATTTTTTCTACTTTTAATTAAAAAATATAAAAATATATATATATATATCTATTTGTAATTTAATTTTAAAATAATAGCCCAATAATTTAATAAAAATCCTGTATATTTACTATATATAAAAACTTTTATATGTATATTGGTGTACACTCATTTGTTTGCCTTTGTATATTAGATAATTATAATGCATTGCATATTATATTTAAAAATTTAAACAGAACAGTAAATAACAAAAGTTTTTTCTTTTACTTTGATTTAAAAAAATAATAATAATATTAATTTCTTTATTTTGCTCTCTTTATTGTTTTCCATTTATTCATTTTATTTTTATGTAAATAATCTTTAGATATTTCTTTTTTTAAATTTTTATCATAATTTTTACCACTTTTTGTAAAACTTTTATATTCCATACGTAATTCAGATAATTTACGATTTTTTTGTTTTAAAATATTTTTTTTATTTGCTGATTTTTTTTTACCACCTTCAGATATTTGAATTTTAATTAATTTACCATTTAATTCGGTATTATGTAATTGTAATGCATTTTTAAAACCATCTAATGTACACATTTCAACAAATGCAAATAAATTTCGAAATTTATTAATATTATTTTTATTTGATAAACATTTTTTTGGTATACGAATATTTTTTATTTGTCCAGCTTTTTGAAAATGTTCATCTAAATCATTTTTAGTTGTTTGACAATCAATATTTGTTACATATAATACATAACGATTTGATTTACTAACACCACGTAATAAATTTTTAACAGCATCATCTGTTAATTTACCAGTTTTAAATGGATTATTACCTTTAATATTATTATGATTTTCTCGTTCAATAAATGGATTCATTTTCTTTATATTCGTTATACTATTACTGTTAATTGATTTCAATAATTTTAAATTATTTTTTTCATTATTATTCGAATTATCAAAATTATTATTATTATAATTATCTGAAATTATTTCATTTTGATCGTTTCCATTACAACTACTATCGTCGTCGTCATCATCATCATCATCATCATCACAATTGCTGTGTTCTTCATCGATTTCTTCTTCATTAATTAAATCACCATTTTTATCTCGTTTCGAATCATCGAAATTTCCTAAAATATCTCCACTTGCATCATTTACTGGAATTCTAGATATTTTATTTGGACGTATATATTCTTCGACAATATAGTCTGAATCATTGCCATCATCATCATTGGGCATTTTTATCGACAAATTCTATTGAAGAATAAAATAAAAACAAATTGATTATATGTATAACTAAAATATTTCAAATTTTATTTTGACAAATGTATGAAAAATTAAATATTTACGAATTTATTTACCAATATCTGTTTCCAAATTTACGAATTTATTTTCTAATAATTATTAAAATAAAATCTTAATTTTACTGTTTTACTTTTACAACTTAATATTTAGTTTTTAACAACATGTGAGTCGATTAAAACTGAAAAACAAAGAAATGGGAATAGAACATGTTGTGATATGTCAAAATAAATATGTCAAGTGTCAATATAAATATACACCATGAATGCAAAATTATTCACCACAAACCAAGTTTTGTGGTGTCATTCGTCCATTTGACATTTATTTACTTGACATATGAATTTATGACGTTGTGTTTAATCAAAAATATATTTACAACATTAAATTCTAGATGGAGGTATACAATACACATTTGAGAAAATTATCGTTGTTTTATAACGACTTTTTATAGTTTGTAACTGTATGTTACATATATTATACTGTAGGGTGATCAAATAAGATATAAAAATATACAAAAAGAAAAGGATTTTTGTACAGATAAAACGTATATTTCAAGAATAGTATGAAATAATATTTTAGGAAAATTTTTAGCATTTAATATCGGCTAAAGCTCTGAGAAGTGCTATCTCTTGGACTAAGCGGAAACCCGTAAAAAATTTTGACCAAAACATTAAGTTTTCTATTTTGGTCAAAAGTCGCTGCTGTTCATTCATAGTTAGAAAAATTGCTCATCCCGCGTCCATACTGTCACCGTCGCCACAAAATGAACACACATTTTTTGTGATATTTTTTCGTGATTGTCACCATACGTGAACGCAAATTCATTATGAATATTATCAATCAATTTACGTGAACCCCCCCACCCCAAGGTTTCGTCAGTAATATAATAACATAAAATAATATAAATAATAATATAAACGAGTTGTATAATATTTTTAATGACATAGATATAGTGGTATTTAAACGAATA
The DNA here is from genome assembly GCA_951394055.1 of Villa cingulata. Taxonomy (NCBI): domain Eukaryota; kingdom Metazoa; phylum Arthropoda; class Insecta; order Diptera; family Bombyliidae; genus Villa; species Villa cingulata. The sequence continues at coordinate 474,397 of OX596017.1, read as the reverse complement.
AACTGACATAGATGACGGGGGGCACGTAAACATAATGCAAAGCACTGATCCGTGCAAGAAGTTACTCATGGGAAAGAGTTACTCATGCAGGCAGGGCAACAGACCAAGAGGTAGACCGAGTAACAAGTGGTGGGACGCCAGTAATTGCCAACATAAAGAAGTTCCAAATTCAGAATTTGATATCAAAAACTATATGCACCGACGGAAGTATCAGAAGTCAGCAGAACTGTCTGTCACAGATAAAGGCCCTGGATAAGGACTATAGCGGTAGCGCCATAAAAAAGAATAAGAACATAAATAATAAAAATATTTTTTCTTTTTTTGTTATTTTTAATATTTTATTTATACATTTATTTAAATTTATTTATAGATAATATACATATTGTATATACATATATATACATATAATATATGTATTTGTACATAATATATACATATATATATATTTATTCATATATAGTATGCATATGTACATATATTGTGTATATAATAATATTTGTCTGTTTTATTTATTCATAAATTTATTTCATTTTTTTTTTTAAAATTTTCTCATTCTTTCTTATCTAAATAAAAATTTTTATTTCACAACTTACATAATATGTACATATATTATGTTATATTTTTTTAGTTAGATGAAATTCATTCATTCATCTGCATTTTTTATCATTTTATATTTTATTTTATTTTATTTTGTATCACTTTTAATTTATAGTTTCCAGTTTACAATATTTAATTAATTAACGATTTCACATATTTTTTTTTTTTTTTTATATAATAATAATTTTATATATATTTTTTAATTTTAAACTTTTTATTTTTTTCTTTTAATTTGAAATTTTTTTATTTCAATTTTTTTTCAAATAAATTCTTTCATGTATGTACTACATACATATATGTATAAGTATGTAGGTACATGAATATATGTATATACAAATATTTTTCCAAAAAAAAAAAAAAAATGTTTTTTTACTTATATCTTTTTTTTTTTTATTTTTTGATATTACAAAATTGTTTCTCTATTACTTATATTTAAAATAATAAAAAAATTTCTTTCTTTTTTTTTCTTTTTTAAATATTTATATCACTTATTTTCCAAAAAAAAAAATATAATATATATATATATATACATACATATATATATATTATATATAAGTATAAACAGAGAAATTAAAACAAAATACTACCTTTTAAGAATAATTTTTAATTTTATGTTTTGTTTTTTTATTGTTTTTTTTTGTTTCTTTTTTTTTACAACTGTTTTTTTTTTTTTTAACTTTTTTTTTGGTTTTTGTAAATTTAATATATATGTATAGGTATACATACATACATATATTATCATTTCTTATTAGATATACATTATGTATTTATGTATGTAAGTATATATGTATTTAAATTACTTTCATGTCTGTTAATACATTACGTATATTTATGTATGTTATATGTTTTTTTTTTTTTTTTTTTTTTTTTTTCTAAATAATATTTGGAATTAAATATTATATTGTTTTGTATTTGTTTTTTCTTTATAACCTTTTTCTTTTTATTTATCTGTATACATATACTTTTAATTTTTCTTAAAATTCATCTTTCAAATACATACATATATGTATATATGTATTAATATAAATTCCATATAATAATTAAAAAAAAAAAAAAAAATTATTTATTTATTTCATTTTTATTTTCTCTTTTTTTCAAATTTTCAATCTAAAAAATAAAATAAAAAAAAAAAAAACAAAAATATATCTTTATACTTAAATACATAAATAATGTACGTTATACAAATTATTATTTAAGTATTACTATACATCATATTTTAATATGATATATATAAATTATTACAGAGTGTACATAAAGTGTAGTATATATGTATGTATATATTATAATATGTATAAGAAAAAAATTGAATGAAAATCTTATAAATTAAAATTAATATTTAGAAAGAATAAAAATTTAAAATTAAAAGCAATTTTTTTTTTCTTTTTTTTTCAATTTATTAAATTTTATTTTGTCATTAAAAATTTCATATGCATATAAGTACGTAAATATACATATTATATTATTTATTTTATGTATGTATATGTGTACATAATATATGCGTTGATAGATATATATATATCTAATATTGTATTTTTAATTTTTATATTTATGTATATAGTGTTAGTTCTTTAAATTATATGATGTATAAGTAATGTATGTAATATTAGAGATGTTTATTTTTTTATTCATATTTTTAACTTATTTAACTATATACATATAAAATTTTTATATAATAATGTATATGTATATTTTTTATTTTTAATATTTTATTTATAAAATTAATTTTAAAAAAAATTTATATATAAGTATTATAAGTGTTGTATTTAGTAAAATAGTCACGGTTTCATTTTATTTATTTATACTATTTGTATAATTTAAACTACAATATAATTTCACTAATCCGCGGACACACGCTAATACGGACATTCCACTCCGGTAATTCGGAACACTCTTATACTTAGTTCGGACATTTTAGGTTTTTTACCTCTGCAGTCCGGACATTTATTTTTTATTTTGTTTTTCAATATGTAACATAGGAAATGTACGAGTAATTTTCGTTTTTTTTCCTTCTTTTACTTCGGTAAATAACTGTTCATCCGATATTTATGACTATAATAACTGCATTATTATTGAATACATGCGTCTACTTTTATAAATTTCAGTTCAAGTATGCGTACATATATTGATTGCAAACAGTTTTATGCAGTTTTTGAAATGAAAGTTGTATATAATGGCTTTGAACAAAATATCACATAAAACTCTAAATTTAAGTGGAAAATGTAAAATATTAGACTACCTTGGTAGAGGGATGATTGTGAACTACTAGTCCGTCTTTGTTGGAGATTAATTTGAGTGAAGAAGAAACTGCCTTTTCAAAAGTAAAAGATCAGGATGCAATTTGAAATTTAGAGGTTTTGTTGCAGTGGGCCAAAGGAAATATAACTCAAATTACAAGCTAAATGATTGATAGATCGATAAACTAATAACAGTCTGAAGTCTTAAGTACCCAGAGTGCTTCCCCAGAAATTAGTAGTATAACTTCACTAATCCGGACAGATATCGGACCAACTGAATTCGGATTATCGAGGTTTTACGATTTACGATTTACGATGGGTGAAAAACTGACATAAAATAATTAAGGTATAGAGAAGAAAATAACAGTTTATTTCATAATTAAAAAACAAAAACTACTAAATTTCTTACAATTTTTTTTCATTTTTGTAAATATGTACATTCATTTTTCTATAAGCATATTTAGTACGAAAATATATTCTTATAGATTCTTATGCACATATTAATATTTACTGTGTTTTAAAGAAAGAACTTATTTTTGTTACTACTAATTATTATCTTCTACGGTATTACAAATATAAAATTTTGACAACTGTTATTTTTTTTAACTACGATGGTAACTACAATTCGTTCAAAAACCAGCTATGGTGACATAGATAACATACTAATACACAATGAACATTAGAAATTTTACAAAAATGAGATTATGTGTGGTTATGATACATACGTATGTATATTATGTACGATTTCAATAGTACTGCTTATGTCGAGCAATGTGTTTAACGAATTTTTTAACAAAGATGATAATGTTAATTATAGTTTAACTCATTGATTTTAGCTGTATTCGTAGTACGACATATATGTCATAGCATAGCCTATGTCAGTTATGTCGATTACAGTTAGGCCCAGAATTGACATTACAAATTTTTAAAACGGTCCACTGAATTAAGAAAAAAGGATCCAAATTGAAGAGCGATGAACTCAGTGCTCGGAATGATTTCGGCTAGGTTATAAACGGTTGCTTTGTGTGCTTTTTGTCTATTTTTAGTTGTGATGTAATTTTTTGATATACTTATAGTAATGAAAACAATGATTTTATTTTGTCGCGGGATAAATGCAAGCAAAGTAATTGGTAACGTGAAATTTTAATTAAAGAAGTTTTAATGAAATTGTTAATATCTTTTACATTTTTTTTTTAGAAAATAATAATAATAATGATCTTTTTAAACGAAAATTATCCAAAAATATAATATGTTTTTTTTTTTATTTTTTTAATGAAATTTGAAACCATTACGAACATTTTACTTGTTATAACACTGGCACAGCTAAAATGATCACCTTTTACCAATGAAATGAAAGCTTCACTGCTATATCGCACCACATACCGCTTACGAATAATGAAATAGAGACTTCATATAATCATAGACTAGACATGTACATATTTATTCTATGATATTTATTTTATCATTATTTTCAATTCAATCATTTTCAATCCAATTTTTTCAATGTACATAGTAGTGAAAATATGGATAGCCTCACTAATAAATTCAATATTTTTGTTTATTTTGATGAAAGATTTTTCATTTCATTTTATTTTTTTTTTTTTTCTAAATAAAAGTGTATTTAATTATCGTATTAAATTGAAATATGTTTTGAAAAAATGTTTTAAAATTTTTGGAGAAGAAGTTTGGTGATTATATCCTCATTTAAAGATAATATTTAAAATATTAAATAAATATATCATATATGTATATCGAAATAATTGAAATTGGTTAAAATTAAATTGAAAGATATGTAATTATTTTTGATTGATTTTACTGTTTATTTTTAGAACATGGATCCCGTAATCTCATCCCTGGGATGGATCCCGTAATCTCACCCCTAGGATGGATCCTATGTAATTTATGTGAAAAATATGAAGAACAGAATTACAAAAATATTTAATTGAAAAATATGAGAAAATGCTAAAGATGTTGAAACACCAAATTCGTTTCGATTAATTTTGTAATCGTATTCGCAGACAATATGAAATTAAGAGTGCTAAAAGCAAATGATAAAATCAAAGTCACATTCGCAGACACTCGTTTAGAATTTATGGCATAATATTATAATTAAAATCAAAATCAAAAATTTTTTTCATTTTAAATAACTATACATTTTGACATTATTGTATATAAATTTTCCTGTAATTTTACATATTTTTAAATTCAGTTCAATTGTTTTGAAATAGGTATTTAATTTATAAATTTATTTTTTAAATTATACTAATTAAATATGAATTAATATGTATTGAATTTATTAGTGAATCAATTCTTATTTCCAGCACTGTATTTACTGATATTTTCGATCAAAATGTATACCATCATTTATGTAATGTAAGTACATATCATACTAAAATTATCACTGGACTTTATAGATTTTTTATTTTTATTTTTATTTATTTTATGATATTTATAACTTTTATTATTTTCAGAATTTATTTTTGTTTTATATACAAGTTTAAAATAATATAATTTTTTTTTTTTTTTCATTTTCATAAAAGTACAAGTTAATTAAGGTTTTTCGATTATCCATAGTTTCGAATATTCTTGTTGTTGTTGTTGTTGATCCAGATAATCGAAATATTACTGTATATGTATGTATAATATAAGTCTATTTATAAGGGTATTCATTTAATGCAGTAAAATGCTCATGTTAACCGAGAGTTCATTTAAAAATATGTGGACTTTTTGTTCTCACTTATGTATGTCGATCACATTTTTTCAAGTTTCGTGAATTAATAAAAGAATCAAACAAAATCGAAGAAGATTCAAGATGTGTTTATTTACCACTATCATCAACTGAAAACTTGCCTATTTAAGAAATTAATCCCTTACTTTTCGAAGCCTTTAGAAATCCAATCCAATCTAGTAACAAATAGTGAACATATAGAAATTGTTTTTATCATTATATTCCAATACTAGTAACGTTAGAAAAATTAATGGAAAATGGAAAATACACTACTTTAGAAAAATTTAGAGAGAATTCATGTGTCCAGAGTGAATTGAGGGATGCGTTTTCCTATCGCAAAGATCAAGAAACAAGAAATATTTTGGAACAAGATTCTTATAGAGGTGTATAAAACATTCCACAATGGCTGAGTAAAATTACTACTCGCATACTTCACTGAAGAGTATAATTACAATACTAAATGTTAAAAATACAATACAGAAAATTGTAATTTTCAATGAAAGAAGTATAATTCTATGCATTTGTAAGATTACAGCAATAAATGTTGGCAAATATTGTGCCAACGTTTTTTGAAGCAATATTAATATTACATGATTTTTTAATACAGTGCGTTTTATACTAGAGACAGACCAAAAATTAATCAAAATTAAATTAATCTGGATTATCTATAATCTATAGATTTATAAAACTGAAAGTGACAGATTACAATACTAGATTACATATATTCCTGATGCGATCAGATGATCAGTTTGATTTATGTAGGCTGAATTTCGACAACTGGATACAACTGGATTATCTACATTGTATAGATATTAACCTGAAATTCCAGTGTAAAAGAAAAACTTTTGCACACTTTTCACATCTTACAAAAATTTTTATTTGTTACCGCGCATGAAATTAATAGAAATGAAAAGTGTGAAAAGCGTACACTTAACTTTCAACTTGATAATAACACATATCCACTTAATCTAAACTTAATCTAGATTTAAGTGCTTGGTGTGTCAGTGTTATTACTCGGTTTACATGTCCTTTTACTGCATTAAGCGAATACTCTTTCCGTACATACTATATTTTCATTTACGCAACATTATTTTTTTTTTTATCAATTTTTTTGTAATTTTACTGTAATGTAGTCTAGATATCAAAATCTAAAAAAAATATATATTAAACAGAGAATCAATAATAATTAGTTTGATATTTTAAACAAAATGTACTATATGTGTATATTTACATATATACAATTATTTATTTTTCATGTGTGGACATTTAGATGTGTGTAAATATTTCACAATGTTTTATTTTTATTATTTTTTTTTTTTTTTTGTTACACAATCACATTTTATATTCATCATCTCATTTAAAAAACGTTATAAATTTATTATTTATTATACATATTGATTAAATTTTTAATTTATTTTTATTAATAAATAATTAATTTAATAAAAAAAAAAAAAAATCTCTTATTCTGATTATGTACGCGCATGTTTATACATTTCTTATTTATTCACATTTTAAAAAATTTTTCATTCGTGTTTTTTTTTTTTTTTGTTTGATTCGTTTCGTTTCTTTTGTGTATTTTAAGTTGTTTTTTATTTTATATTATTTGTTATTACATATTTTATTAATAACTCACCTTATGTTGTAAGAGTATAGTTTTAGTAGTTATATATGTATATGTATGTTGTGTAGTTGCTTATACATTTATAATTTATATATTGTATACATACATGTATATTTGTGATTGTATACACATAATTATAAAAGGATATTTTTTAAAATTTTATTATGAAAAATAATTTTTATTTTTATATTTTAATTTTTATTTATTTATTTTTTTAATATTTTTAATATATTTATGTAATTTTTGTTTTTTTGTTTTGATTTTTTATAATTTTCTTTTCTTCTTTATTTTTTTTTTCGTTTATCGATCCTTTCTCGCATTATAAGTATGTATAGGTAACCTACTTAATGAGTAATTATTATTATTATTATTTTTTTTTTATTTGTTATTGATTCTCTTTCTTTTCTCATTCTCATTCTCTATTACTATACAAAAAAAAAAAAAAAATATAAAATAAAATAAAGAAAAAAAAAAATATTACATATATGATGTATATGTAAATGAAAGAAATTAAAGAAAAAATTGTAAATACATATCTCTGATTTCTTTTATTTTCATTTTTAAATTAAAATACATATTTACTTTGAATGTTCTCGTATTTTATAATTATTATTATGTATGTATATACTATAATGTAATATATATGTATGTAATATTTTTATAATATTTACTAAATTTCATATATGTAGTATGTATGTATATAATATAAGTATTTAATGTTATACTATAGAAGAAAATAAAATAAAGGATTACATTATATTTTTTTTATTTTTATTTGTGTACTATACATACATACATACATATGTACATTATATATGTATGTATTTATAATTAAAACATTTTTTTTTTTTTTATTTTTCATGACTTTTTAAAACTTTATTTTAATATTATTATTTTTTGTTTTTTTTTTTATTGTTTTTAAATATTTTCTTCAATTTTTCTTTTCTTTTTTTTTTTCTTCTTTACTGATTTTTGACTATTTATATATTATAAAGTTTTGTAGTAATGTATTTTAATATTTTTAATCATTTATTTTATATTTTCAATGTACTATATTTTTATATAATGTACAATAAATATAAATACACATTTATTTATTTATTATGTATTTAATTATTATTTTTTTATTTTTTTTTTTTTTGATTATGACTATACGCAGAGGAAAATACATTTATACATACATACATTTATTATTTTATTTATTTACTTTTATTTATTTTTTTTTTTAATGGTAAAATCTCTCTGATTTATTGAAAAAATGTACAATCTTGTTTTTATATAGGTGTAGTAGTACATACATATGTATGTATGTATATTATAATATGTAGATCATAATTAAGTATTTTTTCTGTGACATTGACTGAAATACGCTATTATACATCCATATTATTATACTGGTAAATGTTTAAAATAAAATATTTGTTTATTATTATTATTTTTGTTTTTAAGATTTTCTTTTGTCTATTATTTATGTAAGTATGTATGTAATTTTATTTAATGAATATTTTTATTTTTATTGATTCTAAAATAATGTATTATTACGATGTATAGTCATCTATGTAGTATTAGTAGTGGTAGTGGTAGTAGTAGTTGTAGTAGTAGTTGTAGTAATACTTGTAGTATTTTCAGTTTTTGAAGGAAAAGAAGTTAAGGAAGAAGGAGAAGAAGAAGACGATGATAAAGACAAAGGAAAAGAATTTGAAATAATATCATTAGCTGAATCTGATGGAGAAGATATTGAAGTTGTGCCAGCAGCAATAGCGGCAGTTGAAAAATAATTACGTAAGGTGAGTTTTGAATGTTGTACAGATAATGATGATAATTGTGTTAATAAAGTAGAAGAAGCATAAGAAGAAGAAGAAGTCGAAGTTGATGCATCTGGACATGAAGATACTGAAAATGATGATGATGTTGATGATGATGAAGATAAATGTGATTGATGTAAGCATTGTTGCGGTCTGCAGATCATAACTGTTGGTCTGAAATTCGTATTAATTATAAATCATGTACTTAGCCACGTTGAATTGCAGGTGCAAATAGTGGTTGGGATCACAGGTGCATAATAGACTCCATTTGCATACAGTAATCCTGGTGGTGGCTGGATCTGTACTTGTTGGGTAGCTGATTGTTGCTGTTGATGTGTTTGATTGATCTGTGATGTAATTACATCGATATTTTGTTGTTGTGAAACGGCCGTTTGTTGCTGGTGGTGCTGATGTTGATGTTGTTGTTGTAATTGCTGATGACTGAGAATGACTGTTTGTTGTTGTTGCTGATGTTGTACTGACTGTTGTAGTTGTTGAGGTTTGTGTTGCGCTTGTTGTTGTTGATGTTGCTGGTGCTGCTGTTTCTGCTGTTCACGGCATAAAACCTGCAGAGCCAGACTTTGAATTAAAAGTAATGTTTGACGTCTTTCGTGGCCCATCAAACATACTGTTGAAGTTTCGACGACTTCACGTAAATGCATTAGATACTGATACTGCAGTGGTTCCTCATCAGCACCCCAAAAATGATTTCTCAAGTACGCTTCTAATTTTACAGTTTGTGTGCTTATATCTGGGAAATCAATGAAAAATCTGGAACACATATAACGTTCCAAAGTCTTTATTTGTTTTGAATCGACTGGCTGATAGCCTCTAACTAATAAGTTGCAATACTTCAGTAATCCTCCACCTCGAATTTCCTCTGGTTGTCTAGTTGAGATCAATTTCTTTTGAAGATGATACAATGCTTCCTGGAAATCCCCATAGACTGATTCACCAACAACAGTCGGATAAAAATTTTCAGATATTGGTAGTGCAGCACAGTCATAAAATAGTAATAAAGAGTCAAGGACAATTTGAAATGAATCAACACTAAATTCAAATTGTCGACGCATTGTATCTACAAATTTCAGTTCGACATTTTTATGGCCTGGAGAGTTTCCAAGTGATATTAAACTCCATCGATCTCCATCATTATTGTTATTTACTTTTACCATTTTTCCTGCGTAAGCTTCTTTAAGTGCACATGGCAATATTCGTCTTCTAGAAACTCCCTCAGGCAATAAATCCAATAGTATACTTAATACAGTTGACTTTACTCGATCAAAATGTCGATTTGAACTAAATTCAACAGCAAATATTAGATCTAGATCATTGTATGGCTGTGCTTCAGATGCCAAAACATGACTAGCTGCTCCTCCATTTAAACGAATATCTTTGACTATCATACCAGCTCCTCCCGCCTGAACATCCATTTCTAATCTTTTTCTAACTAATGTCACTAAATCTTTCAATTTAACTTCTAGTGTTGGGAAATTTCCACGACCATGTATCGATACTGTTTCATTCATGACATCATTCAATTTTCGTACTTGTTCAAATGACAGAACTGCTAATCTTTGTGCACCACCAGCATCAACACTCTCCAATGATCCATGATCAGATGTTGAGCCTAATGAGCTAGCTGAACTTGGACTTGGTGGAGGTGTTTCTGTACCACCATCTGAATGAAAACCATCGTCAATTTGAAATGTATCCATTCTTGAAGAACTTCGAAGGGAGTCAGACACGTCTAATGTTCCGCTCTATAAAAATAAAATATACAAAGTAGAAGAAAAAAGTGAACAAATATATATATATATATATATTATATAAGGAAAAATTATAAATCAAAATAAAAAATATTTTATTATTTAAAAATCTATGGTTCAATATGGTATTTTAGACTATATTGATGTACTGATCATAAAAATTCCAGAGTTTGAATCCCGGTGTTACATAACCATAAAAGTAAGAAAAATAATTTTAATTTCAATTAAGAGCTCAAAGTGATACCAAAAAGCACATATCAGAAGTGCCTCAAGGATGATTGGAAAAAGCGTTGGCACAAGTGCATTGTATCTGAGACTGATTATACTTTGAAGAGGACAAAATACTATTATATTGATGAATTAATAAATATTTTTCGGGTAAAATAAAAAGTCACATTATTTTTTGAACAAACTATAGAGACTAAATGATTGATTATTTGTATAATAGATATAAATATTCCGTAGTATATGTATGTATAAAATGCACATTTTAATGTAAGGTATATATATACATATCATACATAATAGTATATAATGTACTTATATGTTCGTTATATACGAATTGCACATTTTATATAATTAAAGAAAAGATTCATACTTTCTAATGTTCGATGAAACATTGAATAGGTAGTCGAATCATTTAAAATCATCAGTCAATTTATTTATCGGTAATGTTGCAGTATATATGTACATTTCTCATAATACTTGATTTTGATTTTTTTACAAAAATGTGCATATCTACGAGTATAGTCAGCTCACATTAACTATCTTCATTTTTCGTTTTATTCAATATTTTTTTTTTACTTTGTTCGTTTTTTTTTTAATTTTACTTTTCAATTTATATACTTTTTTTTTTCATTGCTTTTTTAGATTTTTTTACATGAAACCAAAACTATGTGGATTATGTATATATAGATAATATTTATATGTACAATATAATGTACATACATACATTCTCATTCATACGTAAAAGTATACAAAAATAATGTACATACATACTTATATTACATATAATAGGTATATGGCACAAAAATGCATGAGTACTATATAGTAATTCACTGTAAATGTTAATGTATATAAGTACGAGTACATATACATATGTATGTACATTGCATACACAATTGACAAGAAAAAGTGAAGGGGTAAAAAATCGTTTTCTAATAAAACTTAAAAAAAAAAAAATACATATATAATTACTATATAGATTTACTGTGAAGTATTTCTCAATTATATGGTATTATATGTATATGGTTTTAGTTTTATTTATTTTTTTTTTTTTTTCATTATTGCTTATATGTTTTTATATATTTTATAATACCTGTATATGTACATTTTAGAAATACTATATATCTATATTTTGATGCAATCATAGCAAAATTTCTCAATTTGTAAAAGTAATGATTTAAAAGTCTACAAATATTATAAATAATTTCTGTGGTCACAAGCGATAACCGCTTAAGTCTAAAATTGTGGTTTTGAGTAAACACGGTTTAAAAATTTGAACATATTTTTTACACAAATTTTATGGTGAAAAAACCATAATTTCGTGTTGAATGGAAGACTATTATGAGAAAAATTTTCTTAAATTGATAACTAAACAATTAAAAATTGAAATTATTTAAAATTGAGTATGTTCTAGAACAAAAATATTTGAGAATTTGAAATTTAGGCTATTTATGCAAATTTGTAATTTTACATTTTTGTTACTTATGTCAAGTTAGGCGTTTATTGCAAAAATCTATTTTTAATTTCCTGGATTTATATTGATTTAAGTCATTATTGTAAAGTTCGATGATAAACTTTTACGTTTCAAAAACGCTTAACTCGAGATAGGCTGTTATGATAGACCTTACAATTTTGAGAATCTGTTTCCAAATATATTGTGCAATAATAACTTAAGTTTAGATAAGCCTGTATTTTAAAACATAAAATATCTCTCCAATATTATTATGTTGATTTAGGCGGTTATTGCATATGTAAGTCATGAACTATTCGACATAAGCGATAATGTTTTTAAGCAATAACTTTGGCTACAAAAGTGATAGGAAAACCAAATTTTGTGTGCACATAGAGCTTGATGCGGAGAATGCAGTAGAACTCATAACTCATTTTTGCCTTATGTCGACTTAAGCGGTTATCGCTTGTGACCACAGATTTCATCATACACCAATATATATACATATGCATATATGTAGGTAATATGCATCTATACTCAATCAACAACAATATAAGATATATATATACGTATGTATTACATGTTATAAATAAAAAAATAAAAATAAAAAAATGAAATACATATAATACCGAAATAAATATCAAATAAAATAAATGAAAATGAAAGAACAAAAAAAATATACTATATACTCGTATAATAAAGAATAAGTTTTATATTTTATCGAACATCTATATATCATACGACTATACGAGTATATTATTATGTATCTTATTATTATGTATGTAGCACATTATAAATATGTACATAATGCATGTACATAATAATTGTATTTATTGCATGTATGTAAAAAAAAAAACATTCTAATGATGTATTACAATACTATAATATTTTACTGTTCATTTTTTTCATCATATTTTTCTTAGGCTAATCATACACTGAATATATGTACATTTAAGAGATGTTCATTTTTAATCGAGTAAATTCATGCGAAAATGTCGCACAATACTCTTTCAAAGACTTCATTATTTATATGTCAGATTTACAATCCAACATCGATTACTATACATATTGTACAGGAAACATTGGAATTGATACACAATCTTTCAAAACTTTCAAAATAATTTCTCCATCATCACAGCCGTTAGGTTAGAAATACTTACAACTTAATCTTACTCTGATTCTGGTGAAATCAACGCTGGACGGAAAAATGATAACGCTATAATAGAATTTCTTTCATTGGAAATAAATTACGTATAAAAAATCTACTCTGGCACGAAATCTACGCTGGATTGTAAATCTAACTTTAAAATGAATTTCATCTATATTTTTTATCTTAATTTCAATTATAGTAGAAATGAAAAATATATTGCATTACCATAATACAATATATGTATTCGTATATTCACTATTAATATACTTATGTACTTACTTATAAATGTATAATGTATATATTTGTAATACAGGTATCTATATGCATCATATTATGTATATGTAAGTATATACTGATTTGATGAAAATCAAATAGGAAATAAAAGTGTAAAATGAATTAAAATTATACAAAAATAAAACGTTAACATTTAAACGAAAATTTATGAACAAAATACATACTACACATTATATACATAGCACAAAAAACGTGAATTATTCAATATACATAATAGTATCATCCGTATATGAATATATATGTACATGTGTGTGTGTGTATATATATATTTCTTTACTAAAATTGAAATCTTTTACTTTTTGTTTTGATTTGGATATTTATTCGTATATTTTGTGCATTTTTATACAATATCCATCATTAATATGTTTGTATATAATGTATGCATATGTATGTTGTTAAGTATGAACTGTGTATGTATGTAATACATATCGAAACATATTTTTATAATAAATATACTCTGTTGCTAAGTGCATCTTCTATTATTATCTGATGTTTATAGTTATAGAGATTTACGTATTATAGTCATTAGTCACAAATCTTAAATATTGACTATGTACATATTTATACATATTTCTTTGTGTATATGTGGTACATACATACATATATTATGTAATTACGAATATCTACATACCATACATAGCTAATATATCTAATTATAAATTATGTATATTTATAAACTATACATACATATATACCAGCTGATTTTTGTTGAAAATTACTCAATATTGCTATATACTTATACACATTTAAATTTGATCATCATATATATATCTATGTACATACATAATATTTAAAATAAATTTCATACAGGTTCTCAGGTTATATTATATTTAGATTTTACTATATATATATTTTATATACTCATGTATTAATGTAGTTATTATACAATTTAATATACATATACGTATATAAATACTAGATTTACTATGTAAGTATTTGCTCTATCCGATGAACCACATTAAATATGTATTTCAATTAAATTGTGTGCATTTTTTTTTAGCTACATATATTCCATGGTACTATCTTTTTATTAGATATTGATCACATTTTTTTGTTTTCGCTAAATTTTGTTCAATATTCTATTCATTTTCACCTTCATATATACCTATATTATGGATATTATTATTATCATTATTACTATTTTCAAACACATCTGTTAATTTGTTGGATATACATGACTTTACGTTTGGATGTTTGAACTAATAATAAATTTGACGAAAACGCTATTATAATCATTATAATATAACTTAGTTCGAATATTTCAAACTTACTTTTCATACGTTAAGCAAATCTGCAGAAGAAATCTGTTACCAGGGCCTTTATTCTGTGAAACGAATAGAGTACAGTGTGAGAGCACATGGAGAAAATTTATTCTCAAAGATATAGGAGACGTGATAGATGAAAAAGGTTGAGAAAGAAAGAGAGAGAGAGAGAGAGAGAAAGAGATGACAAAAAACAGAAATAGATAGAGATTGTTTGAGGAGAGTATATTATGTTTATGATGGCTATATAGCTACCATACCATCATCATATTTTATATATCCCATAAACATGTATAACTATTATTGTCATCTATTACCTATTATAAATAGGTACAATATTATTTTTATTTATACGGGATAGACATGCAATAAAATTAAATATTTTTATAATACGATGAGTAAGTATTACATTACATAATAATTTTTATTTTGCCTTATCTTATCAATATTGTTTTGTAGCAATCAAATACATTTTACAAATATTAATAATCATGCGAATAAGTGTGTATTCATGTATTACTTAAATGCATAATAAATATTTAGTACATTTTACGTAAATGTAAATGATGATCTATCAATAATGGCATATGTCAATTTCAAGGTCATAGGAAAATTATATCTTGATGTTAATAATAACCACTAATTATTATTGTACATACATATGTATATACTCCGAAAGTAATTAAAAACTATAATAATATAGTTGCTTTTGATCAGTCGCATCCAATTTTTTTTTTGTTTTTTTTTTCTGACAGGGACAGCTAATATAAGTATTCATTTCAGTAATGATTTAAAATTATGAAGTGCTGGCATATGATAAAATATGATAAAGATTAAAACAATTTCCAATTTAAAAATAGAATTAGTTGAACCGTAATAGTCTATTACTATTGTTCATGTTTAGCTAATCATCCAATATAACTGCTAAAGATGATCATAAAAATCTATGTAAACTACCACCGTTGCAAATAAAACTTGGTTTAATGAAACATGTTTTAAAAGCTATGAATAAAGATGCTGGGAGATTGTCACACTGAAAGATAAATTTCCTAAACTCAGCAAGGTAAAGATTGTAAATGTTGTTCACAATTTTCTAGGAAACCATAGAGTAGAAAATTACAAAGATTTAATTAAACAACAACTTATAATCTCATACAAAGCTTTGGGGTGTAACAAGCGTTCTTAAAAATAAATATGCTAGACTCTCATCTGATTTTTGTTTTCCGAAAACTTAGGTAGTGTGCGAGTAACGGACAAGAAGAAAGATTTCATGAGGAGGACATTTCGTTAATACTTAGAGAAACGCTATCAAGGGAAATGAAGTCAAAGAATGATAGCAGATTACTGTTGGAGACTCAAAAGATATCTACCAGAGAAAACAAACACTCACGAAAATCATAACAATTTATTGTACATTATGAATAAATTGTCTAAGAAATGTAGTAATTTTTGTAATTTTCATGAAAAATAGGATGTCTTGATGTCACAAATAAACCTTATGTGTCAATTTTTTTTTTCATTCACATATTATTCTTTGATGGCCATATAATACATACATTCAGAATTTGATATAAGAAGTTTTCTTGGGACAAAAAAAATGTAAATTTTGTAGACCAGTGTAATGATTCAAAAATCGTATTAAAAGTGTGATATTAAAATAGAAAATATTTATAAAATTATCATGATTAAAATGAACCTTGAATTTATAGGTACATATACATATATATGTACATATATATATATATATATACAGAAATATGTAGGTACGTGTATACGCATACGCATTTTTATGAAGATAATAACAAAAACTGAGACAGAAAAATATTTTTTTTTTTTTTTTTAATATCAAAAAACAAAAAAATTAAAATAAAAATGAAAAAAAAAAATATATGTAATAATATAATAAATCCGGTTAGTTGTTTATTATTATTTTTTACATTTTACTTTACTTAACTTTACAATCAACTTCATTTATTTAATCTACATATATATGTATACATAAATGTATATATGTACGAAAATATATGTATTTTTTTAACATTACTTGCATACATAATAAATATGATATGTATGTCAGTGAATGTACGTACATACCAGTTCTTACTATATATGTATATATATATAAACACATACATATATGTACTATTATGCAAATAATCGTAAATATGAAAAAATTTGTATACTGTAAATTATACCTTTTAAGTAATACTCTAATAGCTATACATATATGTATGTATGTATGTAAAAATAGTTAAATATTCATGCAGGTATATATCAATATATAAATGGTATAGTGAGAGATAATTAAAAAACAAAAATCAAAGAATTAAGAATATGTAATAAACAACAACTTGCATGTGTGTTTGTATATAATATAATTATATACATATACATATATATATATATATATATTTATTATTTTTTACATATAATATGCATTTTTATATAAATGTATACATACATAATGTGTACAAGACCAAAATGAATATAAAAAATAGACAAAAATTGAATGTTCATAATATAATAATATATAAAGTGCATTTGTGATGGCATTTTTGCATGATTATTATATACTTTTTATATGCATATTTATGTACATATATTAATTACAAAATACCTATGTACATATGTATATAAAATTTAAAAAATTTCTTCTAACATGTATAGAACAAATTCAATTCATTTATACTTTCTTTTTGAGGTAGCGGAATGTAATTAGTTTTTGAATAAAAAATAAATTAAAAGTAAAATAAAAAATCATAAAAAAATAAGAAACATTTCAAACGTATACATATATACATCATATTAATATCATTGTCATAGTCAGTCATATAATGTACATAAATATTGAATACATATAACAAAAAGACATAAATACAATGTACGTGATTTAATTTAAAATTATATAGAGCTAATATTCATTACAATAAAAAAAAAAAATTGATAAATTATTTCCGTATGATGAGCACAACACTATGCATAAGTACATACATACATGTATCATACTTTTATATGTATAATAATATGTATATTTATTATAAAATTTACAAAAATAACAAAAAAATTATACACATACATACATATTTGTATTCGAATGTAAAATTATAAATATTAATTTTATTTTGGCCCTTTTTTTTAAAAGTAAATATTCAAAATGTTGATCATTTTTTTTTTTTTTTTTTTTTGTATGTTTTGATATGCAATGCAATGCATGTACATAATGTATGTATATACAGTCCATCTCTTGAATATATGTAATCTCATCGTTATTAAATTTATGTAATATTTGGCTATTCACGTTTTAAAATTTTAATTAAGTATTTGTGAAATTAAAATAATTATTGTATACTTGTTTTCTCACTATATGGACAAATACGAGTATGTATGTATGTAATCTTATTATACTTTATATATAATTTGTTCTGTTGGCTCCTGATACTGTTATTATTCTTGTTGCACAAAATTATTATGAAATGAACACGAAGGTGAGTTGGTGAGTTTCTATGTATAGATATTGTCACTTTTGAAAATTTTGAATCGTCACTAAAATAATTGTGGTAATAGCAGCTAACTTCATATACATATCTATCAACTTGTTATATTCTATAGTTTTGTGCCTTTTTGTGGATGTATTTTGTTAATTTGTTTAATATTTAAAACAATTAATTATTTGAATGTATGGTAAAATTAATATGAACATTCTTAATAAAAAAACAATTTGAAATTTTTATTTTGTATATAATTTCAATTTTGCTCTCAATTTAAATTTTTACTTTTCACATAGGTACCATATAAAAATTTATGACATTCCATACGAAAAAAAATTTAAATCGAAATTAAGTATAAATAACAAATTGTAAAAATTATTTTATTCATATAAGATTTTATGACACTTTTAAAGGTGATCGATATTATCATCATGATATATAAACCTATAGGTGATCATTATCAGTTATCATACGATTACATATTATCAAAATACTTAGTTGACTATATCACTGTCATCATACAGAAATTCACCCCTAGATTTTTTTCAGTAACATGTACCGTCTCATAATACGAGTAAGTATATGTATGTAACATAATCAAATCTCACTTTCAATTTGAATCAAATTTCTGCATTACAGAAAATATAATTTTATCTATGTATTATAGCAATTCTGTGTGTATTTTCTTAAATACAAAATTTTAATAAAATTTTAAAAATATTATTTAAATTAATGCCATGTGGTGAAATAATTTTGAAATCAATATATCGAAAATAAATTCGATTGAAACACTTATCGAACAATAATATTCTACTTAAAATGTTAAAGTAAAGGTCAAAATGTCATTACAATAATTATATTGGAGCAGGTTCATATTTTATAAGTATACATTATAAATATATAAAAAAAAAAAACAAAAATTTTCGATTAAAAAAAAAAAAAAAATAGAAGCGTATACTGTATGTATTACGGCATTACTGTATATAAAACACTTAATATATATTTTTTTTTTGTAATTTTATGATAATTAAAAAGTACGTTATACACTAATTCATATGTATGTACAAATTTAAGGAAACATTATTTGATTATTTTCTATATTTAAACAGAAAACATATTAATAATTATTTCCTTATTTACCAAATTACAATTTGTTGACCAATTCTATATATGTACATATATCGTTATGATTATTTATTAAAATTTTTTCTGTTCTAATAAATTACTCACAATAAATAATATTGAGTTCACGTATATATATATACAATCAAATCACAAATCTTTATTATGTATATGAATAAAATTTGATAATTTGAAGAAAAAAGAAAAAAAAAACTTTATTTATATCTTGAAAAAACTTACCATAAACAACGAGTATCAGTGTACGCACTGAATATATATTATTTTTATCTGTAGTTTAAAGAGAGATTTTAAATTTATTTTCTCTTCGATTTTTCTTTTAATGGTACTATAAGGTACAATATAAATTGTTAAAATATATTAGACTTCTTCTATATTAATGTTATACTGTTATTATTTGTTTTTTCTTTTTAAGTTTTTAAAATAATGGTACTGTACTCTTTTCTCATATATATATATATTGTCATTAATTGTATACTGTATAAATGTAAAATAAATTTGAATTCGAATATAATAAGTATTTTCGAATTGCAATGCAATTACATACATACATATATCTCGACGTAATTATTAATATCGCATAACATAAAATTTAATACGGCCGCTATATAAAGTATTTAATTTACATTATGTAGTTTCAGAAGCAATTTATAATTATTATACTCATTTAAATTATTTATAATACAATGTATAATAAAATTTGCTGATATTAAAATTAACTTGCAATAATTCGGAATATTTTTTTTTAGTCGACACAATTTAAATGAAATATTTATTTAAATTTAAAATTATTGAGAAAAAAAAAATTATTTTTTTTTTCCAAATTAAAAATATTTGTAAATATGTACATATATTAGTTTTTTTTTTTTTTTTTATTTTTTTATTTCTGATGGTATCTATATAGCAATATTGAAAAAAAAACTCTTTTTTTAAAAAAAAAAATGAACTTGATACACACTAATATTTATGTGCATATATATAGATAGTATTACATATATGTATGTAATAATGTATAGAAGAAGTTATCGACTTTTTAGAGTAAATATACCAAACAATGAATAACGGACACTTTTCAAAAAAAAAAAAAAAAAAATGTATTAACAATGAAATTTCAAAGAAACTATTCTCAAATAATTATTTATGTATACGTTATGTACATATGTATATTTGTGCAAAAACAAAAATGTGTTTTTTTTTTTTTTTAATTATATTCATTCGACAACAATATTTTTAACACTGTTTTTTTATTATTTTTGTTATAAATATACATATATTTTTTTTTAATTTTTCTATTATTTATATGCGAAAATATGACATTTTTACACGTACTATATCATTTATAATTGTATTATCATTATCATCATCATCATAATCATTAGCATCTCAAAATTCGTTAATATTTAATTTTTCATATAGTACATAATTATATCATTTTTTTAACTACTATATACATGTAAGTAACGTACATTATTATCTTCGTCTGCATGTACACACATACAGAATATGTAATATGTAAATATATAATATTACAGATTTTTTTTTTTATATTAATATTAATTTATCAATATAATTTATGCATATAGGTATCACTTCCTAAAACGTTTACACTCATCACATTTTTATACTACAATATACTACAAATTTTATTCAATTTTACTATATAATATTAAAATACAAAAATTTTCATATTAAAAAAGGAATGTTATTTAATTAAATTTATTTATTTATTTATTTTTTTTTTTAATTTTCAATTATAAATTTATATTTATATAGTTATTTATTTCAAATTACATATACATAGGTATATATGTACATATATGTGAACTGTATAGAATTAGGTGTACATATCATAATTTGAAAAAAACTAAATTCGTATATATTTATTCACTAAATAATTGTACACAGATATTTTAAATTAATTAAATTTATTTATTTATTTATTTATTTATTTTTTAATTTTATTGATAATTCATTTTATCCAATTATAGGTATATACAGTTTTCAATATTTTTGTATAAAATAAAAAAAAAAAAAAAACAAAATATAATTTATTTTAATTACAGTGTATAATTTAATTTAATTACCTAAGTAGGTATATAGAGTATTATAATAACGTTATAAAACTGAATAACATTATAATTATGTTTTTGTTAAATAATAAAAATGTATAATGTACCATGTACAAAATTTATTATTATTATTATTATTACAAAAATATAATATGTAAATAAATAGCTAGCTAAATAGTTGAGAATAAATAATATTACATACGACGACGATACAGACAGATGACTCGCGATAGAGTAAAGTCATCGTCGAATTAAAATCTTAATAAACATGAAATAAAATTTTTCTATAAAAAAAAAAAAAAAAAGTTTGCTGCTGCTGCTGCTGGTGCTTTATACAAACACACAAGTATACATTCGTATATGTATATACGTACACATAGATAGATAGATAGATATGCATACATAAACATAAGGTATATATGTATATATAAGTAATAAAATATCAGTGTTGCCAATTAAGTATAATGTCTATATGTATAATATTATTATTATTTTTATTTTATATTTTTTTGTTGTAATTTTATTCATTTTTTTTTTAAAATTTTTTTTTTGTTTTTTATATTCTTCTCATTAATAAATTATTATCAGAATATGTGTATACATAATAAATTTATCAAAAAATATTTTTATTATTTATTTATTTGTGATTTTTTTGTTTTTTTTTTTTATCAGTTTCTTATCTAATAAGATTTATTGAGTATGTAATGTATGTAGTACATATGTATATGTATTTCCACTTTCGCTAAAAAAAAAAAAAAAAATTATATTCTGCCTTCTCAGTCAAATGATAAACTACATATACATACATACATGAAATGAAAAATTATATTAAAATTATATTAAAATTATAATTAACAAAATATAGCTATACATACATACATACATAATGTAAGTTATATATTGAAATGTTTAAAAATTATAAAAGATCAGTAAATGAACTGTACTGTAATATATGTACATACATACATACATATACTCGTTCTTACTTACTTAGAATAAATTGTCATCGTCATTATATTGATTGAGACATTATTTTTTTTTTTTTGTTTTTTTTTTTTTTTTTTTTTTTTTTATTATTTTCTTGTGGAACAAAAATATAATTTTATTTTGAAAAAAGAAAAAAAAAAATAAAATATGTAAAGATTTGGATGAATAGGAAACGATGTAATATAATAAATAATGATCATAATAATATCACAGAGTATAGAGAGTAAAATTTACAAAAAACATAAAAACTTTTAATTTTATTAATATGTATGTAATATATAGTAATAAAAAAAAAAAAACAAAAAAAAAAAAATACAATCGTATTTATTTATATACACTACATACATATACATAAATAAATATATGTATGCATTTATCTATATTAATAACTGTATCTCTATATAATATTGCATATATTTATTATACATTATTTGTATATATTTACCTGGTATATGTAATATACTTATAATATAATTTAACATATTATACATATTTATATTTATGTACATATATAGCATACATACATATATGTATTTATATCGACGCATATAATTTATATATGTACATACTACTATTTATACATATATAGGTGTACATGGCATATATTATAACAGTTATTTTTTAAATGTACATAACATACAGTCAGCTACATAATATTTATTACCTTACCATACCAATTGTACAAATTTTTAATGCATATCATAAGAGTATGAAAGTACATATGTATCTGTAATCTATATACATATATGTACATAAATATGTATTTATTCAGGATTTCTTATTTCTTATAAAAATTGCAAAAGTTTTATGATCTCTGGTGTTCTTCAAGTGCATTATTGCATATGTATATGTACATATGTACATATATATATATACATATCATATAAACTGGTTGTTGTTGCGATTTTGCGAATTTCGAATATACATTTATATGTATGAATGTACATATATGCATATATGTATATATAATCTACAACACATAACTATATACTCTTACATTTATGTATGTACTACATTTATGTACATAGCTAGTTTGATATGTGTAATAAAAAGTAAGTTTTTGTTTTTGTTTTTTTTTTTTTTTATTACATATAACAGGCACTTTGTTAATAATAAAAAAATATACATATACATACATAAGTATGTATACACACAAACGAACATAATATATGAAAAGATAAAAAAAAAAAAATGTCAAAAATTATATTAGAATGGTGTTTATTCATATTTTTTTTTTATTTATTTCTTGCTATATATTCTATCATATTCTTTTTAAAAGTGCAAAAATATTCAAACAGGTATTTAAATGTATGTACACATATATACATAGTACCTACATTTATATATATTACGTGATATTACTTAATTTTATATTACATATATACATTATGTATATATAATAACAGTTTTTAAGTAATACCACGTAATACATATACATAGGTGTACATATAATATGCATTCATAATAATAATGTATGAATATGTGTATGTACGATACATACGAGAGCAGTAATACTCGTACATGTATTTTATAAAAATCTACTGCACAAAAAATGATAAAAGTAAAATGAAAAATTGATCGTCTTATTATGGTGATCTTGTATAGAGTATATACTATGTACATATGTCTATATATATGTATTATAATCATAGCCCTATATATAATCATATATGCATCATTATATTAATAATACATATGGCATTACCGTTCACCAAAAATTATTTATATACATATGTACATATGTATGTATGTATATTTGTGTAATATAAAATGTAAGTTTTTATATGAATCTACGTATATAATATTATACCAAGGTATATATATGTACCTGCTTATAATATAATATATGTATATATAAGAGTATATTATGTATACATATACACTGTTCATATGTAACATTTTCATATAACTATGTGCATATATCTATAAATATAAGATAAATTGTATTATATATATATATATATATATATCGCATACAGTAGTTACCTATGCACTTATCTATGTTAATATATATTACAATTAATTCACATATATATACATATATGAATGCATTAATTCATTTTAAATAAAACTAAATTAATATGCAATATTCATATACCTATAAAACAAAAAGAAAAACAAAACAGGTAATTGTACTTATATAGGTATACATATGTATGTATCTAGTATATCTATTCAATTAAATCAACGATTACGTACACTTTATTTAATATATAACAGTACATAATATACATATGTACATATACATACATGTATATAGAGTTGCTATCTCTCTATATAATATGTATTATTTCAATGTGAATGCTCTGCATCCACTATAAATACATATAATACTCGTATGTACATATATGTATAGTATATTATAATTATATGTTATATATAGATATACGAGTATATTGATTATTGAAATAATAGATATGTACATAAATATGTACAGGATGATTCATAATAAAGTGTTCCAACATATGTACCAATTGATTCTTTGAAATGTTGTGATCAGCAATTACGATGATAGGAACAGGATAGGAGGACAAATAAGGCTCTGAAAAAATTAATTCATTTTATGAACTTTCCAACAATAAAAATACATGTGCCGATCCGTTGCCAAATATATAAGAGATATAAACTTTCAAATTTGAAAATTTTTGAAAAATTTTCATCATTTTTTTTTTTTTATCTTTCGTCCTTAAAAAATTTCCTTAATAAGGATATGATTTAAAAAGAAAAAAAAAAACAATGTATACTCTTAGGATATCTAATTAGTCTTCCAAAAGTTATTAACATTTTTGTGGAGTCAAAAGAATACAAAATTTGAAAAAAAAAAAAATGTCTATCATCTTAAGAGATTTGTTGTGTATTTTAAAACTTTTTTTTCCAATTTTTATATGAGATTACCTCTCTGCACAGGCAAAAAAGTTTCAACTCTGAAAAAAAGAAGTGAAAGAGGAATTTTTCGAAAAAATACCTTATCGTAAACGCTAATCAAAACACTTCAAAGAATCTATTGTTATACTCGTATGTTGGAACACTTTATTACGAATCACATTGTACATTAATGTTATCATCTGTTTGTTTATGTTCATACATATCTACATATAATAAAACAACGTATTACGTATCTATAAGTATGTATATTGTATGGATAGTATGTATGTACAATTCTTGAATATAAATATTATACATTATGTAGTTATCTCTAATGTATTATACGAATTATATCTACATCGTCATATAAGTATTATGCTTGTATATCTACACATTGCACCTGTATATGCAACATATCATATATAATATAAATATATGTATGTATGTATATACATTATTATTATATTTATATTTTTGTTTTATACATACTATTGTAAGTATAATATTAATTTTTATATAAATTTTAATTTTAATTTTTATAAAATTTTTATTTTGATATGTGCATTCAAATATTATTATAATAGTTGTACTCGTACATATACTGATACATTACGACTTATGAGTATTTTACACGTATACATTTATCTCAAACATAATAATAATGTATGTAGTAGATACGTATGTACGATGATGAACAACATTCACTATAAATTGCAAAAAATAAAAAATTAAATTGAAGGTAGGTGTGGTGATTGATTTAGATAAATTACATAAATTTATACTATACATACGTATACATATATGTAATACCTACATACATATATAGCTAGTTGCTGCTGCTGCTCTTAAATTCATTTAAAATGTATATTCTATAAAAGTATTTGTATTACACTGCTATTACTTTTTGTCTATATATACATATTTGTGTATCCATCCATTTTTTAGTTAATTTTTTGTTATTTTTATTTATATGTTATTTCATACATGTATATGTATGTATTGGAGGATTCTATATTATTTGTATTGTGCATACTATATAGATTTATATCTAAAAGAGTTTATAAACAAAGGTACAAATAAAAATTAAACATTTTTTTTTTTTTGAAGCAAAGTACGCGCTACAAACAATAATCAATAATAAATAACTGGTCTCTTTTAAAATAACAGCAGCCAGTGTAGTAATACACGACGTAACGTAATATATATACATATATGATGCTGGATACAATTGTTTGATTAAAGTGTAAATGTATATGTGGTATATTAGTAACACATATAATAAAGGAATATAATTATGTATATGTATGAGTATGTAAAAATTTATTATTACATGGGTATTCATTGTTCGTTGCAAAAGTGCAAAAAATTTAATTTTCCTCCGATAATATATGGCATATATATAAATATATGGCATGGGGCTATTTTTAGTAATTGTAAATTGTGAAAATTAATTAAATTATTCTGAAGAGCATAGCATAATTGTATAGTATAATTCATTTACAAAAATCAATTTAATTTTACTGGAAGAAATATCAAATTTATATACATATTTCAGAAATGCTAATGTCAGATACTTAAAATAACTGAAGAAAATACTATACTAACCATGACCATATACACGGTAAAATTTTTTTGCAAATACATAAGTAAAATTTTCAGCGTTACATAAGTAGTCGACGTTTATATAAAAAGTTAATACATATGAAAATATGCTCATACTCGTATACTGTCATTTAATAAAAACACCCTATTTTTCAGTCTCACACAAATTGATTTGGCCATGAGCCAGAAATGAAAGTTGTTCATAGAGGAAAATACTAAGAATTGAATTGAAAATTAATTGTTAATAATGAAATTCAAATTCGGGATTTCATGATAAGTAAGTTATTAGTGGATTAGTGCTCTATCAATTACTCTCTCTCTCTCTCTTTCTTTCTCTCTCTCTTCCTCTCTCTCAATGTACTGAGCCATTGAACTCCTTATACAAACATTGTAAACATAATGCATTGTCAAATAAAAAATTAAAGTATTACATTTTTGTATTGTTTTGTTTTAAATATCCTGTTTGGTTGATTGAACTTGAATTATTCAAATTATATAAGTAGTACACGTATCATGTGTGTGTGTGTGTGTGTGTGTAATACGTTGAAAGAAAAAATTAAAAATAAAATAATAATAATAAATTATTTCATATTACATTACCTAATTCCGTAATAATTTTTTTTATGTTCTAATTGATCCGCATACTTTACTATTACTTTACTATACATACATAATGTACATACATATACACACATAGCTGCCATATAAATATTTTCATTACATACACAATTGCTTACAATTAAATTTTGAATATATACCTAATTGAAATAAAAAATTTATTATTTAATTCATAACTTCTTGTATGTACGAGTATATGTATTATGAATAATAATAATAATGATAATAATTTTCATTATATACTAACTTACGTATTAAGTATATGAACGTATTATAAGTATAGTGTATGTTCAGCTCTAATAAGTCTTCTATATATACGTGCATACATACATAATTATATATAAAACATTATTTTTATTATTTTCTTATTGTGTTTTTATATTATTTCATTTTTGTTTTTATAATATCTGCTATGTAATGTAAGTAAGTATGTATGTACAGTTTTACTATACTCGTAAATAATAATTTTCATGAAAAATATGCGCGAATTTGTTTTGCACTAAATATTATTATGAACATTTTTTAAAATGTATACACGTACACGTACAATGTGTAAGCAATATTATTAAAAATATTTCATTAAAAATATCGAATTTTTTAAAATTTTCGGTTTCTAAATGAAATTGATTTAATACTTAACACATTACAAATTTATATTATAAATGATGATGATGATGATCATCATCTTCATCATCATCATTAAATCATAACATCAATTTATAATTTTTTTTTTTTTTTTTTTTGGTGATTTTTGAAATTTTTTGATTCGATTTGTATTATGATTTTATTTTTATTATAGAATTCAATTTTGTTTTATATATATACATATAGATATAGATACCTACATTATAATATATGTACATACATACGTAAGTATTATAATGGTATGATATGATATATAGTAACTTAACTCATTAATCGATCCGGTCAAATAAGAAAAAACAATACACAATAAATATCAATATATAAATTGATAAAACAATAAAAAAAAAAAAAATGAAAAATGAATATAAAAAATAAATAAAAAAATAAATAAATGAATATATAATATATACATATAATATACTGTATATAAATCAATATACATATAAATATATAGAGTATATGAGGTATATAAACATATAAATACGCGTTATATAAGATGAAAAAAATTTTTTTTTTTTTACAAGAAAAATATATCAATTTATATGTATGTATATAAATGTGTATTTATATACATATATATATATATGTAAATAGAAAAACATACACTACTTTATTTTAAGTTCACTATCGATAAAAACCAGATTTTTATATTAAATAATTTTTGCTGTAAAGTTAACAAAAAAAAAAAAAAAAAAAATAAAATAAAAAGATAAAAAAAAAATAAACTACATAAACTATCATATTATAAATATGTATATGTATTATGTACATACATATACATATTATGTGTTGTTTGTAGTATAATAAAAGTTATAATCAACCTTGAAATATATATATATGTATGTACATAATATATGTAGCTATACATCCTATATAGCATAAAATACCTATTAAAAATTATACATATATGTATATACATTTTTTTTTTTCTTGTTCTTTATATTGATTATGTCTTTTATTGGCATATGCCGTAAGTATATAATATAACATAATGTAACATATAACCCATTTATTGTTTTCGTCTTGTTTTTTTATATTTTTAGTATGCGGTATATAATATTAAGAAACATACATATGTATACATGTACTACATATGTATGTATTTATACATATGTACCAACAAATACATACATACAAATGTATATGTATTGTATTGATATAGTTACTATGTCAACATAAAAATGAAAATGAAAGAAAAAAATGTTATATAATATCGAACAACATTTATAAAGTGTAAACCTATGTAAATACATATATACATATGAACGTATGTATTATATATGTATGTAGATATTATAACTGTCTGCGTATTCTTTATCTGTACATTGTATATAGGTAGGCATATATTATAAGTAGTAGGTAGGTATTACAAAAAAAAAAAAAAAAAAAAAAAAAAAAAATATTAATAAAAATAAAAATAAAATATTATAATGATCTACACATTAATGTACAGGGTAATTCATAATAAATTGTTCCAACATGTATATACCAATCGATTTTTTGAAGTGTTATTTTCTCGTAAAATCCATACTTCAACCATTTTTCAATTTTGTATTCTTTTGACTCTACAAAAATGTTAATAACTTTTGACAGACTATCCCCTCTATTCTAGGTAATAGATGCCTAATAGATCTATTAACCTATTAACTAAGAAGTTAGTAGAAAGTGCTATTCTACTTTATAGGTTTTGTAGACATTAAAAAGTTGAAAAGTTAATAGATTTGTAGACTTTTAAAAAACAGTTGAGCTGTCATTTATTATTAATATTTGAAAATTTAAAAAATATTTAATATTTTTAAAATCCGGTAAATGTATATTTAATAATAATAATAATTTTTAATTATTTTTATTATTTTTAATTATTTTTATTTATTTTCAATTATTTTTATGTACTCGTATTTTTAATTATTTTTATTTATATTTATTTATTTTTAATTAGTTTTATTTATCATTAACCAAAAAAATAACATTTCACAAATTAAACATTCAAACGTGATAGTTAATAGATCTAATAGCTCATCGAGAGGAGCTATTAGCTAATAGAATTTTCTAACCACAAAAATCTATTAACCTATTCGCTAGAATACGAAAATCTATTAAATAAAAGTCTCCACAAAATTAATAGACCAGCTGATTGTCAATCTATTAACTATTAAGTAGAATAGGAAATTTTCTATTAACTAAAAGTTAATAGACTAATAGCTATTAATCTATTACCTAGAATAGGGGGGTATATTAAAGATATTGACATGATTTTGTTTTTATTTGAAAGAAATCTTAAGGTTGCATTTTTTTTTTTTTTTTTAAATCATATCCTTGTTATGGAAATTTTTAAGGACGAATGATAAAAATGTAAATTTTTAAGAAAAATTTTTTCAAAATTTTCAAGTATGAACGTTCATTATCTGCTACATTTGGCATTAATAACGGATCAGGACATTTAAGATACTGTTGGAAAGCTCATAATGCATTTATACACTTTATCGAAACCTTATTTGTTCTCTTACCTTTAGCCGAAAATAAGTTATACAGTTTTATATGAGTTTAACTCTTTGCACTGGCGAAAATGTTTCAATCCTTTTAAAAATGGGATGAAGGAGGGTTATAAAATTTATGAAAAAATGCCTAATCCAAAAACACTGATTACAACACTTTAAGAATAGGAATCGATTGGTGTATGTTGGAAGACTTATTATTACGAATCATCCTGTATAATAGATTACATACATACTTTTGTATGTATTTAAGTATACCTAAATACATATTTATATTATGCGATGAATATATTATAATATTCTTATACTTAACTTACATTATATAATGTACATAAATGTACCATACCATTAGCATTAGCATACATATAATGTTACTCGTATATTAACATAATATATTTAAATTCATTTTAAATTGAACTTTAAAGTTCAAAAGGAATCAAGAAAAAAATAATAAAAAATAAATGAATAAAATAAGAATAAAAAAAAAACTTAAAATAAAATGAAACGAAAAAAAAAAATGAATTTTTAATTTAAAAATGAAATACAATAATTAATATACACTGTACTACACTGAAAAAAAAAAAAACAGTGTTTTTCAATTCGTAAAATCATTATCATATCAACAGTGTATATAGACAGATGGATATGCATATGTAGATAGTATGGATATGGATAGTGTGTGGTATGTGATATGGTTTGATGCTGGCGTACATTAACATTTTATTAGTCGTTCGTTACGAATACTATACGACCAAACGAAAAAAAAATACTTAATTCATTATATGTTATTTCATAACGATAACTACTGTACATACATAATATTTTATCAGAATTTATAAAAGCAATTTAATAAGTACATATCACCACAGGTACGTAAACATACGTAATATAATGTATGTGTATGTACACTACTTAATTATTATATTATCGTTTTTATAGTTGTCGAGAATTGACATAAAATAACTGATTTAATATCACCATCACCACATACTTGAAAAATATTTTGTAAGGTCCTACACACACCAAAAAATGAAATCAAGTTTTTCTTGATTTCGAGCTCCAAAATCGAATTAATTTTTCTTTTTTTGATTTTAGCCACTATCGAAATATCGAAATCAAGAACGAAATCTAGTAAAAATACGAGTATGTACATATGTATATAGTATATACTTGGTTTTCAAAATGAAATCAAGAAAACTTTCAATTTCCACATTCATTTTTTTTTTTTGTCTAGTTTAATTTCAATTTTTATTTTTTATTTTTTTAATCACAGATAACATATAGCAAACAGATGGTTCCAGCTTGGTACAATATTAATTTGACGACTATTCCACATTCAAAATATAAATTAAACTCAATTCGTTAGTAAATTTAAGTTTAAACCAATTAAATGTGTATGTAAATATTTTATATACTTATGATTACAAAAAATAGCTAGATTTTAATTTATTTTTTTTTTTTTAGAAATTACATTCTTAGATTTCAATAAAAAAAATTTTATTTCGGCCATATAACATATGCATATTTTTCTATTGAACTTGTATACTTCTGAAGTTACTGATGCAAACACAAAATAATAAGTTTGATATTTACGCGTAATGCGGCTGGTACTCACATCGAAAGCTAAATTTTTCTCCATATAAAACCTATATGTATGTAAAAAAAATGTCGCTAAATTGTTAGCTAAATTTTTAGTTTCAAATTTCGCTTACTGGTAATCATTTCCAAACTAAATTATTTCGGTGGTACTTAATAGTGGAGAGTTGTGGAACTCATTTTTCACAATCATTTTATATGGTCGAGCATATAAAAGTCAAGCGAAATATTGACAAGTCATATAAATTTTGACTAATAAATATTTATTTATTTATTTTTAATTAATTTAATTTCATAGCCTCCGCGATTTTTTTTTCAAAAAATTTCAAAACTCTATATACTCTACAGACGTTTCCTAATTCCACAATTTTTAGCTTGTATAGAAATATATATGCAATTGCAAGCGAAAAATTTCACAGGAACTGAGTACCAGTCTTAAAGATTAAAATATTCTTCGGTATATCACAACATAATGATGACTTTAAAACAGTCGTCAATTCTGCGAAATGTAAGTATATTTTGATTTTTTTTTTTTTTTTTACCGGAATGTTGAGTTTTGAGTACATAATTTTTATGCTACGTACATTACTCGTATATATGTACAAATGTATGAAGGAAATTTTGTATATTTTTACTAAAAATAATGACTGCTTTCATTGCAACAAATTACAAATTTTTTATTCAATTCAATTTATACATTGAATATGTATTTAACTATGTAAATATGTTCATTAATATCATTTCGTATATGTAATTAATGTACAAAACTTGCTCTTTTCATATAGACTCATGGTCATACCATATACAACAATATTAAAATCCGTTTTTCTATCCGGATGATAAAATTTATTTTATTTGTAGTAATTCAATTGATACAGTGCAGTTACCAGAATATTTAACACAAAGTAGGTAGAGGTAAAGTTGATTTTTATTCTTTTAAAAGTGGCGAATGTGATTTTTTAAAACAAAAAACAAAAACAAAAAAAAATAAATTAATTTTTTTTTTTTTTTGAAAGTTTTTAAGGTAAGTAAAAGTTTTTAAATTAAAAAAAAAAATGTTTTTTTTTTTTTCGTTTTTTTTTTAAATACTAGTTTAAAAAAGTAAAATGATTTATTTTAAGTGTATGAAAAACAAGAATTTGATATAATAATTGTTGGAAATCTTGTTCGAAATATATGAATAGTAGAACAAATTATCCTTGAAAAGTGACCGGAATATACGTATGTATGTGCATGTATGTACATATGGATGTGTGCGTGTGTGTATATACAGAAGATTGAATGGTTTGCGTTTTGTAAGTCTATGTATCTTTTTTGTTTCGTTCTGTATTTCAAATTATAAACTTATATTACTATTATATACATATGTGCATATATCTATGTATGCGAGTAGTATATCAATATTATTTAAACTACATAATAATATATAATTTAAATACAATTACTTTTGTAGTGCACATTAAATACGTATATAAAATGTACATACATAAGTACATAATTATATGCGCATAATAAGTATATTACTTATAAAATTTATTCATAATTTTATTTATCGAATATATTTTTCACAGTATTAAACTGGTTTTGATCTAATTGAATCAAACAATCATTCGAATTCGAATATAATAATATGATGGAAGATGAATGCATTTATTTACATCCTCCTCATGGTATCCAATTAAAAGATAGAAGAAAAATTTATATTATTATAATTAGTGACAAAATGTGTGTGTGTTAATTTTTAATTTATGTATTTAATTTAAAAAAAAAAATACAAAAAAACAAAATGAATTTAAATAATACAATTGATTTAAAGTGTGTGTATAACGCATTTGTTTGTAACATTATAGGATTGTAAGATAGTTAAACGCAAAATGTGTGTACACACTCTAAATCACTTAGTTCTGTTTTAACCTAGATCGTACTACATATATAGATTGTTTGGTCCGGATCAAATTGATCGGACTAAAAAAAATAATTCAGTTCGTCGAAGAGTACAAATACTAAACCTAAACTAAATTTGTAAAGAATCAATTAATGGTACTATACAGAGATACAGAGTGAGTATACATATATGTACATATATATATATATACGTATGTACATTATACAATCGTAGGTCATTGCCTCTTGTATGGAAAAAATGTAAAATTTAAATAAAAATTTAAGTTGCCTAATAGAAAAATTTTGTTTATTCAAATTTTCTTTTTCAATAAAAATCAAAATTCTACTATAGGTAGCTATATATATATTATAATAAAATATGTGATATTCTATAATCGGTATGTGATATTGGTTTGATAACACTTTCATAAATAATGAAAAAAAAAAAAAATCAAAATTTATTTTAACATAAATTTGATGTTTTGAAATATTATGTTTTTATACTGATAATTATATCATATATATACCAATACGCACTTATTATAAGAGTATATCATATGCTCGACTGAAGATTTCTGAAAATTTCTAGTAGAAAGTATATATATAGATATGAAGTTTAAAATTTTTCTTAAGATCAAAATTTTTCTATATCATAATATCAAATCGTATATACATTATACAAAAATTTTACTAACACATATAAAATATATGCTCAAATATTCACCATCTGTTTTGACGTGTATTATAAATTATTTCATTTTTGAAAAAATCATTATCAAGTAAGTATTATATTGAAAATAAAAATAAGATAAAAGAAAAAAAAAGATGGAATTATAATATTCACGAAAATAACAAAAAACTAATGTGTGTTATACTTAAATAATTATTTACATTATTAATTTGTTTTTATGAAAAAAAAAATATATATATATATATATATATGTATATATAAAATATGACGTTTAACTTACATAATTGTTTGACAATTTTCTGATAAATTTAATGATGAACGTATACTATATTGGCTTATTATACGAGTATGTATTGTATATTCACTTATATGCTGTTAATTAGATATACTTATACTTAAATATTTACTTGTATATATTTATACATATATTACGTAATTCATATGTTAATTTTTTATATATGGAATTATACATAAGTAAATAGATACATACGTTTATATATAAAAACACATATAAGTAATTATTATATTTACTTCCAGTCAAAAAATACAATATACATATATGTATGTAGTATGTATATATGTATCTATAATGTATACCTATTTTGTGAATTATACCTGAAAATAAAAAGAAAAATACATATATGAAAAATAAAATAAATAAATGCTAAAAAAAAAAAAAATCTTGAAAATTAAATGTAAAAATGAAAATTTTTTAAAAAAATAATTATTAAAAATAAGATTATCTCATAATGAGGATAAAAATGTCATACGATCATTAGTAATCAATTACTTATATTGGTGTGCATTGCTGATTGAATTAATGATCGACTTGCAAACGGAAATAGTGCGCTGGATGGGTAATCTCTAACTCTTGTAAGAAAACGAATCAAAATACAGTAGAAAAATATATCAAAGTATAATAAAATGAAAATGGATTGATCACATACTCAGATCCTTAAATCACATAATCATAACTGCTTCAACTTTTAAGGTTTCAGAAGGTAGAAGTCTTCCAAAAAGCGCCTGACACAGAACTGACGAAGAATACAGCAGACAAATGAGTTCGACAGAAACGTCTTGTGGAAACTGTATGTTTCCTTTGCGGAATGAAGCGTAATATAAGATGGTACAAAAGTAATGTCATAATAAAATGTAATATAATAAGTTAAATGCGTTGTAAAGTCAATATGCATCTATGAACTATTTGAAGAAGTTTAATAAAAGAAGAGATTCTAATACCAAATAACTACATATACGAGTATGTAAATAATTATTATTGGGTTTTCAAATATTACTCTTCGGTTCGATATAATGCCTATTACTTTGTTCTAGTAAACTCTATTTCACAGTACTGTAATACACATATTTTATTTACGGTTCCGTTCAAGAAAACATTTCCTTTTAAAATGAATATGAAAATTAAATTTTATAAAATTATAAAAGAAAAACAAAAAAAAAAATTAACGAAAAAAAAACACCTAAATATGTAACTACTTTTTAAAAAAAAAAATTGTGTAATTTTCAACTGTTTTATAGATAATTATGGCCTTGCAATAATTTCCTTGTAAATAACAGAGTCTATTTTATGTCTAAATTTTTTTTTTTTGTTCTTCTCATTTTTGCTTAATTATTAGAAACTAATAAAATTCTAATATTTGTATATTCTTACAACAAACTTGAAAATATGAATTCTAATAGTATTCATATTTATTGTAATTTTTGTTTTTATTATCACCTGCATAAAAAAGTTATTGAACGATTTAGCTATTTGGCTGGCACGATATATAAATTTTTTGTTTTTAATTTAATTTAAGAATACAATAAAAGTAGCTACTAAGCGAAAAAAATTTAATTTATTACAAATAGAAAACGTTATATAAGGGGGTGATCAAATTGTTTCTATGTATATATTTTTTTGAACATTAGATTCCCTGACAAAAACTGACATTTATTTGTTTTATTATTTATTGTAAAGACATTGTATGAGAAACATTTTCATATTGTAAGTAAATTGGCTACGAAAATCATGCGCGATGATACATTAAATCACAGCATTATTATTTATGTTATTAATGAAACAAAAGCAAATTTGTGTGAATAAATGATAAAAAATTGATCTTCCTGAATCAAATGTTTAAAAGTATCTTCAGGCAATCATTTATAGGATATCATTTTTAAATAAAAATATCACTAATAAATTTTTTTAAAATGAACAAAAATAAATTATATTATATTGATATTTTAATGTGCCTTTACATTATTATCAAAACGATAAAGTGTAAAGAGTAAAGATAAATTTATGATTTTTGTCTTTACATCATTAACGAAATGCTATATACGAAAGTGTATAGATAAATAAAATACAACACACAGCAGATAAAATATGCATATAGAACACATATGGTTTTTTGTGTTCAAATTGAAACTAAAATAAGCTCTCAAATAAAAATGATTGTAAAACTGGAAAAAAAAAATTATTGATTTTCAAAAAGAATTTTGTTAAATGACAAACGAATGGATTTTTTGAATCCATCACATATAAATACAAAAACTTTCATTTCAATACTTTATCAATGACTAAATAATAGTGTAAATATTTTATAATTAAAATTATGTACACTTATCTGTTTCGCATTAATTTATCTTTGACTGTAATATATAAATGTCATATAATAATATGCCAAGATTTTTTCGGTAACAGTGTAAAGGCACTTTTAGTTCACTATTAACTAAGTAATAAACTATATTATATTTGATAATTGTATAATTACATAACATAAATATTTACTTTTTTTTTTTTTTTTTTTACAAAAGTTTCAATTAATAACCGTACAGATAAATACACGCGCTTACTATATAGTACACAACACTTAATCAGTTTTTAATTTAAATTATTGTAATAAAAATATTTTTTCACCACCAGTCAAAGAAAAAAAAAAAAAAAGAAAAAGAAAACCAATTTTTTTTTTAAAAAAAAAATAAATATATATTTTTAAGTTATTTGTGGTTCTATGTTCTGTATGCCTATTACTTATAATAAACAAACTTTTATTGTTAGAAACGAATAAGTAATAAGTAATTTTCAGGAAACTATACAATTCACAAAAGTACAAAAAAAATTTTAAATTTTTAATGCGGTCATGTGGTCGTGGTCGGCGGTCGTGTATTTCATATAAAAAATAATATTAATGGCACACATACATGCATAAATGTAATCATATTTGTGATTTGATTCTTGTACAATATAGATACGGGTTTATTATGTACATTATATACGAATATACTACTTTCTTTCGTTCGTTTTTTCCTAATAACACTTAAGCTGCGATTCCACTTATTGACACTTTGTCAAATATTTGACCATATTTGATGTCATAGACGTGAAAGCCCTTGTCAAATATTGTCAAAATGATGTATGGCAAGTATGGCATCAAATATTTGTTGTCAAATATTTTGTTGTGTGTAAACACTCCTGTTTTCATATTCGACATCAAACATTTTGTCAAATAAAATATTTGATAATTGGATGTCAAACTGTGTCAAACAACGTCATAGTTCTACCGCCTTTATACTACTTATTTTGATTTATATACATATTATTTTACTACTGTCCTGATTTAATTTATAAATTTAATAAAATTGTTTAATAAAATAATTCAGATTTATTTAAAAAAGAACAATATTCAGAAATAAAATTATAAATTATTATTTGTAAATAAAATAAAATTAAATAATCTAATTCAAAATTCGTTTTAATTCACTTCAAGACTGTCGTAACACATTATATTAAAATGTCGACTATGATGTCAAACAAAAAATTAACGCAATATGTCAAATAGTGTAAACCAACGTCATATAATGATGCCATATATTTACTTTGACACTCTCTTGGTCAAACTTTTTGACGTCAAATTGTTCTGTAGTGTAAACTCCCCGTGCCATATATTTGGCATTTCTTTGTCAAATATTTGACGAATTGTCAATAAGTGGAATCGCAGCTTTAATAAAATATAAAATTGACAAAATTATTTGGAAAAAAAAAAAATAAATTTCTTATCACTCAAAATATACAAAACAAAAAAACAAATAGTACTTTTATGTATACGTAAATATAATATGTAGTACTATACATGTACGATAGGATTCGATTATATTTTAAATCAAGAAACTTTTGTTTTTGTTTTTTTTTTTTGTTTTTCAAACTACTACTCAACATGTGTAAATGTATATTTTGAAATTACAAAAGCAAAAAAAGAAATAAAATGATTCACGTGCGATCAAAAAAATAAAAATAATCAAAAAAAAAAAATCTATTTATATTTTTGTTTGTGTGCCCGTACATATTATAGTATGTATACATTATTTGGAAATTTTATTTTTTCTTGTTGTTCCGATAAATTTCATTAATATTATAACAATAGAGAACAATTTTAAATGGAAACACAACTGATATAATAAATTTTTGCTATTTTAATCAAATTAAAATTAATTATTTTTATTTAATTTTTAATTAACTTTTTTTTTTCTTTTTTTTTATATTACTATTATTATTATTATTTATTATTATGTTTCTGTTTTTCTTTTTTTTGGTTACCACATATCATGAAAAATTTGATACATATCATATACATATACAGTGTGGTGCAATAGTTAACGTACGGTAACAAAATTTATGTTCTTTTCAATATTTTTACATAGTACCTCTATACATTATAATATTTCAAAAATAATTAACTCTAAAATAATTTTTATTTTAAGCGCTACTGTTAAAGATAATGAAGCAAGCAGAACTTAGA
The DNA here is from genome assembly GCA_951394055.1 of Villa cingulata. Taxonomy (NCBI): domain Eukaryota; kingdom Metazoa; phylum Arthropoda; class Insecta; order Diptera; family Bombyliidae; genus Villa; species Villa cingulata. The sequence goes on along the minus strand of OX596017.1, from coordinate 434,386 downwards.
GTGATGAGACAAAACAAATATAAGGACTTGGTGGACGATTCTAAATAAAGTAGATGAGATAACGAGCTGCATAAAAAGAAGAAGAAGATTAAATCATATAATTATATCCTATAATTATTAAAATAATAATTAAAATTTTTTTTGTTTGGCAGCAAAACTAAACTAGAGAATTGGATCTATGTGTGTTGCAAAAGTCAAAGTACAATAAAATAAAAATTTTAAAATTTTTTTCGATTCGATTCATGTTTTAACATATTTCATAAAATGTTCACATATCTGTCTTTTATCAAACATAATATTTTTTGTAATTTAATTTCTTCATCATTTATTATTATACATAGATTTGTTTTTTGTACATACATACATATATATGCATTATGTATAGTTGATTTAAAGAGTGAAAGTGAAGACGAGTTTGAAAAACAAAAAAACTTCTGAAGTTATCTAAAAAAAAAAAAAAAAATAAATAATAATAATTAATCTTTATAATGAGAAGAAAAAATATGTAATTAAGAAATAAGAAATATCAGATCTATATAATGAAAAATAATTAACTGTATAAGGGGTTATAGAGCGATAAAAAGTGAAAAAAAAAATGGAAAACGATTACACGCGAAATGTGGACCATAAGAAAATAAAATCATTTTGAAGGTCAAAATTTTTGAACAAAAAATATATATTATATATATATACATATCATACATTTATAATATTTTATACATTACATTACATACGAGGATGGATTGATAATTCCTTAGAATAAAACCAAAACACTATAAACATTATATTTTTAATAAGATTGTATATTGAGGAAAATTTTTGAGGCGACGAAAATCAATCGAAATGAGCACACAAGAAAAACAAATGACGAGATATACGAACTATATACAGTGACACATACATATATCGTCATCTTTATAAAAAATAAACAGGCTTAGATGGATTGGTTATGTAAATAGAATGATGAATATCTACTGATCCATGCAAAAGATTGTTACTATAGGGAATACTGATGGAATAAGACCCCGAAGAAGACATAAAAACAGATGGTGGTGTGCAATACAAAAAGACTTAGATAAAATCTAGATAAAGAAATCGAAGGGAAAGACAAATAGTAGAAGCAATTAGAGGAAAATTATCTCAGAGGCGAAGCAACTATTAAGTATTGTAGTGCCGCAGAAGAAGAAGAAGAAGAAGAATAAGGAGAAACATTATATTTTTAAGTAAAGTTGACTTCATTTTTATCACAGAGTGTCCTTTTGGCTCGATACAATTTTTTCAACGTTTTTCCAATTTCATTAAACTTGAAAGAACATGCTTAACAATAGACAAGAAAATCTCTTATTAGTTAGGCATAGATGGCATTTCTCTAAAGACTTATCATCCAACCTATATACATGAGTACTCGTATATAAATTAATATTGAATGGCGTACGTTAAATTTTGGATGATACTGTATGTGATTTTTCGTTAAGCTGATTTAATTATTTTAAATAAAGTGTGTAAATTTCTAACTTTTTCTTTAATTATTTTTTTTTTCATTTTTGCTTATATGTACATATATGTATGTATAAATTTGCTATTTTTGTCTACTCGCTTATCTAAACAAAGTACATATACTTAGATACATTTTATGTTATATATATGTATCTATACAAGAGTATTTCTTGTTGCAAACATATACCTACTTGAATATAAACATTTACAATCACATAAATATATAGTCATATCAATTATTTTTCGAAAAACAAGTAAAGTTTATACAACAATAATTATTACGAGTATGTATATATAAATTCTAAAAAAAAAAAATAATAAAAATAAATAAATAAATGAACAAAAAAAAAAAACATAACAACAAAGTAAAACAAACGTATTTAAGTAATTATTATAAGTACTAATAAAATAACAAAAAAAAAGCCCAATTAGAAACGATTTATGAAATTGATTAAATTTAAAATTTATTAAATTATTGCCCAAGTGCATGTGTTCGTATACTCGTATGTAAGTAGATCGAAATAAATCAAATAAATATACCCGCGCTCAAAAAAGTATTAGAACGAATGTTTTTGAAAAAAATGTTTAATAAAATATTTTTGTATAACCATTACATTTGGGACAGACTTGTTTATTGAATTGACATTAAAGAGGGAAGTTCTCAGTGCTACGCCTGCTGGCGACGCTAAATGAAAGTGAAATTCCATGAAAAAGTATATACTGTTCAAAATGCAAATCTAAAGTAACATTGAAATTCGATAATAATTATTTGACATTTTGACGCTGCTGTACTCTCACCGGAGATTGGGTAATCAATCCCTTTGAAATGTGAGAGGACTGAAGATGTGGGTATACATATTTTCCTCTTAAAAAGGTTGTATTATAGACCAACAATCTATGCACGTAAAAAACGAGTTGTTCAGGAACCTACGGGAATCCTTGCCTCGATATAAGTTGCAGAGCCATTGAAAAATAATGTATGTATGTACATATATTCAAAAATGTATGTAGTATGGTGTAGTATGTACATAAAAAAATTTTTGAAATTATAGAAAAAAATAAATTAAATTTTATAAATTATTGTATAATACACAATAAAACAGCAAAAACAAAATAAAAGCAAACACTAACAAAAGAATAAAAAAAAAATTTAAAAAATATTTCTTTTTTCACAAGAAACATACAAGTGCAAATGTATGTAAAATGTATGTAAAATGTAAGTCAGTAATTTTTGAAACGATAAATTCAAATAAAAACGATAAAAAATAATGAAATATGATTATTTCACTAATAAAAAACAAAAATGTATAATAATTGAAATTTCGGTAGTAACCTGCACGAGGTGTTATTTACTGTCAAGAACCAAGAACAAAAGTACAAATACAAGAACAATAAAAATAATAAATAAATATATATATATGACATGTACACATGTATGTACGTAAATATAAAATACACAAACAAAATTAAAATATAAAAATTTATTTACATTTATATACTGTATATGGTATGTGTACTTTATAAGTACTTTAAAAGAAAAATAATAAATAAAATTAAAAATGTTATTCATTTAAAATGTACATTTATAACGATTAATAAGTCCCGAGACTATCCACCCAAAAACAAAGAATTCTTGGAAAATTTTTCTCTTTATTTATCAAAATTAGTATGCCATGAAAGAAAAGTCCTAAAGCTTTCTAACGTTTCGATAATTTACAGTGAAGCTATATAGTGATTTAAGTTACACTACAGTTTTATAAATTCCAAAAAATAAGGGAAAAATCTGAATTTTATGAGTATTGATAAAACATTGCTTTTAAACGGTGAAAAATACTGTTCAATCTCGGCAATAGCTTGAAAAATATATAATCCGTACTTTGCTCCATCAAAAATAACAGTTTTGTAGGTGATGCGATGATTTCGAACGCGGTCGTACAATCACAATAGATAATGAACGCTTTGGCCGACTAAATGATGAGCTAAATGCTGCAGAAAACATTAAATAAAATTCCTAAAAATCATGATGGACAAACGTGAACAAAAATTTCATGAGATAACTTATATCCTAAACATATCATTTGGTATAGTATTTGCATGATATGTATTTCACTAGCATTTGGTCATGAAAAATCTTTTTTTTTTTAATTGGATGCCGCATTTACCCTCAGTAGAACAAAAATAACAATGAATCAATGATGGCGAAATTGCATGAATCAGACTTTGAATTACTTTCACGCCAACTGTGTTCTCCATCAGATTTAGCATCCGGCGATTATTGGCTGTTCGCAGATTTCAAAAAGATACTTCTGGGAAAGAGATTTGAGTTCAATGAGGAAATTATCACCGAAAATAACGCCTATTTCGAGACCAAAGATAATGATAAATCGTTCTTTACGGCCGGGAGAAAAAAGTTAAAACAATCTCACTTGCAGAAGACTATGTTAATGAACAGAGAAAAATTTGTTTTCAAAAAAAAAAAAAATAAATAAATAAAACTCTTGTTTTGATAGTTAGTCTCTGTAACTGGACTTATTGATCCATGTGTTATAAATACTTGTTCCAATGTATGTATGTATATGTTTATTAGTATATTTTGTATATACATATTTATAAGTGAACAACATACATATACATATATTGATATTTAATAAAAATAGTATAGTAATAGTGATAGTAATAATAATAATAAGTTGTAAAAAAATTGTTATTATCATTATTATTTTTATTATTATTATATTATCATTTTAATGATAACTGATATAAAACATATACAATGTGATAATAATATACTTTTATTGATATGTGTTAATATATACATAGTATGTATACATATAATATGTAATGCACAAATCTATGTATGTACATATGTACATCTATCCAAACAAAATGCTTATGCATATGTGTAATTTGAAAATTTTTATCGATTATTATATGATTATTATTGTTATTATTGTGTTTTTCGAACGAATAATGAAAAATTTTCGTTTGTGGAATGTAGCTAAATATTTTTATATTTTTCAAAACGAAAAAAAAAATAAAAAAACAAAAATTAAAACGTCAACCAAGGCCAAAGTCGATCAACCAAATTATAAATTTAAAAGCCATAAAGAAAAAAACAAAAATCCAAACTAAAGCAAACCAAAAAATAAAGACAAAGCAAAAGAACGAAAAACAAAAATAATGATATATGTAGGCACTTGTATAATATGTGCATACAGTAATATGTGTGTATGTATATGTACATATCTACCAATAATAAAAATAATATAATTGTACTAAAATTGTGAAAATGTAAAAGCAAAAAAAGCAAAAAAAAAAAAACCTAAAATCAACAGCAAAAATTACAAATTTAACAATCAACCATTAACCATATATATACTCTTTACATTTATACATTTACACATTAACTTGTACATTTACATATGTGGTAAGTAGTAGCACACATAAACATATACATACATATATATAAGTATATTAAGTATATAGTATAAAATCTATATACAAATCTATTTTAATTTTAAATAGTATTAATAAAGATTTTATATTACATTATATTACATTATATGTATTTTTATATGTCTACATACATATAAAGATGTTATGTATAGGTACTACATTGCATACATACATACTGCATAGGTATAAGTTTATAATAATACAATCAGTATATGCAAGTGGAAAAAAAAAATATTAAATAAAAAAAATCGGAAATAGTTTAAAAGTAAAAAATGAATTACAAAAAAAAAAATATAAATAAATAAATTTTGAAAAAAATTAAAACTAGTTATATAAAAATATGTATACTGTATGTATGTATGTGTATATATGTATGCATATCTAACTTAATATATATAATGATAAGTATACATAATAATCATATGTATAGATAATATAATATGTAATATGAATTTTACACGCATAAAATTATCTACACATATATATGTGCATATTTTTACATACTCGTATGTACTATTTTATTTATTATTATTTTATGTTTTTTTTTTAGCTTTTTAGTACATGAACTTTATATGTAAAATTTAAAAAATTCAGACATAAATATACAAAACTTACATTTACATATACAGTGATATCCCAATAATCCGTATACTCTAAAATATGAATTTCCAATAATATCCGAACGACTCAAGAATTTTCAATAAGTATATTCTAAAATTTGAATTGAATGTTTTCTATAATCCGAAATTATGTAAAATTGAGATTTTTTTTTATCTTTTGTATGCATTAACTATAATCAGTCTGGCTGGAAATACTCCGTTTTGTGGTCTAATGATATTTTTAACTTTGTTCAAATGCACATTTTTTATTGTATTATTCTTTATTATACGAGTAGTTACAAGTTTGTTGTTTGAGGGAAATACCTCATATAAAAATAGTGAAAATATCAACTAATAAAAAACGTGTACATAAAACATGTACACAAAGTATTTTTGAAAAAATCAAAATTTTAGATGAACTGTAAAACAGAGATTCAATCAAAAAAATTTTTTTTTCTAATATAAATATGGCATAGGTTCGTAAACAGTTTGTGACATTAGAAAAAGTAGTTCAAAATTGAAAACGTAAAATATTTTTATTTTTCCTCTAAATAGAGACGATTTGACATAAAAATATTTTAAGATTTGTTGAAAAAATTGGATATGTATAGGTAGATGCATTGTTCATTATTAAAATAGTCTATTTATAATTCGAATATTTTGTAAATCCGAATGAGGGTGTGCATTCAATTGTTCGGATAATCGATATTTTACTGTATTTAGATAGTATGTATACACACATTATGTATACAAAAATAAATATAATTATAAGTTGAATTATACATAAATAATATGTATGTTTATTTACTAGTAGTGCGTAGCTATATAATATGATACATTTTCGAATTTAAAATTTCATATGTATATCTATACAAATGAAAGCATAAAAGTAATAAATCTACATAGCATATTTATATATTATGTATATACATATGTACAAAACTTCCATACATACTTACATATATACAAGCACAAGCGTATGTATTTTATATTACTTAAATACGATATTAGTTTTTTTTTTTAAAAAAAAAAAGCATTTTTAGTATAATAATATTAAAAATCGAATAAAGTAATTTACTCATAAATATGTAATTAGGTTGTTGCGCATAATTATGTATACATATACATATATGTACATTTGTATATATTAATACGCTATTTATACATATATGTTAATATGTATAGATAGATATACAATGAATATGTATTTTTTTTTTTTTACTGCACATTACATTACCATTTCATATACATATATCATACATGAGTGTAATGTACTATAAGTGTTTTGAATTTAAAATGTATACTATTTCATTTATTTCAATATATACGTACACTCAGGGCGAAATTTCTTATATATGTACTTATAGTAGTTTGACTCTTAATTTTTCCAAAAGAGAATTTTAAAAAAGTTTGTTTCTTAAATTACATCGTAGATCAGTCTAAGCTCTGTCACAGAGCAAATAGTAATATAGTCAGTGTTCAATAGTCACGGCCTATTATATGTAAATGTATTTGTTTCTCTACCAGCAACTCGGTGCTCGGTGGTTCGCAATCTACATTAAACCGTATAGTTGCACATAAGTATGATAGTATGATAGATAGTCATGAAATTACTTCTGTGAAAGCCCTGATTCACTTGGAGCTGTAGTACTATGGATGAAGAAGAACAAGTGTTTGTATAACAAAACAATGCTCAGCTACAGTTTGTAGTTATCTAAATGCAGTTTAAAAATTCATGATTTTTTCAAAAAAATGTATAGCTTCTTAAGCAAAAGGACAAAAGAATAGATTCACATTTAAAAAAAATTTAAGGGAAATTAGAAATTCAAACATTTTTTTTATTACAAAATTATGAAGAAAAATAAAGTGAACCTAACCTACTGTCCGGGAATGTATGTATGTATGTATATTGCTTTATGTACTATATTGTGCATGTACATATTTATTACACACGTATGTACGAGTATAAATATAAAATTAAATATGTTAAATAAAATATTTAAATCTATATATGGATTTTACTGCATTTTAATTCAATATATTATGCCTTAAATATTCACATACTTCACTTATGTATGTACATAGGTGTGAACAAATTAAGGGATAATCATTATATTTGGTAATAAAGTACTCTAAAATACATAATATATGAAAAAAAAAAGTCAAAATTTTTTTTTTTTTAAACAAAATTCAAAAAAAAAATATTGTTGCGAAACTACTGCAAACAAATCAGTATTCGTTCAGTATTAGTCAAATTTATTCAGAAGCATTTTCGTTTTTATTTTACAAATTTGAAAATTCACTTTTGTTTTAATAGTATGTTTATGGTAAAACAAACTGAATCTTAAAAAAAAAATTTTCTATTCAACATTATGTCAGTTCAGTCTCTATTCAGTGTTCCGATAGCCCCCAGTCATTTGGAAAAATATCGTTACCGCGAAGATATCTGAAAGCTCTGCTGAATGCTGCTGACGAGTTCTAATGTTCTGAACTGATACTAAACGGATATATGTGTGAATAATTTAATATGTGAAACATATTAAAAATCACTGAAACAAATCGGAAACTGATGAACTGAAACTAAACTAAAAGAAATGTGTAAATCGACATTGACATTTGACATTTGACAATCAAAAAATGATCAAAAATGTTTTATGTGATTCAACTCAGGGCATTTTAAAGGAGCTTTCATCAAATTAAGCCAATTATGTTTTATCTGTTTTGTCTGTGTTAAATGACTGAAAATCATATACTCATAGTATGATTACGTTTTCTCTATTCATTGTAAATTATGATTATTTCATAATTTTTTCACGACAGTGTATATACAAATATAATAATGCGGTGATAATTATTTCATTTAGTCTTTACTTTTTATGCTGGTTTTGTTTTATTTTTATTCATTTACTTTTGTTTAATTCTCTTTTATTTCTGATATAATAAAAATTTATATCGAATTAAATACAAACGTACTATTATACTAATTGTCATTATACACGTACACATGTATGCAAATTGGTATCATTAGCATTTTTTTTTTTCCTTTTTTTTTTTTTTTTGAAATTTCGAAATGAAATAAATTTGAAAAAAAAAAAAGAAAAACTAAAAACAAAATTTTTAAAAACCACAAAAATATATAAAATATACTTATGAAAAATAAAATTGAAAAATCGTTGATTTTATTATTCACAATAATTAGCTCATACGCACATGCATAAATATTTTTAGACTATTATTATATGAATATGATACAACTATCACCACCTATCACATATACATATATACGAGTATATTGCATATAAGACATATTTAAATAAATATATAGATGTACATATTATGTACAAACGATATAAGGTACCAGCAGCATATTAATGCATTCATTTATGTATGTACACAAGCATTTTTGCTAATTTTATTTAATAATACTAGTAGTAAGTATAAGAAAAAAAAATTTTTTTAAAAACGTGTATGTACTCCTCTGTACACGGATATACATATAGATGCATATAGTCACGTATGTAATATATATACATATGTATATTATATACATATATGTACGTGAGTTAAAAATCTATGTATGTAATACTATTGACACACTGCAGACATAAACCATGGTTATCTCAGTTTTCTGGTTTATCTTTGTGATAACCGACTTTCAGAACTCGGTTAAGTTAACCGAGTTTCTAGAATTCAGTTATCTTGCTAACCAACTTCAAACTCAGTTATCTTTGACGTTTGTGTTATTTTTTGTTTTGTTTTTATATTATATTTAAACAAACTGTCGAACCAAATCTTAGCTAACATGCTGACTAGATAAAAACGAATTAGTGTTTAAATTTATCTCAACAGGTGTCGTATGAATACATAAACTATTTCACCTCAATTTAAATGTGTCACCTATACCAGGTTATCGATAAATCATTTGAAATAAACATGGTTTATCTCTGTAGTGTGTCAATAGTATAAGTATACATATATATGGCACATGTACAATATATACAAGATTAAGTTATTTCGGTATTTCATTTTTAATTTCGTGAATTATCAAATTTATTATCAAAATGTGTTTTTTTTTTTGGGTAATCAAAATTTAGATAAATTATTAAAGAAAAAAAAAACGAGACAGCAACAATAATTTATAAACGAAAAACATAGAAAAAAAATTTTTTTTTCCATTACAAAAGGAAAAATTGACAAAAATAAATAAATAAATACGAGTAAAATGTTTAAATTACGTTCACATAATGCATTTTTAATATTTTCCACAACAAAATATGCTGAAATAAATGTATTAACAAATTTTAAACAAATACGAGAATTAAACACTCAAAAGTTTCTATGTACATAGACTTATACAAGAAAATAAATAAAAATAAAAAACAAATATAAATCAACAATTTTAAAAAATAAATAATTTTTAAAATTTTCAAAAAAAATAAATTATTTATAACTCGAAAATGGTCTCAGTTATATACGAATAAAATATAAAATGTAGTATATATGTCACAGATTTCAAAATAATCTTCGCATATGCAGCTATATCAAATTTAAAATTTTTAATTACCCTGCATAAAGTATATTTTATTTTACAAAAATGTGAAATCTGGTAGAGAGAGAGAAAAAAAAAACAAACAGTCAAAAGAGAAGAAAACTCTACAAAGTTCTACAAAATAGATGTATACGTATGTGATAAATTTTAAAGATTTTGGTATCCTCCTACATAGAATGATTTCTAACCAAGAGTTTATAAGATGAACCTCTAAACAACAAGAAATAGAAGAAAAAAAAAGATTGATAAATGAAAATTTGAAAGTAATTTGAAAACATACATTCCGCAAACAAACAGCAGAAATATATCATCACATAAAGTCTATTCTGGTATATCCACAAGGAAAACAGAAGCTGTGGGCGGATTCTTAGGAATAAGTATAGAGGAGAAGGGCAATTTTTAAAAGGTGCAGCCAATAAAGATTACGGACGGAGAAAAAATTAAAGGGAAGACAACGAGAAATACGCAATTAAATGGAGAATTTTTGCAATTTCCTGAGAGAATATGTTTCTTGTGGTCATCATCATCCATGGTAATGGTACAATAATTATTAAGGTAATGTCCTTTTATTACACCTATTTTATGAAGTCGCCCACGTTATGATATATTTAAGAGTAGTGTAGTAAGCACCAAATATGTTTTCTTTTGAACCACATATCTCCGAAGTTACTCAACCGATTTCAATGAAATTTGAAATATAAATAATTTGAAAGAAATTGTGGTCCTTAAATAGAAACATTTTTGAAAAATGTTCTCGTTTTATTTTTACATGGTGTTAAATTTGTCAAAATTACGATTTTTCAGTCTCCAAATGCACCACGTACACCAAACACCGATTGACAAAAGTTTTTGATATTTTAATTATAGATAGTCTGAAGAATATATTGTGGACCTCAAATGGAACACTGTTTTAATTTTTAACTCTGAAATTTAGTTATAAGCTCTTGAAAAAAGAGAAGGATTGTTGTGAAAAATATATTTCAACTTTGACTTCTATTTTCATTTATTGAATTATCATATTTCTATATGATTTTAGTGTGAAAAAAATCCTTACAAGATTTTTATTTTTATATATAAAATAAAATTGTATTTTTTTTTTTTCTTTAAAAATTCAATTTCAATAACACCCATGGATGTATGGAAAAGAATATAAATTATAATTTTTATAAAATTTCTAGTCTAAAATCATTGTTGTTGTTATTGTTGTTTTCGAAATTTTTCATAACTACTCGTAGATCGTAGCCTTAAGATTAGGATTCGAGATATCTGCTATCTTGTGCACCAATTATCTCCGAAGTTACTTAACCGATTTCAATGAAATTTGAAACATAGATACTTTGATAGGAATTATGGTCCTTAACTGAGCGGTTTTTTTAATGTCCTTGTTTCCTTTTTACAGGGTGTCAAAGTTGTCAAAATTGCGATTTTTCGGCTTCCAAATGCACCTCGTACAGCAAACACTGATTGACCATTTTCTTTGAAATTTTGAATATTGGTAGCCTGAAAGATATTGTGGTGCTTGAATAGAGCACATTTTTGATTTTAGATTCTGAAATTTAGTTATAGTTCTTAAAAAAGGAGAGGGTTTTTTTTTGAAAAATCGTTCAACTTTGACTTCTATTTTCATACATTAAATCTTCATATTTCTATATGATTTTGGTATCAAAATAATAAAATTTGGACTTTTCTGAAGATTTTACAAAAAAAAAGTATAAAAATCTTTGTTGTATTTCCATTTTTATTAACAAAATAAAATTATGTTTTGTTTTCATCAAAATATTCAAAATTCCATTTTTATTAGCACCTAAAAGGTATGCAAAGGCGCATTTTTTAAAATTTTTGTATGTAAAAATTTTGTTGTTGTTTTTCGAAAATTTTTCAAAGTCGAAACCTACTCTTAAGTCAGTGACTAATTTGTGTATTTAATTGAAAATTTACATAGCTAATTAATTGCCAGTTGAAAAATCAATGATTTATTACAAACAGTTTAATGAACATTAAAAATGATATATAGTTTTTCACTCAATTTTACTCAATACTATAATTTTTGAATTTTAATCAATTAGCTTATTGTTGAAAACAAAAAAAAAAAAAAATAAAAAATATTCTATAATTTTCTTAGAAATCTGTCACTGCCATTACTCTTATTTTAAAACTTTGACGTCACAGATCAAACATCAAACTATTAATTAATTAATTCCATATTACATGTAAAAGTATACATATATGTACATATATAATATTTACATGTAAATATTCTTAAGAGAAAAAAAAAAATAAAAAAAAAAAATAATTTATTCGTAACTACGTGCATGATAGAATAATAAATTTCTTAATTTTCTATAATCTATAATTACAGATTTAAAATATATTTTATATTAGATATATTTTGTAATGTTTTTATCTTTTCATTTTTAACTACAATTTTTTAAATGTGCAAAATGTAAAACACGTAAAACATCAGATAAAAATAATTTATTTTCTATGATAATACTCATTATTTTCTAAATTATATTTATGTAGTACGAGTATGTACATACTTATATGTATGTTTTTAAAGTATTCCGTTCTTTAATGAATTTAATTTTTAAATTGAAATTCGCGGTATTTCCATATTTTTATTTTTCAATTATAGTTTTATCAAGAAAAATTATTTATTTTCTTTATATGAGTATGTACACGAATAATACCTAAAAAAATAATGACTGTGAAAATATGTACATACTGATATATTAAATACATATATACATTTGTAAAAAATATATTAATCTCTATAGCATTTATGATATGAATATTAATTTGATTAATCATTTATAGAGTATTACAGTGATATTTGTTTTATGTTCTGTGTCCGTTCTGTTTATTACGAATTGTTCGTATCGAAGTGTAATTACAATAAACCGTGTTGTGTTGTTGTCTTCTTCGTTCATGACAATTTTTTTTTGTAAATAATCAAAATAAAATTTTATTATTATTTTTGTTTTATAATTTTGTTCATATTTCTTTTTTCATTAGAATTTCCGATAAATTATTTTTCCTTTTTCAAAAAAAAACAAAAAAAAAAAAAAAAATTGTTTGAAAATAAACTAAAATTAAATTTCAACGTAAATGTAGAAGATTATTGAGGTTTACGTGTTCCGTTCCGTTCCGTTCTGTTGATTGAAATTTGTTCAACTTGAACCGTTCTGTCTAAAATAAGTATATGTGTCTCTATGATCCGTGTGTATTCTACTGTGATCGCGCAATTACATACAGACTATATAGATATACATAACATAGCTACATATATAAATAGATTCAATTTTGACATAATATACGCGGAAATAGAACAGACTAGACATAATCTCTTGTGTAATCGGAACTTTAAAAGTATGTACACATGATAAGAGATTTTGATCTTCAGATTTCAAAAAAAAATGTTCTCTAATGTCCAAGAGATGTGTATGCATATACATACTAAAGTTTAACGAGTATGAATTGATGACAAGCAACATCCAAAAGAAACATCGAATAGGTCTTCACAGATTCAAATCAGAGACCAAATAAGTATTAAATGTGTCTCTCCTCTGGAGGACTAATTTTGTAGTCTCCTCTAGAACCAAAGTTTCCCATCATATGTGTATATACGTGCTTGAGATTTTTGTCTCCACAGAAAGGAGTTCGGAATCCAAAGACTCTTGTCGTGTCGTGAACTCTTATATTAAGAGTTTAAATAATTAATATGTAATATGTACACATATGAAGTGTGTCTATAGGTAAGTTAAGTTTAAATTAATACACCATTCTCTTATTTTAATTATTAAAATTTTCTATTTATTTTATTAAATAAATAACCATTTATAATTGAAAAAATTTCAGATTAATATTTTTAATAAATAAAATATATAAATTCAATGAATATGAACACATACATGAACAAAAAAACTGAATAAATAAATAAAATTTATTCTTCAATTCTGTTTACATTACATTATTAAAAATAAAAAAAATTCCATCCCTCACATACATATACATATACATACAATTACAATGTTATATATAAATATATTTACACAAATTTATATATTCATCACAATATAACCTATATGTGAGTATATGTGTGTAAGTGAAAAAAATTAATGTAATAATCAATTATTCAATTATTACTGCTGTTCATTACCTATATGTATATAATATTTATGTATCTTCAACATTATAATTATTATAATTATTTCAACAACAAAAACAACAACGACAACAGCAAAATAAATAAATAAAAATATAAATATAAAAAAAAAAAATAAAATGCAAAAAAATTAAAACACAAGCAACAAATAAAATTTATAATTATCTGTTCTGTTAGTTTATGCAATAAGATAATTTATTATTGTATACCTACACAATACACATATATGTACATAATATATGTAGTACATGCCATTATCGAAAATTATAATTAAAATGTAAATAATGAATATTTTAACAAAACAACAAGACCAATAAAAAAAAAAAAAAAAACCAAAGAAATTTAAAAAAAGAAAATAAATTAAAACAAAAGATATAGATACAATGTATGAGTATAATTTTAATTTTATTTTTACTTTTAATATAGATGAACCCATAAAAAAAATATAACAAAACAGAAATATAAAGTACATATACTTACAACCATATCTATATGTTTGAATTTGTATCATATATTATATACAACTAAATATGTTTGTATATGTAATGTTTTTTTTTTTTTGCATGTAATATGTATATCAATTGAATATTAAAATATAATTTTACCTTCAAATAAAAATGTCAAATGGTATCGCACACCATATTGTAATAATATCGAATTAAATTTAATTAAAAGTAAACAAAATATACAAAAAAAACAGGAAAAATCAAATTAAAGTAAACAAAATGATTAAAAAATAACATACAAAAATGAAGAAAATATACTTACATATTTACAAATTATATTTTTAAAAAAATACATACGAGTATTTATTGTATTATCATCTTGTTAATGTAAAAAAAATTTTATATACATATTTCTACTTATCTTATACATAGGTATATATATGTATTCCAAAATAAAGATCTTCTTCAATGGCAATAAAACTTAAATTGTATAAATAATCAGGAAAATAAGACCGGTATAATAGGGACATAATGAATTGAATGAGAATGATAAAGATTGTTATAAGCGTATAAATATGAAAAAATATTGAACAAAGTTAGTACATACTTTATCGATTAAATTGTAAACAAGTATATAGTTATATATGTACATAGAACTGGATTGGATACAACGGTGAAATTATTATAATATTGAAACTGTTCAAAATACAAGAAATAAGTATGTAAATGATATGCATCATTAAAACACAAAAAATTATATGTCTGAGACAACATTGGATTCATTTAGCAAGAATACAATCCGATAGCAAACCCAAAATTATGTATAATTGAAGATGGAAATACTGAAAAAAAATGAAAAAAAAAGCCACGAAATATCAAGGAAAAGATGGTATGATGATGTCCTAGATGAAATATTATGTATTGTACATTGAAAGTAAAAAAAAAAAAAACTTGAAAAAATAAAACAGAAAGCAGACATGAATAGAAGTAAATTGTCGCTAGGAAACCAAAACACAAAAATGGATTTTAATATCATATAGTATATATTTATGTATATATGTACATAAAATTTGTTAGCAGTCTGATTTTAATTTGAAAATAATTAAAATTTGTTAAATAAAAAAAATAATAAAATTTATGATATTTTTTATAAAGAAATCTAATTCAGAGATTTTTGCTAAGGCACGATACAATAATTAAAGATGAAATCAGCCGCTTCACTTATGCCCAGTTTCACAGTGCAGGTTTAACCTTCGTAGGAGGTTTAAAATTCAAATTAAAATATTAATGAGTTTCACAGTACGGGTTTAACCTTTGTATGGAGTTTAAATTCCGACAAAAGCTAACCTTTCAAAATCTACTGGTTAAACTCTGGATAAAGTTTTAAATAACTTAAAAAGGATGAAGTCAGAGAACAGTCAGCCTACAGCCGTACTGCAGCTACACGTGGCTACACATTCTGTTCCAGCAGTTATAATCAGTATATATAATTATAATATCCCATCATTGTGAGCTTTTCAATAAAGCTCAAGTTAACTAAACTTTGTTAAACTCTAGGACTCTAGTTAACTAAAGTCAACTAAAATTTAACTGTGAAACTGAATGAGTTTAAATGGTTTAAATCTTCAATTTAAACCCAAGTTCAGGGTTAAGTTAACTTTGATTTTAAACCTCCACTGTGAAACTGACCATTAATAAGACCAAAGTGTCAGTATTTTTAAATATATAGAAAACTTTTGTTTCCTTCAGAATATTATTTTTCCTTAATATCACAAATATTCCTCTTGTTAGATGTAAAAGCTCCGAAGGCGCTATGCTCCCAAAAAACATAAAAATAAAAATAAAAAAATATGTAATTAAAGATTAGATTTTAAGAAAACAAAAATTTTGTGAAAATTTCTTATCTTTCTTTTTTACTATAGATTATTTTTGTTTTGTGGTTTTTTTTTTCTCATTTTCATTAAAATTAAAGCCAATTCCAATAAAAAAATTTAACAAATAAATTTATTTTAAAATAATTTAAAACTTTTATGTACGTACGTACATTTCCAACAAGTCATATATTATTTTTCTGATATTTTTTTTATATAAGTATGTACCTATACACGCGTAAATTGGACTGAAACTAACAGTTATAACAGATATAGGCGTGTAGGTACACTCATGAGGTTTGAGATACATATTTATACGTATATATTTAAGTAATTATGTAAAATATCCGAATATACTTACATAATACACAGTTATTTTGCTAACAACATTGGAAAAATATAAAACATGTATAAATTAAATTCAAGGTTTTAATTCATTTAATATAAATGTATACTGCGTCGTTTTGCTGTCTCTGTACATACATTTTCGAAATATATAGAGTAATTCCATAATAGCATTAGCACGATATCTGCATAAATATAAATAATAGATTAGGTATCTACAGCTAATAAATGTATACATAATGTACACATTGCATTTATTGAAGTACGTAAATAATAATCATAGATATAAAATTTTAATTTTCGATTTATTCGTCAAACTAATTTTTTTGCATCAATATAATCATCGTATACTATACGTACATGTGCAAGTACAAGAGTAGGTAAGGTAATGTTACGACGTGCAATTCACAGATTTTTTGAAGTACTTACATGGATAAAATATTCCTATTTTTACTTTTTCTTTTAGGTAGATATGCTTAAGTTTCAAACGTACCATACTTCGAATTAAACACTACTTACCTTAGACTCTTGACAATACTTAATTAAAGTTATGTTCGAAAGTGAAAGTTTGTTAATTGAAGTTTCGGAATTTTTTGACAAGCTGTGAGCTGTGTAATGTAAGCTAATTGTACCGTACTAGCCTTTTGAATTTCAATTAAGTGTGACACGTAATGTTGTCGTGACTACAATAATAATTAAAATTTGACTTTTATGTACACATTAGGGAAGAAATATATTTAATTAAAAAATACCTAAGGGAATGGTATTAATTAATAATGTATATTATAAAGACATTAATATTTATGATGTGGGTAGTTTGGGAGTGTTTTCACGCTCAATAATCAGGACTATTGAAATGAATTTAAAAAAAAAAAAAAAACTATAATTGCAGAACGGTACAACAAAATTCTCGAAAAGACTACACTTCCTTATATGCAAAAATGCCATTTATTTGGATAAATTAACACGATAATGATCCTAAGCACATTTCAGGAAGCTTCGGGAAGGGATCTCTGTAGGACAACACAAATTTAGATAAAGGTAAATATAATTATATACCTGAGATTTCTCTTCCGATTTAAACGAAATTTGACCAAAAAGTTTAGGCGAGTGTTGTGACCCATTAAAACTAAGAATTCAGTGATGTGGCCAGGAAGAGAAGACGTTAATACGTATGGGTAAACCTTTTTTAAAATCGAATATTTTTTTGTTTTTGTTGTTTATAGTATAATGAATGTAGAAATGATGCAAAACTATCGGTTGAGAAGTTGTTAAGAAAATCTTTTAGGGGGTTATTAGGTTCATTATGCCATTAAAGAAGAAGAAGAAGAAGAAGAAGAAGAAGAAGAAGAAGAAGAAGAAGAAGAAGAAGAAGAAAAATAAGAAAATATTTAAATCAAAAATTTCATAAAAATTTAATTTAGATTCGAATTAGTTGCTATTGTTTTGTACAATACTATATCTACATATGTATGTTTTTATAATTTTTGACCATTACTCGTATATACATATGTAAATAATATTCAATTCAAGTCTATATATACTCGACGATTGAATGAATTGAATATGCATTTAGTCTAAACTCTAATAAAAAATTTTCAAATAAAATTTAAATGAATGTCATGCTCATCAGCATGTTTATATATTTACAATCTAGATACATATATTGTATACATACAGTTAAAAATATAAGTATGTATATTTTTTATAAATTAAGGTATCCAATATATGATATATGTACTCGTACATATAATGCAAAATAATACAATTAACAAAACCAAATAAGTATATGTATATAAATAAATTAAATAAAAAAAATAAAAAATAAAAAAACTGTATTAAATTTATACAGTTATATATTGTACATGATAATTTATTTTTATTATGTGCTATAAAAAATACATATTTACATATATGTACATATATGTACATATAAATATACACATAAATTTTGATTACGTGCCTTCAATATTATTATAAAATATATATTATTCGTTTGGCAAAAGCAAAATATAGTCTAAGGTCATTATGTTCTACATTCAAATAAGAAACAAATTAATTTGGAATTTGTTTTCTTTCTGTTTTTTTTTTTTTGTTTTGTTTTATTTTCTTTTTTTTATCATTTTAAAGTATTTACTTAAAAAAAAAATGTATATACATATGTATAAAAATTTTTTGTGTATAGCTGAATAAATTTACAAAAATAATAAAATAATATATTACCATTACCCATTACCTAATAGTTGGTATAAGTATAAAAGAGTGTAAAAATGTAAGGTTAACTCCCCATAAGTTTTCAATGATAATAACTGATACATAATTATTTTTAATTTATTTATATAGGAGAGATAACGTACGCATAGATATCCACTGAATTACAATTATATCTATAATACTATTGTATAGTAGTAATCCTTTACAACTTTTAAGGCTATGAATCGATGGCGATGGTATGGTCATCATATATTGTCATTAATAGAAATGCACCTAATAAAACTCTTTTTCCCATATTATTATATTTATCACTTTATTAGTATCATGATATATGTAAGTATGTAATATTCAATTTTGTGATTAGTATGAAATTATGGCCATATAGCCTTTGAAATGAACACAAATAAATAAATGATATTTTGTAACTGAAAAAAATCTTTACAACATTTATAATGTTTGTATCATATTTTAATTTGTATATATTTATTAATATACACATAAATAAAAGTATTCGTGTACATAAATAAATGTAAATATTTGATTTTATAAATAATTGATCAATTTACTTTATACATATACAATAAAAATAAAATATTTTTAAAATTTCGATTAAAAACAAACAAAAAAAAAAAAATTATACATAATAATAAAATTGATTTAATTAATAAGAATGTTGATTGCAAAATATTTTCAAAACTTGAAGTTTATTTTTTTTTTTTTGTTTTGTTAATTTTTTTTTTGATCTTTTTTTAACCTTGAAAAAATAACTTTTAATAAAATATTCTTATATGTACATGCTTCCTTCAAAAAGAAAAAACTAATAACAATAATAATAAATAAATAAAATGAAAGTTGAAGAATGTATGTATACATTATAGTACTATGTTGATACACATACGAATACTTTTATATAAATACATATATATATTTACACATACTTAAATATAGGTACATATAAAATGTAATACACATATTCATATATAAAGGCATTACAAATACATATAATATATATTTTTTTTTTTTTGAAAAAAGGGAGCTTTATAATGTACTTACTCACTGAGTTGTGAGTTTTTTAAAATCAAAAATCCAGATAAGTACATAAATATTAATACAAAAATATTAATTTCTTTATTTGTTGGAAAAATGAAAAAAAAAAAAAATACAGTATATGTAGTTCTCAATTTGTACAATTGTCTAGTATTAGTATGTACATATATATATGTGC
Source organism: Villa cingulata (assembly GCA_951394055.1). Taxonomy (NCBI): domain Eukaryota; kingdom Metazoa; phylum Arthropoda; class Insecta; order Diptera; family Bombyliidae; genus Villa; species Villa cingulata. Next base: position 414,019 of record OX596017.1, on the reverse strand, counting down.
ATATATCGTATAGTCTAGAAATCAAATTATTAAGTGGAAGGCCTTGATTCGATTTTAGCTGTGCAGACCATTGGAATCGAAAATTTTTGAAAATTATGAATATCTTATATGTATTACCATACACTTCCATTTTATACTTTTAATAAATATAAAATGTGATTTAAATGAAATTTAAAGCATGCAAAAATGAATGCCAATCACTTTTAATTATTATTCTTTTTACTATAGTCTGAAAACATTTGAAACTTCTTCTTTAAAAAATTAATTTTAATGTTAGTTAAAATGTTTTAAAGAAAATAATCTGAGTTTTAAATTTAAGTTTTTCTTAATTACTTAGATAAATGATTAAAAATATATAAAAATTGTATATTTAATTACAAATTATGAAAATTTTAGTTGAAAAATTTTAATATATCATACTAACTACTTCACTCAATGTAAAATAATTTTTACTGAAGAGAAATTTCTCTTACATTGTTCGAATGATTAAGGTTACTAAACATTTTTTTTTTAATTAAGTTTTCTATTGCAGTCAAATTATGTTATTTATCAAATAAAATTTGTGTATTTTTCAAAAGAAAAGTCCCTGTTTGTTAATGTCAATTAATCGTCTTAAAAAAAAATGATCAAGTATAGACATGTAATACAACTTTGTCAATTGACATTTCAAAATGATTGTAAACAATATCGAGATCGAGACATTTTAAATAAATATTAAAAACTACAGTGCAAAATGAATTTTATCGAAAATGAGTTTTGATTATTTATTTTAGAAAAGAAAGAAGAAATAACTACACACAAAACTCAAAAGTAATGCAAGGTATTTTTCTTTACTGTATACACATGCTGACAAATGACGGTCATATGCATTCACTTGACATTATAAAACTTTTGATTTTTATTATCTAGATTACCAATCAAACTGCAAATGCAGTGCAGCAGTCTGCTTATATACAATTGACATTTTAAAATACGGCCAAAATAATATTATAAATCGAAATTATATTACTAAGTATTTATTTCACATGACCCGGATGTTCAAAAATTACAAAATTTTTTTTTTAACAGTTGGAATGGTGTGCTTATAATAATTTTATTGATTATCGGAATTGTTTATAAGTAGTAATATGAGTAAGTATCAAATATATACTTATCAAATTGCACCAAAATCTACATCTAGTTATGCATGTACGAGTATGAAAATCAATAAATGCTTCAGTTTTTCAATTTTTATAATTATTTATCTATGTTACATACATTATACGTGATTATACAGAATACCTACATAAAAAAATTTTCAAAAATATATAAATAATAAATCTGGTCATTATCATAACTGATAAACAATAATTTCAAAACGAATATAAAACTATAAAAAATAAATAAAAATTTGGTAATAATTTTATTAATTGCATACCAATATACGAGTATTTTACCTTATATTACTTACATACATACAGAGTATTTATAATGAAATTTATTATTAACTGTTGTTTTCCTTTTTAATTAGGTATTGTACTTGTACATATACTCGTATGTACTTACATATGTAATGTATATTAACTCAATTTTTTTTATCTGTTTCTTTTTAATGCATTATATTATATACATAATATATAAATATATTTTATTTTTTTTTTTAATAACTTGATTTTACACAATAATGAAATTCATTAAATCATATTCATATTAATGATCATTAGCGTATAATAAAATTTATAATAAATAAAAAAAATAAATTTAATGTACATAAATAAAAATATGTATGTAATGTATATATGTGTCTATGAAGGTACTTTTACCATTTACAAAATCATTTATTGGACTATGTACTTATAATTAATGTGAATTTAATACTATAATATCCATATATACAGGTATATACGTATAAAAAATAGTTGAATAAAAATATAATAAAATATTTACTTTAAGCACCTTCAAGTTATATACATATTTAAATAGGAATAAATCGACCTTGAATTATGTATGTATGTACATAAATATGTATAGGTATGTCTTTACTATATGATCGAACAAAAACTAAAAGTTAAATAATCGTAATTATTATACTGACAATAGTATACATACGGATACGAATATAACATTGTACTAAATACTGCTCTGTCAGAAAAGTATCGGAAATTTCAAATTTAAAAAAGTTGTATTAAAATTTTTGGAATTTTTAAACCGAATTCAGTCCATTACTTAGTAGCATATTGTACTCGATTACAATACCAAATATGAACGCAATATGGCAACTTGTTTGTTTAGAGCTGTTGATTTTGTTATTAGTTTTGTTTACAGTTCCTTTGACGAATTTCGTTTTTCTTATGGTTTTGGCTTGTTAATGAGATGTCATTCTAAAGCTTTTTGACTAGTTTACATGTTCAACTCGTATATACATAGATTCATATCTTGTCAACCGTTTATGAATGTATAGGATCCAAAATAATTGATGTAAGCATATTTTCAGAAAATTTATTTTATAGTAGATACTCTTATTGAAGAAAATTCAACTGTTTTGGAACTAGCCGTGCAGCAATTCATTTCATACTCAAAATATCGATAAAAATCGAATGAGGAAACTCATGAAAAATGTTAAAGTCATAAGCTTTTTATTTTAAGCTTGATTTGTGATTATACTGAGTATAGTTTCCTTTACTTTATATACTTGAATGCTTTTCATTCCTCATAAGCCCTTGTTTTTAATATCACTGATACACATCAAGCCTTTTGTAATATTTTTAGGACATTCAGCACACAAAAATTTATTCATAACACAAAATTTAAGTCTAACTTTTTGTTCAACAATTTGCAATAATTTTAAAAATCGTGATACACTACAGAAGTGGATTGATTCAAACATCGATGGCTGTATTATGCTCATTGTTGGCGTACTAATCAAGTGCATTTATATTGAGTTATGGAAAAAATTTGATTTAAAAATTTCTAGTGCAGCCTTCTTGAATTTCAAATTCCTGATATTTTTCTGACAGTAAATATTATGTATGTATTATAAGTAATATGAAAATAAATAAAAGAAGCTAACATACATATTTTATAGGCGCATAATAATATGTAACATATAACACATACGCATGCTGATATTAATTTGTATTGTTTTCTAGTTCAATTATCAATTTTGTATAGAGAATTTTTTCTTTAAAATGTCTATAAAAAGTTTTATTTTGTATTTATTTTATATTATTCTTCTATTTAGTTTTATTTCAAATGATACAGATCATAAATTCATTTTAATTTTTCACTTTTATGTATATACATATTATATACTCATATGTGTATTCGTTAAATTTAATAATATGAATATAAGTTATACATTCGTGTAATAAGTATACAAAGGGTGCATGCTTCTCTTCTATGTGCCAATAATTATACCAGGATATTCTTTAGAATTTTGAAAATTAATCTTTCATATCTGATGTTTTACAAATTTTGGATAAGAATAAATTATGAGAATGATAAAAGTTTAGATACTAAATAAAAATAAATAAGGCACAAACAATTTTGTATATTGTTATTTCAAATTTTTTCAAAAAATACACCATAGATTTTGGACTCCAGGATACGTCTACATATGATATGATCTAAACAATTGAATGAAAGAAAATAATTTTCTGTGAATGTTCTGGTTCACATAAATCTTTAGTGCTATGAAAGAAGAAGAAGAAAAACCTTATGTATTATATACTATAGAAATTAATTTCTTCACTAAAAATTATTGTTTAATACATTTTACACATATGTATATGTATATGTGAATAAAGTAGTTACATGAGTGTTACCTACATCGTATTATGATATTGATCAATGGACTGATCAACTAAGTACTTATCCATAGATTTACCATGAGAAAGATAAAAAATGTGCATTTTGAAAGATTGGTTTGCATTATGAGGACACAAAAAAAAATGAGGAAAAAGGACACAAAATTTCATATACTTATTTAGATACACTATTTATGTAACAAGTAAATAAATAAGTTTAGTGCCAGGCGGCAAACAAAATTCATGAATATAGCTCATCTGAAAACTCATGGTGAGCTCATCAATGAACTCATTACTACAGTGTTATATGTGTACTATACTTTGAAAAGAATAATTATTAATTAATATATTTTTAAGCATTTTTTTATACATATGCATGTTTAAAATAATTTTTAATATTCGTTGTTTACATAAAAACGTATTTACATGATGAACATATTTATAATAAAGGTAAACAAATAATTCATTTTTACATGTTATCTAATTATATGTATATACAAAATACTCGTATACATATGTAATATCATTAGTTTTAAATAATGAAAAAAACTAAACTAACTACTCAAACATATATTATTTTAATGTAAATGATGATTTCATTTAAAAATAAAAAAAAATAATAAATGATTTATTACATTTTGTTATCAATTCAACATTATTTGTATTTTTTTTTTTTCTTTCATTTTTTTTTAAATTTTATTTTTTAATATTTTCTTTATAAATGTTTGTTTGTAATTAAAAAAAAAAATCATTTACATATTGTATAAGTATAGTCATTAGTAGTACCCGTAGTACGTAGTACACACATTAGTGCTGTTCACGATTTGTGGTAAAAATGTGATAATCGTCGTAATCATGGTAAATCATAAACAATGGTAACTAATTGATGAATAAAATGTTGTAATTTCTGAATTTTAAATTAATGGATTCTGAAAATTTAAGCATTTATATGCATGTTTTTTGACTTAGGGTGGTATTCATAGAACGGTAGTAGATTATTACTGTAGTAAATGTATTCATGGTAGTAGTTTAATCATGGATTAGTGAAGTTGCTACCAGTGAATAGTAGTAGCAAATTTAATCGCCGAAACGTTAATAAAATTATTTCGAATCTGCATACACACAGCAGAAATAGGTTAATTATTTTTGGTTTATACATGTTTATTTTAATTTATATAGATACAATTGACAGATGGCACATTGGTTTGTGTTCGATATTGGTTTGTGTACAGAATTTACTACCACCCTTAATGTAACAAAAGTTTACTACTTATCATATTCATTACCATTTTTGCTTCAAGTATGCTCACGATATTTCTACATCATGAACTATACAATAATTAAATTACACTATAACAATAATTATCTACATATATCTAATTTAGGATACACTGATCGAAATTAATATTAGGTCCATCATTCTTCCATAATGTAACACATTGATCTAGGTCTAGGTGATCCAGGACTTTCACTGAAATGATTTCTAGACTTATTACTATCATATGCGCACCTACAGTTTAACGTGAATTGTGAAATACGTACTTCTGAGTTTCTGTTAGAGAAGCAAACTCTTTTACATGATAGGGCTTAGACTGATCTATATAATTATTTCTATTATACTTGTTGTCTGCAAATATATACTACTTATCAGCATTTCTAAACTCTTTTTCCAGCAAGCTGGTAATCATTAAAAGCTGAGTGAGCTTTGGGGGCAAGAAAGTTAGAAATTGGAGATAAAAAATTGGAACTTATTTTTCTTGAGAGTATAGATATAGCACCAAATCTGTTTTCTTTTGCATCACCATCGATTTCAATATGGAATTTAAAATATATATACTTTTGAAATAAGTTGTAGTCTTCAAATGAAAGAATAAAAGTTCTTGAAAAAATTAGGGTTTTTTTTTGAAAAATTCTTAAATTTTTACTTCTGTTTTCATACATAAAATAATTATATTTCTAAATGATTTTAGTTTCAAAATAAAATTTGGACTTTTGTGATGTTTTTGCAACAAAAATTATAAAAATCCTTATTATATTTTTATTTTTATAAACAAAATAAAATTGTAATTTTTTTTTATCAAAATCCTTAAAAATTTCTTGCGTAAAATCGTTGCTTTTGAAATTTTCATAACTAGATCCTAGCCTTAATTTTACCGCGGGCAGGAATCGAACCTGCACTTCGAGATCAAAAGCCAGTTGTTTTACTACTTGCCCTGCCAAGTCCTATATTTTGTTGTTAAATTTATTTTCTTAATTTTATGATAGTGTCACCATAAAATTATTCAATAATTTCTATTTACACTCGCATATATATAGCCAAAAATCACTTATTAACTTGTTATTACTTACTTCGATGATTTGATTTCGTGAACGTGGTAGTATCACTCATATATGTTCCATGTTATGTTTCTTACATATTATGTGCACTACCAAATTAAAAAAAAAAAATAATAATAAAATAATGAAAAAAAGATATGTGATACCTACTAGTTTAAATTTAAAAAGAAATTTAAAAATTAATTTTAATTTCCAATTTTTAAAGTAAAGTTTAAATTATCGTCTTATAGTTTTTAATTTGGAGATAGTACCAGAGAAATACCCGACCATGACCGTACGACAGAAAGCACAAGCAAAAGTCTTATGAAGCTTGGCTTTTAAATTTTAAAACGCTTCGTTGCTTAGTAGTTGTTAAATAGGTATCAATAATGAACACTTTCAGTAAATTTGTAAACATGAAAAAATTTTTTCATAGTTACGTATACAATGCAATACTTCCATTTGAAAGGTCTCAATTCAAACAAAATCAAAACTCAGTTAGATTTTACATTGGGGGAGTCTGTTTCTAAGTTTAGAACAATAAAATATTGGATGGCAAAATTTAAAATAGCCCACAGATTGGTGTTAGATTAAAATGTGCGATGTAGTAGACATGGTAGGTGTTTAGCACAATGTGTTGGACGAAAATTTTGATAGTAAAGAAACTGTGCGGATGTTGACGACTGCGTTTGCTCAAAACTGAACAAAACACAACATTGTGATCATGCTTCAGTCGAGTAGTTAAATGCAATGAGTTAAAGTTCAAGGTATTCCTTCACGCAAGCTAACCTATTCACCAGATTTAGTCAATTCAGATTATTTTCTGTTTCCATACATGAAAAAATGGCTGAGTGATTTAAGATTCAATAGCTGATTCAAAAGATGACTAGTTTTAAAAGTTTGATAATTTTTAGTTTAAACAGGGTAACCAAGTTATACTCAACTCCGCCGGAAAGAGTGTATCGAACTGAAAAGAGGCTATATTTAGAAATAAAGTTATATTTTTCGAAAATATTTGTTTCCTTAATTTTAGAACAAAAAAACATGTTTTCAGTTAACAATTTCATTAATATCTGGAAGACTAGATTTAAATCCAATAGAAAATCTCGTAATCGTATTATTACGGGGATTTGAATTTATACAAATCGCCGTCAAGTTAGAAATTTACAAAGTATGGACTAACACGTCAACAGAACTTCTCTCTAAAATGGTTTAGACTTAGACCATGTCAAACCACATTTTTAAAATTTTTCAAAACAAACAAAACTGTATTGTTTTTTTAATTATAATTTTTTTATAATTAAGACTATTTTTATTTTGTGCCAACATTTTATTTTTTCTATTCACAAAAATATGACTGCATCTATCCAAATTGCATACACTACATAACACACGAGTACAATATAGATAAAAAAAATACTTTATAATTGACGTTTTAAGAATTTTATTACTTCATATTTGTCTATATGAAAATTTCATTCGAAAAATCCTTATTTAGAAAAAAAAAAAAAAATACATATAAGAAAAATAAATGTTAAAGTTCGGGTAAAGCAGAAGACAAAACAAGATAGCACAGAGGATATTTTAGAAAAATGTATATGATTATAATCATGAAAAAGAGATAAATGAATAAAGAAAAATTATTATTGATCAATATACTAATATTTGCGTAAAATGTCTTAGAATATACCTATAAAAAGGGAGAAGTTATTCGTATTCAATTACTATATTCAAAAAAGTTTTGGTTTTGATTTCATTTTCCAATGAATCGCCCACGTTATTGCGTATTATTGGTATTATGCACATAAAAGTTGCATATATGTATAAATAGTAATGTATATAATGTATTACATGTTTAATATATTTTAATTAAAATATATAATTGCTTATATCTATTATATACTTACGTAAAAAATTATTATTTTAATTAAGTATAATGGAAATGGTTATATTACTGGCATGTTTTCAGTACAAATCACATTATAAGTATGTAAATATATACATACGTAATGTAAATACGATTTTAAAAATTTTCCTCAAAAATACCAAGATTATATTTGAATGAGATAATGATGATTGGTATAATATTTCAATAAAATTTTCGTCTACTCCTTACCTGTAAATATATATAGAATATAAAAGCATAATAAGATACATTTGTAAATTTATATGTATATGTAAGATAAATTAAAAAAAATTTTAAAAATAATTTTCACAAATAAAACAAATATCAAATTTTAAAAATATGTAATACATATATACGAGTATAATAAATACTCGTATATGAATCAAAATATTTAGGTATATTATTATATATAAATACATAGTATCAATAGTACATAGTACCTATATATATTTACACATTGTATTTATATGAACATTCGGTATCTATATACGTAAATAAAATACGTAATATCAATATTGTGCATTATGTACAGAAATTATTATTCAAAATAAAGCAATTGATTAAATATGTTAATTCAAATGTTTTAAATGTTTTTATAAAGCCATGTAAACATACACGTATACGTATATATTTATGTACAATTATATACATACATTAATTTGGAGAAAAGATAAAGTGAAATTAAAAAAAAAAAAAAAAAATTAAAAGATACAAAACGAAACAGAATAATAAACAAGCAAGCAATTATTTTCTTCATTTAATTAATAATTACATAATTTATTATTTTTTTTAATTTCGACAAGTGTTTTAATATTATTATTATTATTTATCATCATTATTGCTATGTCACTATTTATTCAATTGTATACATATGTACATACATCATATAAAGTAGTAGGAAAGAGAAAAATATTGATATAAAAATTCATCGTATTTAAATTGAAGATCATTAAAATCTTAAAGTAATTTTCCATTAAATATATAATCGCAATTATTCGTTTTTACATATGGCGTTACATTGAGTATGTTAATTAGTCCGACTTCTATAACTGAAAATATGTATTCATCTAAATTTAAGTAAATTGTAATCAAAATCGATTATAAACAATATAGTAGAATTTATATTTTTATAACATTTGATCTACAGTATCTAGTATCGTAGCGTAGCAATATTGTGAATATTAACATAAATTTTTTCAACTCCAAATTGTGTCCTGGTAAAATGCAATTATCTCTGTTGCTAATTTGTTTTGTCATAAAAATAGTCAATAACAATTGTTGTACCGTAAAATAAAGTCGATGTCAAGAATGTCGAATCTATATGCTTTATTTCCAAATGAAAATGGAAAATAAAGCAGAAATTCAATTTTTTTATGTTTTCAGCATTATTACCAAAATTAAATTTAATCCTCTTTTTTTGCGTGTCATATACTTGCTCAGTAGCTCATGCTAATCTTTTCTGCATCTTCTTTTTTCAATCGATTTGTTCTTATTTTTAAATATACATAATTCTGACGCTTGAGAATTTTGTCTTCGGAGATTTCGTATGTTACTCATTTTCATTTCAAATTGGTAATAAAACCGATCAATATTGTTACTAATTTAATAATGATATCTGAATAGATAATAATGTCGAATATACAAAAAATAGTCTATCAATGTAATTTCCACTTTCATACATATTTGGAAATAAAGCAGATCCGACATTATTGCCATCGACTATTTATATTTCATGGTAACGTCAAATGTCCTTACTCTATACTCAGCTTACTATCTTTATACTTTATACTTTATACAATATATTAGCAACTCAGAGTTGTTTACCACATAATCAACCATATGTGATTTGTTGAACTCAACTGTGTATTAAAAACTAAGTACATATATGTTAGGTAAATCAAATACATTTTGCTATTGTATACTATTTTTATACTATATTTTTACAAAGATATAAATAAACACCTAAAAGCTATATAATGTATGAATAGATTTTGATTTTTTTTTTTTTAAATCTATAAAAATATAAATGTTACAATATGACCGAAAAGTTTTTTTTTTTTTTTAAATAATGATGATTATTTTCGTCTACAATGTATGTAATAACTGAACTTATATTTGCCCAAAATTTCAACTTTGATTAATGCGGTTATCAGTTATTTTAATAATAATATATTTTTATTTTATTTTTATTTTTGTTTTAAATATAAAATTAAAATTTTGCTCATTTTTATTATTATTTTAATTTTAATTTTAATTTTTTTTTTAATTTCTTTTTTCGAGTTTTCTTAATTTATATTTTATGTGTATTCGATTATAAATGTACATATCAGGTTAAATGTGTTATCAATTTTATCATATGCATGTATTTATTATAAATATAATATGTTTACAAATTTCATATTCGTATTATTATTATGTTGAAAAGAATATAACAAAAAAAGAAAAAAAAAAAAACAATTAAATGTACATACAATGTATTATATGGATATTTTTACATTACCTGTTTATGTATTTGTATATTATCGCATCATTTCAAAATAATAATTAATAAAATAGAATGGACAAAAAAAAAATCAATAAATAAATACATATTTACACACTCATATGTAAAAAACAAAAAAAAAAAACATTATTGTATATACAACATTTTAAAAAACAAACTGGTGTATACATATGTACCTATTATATATGTACATATGTATGTATAATTATTATCTGTTTTTATATGTTCATATCTTAATGTAAATTAATGTGTACATACATATTTATTATCATCGGACATATTTTTTTATTATTATTAATATTGTTATTAAAAAATTGTAAATAATTTTTATGTTTGGAGGATTTTTAGTTCGTTCACTTCAGATTTAATTATATTATTATTATGATATAATAATTACAATTTTTTTTTTCAATTTCCTTTTATTTCTGTCTGTCTCCCTCTCTCTCTCTTTCTCTATTTAGAATAAATTTTTAATTAGTAAACATAATTTGTGGCGATATTTCTACAAATTTAATTGAAATGTTATTGTATAATGATCATTCATAAATATTTAATAAATTTCATACATACATACACATATACTTGTAGATATATATGTACTATATATATATATATTTATTATGTGATGATGTATGTGGTATTATATAGTACTTACATACATTATAATAAGTAATATCAAATTTCAAAATTCATTGCAAATTTTCCACTTTATCATATTTCTTATTTTGTTTTGTATTTATTTATATTGTACTTACATTGTGTTTATTTACAAATCTTTCAAATAAATTAAAATTCCATTAACATCATTTAAAAAATTGAATTAATCTTTTTAAATTTTATTGAAAACATAAAACAAGTACAAAAAAAAAAGGAAAATATGTAATTATAATAAAAAGTATGATTCGTAATAAAGTGTTTCAACATGTACTAATCGATTCCTTGAAGTGTTGTGATAAGCGTTTACGATAGAGCATTTTTTCGTAAAATTCCTCCTTTACCCTTTTTTTAAGGGTTGAAACTTTTTCACATGTGCAGGGAGCTGAGCTCATATAAGTACATAAAATGTCATAACTTGCATTACTCAATATATAAATAAACAAATTTAAACGAAATATTTGATCTACGTTTTGATTTCTTCATCATCATCAGCGATACACATCTACATAGGTTAGCCAGGGATTTTACTGAATTGATTTCTAGATTTCATTACTATCATGAATGCACCTATACAGTTTAATGTGAATTTCGAACCACTGAGTTGCTAATAAAGAAGCAAGCTTTTTTACATGATAATAGGATTATCTTAGCTTAGACTGGCATATTATGCTCTAATAATACTCTAATACTAATGATTTGTGTTACTTGTTGCTTGTTGTCACCAAGTAGACTTATACTTATCACCATTTCTAATCTCTTTTTCCCTGGAAGCTGGTAATGATTCAAAGCTGAAAGAAATTTGGGAGTTAGTGAAAGTTAGAAATTGGCAACGAAAAATTGAAAATTATTTTTCTTACTTTTTGCTATGGACATGAATCGAAACTTGCACTTCGATATCAGTAGGTCAGTTGCTCTACTACTTTGTTTGGGTTAAAAAGCCTCCAATTACATCACATAAATATGTACATATGTACCTATGTAATAAGATATTGATAGAACAACAAAAATTGTTCTTTTAATTAAAGTTTATTTTTAAAAACAATATTTGAAAATTTATTTCATATTAAGTGTTTCAGAAATATTGTATAATGAAAATGTGTGTATGTGCTATAAAGAATTTTTAAATAAAAATTCATAAATACATGTTCGTGTATTAATATCATAGTTAAAATCGGTTTAAAATGAATAAACAATAGAATGATGATGCGGTTATATTAAAAAAAAATCTATGAAAACATTATATTTACATACATAATACCACGGAAGGTGTTGTGATGCATGTCCCGGATGTTTATAAAAAAAAAAACGACGACGATGAGAAAGACCAAAACTTCATCGACTGTAAACACGACAACATTCACAACGATCTGTGACTTATATATATGTACATATATATTGGAGCCATTATTGGATCTATCAATTGAACAAGCTTCTTATTGCAAGCCGAAGAAAGTAATTGCGAAGAGAAAAATCCTTGAACAAGCCATAATGGATAACGACCATATCGAACTGACCATTACGATAATGATATATAAATTCATCTAGAATTTTGATCATTATAATGAATTTTGCCAAATTCATATGAAAACAATTACCAATTTAATGTATAATTATCATATTTTCTATTCAGATGAATCATACAAATTAATTTGTATGTGATTATATTTATATACATTATTTTTATACTAATGCCATTGACAGACATCTAGTATCGATACCATGGTATGAATACCATGGTATGAACAATATTAGCATGGTGACAGACATGTAATCTAGTATAAACCTAGTATCATTTGACATATTTTGTGCATTTTGTTGTGGTGTCATATAGAAAAATTATATTTTCATTATATTACTTTCAACTTAATGCCTACTATGCCTACTAATTACTTTCAACTTGATGTTAAAACTAATGTAAAAACTAATTTCTATAATTTCCGCAGCATTAAAATGGCGCTACGTTTAGTAAATTTTGTGAATACTAGATTCATACTAGACAAATAATGCTGGTTTCAATACCACGTTTATACCAGCTTGTTTTCTGGTATAAAGTTAGTATAGGGTGACAGACATGTAGTATAGCCAATACCATGGTATCGATACCACGTTTATACTAGATATCTGTCTAGGGACTTATTGTAATTTACAATTTATGCGTCCATATTACCAGAGGATTTTCAAAATAATAAAATCCAAGTTTGAACAAAAAAGTGTAAAACCTTAACGGAAATATTTGTTTTTTAAATGCAATTAAAAATAGCTTCTATTATATTTAAATTATATACTTTACACATATTAATATGAACATATGTATGAACATATTTTGATATATATTTACAATTTATTTTATTATAAATACATACAAACAATGAATAATTAAATGATTTTATTTACATGAACATAATTAATTTACATGACTAAAATTCAACAGAAAAGTAATAAGCATTTTTGTTTTTTTTTTTTTTTTTTTTATTTTGTGTAAAAATGAAACACAGTATAATTTGAAATTTCCGCTTAAATCTGAATCTGTGTGTAATTTTTAATATTTGTGTACCATCATTTACACCTTAACATATACATTACATTATTTACGTGTAGATAGATAGTGTCTATACAAAAGTGATTATAGAATAAATTTTATGCAAATTCTAATTGAAGAAGAATTAATACTCCATCACAAATTAATTAAGGAAAAAAAAAAAGAATTTAAAAAAACTATATAATCACAGATATATTGTATGTATACACATAAATGTATACCTGTGTACAGTGTCGGCGCAAGGTTTTCGTTTTTAGATTCAGTGCATTTTTAAATGTTTTGCCTTCTGATTTGGATTTTGCTACTTCAGTTTCTAATTTGAATTATTTTGTCGAACTTATCGAACTCCTTATGACTTTAAAAAAAAAAACCGTTCACAAGATTTTTATTTTGCTCATATTATTTTGAGTGGAGTGTATATTATATTGTACGAAATGCACATACTTTTTGCAAGTTAGAAAATATTAATGAGAAATATGGGAATGTAATGTAATGCTAAGACATGAATGATCGTATATGTATAACATTTTATTTTTTTTATTCGTATATGGAATACCATAATTTATGACACATTTTTTAAGTTGTGAACCATTAAAATTTTTTTTCTTCATCATACATATTTACCATGTGAATATGTGAACAATTTAGATGAAATTTTTCATAAAAAATATTTCAATGCACACGAATATCCAATCGTATAAGATCGAGATGAATTGCTTCAGTTTATCATATCACGAAACACTCTAAATTCATATAAATTATGTATACTTATATATGTATAATAAAAAACAGGTAGTATAGATAAAATTACGGAGGATTAAATGACTTTGTAAATTTTTAATCTGACAATATAATAATATGACATCTGTATATATTTACTCGTATGTCTGTACATATATTGACATATATGGTTTCATTCCAAATTACATATTTAGTTATTGTTTTTTTTTCTGGTATATTTATTCTTAAATTTAATTTAAATATGTATTTTATTTTTAATTAAATTTTATTTATTTTAAATTTTTGTTTTTTCATTTAAGTATTAATTTTATCTTTCATGCAAGAGCATACACAAGATCTGAACTAGAGAGGGGAAAATTATATAAGTTTGGATACATGGTAGAGCTTATAGATTTATCTATGTTTATGATAGTCTAATAATACTTAAGTTACTTGTTGTCGACAAATCGTTTTTCAACATTTTGTCATCGGATCAATAAATCTATTCGCCAGAGTGGGTGGTAGCTGCCCCTCTATACCGTACGCTGGTTACGCCCTTTGATTAAATTTTATAAGTTATGAATTTAGCGATTTAGATCTGTGATTATATACGTTATACTGAAAGTAATTTTAATTTCTAATTTTTTGTTTGTTTTTATTTAATATGTTCATTCATTCTCTATTCTAATAAATGTCTAATGTCTGTTAATGTTTGTTATGTACATGTACAACACTTGTATATATACTATATACAGAATAGAATTTTAAAACAAAATAAAAAAATTTCTTTTTAAATTATAAATACAAAGGTAATTAATAACAAAAATAATGAATGCCTGCATCCTACACTTAGTACATACACATATTGTTTATATTTTATTTTTGTATTTTTTTGTGTTTTTATTATTGTTTTTAAATTGATTGACGTAATTTATTTTATTTCATTACTATTAATTTCTGCTTTCATTTATGTATGTTTGTTTTATATGAATTTTTATATTGATCATGCCATTTTTTGTGGTTTGTTTTTTCTTTTTTCTTCTACTTACAAAAATATTATTTATTATTAGTTAAAATTTTATATTCATATAGTATACGAGTGAATAATCAACAAAAAAAATTTAAAAATTCTGTTAACCTTAACAAAACAACAAGATAAAGTATTGTTAAAATTGTTCAGGAAAACTTCATGATAATTTTCGGTCAAATACAGGAAAAATTACAAAGCAAAAGGGAATTCAGGTGTTGCTTAACATAATTAGACAAGTACTACATGAAAGTGGTATTATCCACTAAGATATTGCTTAGTCATATTTCATTGCAATGCTCACTGATGCTTTTCTGAAAAACGATTGAAAAAGTTGAAAAGAAAATCTGAATGCAAAAAAACAAAAATTAATTGAAACGAGAATGTATTACAGAGAAGAAAATAAAGTGATTGATTGTTTGAAGAAGATAAAAACTCTAAGCTCTAAGCACCTGGAGACGATTGTTCGATGGTATATGGCTTAAGGAGATAAAATATATCCGGATGCACAGTCATCATCATTGGTGGCGGTACAACCCTGGGCAGGTCTCGGACTGCTTCAGAATATCCCTTCAGTCAGTCCTCATTTGCATTTTCTGTATCCACTTGTACATTTTCATTCGTCTAAGATCATATTCAACATCTTCTTGCCATCACCTTCTTGGTCTACCTACTTTCCTTCTACCTTTCTGATGCACATAACCAACTGAAAATATTTGAGCTTTAATCAAGACAAAACTACGATGGAAAAAAAATCCCAATCAGTCGAATAATTATTATATCAAGGTCTGCAAATAGAAGGCCTTGCATAGAAGTACTTTCCAGTCTAAGAATTTTCATGATCTATCATGTAAAAGAACTTGCCTCTCTACCAGCATAACTCAGTGATTCGTAATTCACTTCAACAGACTGCTCAAAGGTTCATACATAGTAATAATCTTATAAATAAATTTGGTCCGTCTGTCTGTCTGTCTGTATGTTCGGAATAACTCGAAAACGGCTGAACCAATCTTGATGGAAATTTTTTTATCTGAAAGAGGAATTTCTTCCGCATATAATAGGTTACTTTTTTTTCCAAAATTTATTATTTAAAATAATAAAAATTTGATTTAAACAGATGAAGGTCTGAAAAAAATCTATAAAATGTATGAAAAGCTTTTTCTTCTAAATGAACAGATAATCGTGGTTGATCGTGGCTCGATAGCGCGACTGCACTATCATACATATGTATCATTCATATGTAAGTATATATACATAATGTTAATGCAGAGTGCAGACAATAAAATTTCAGATTATTTTAACTTTTTTTTTATATATACAAAAGTAAAAATGTATTATGAATTTCATAAAATTTTATTTGCACGTGCCTATGCTGTTATCAATATTTTCATTTTATCATATTTATTGCTTATTATTTACTTTTTACTTTGATATTATACTTTCTACATATTATACTTATATTATATAAGTAATATACATGCCAAACATATGAATGTATATTTTATATGTATGTATATTTATAAACTTCTATGCAATATTTACAAATGTTATTTCAATACATTACTTATAATAAAGAAGCAAAAAAAAAAAAAAAACAATGAAAGAAAAATGTTGAAAAATTTAATAATTTTATAAAATTATGCACACAGTCATATAATATATACAATTATATTACATATGTATAAATGTATGTCTGCTTATATGTGTATAGATGTACATACGAGTACGAGTATGAACAGTATTGTGCAAAACAATATAATAGCCATTCAAATTTAAAGATAAATTACATAAATTTTTTTCAAATAATCAATAAATTATTTAGTTATGGTTATAATCAATTTTGAAAGAAAACAAATCAATATAACTACACACATGATATTTTTCACTTTTGTGATAAAGAATAATTTTATGATAATATAATAGACTATTATATACTAAACAAAAATAAGAGATAAAAAAAATTATCTATTGAAGGAAGCCCTGAAAGAAAAACGTCAAATTTCCTTTAATTGACGTGGAGTCTTATTTCATCAGGATAACGCCAGTCCACATATTGCAAGAAAGACTCTACAAAAATTAGAGGATTTTGGTTATTAAATCATGCCTCAACCTCCATATTCCATAAAATCAAAAATGTGACAAAAATTAAACGAAAGCAAAACAACAAAAATATATTACCTAATTTACAAATTTTACAAATAATTCAAATACATTTTTATGTTGAAATGATTGGATTTTTTTTTTGCATTACACTATATCTATCAATGCACACGTGTTCTTTATTTTTTTCATTTATATATAACATTGAACTATTCTATTTTCTGCTATTTTTGAACTTTGTAATTCTATAATAATAATTATTACATATTATTATTATTGATTTTATAATTTTTAAAGCAGTTAACATGCAGATAAAAATTTATTGTCCATTATTATTGCTAAATAAACATATAGTGGTGGTGGTGACTGTATATTAGACATGTATAAAATGAAAAAAAAAAAATAATATTTTATCATCGATTTTTTTTTTTTCTTGTTTTTTTTTTTTTTGCTGCATATGTACTGTACTACTATATGTACATATATACATAATATAGTTGAATGACTTTAATATTAATTAATTTTAGAATTGAGAAAAAAAAATATAATTAAATGCATATATAAACATAAAATAATACAACTGAGCTCTAAAACTGAATGAAAATTTCATTCTATTAAATGATAACCAGCTAATCTAATATGTACAATGAACTTTATAAATTTTATTTTTTCAACATTCAATTTCATTGACCTGTCTAGATGTTTGATTGTATGTATGTATGTGTGTGTGTACTAAGTACTTATGATATGTAATAATGAAATTTAATGTATCTACATTTATGTGGAGCTTATTAAAAATTAGAAAATTTTAGAATGAAATTTGTATTTATTTTCTAATATAAATTCATATGATTTTGTTGTAATATTGAAAATTTTATAACAGTAATGAATTAAAAAGATTATTTAGAATCACACTTGCATACTACTAATTTTAGTTATAATACAATACAAAAGTAATATTAATCTCGTAAAAGATTCTGAAATCCGAACTGATAACAAATGCATCAGAAACATTAGCATCAACGTTATCAAAAACAACATATTATACATATATAATACATTATATATACATACTTATATGTATGTATGTAATTATACATTCTTTAAAATAAATATTAATCAAAAGAATTCGATACATATACATGTATAATTAAAGCTACACAAAATTACATTAAAAATGAATAAAAAATTACTGTAAGAATTTTAGAAGAATAAATTATTAATGAATTGTTAAACACGTTTATAATTTTATATTTTTTGAGTATAAGAGAATGGATATGATATGCATTTATTTGGTTATATGTATATTTATAAATAATTATTCGATGAATACATACATACGGAAACGTATTTAAATACGGAAATTTAATTACAAAAATTTCTTCTTCCTATTTACATATTATCTGTTTTTGATTTGTGTAAAATTATTCTTGTATATAATTTACGTAACACACGCATACATATAAACATATTAATATTATTATTTGTTTTTTTTTTGTTTTTTTCAGACACATTCGATCAAAAATTTTTTACTTAGTTATACACGGATATCGAAATTAACTATGGCACCTAAGTCCATTGTAGTGAGTGACTCTATAATTTTTTTATGACCAATTCTAATCAATATTATTTGTCGGATATTATTTTAGTCGGGTATAATTTCAGTTTATTTATCAACCTATATAGGTAAAATTTGATTTTTGACTTCATTTTCGGAGTGTCGAACTCGTCAGGTGATTGCGAAAAATTAATATTTTTATATAACAAATTGAAAAAGAGCTTATGTGGTATCATGATTATATGTAAGTGCTGTGCTATTTCTTTTAATAACATATAGTTATATACAAACGATATTTATATTATCACTCTCAAGTTGTCTTAAAAATATCCAAATAATAGTGTACAATTGAGGTTGATGAATACGCTTTATGTCAGATAAAAGATAATCTTGGTTGGTGAATACGACCCTAAGAGGCAAAGTGAAAAAAAAATACTTCTGAAAGGTTTAGAAAGGGCAGCTTTTCAACATGTAAACGTTGTGATTTTCAAAGCAGGTTCGTTCAAAAAATGCGCTTTTCAATCAAATGGCAATCCTATTGCGAAGCTCATCCTACCCACCAACAATTTTAGTCTTATCCTGCCACTGATCTGAATAAAAGCAAATTTTAATTTGTTTCAAAATCTAAAAAAAAAAAAACTTAAGAAAAACCTTTCATTTATTTTTTTTATTTATTTATAATTTTTTTCTCTCGACATGTATTCCCAACGATTTGTACCTTGTAAGACATTTGTTACTTTGAAAAAATTAAAAAATTTTCATTTTAAAAATTCAATTCAAAATTAAAATTTATAAAATAATAGATCCATATATTATGCACAATATTTAAAACTCAAAAAATAAAAAATGCTGATTTGTGCTAAAATCATAAATTTTATGTGACACATTTTAATAAAATTTAATTAAGGAAATATCATAAAATGTTTACCATATTCATATAAGTAATACTATGTATCTATAGTACATTTTTATATTCAATATAACATGTATATTTCGAAAGTGAGCAACATATACGAGTATGTATGTGTGTGTGTAAGTAGATACATCATAAATTTCAAGGAAATACATTTTTTTTTTTATTTAAAAAATTACATTTTAATTTATATAGTAATTTTTTAATTTTTTTTATTTACAATTTTAGTTAAGCATTGCGTTATGGTTATATTGTTATGTAATTCTTAATACATCAAATTGTATGTATGTATGTGTACTTTTATGCAATCTAAATGTTCATTTATTAAATTAAATACTCATATAGATATGTACGAAAACAGATTATTATTTTTTTTTTTAAATTAAATATAAAAATAAAATTCGATCAAAAAATTATAAGTATACATATTCAATAAGTATTTCTCTATACAATCAAGATGGATATGTGTGAGTAAGTAATTATTTATGAATGTGTGTCTGTGTATATAATTTCAATTTGGAGTAATATATATATGTTACACATTATACATATTTTATCTACATATATACCTACACATGTATGTACTCAATATTATTTTAATCTTTCTTTTTTTTTTTTTGAATATAATATTGTTCATACTTTGTTATATTAAATATATTGAATTCATTATAATTCCGATTCCGATTTCAAAATTATATTATTGAGAGTATTTAAAGATTATTAAATGTACATGGTAATGTAAGTATGTGGTTTGAAATTAAAATTAAATGGAATATGTAATATGAAAAAAAAAATTTTAATTAAAAAAAATTGAATTACAAAATTCAATTCAATTTAAGATTCAACTACGTATATACTCGTATATCAAGTATATATACTTAAAAGCTTATACAATGTTAAAAAGATTAATATAAAAAAATTTCGAAAAAATAATAAAATAAATGAAAAAAAAAAAAAAAAAAAAAAAACAATCAAAGAAAATATCTAATTCACAAACATTTAAATTGTCTTCATGTAAGAGTATTTTATAATAAATTATAATTTTATGATCGTTTAAAAAAAAAACTTATTATCATAGAAAATTTGTTATATAATATGGTATAGATATACATATATACATATATATATATATATATATATATATGATGTGTGAATACGTATGTATGTGCTTATAAGTATTTATTTATATACGAGGGCGGATCGAACATTCTGCAGTGATTAAATACTTTCATTTAAAAGGCTTAAAAAACCTCAAAAAAAAAAAAACAATTATCGATGTAATAAAAACAATGTTAGGTATAAGCGTGCACTTTCCAAATGCAACCATTTATAACTGAGTAAATAAATTAGATCGTGCAAATGATACTGATCGTTCGGGAAAATCAAAAAATGTAACAATATTCAAAACTGTCGAAAATGTCTATAGAAAATTGTTATGACTGATTGCCGTATTATGTTGAGTGAGGTAGCTGACACTATCAACATCTCAAATGAACATGAAGAATTTGATATGAAAAAGCTATTAGCAAGATGAATGCCGCTTTCGTTCAAAAGTCTTCTAAAACCTTAATCCATTCATCATGTAGAACTCAGTAAAAATTGGAAGAATTTGGATTTATGTTGCTTACCTATCCACCATATTCACTTGATCTACCACCTCCTTCTGACTTTTTTTCTATTTTCAAATATGAAGAAATTGATAGTTGAAAATAGATTTGGATCAAAATAACGAAGTACATAATTATATGAATAATATGCTTATTATGAGAAATTTAATAAATCACATTTTAAAGAAAGTTTAATGAAATTGAAAATACTTTGAAAAAAATGTATCGAACTAAATGAAAACTACGATGAAAATTAAAGTCGATTTTAATTTAAAAAATATAATGTTTTTTGTTTTATTCTAAAGACTTATCAATCCATCCTCGTACATACAATTATTATTTATTTATTTATTTATTTATTTTTTTTTTTCAACTTTTTGTGTCTCATTAAAATAACAATTCTCATTATTTCATTTTCTTTTATGTCTACTATATATCACTTCCACATTGTTCATTTGTCATAAATATAATGAATATTGTATAAGTATATTTGTCACTTCCACGCTTTTGTTGCAAAGATATTTTTCGTATATTTTAAATTTGTACATATGCATACATAAGTACGATGCAACGTATGCATATAAATTAAAAAAAAAAAAAAAATCTATACATATACACACATATGTTATTTGTGTATATGTGCATGTATGAAGAAGTGCTAAGTCATTACTTTTTTGTTATCATCAAACTTGATGTGGATATAATTTTGCAAAATTGTATTATAGATAAAATTTTTTTTTATTTTAATTTTTTTTTTTTGCTTTGCTTTTTCAATTAAAATGAAATACTTAATCATTTTAATTGATATCAGCACACATAGTAATACACGAATACACCCGTAACCGTACCTACTTATAAAAACAATATTATTATTGTAATATTTAATTCAATTTAATTTTTGTTAATCAAATCATGAACATACATTATAAAAATGAAATCGATTGAAATATAAATTTTATTTTTATGAATAGAAAAAAAAACAATAGTGTAATACTCATTAAATTAAAAATACGAATGATATACAGAGTAGATATATACATATGTGTACTCGTACATATGTAAATATAGTATGTACGTAGGTATATTAAAACTACTAAAATCTAAACTATGTATTACCATAGAATAATAAAGCTACGCATAAAGAATTCTCAAAGCATAGGAGCAACTGGCGACCACTTATTGCATTCCACAGATTGAGATCGCATCGCCAGAATTCGTTAGATTTTAAATATCTTCCACAGAATTTCAAATTTTTAAAATTAAGTTTTAAAAGCACAAAAATTTGTGGATTGCAATGGCTAAATAGCTTTATATCCTTAATATCTTATAATATCTTATATCTTATATTTATTGTACACATGCAATAGCAAGTGTTATTGGTGTTATATAAAATATGTATGTATTGTATATTATGATCTCATTCTACCTACATGAATATCTAGTTTTGATTTTTTTTGTATGAATGTGTGTCATATTGGTGCTATTGGTGCTATGTATTCAATACTTTTCCCTTATCTTTTATATTTTTATGAAGACGAAAATATTTAATTTCTTTAAATTATATTTGAATGCTTGTACATTGCCACATTGCTAATGGAATATATGTATGCATACAAACAAACTGCATAAACGAAATATATATGAAGATCATTTAGAAGAAGGATAGTGTAGTTTATAATTAGCGTGCATATGTACATATTATATGTATATACTGTACATACATTGAGTTTAGGTACTGAAGATTGGTGTAGATTTTAATTGTTATATGCAAATATACACATATATATATGTGTGTGTATAGCCAGAAACAACTTATAACAAGTTGTTTTATAAGTTGTCTCTGGTATAGTTACATATATTATTACACTACACTATTTTCGTATTCCTTTTTTATTTTCAGGATTTAAAATTCAATGAAAATAAAAATTTGTAAATTTTCTAGATTATCAGATGATATATGATATACAGATACTATAGTGTATGTATGTACATATATGCGAGTATATACATACATATAATATACGTATGTATACAGTAGTATCTGTATATCGTGATTTAAATTTTGTATATACATACATATGTACATGTATAAATTGAGTTTTCAATGAGAAATTTAATGTTCCTTGTAAAAAGTTTGTTTTGTATTTCTATTTGACTGTATTTGATTCTTTTCTATATTTTCTCCCTATACTCTCTGAGACGCCGATGTTTTGTATTGTATTCATTGTCCAATAATTTTCATTTTGTTAGAAGCAGAATAATCACACTGAAAAAGTTTTTGTGTTTCCTAGAGGCAATTTTTTTGCAATAAAATTTTTATGAAATAATCAAGAAAATATATATGATGTTCTTTACAGGGATTATCACAGGAGAACCAAGAACAATATTGATCAATCTTGTCTGACTCTTCAATACATTTTGACATTATGTACTTCTTTATATGCTTCATATCCGATTTTTCTTTAAATATTTTTACAAAAACATTCAAGAGAATTTGACAAAGTTCAAAAAAGTAATTTGTAGGAGAATTTAGTCGACCAAAATCGGATGATTTAGAATAATTTTTGAAAAACATAAATTTTTCTGATTGTTTTTCAAAGTAAATAGTTTCGTCTGACCTTTTCATCAAATTCAGACAATCAGGACAGCTATTTGATGTTGACATTTTTTTAATTAAAAAGCCAACGAAGTATCTTAGTGAAGCTTGTTCGCATAAATTCTCATTATCGTGATTTTGTATTTCTATTGAATTTAATACTTTGTTATCAAAATCCTCACATTCATCCTCCTCTAATGTTTCTGAATCACAATTTTTTTCTGATGTTTTTTCTGTATCACATTTCTCATAATTTTCCACTTCAACTATTAGGAATTGATCGTCATCATTTTCACAATTACCTTTTTCTGATACAGAAATTATTTTATTACACATAATCCTGCCAATTATGTGGTTGAATGTATATAATGATGGGTTTTTATTGTTTCCTCCTCTATTTCTTATTAGTGAAAAAAGATTTTCAATTGGGTCTTGATTAAATTTGTATGTAAGCACGAAATTTTTGTTTGGACAATTAGAAAATATGTCATCAGACAAATTTAAAATAGCATTAATGCTCAGTATAAGTCCTTGGAAACAATGTACTTTCCCTGAAGTTTTTATGGATTTGATGTATTCTTTTACATTTTCCAAATATGATCGAACAAATCCATCTTTTCTTAATGCTGATTTGTATATTTTTATTGAATGGCATTTTGATGTTCAAGCAATCAAACGAATGATTTAGTTTTTCAAAAAAGGATGCTGTAGACAAAGCCTGTGGTGCAACATTTTCACTAAATTTTACCAAATCATGCAGTATTTTTAATGCAGAGCTGCAAGTGTGGCTCATAATTTGAACTGCATAGGCCACTTTCATTTTTTGCCATGTATTTGGAAAAACATGTTTCGATGTAATCTTCGTGCACATTATTGTTATATTTTGCTTTTCAATGTTGTATAGTTCTTTCACAACATTCCAGCTAACTTTGCCATTTTCACACAATAAATCGTATTTTATGAGTGTGTTTCGAATTGATTTGATTTGAATAGATGTGGAATGTCATACACTGCAAAAATACGTTTAGAATTATATTCAAAATAAGGCTTTTCAGTGGTGACGTTTAAACGTTTAACATTTTGCGATTATTAGATCCTTGATCACAAACTATCGCTTTTATATTGTATCCGACATCATTGCAAAATTGTATATTCTCTTTAATTTTTATTTCTAGTTGTTCCCCTGTGATTGAAGATTTCACAGAATAATAACTTATAATAGTTTTGAAATTTGTAAAAATTCCTCGTATCATAAAGAGACATATACTTTTTGCAATATCTTTGGTTTTTGAATCTCCTAGATCGGTATAACAAATAATTTCATCCTTTACAGAATCATAAGTAATTTCTCTTCTTATAGCCATTTCATCAAATATCAAAACTGCTAATTTCTATTTACCTAAATCCATTACACATAACTAGAACAAAAAATGCATAAAAACTGCTTTTTTTATCAACAAAAAGTATTCGCTGACTTTGAAATATGTACTAAAATGATTGTAATAAAAACCGTTAACTGATAAATCTTTTTCTTGTTATGATTATATAATTTAGTTTAGCTTGTCTTTTAAATAATAAGTACAAAATAACAGTTAAATCGATTCAGATTTTCTCACAATTAAAAAAAAAAAATTAATTACCAAGTAAAAAAATGGAAAAAAAACAAAAAGAAACGACAAATGAAAAAAGGAAATTGTAATAAACCTTTTCAAAAACAAAAAATCATACAGAGAAATCGAAAAAATATTTTGAAAGATTATATTCTACTGTTAAAAATATTGTAGACAGGTTTAATCCAAGAAAAACTGTTGAAAATGCGTTAAGAAATAGTGGACCGAAGTATTAAATTATTTTCTGTGTACTTAGTTATATTCTATATTTTTTTGTTATCATTCCTTTTTAACCTGATGCTGATAACAATAATAACACCTATATCATTCTTCATACCATCAAATATAACATGACTGCAAACTGAATAATGTATTCATGAATTAAAACATGAAAAAAAATATCAAAGACTGAATTAGTGATCAATTTCTTATCTATTAAATAAAAATACGTACAAACATGTATGTAAAATTTCCTGGAACCATAAAAAAGTCAAGTGTTAAAGATATAATTTTCATACATAGGAAATGCAATACAATATATACAAACAAATAACAAAAGTCAAAGACTTGTGATAGACAAAAAAAAAATAATGAGAACGAAATAGCAAAAAGTAAGAACATTTAAATTTCTAACTTCATATTTTATACCTTACTTCATGGCACGCGCATTTAATCATAAAATCATAAAAGATATAGCATAAGCAAATTTATCTTTCAGCTATGCTATACAATACATATGTATATACATACAAATAATATGTACATATTTACTCTATTTATAAACTACACTATCCTTCTTCTAAAAGATCTTCATATATTGTTCGTTTATATGCAGTTTGTTTGTGTGTATATATATTCCATTAGCAATGTACAAACATTCAAATATAATTTAAAGAAATAAAATATTTTCGTCTTCATAAAAATATAAAAGATAAGGGAAAAGTATTGAATACATAGCACCAATAGCACCAATATGACACACATTCATACAAAAAAAATCAAAACCAAATTTTCATGTATAAGTAGAAAGAGACCATATACATATATATAACATAACATGCATTTGCATGCATATACGAATATTGCATATACAACACTAACTATTGCCTTTCTTCTTTCTTATTGCATATATACAATATCAAAAGATATTAAGGATATAAAAAGCTACAAAGCTATTTAGCCATTGCAATCCACAAATTTGATTTAAAAACTTTATTTTTAAAAATTTGAAATTTTGTGGAATATAACGAATTCTGGCGATGCGATCTCGGCGATGCTATCGTAGAATTGGTCGCCAGAAATTTACATTGTATGAGAATTCTTTATGCGTAGCTTTATTATTCTATGGTATTACACACTTGCATACTTGAAAATATTCAATTATACTCATACTTAGTAGGCATGTATGTATAATTTTATTTCTATCTAAAACTTTAATAAAATATTTAAAATATTTACGTAAATTCTATATAGACAATACACTTTAATAATTTATTATGAAGCATTTATAAGCATTTTCAATTGATTATTTCCATTGTTATCGATGTAAAGCAACACTTTTCTTTTTATTTGACAGAAAAATTTGAATTATAATATTAATTAATAAGTGCCATATACGTATATAGGGTGATTAAGAATTATATGTACCTATAGAACAATACTATGCATGAATGCATGTTACATATATCACATCACAATACAAGCTAAAATAAAGAGGTGATCTACTTGACAAAAACACAAAAAAAAAGATATCAAAGGAAAATGTGTACAAAACAACACGGTATGTGATGTGGTGAGATCTCCAAGGGATTTGCATCACATTTTTGTTTTATAATGAACACAAAAAAAAAATAAAATAAAAAAAAAATACAAAAAATATTATCATAACATTTAAATTTATGTTCAAAGCGTTTTATATTTTTTTTTCATATGTAAATACATTAATGTATATAGAATCTTGGTGCTAAAATGTGTCTAGAACAATATTATATAATCATCTCATCCTTTTTTGTATGAGTCATTAAACTTAACACCACCACCATCATCGACATTCAGAATCATTATACGATTATTTAACACAGTAAGAGAATCAATTTATATTTATATATGTACATACTCGCATGTACATGTGTATGTATTTTATATGACCTCTGCGACGATGACATCAAATTAATGA
The DNA here is from genome assembly GCA_951394055.1 of Villa cingulata. Taxonomy (NCBI): domain Eukaryota; kingdom Metazoa; phylum Arthropoda; class Insecta; order Diptera; family Bombyliidae; genus Villa; species Villa cingulata. Next base: position 386,006 of record OX596017.1, on the reverse strand, counting down.
TTATTTTTTTTCTATCTTTTTCAAAATTATATAAATTACATGGATATTGAAACAATTTAAAATAATTACATATACAAATAAAATTGCGACCTAGATAAATAAATACATCTAGTATATAATACACATATGTATATAATATAAAATTGGACGTGTGTGTTCTGTGTGTGGTAACAGTCTTCAATCGTATACTGATGGAGTTGCGCGTCGATAGCTAAAAGGTTGTGAAAGGTACGGGGTGGTTCAAAGTGGTCAACTAAGGCTGGATGTAATTGAATATTTCATTGAAAGTAATGATCTAATGATCTAATGATCTTTGATATATTTCTTCGAAAATAGTCATCTTATGCTGTTGTGTCATTTACCATGTTTATACTTCACATCAAAACGATATATAATACAAATCGATATGAGATAAAACCAACGATCTAATAAAACCGGTGTTACAGATGTTTATACTTAGTAGCTCGAATCGATATGAGATAAAACGGAATGAAATGAAATGCAGTGCCACCATGTGCTACTACAACATTTTTGCATTTTGAATAAAATATGTAAATAAAATTAAAATTTACAAATTACAACTCAAAGAACGATCACTAAATGAGAGGTTAATTATTTTAGTTTAATAATATTTTTGTTGAAAAGTAGTAAATATGATTCTCAAAACGATATGAACGATTTATACCGATTTTCATATCGTTTTGACAACTCTCAAACCGCATTAATTATGGTTTTTAGTTAATGCGATTTGAAAATGATAAAACGTTTTAAGGGAAGTTTATATTAAACTTTCAAATAGTTTCATCTTATATCGTTTTGATTTAGATCGTTTTGATGTGTACTATAAACGTGGTAATTGGTATATTTCTTTAATAAAATATGCGCTTAAATTGTTGAAATTAACGAATTTATCAAATTACGTATATAGTACATATATAAGGACATATATAATATAACCAATGACATACTACCCTCAGATGTCAATAAACAAATTTATGATCAAAAAATCCCAACAAAGCGGGAACTTGCAGCTAGTGCTAAATAAATTCTTGCTAACATTGATTACATGTTACATATACCAGTAAAAGTATGCATAAATGCTCTTATATCAGTCTCCCATATTTTAATCTATACTACACACGCAACTAACAATATAATTTCTTTATTCATATTCTTCTTGCTGTGTTCATAAAAATTGTTGTTATTATATTACTATAATCAAAAGTCTGTTATTATAATATGTCAAAGAAAATTCATATTCATGTAATAACAAAAAAAAAAGCTGATCTTAAATCTTCAACATTATTATTTATGCATGAAAAAATTTAATTAAAGTAGTTTATTTTTGAATATTTTAAAATTAAAAAAAAAATATGATTTTTCGCAATTAGAAAATTTCAAAAAATTAAATAAATTTGTAATAGAATGCTAAAAATACACTCATAAAGAATATTTAAGTAAATGAAAAATATTTATATTATTAGAATAATATATAACATAGGTTATATATGTATAGAAAATGACCTTTTCACCCAATAATTACTTTATATGAATTATCCTCAATAAATATAATATAGTTATCATGTAATTTGAATAAAATATAATTTTAAAATACAACAATTTAATTAAAAAAAAAAAATTTTAATTCATTATGTACTGTAAAAATTTTAATAACCCACATTATTAAAAACTTTCATTGCGTGCAAATTGCATGTAGGCTGAATATTTTATCGATGTATGTGTGTGTATAGATCAAAAATTTGAAATAACGTAAAAGTGCCATCTGGTATACAAGAATTATCTTATACATATTATTATATATTAAAGTATGCCTTATTAAACTGTTACAACACCTACAAGTTTTGTGATGGTATCAAAATCATGTCGTACACATTGTGTAATATCACAATACATATGTACATATAGGTACATACAGAGTAGGTATATTTGTATATAATATATAGTTAAAAAATTAACAATAATATGTATAATCTACATTCATTCAAAAACTAATAATACATATAATACATATACGTATGTATGTATATTATATGTATATATTATGTGGGTACCTGTTACACGCATATAGTATATAATATATGAACGTCAATTATATATATGTATATATATTAAAATACAAATACATACATACATAACATCCTTGCAAATAAACAATAGGTATATATTATATTAAAAAAATAAAAAACGAAAGATGAAAATGCAAATTATAACATGTAGTGAATAGGTGAATAGGTGAATAGATTTGATATGTAGATAATATATATACATATATATACATATTTTAGATATATAAGTGTATAAATTTTTAATAAATATACATATATATGTATATATATTACATAAGACACATATAATACACATCAGTATTGTATATAAATTATACTTACTCATTCAGAAAAATTATTAATATACAAGCAGTCGGTATATGTAAATGTAAATATATTTTTTATATGTTACATATATTAAGTATATATCGTCCTTGCAAGGTGATCAAGTTTTTGGTATATATTTATGATAATATATATGCATTTTTTTATTAATGTTTTTATTTTTTACATTATTTGATTTTTTTTTCTTTCTTTTTTTTTTTTTTTTTATATTCTATGAAAATATATTTTCAAATATTTATTCAATGTTTTTTCCGTTATTTTGTTTTTATTTGCGTTTTTTATTATAATCGTGTAAGTTTTTTATTTGTTATACATACATTCTACATACATTTTATACATTTAATACATACATATATGTATGCATTATAATGTAAGATGTAATAATGCAATTTGAGAAAAAAAAAAAAAAATAATTACTATACATAAAATAAATTTCTTCACATATAAAAATTTCTCCTAAATTTTTAACCTTACAAAACTATTTATATGACAACATACATTATGTGTATGTAATTCAAAATCGATTTGAATTGTATATTAGTATACCACCTCTGATATATAACAAGGTACGTATAATCAGTATAATAAAGACACTTTTTCACACAAATATATGTAGTATAATATGTGCACATAAAATATAAAAATATAGTTGTTTGTTTTTCTTATATGTACGTACATTAAAAATAAATTGTGATACAACTGGATATTATACAGTATGTAAATTATTGTTATTTTTAAAGAAAAACAACACAAATAATATCCATATGCGTTTTTATTTTTCTATTCTGTCATATGTATATGTATATATTTTTCTATAGATTACGCATTATCATAATCTTGTGAAATTTTTATTTGTAATATTTTTTCACTTTGTCATTTTAAAATTATTGTATATAGGTAAATGTATTCATCATATTTACGGCGTATTAATTTAGCTGTAATGTTATAATACTTATATATATACATATGTTTTATATATGCACATCTTTTTTTTTTTTTTTTTTTTGTAGTTATGTTTAAATCACAATAATTTAAATTTTATTATACACATTTTTTTTATAATATGCAGTCATATATTATTAGTATTAACTACCTACTCATCGTATATTTAAAATCACTGTAAATTAGATTATTATTTAGGTAGTTTGATTTATATTTTTATTTTATACATTTATAATAATATATTCTAATATAAACACATATTTAATTTATAAAGAAAATTGTATGTACGTAGGTACATATGTACATATATACATATAAGCGATTGATGATATTGCAACCCATTCGTATATCTATACCTAAGTATATTATTTAAAAATGATGATAAATAATATGAAAAATAAGTAAATACACATTTAAGTGTGTACAATATTTTCTGTAATTTGTAATGTTTTTTATAATTTTTTCCAATATTCTATTCTGATATATTTTTTCCTTATTTGTATACACAAATAATATAATTAATATTTAGTTATTGTTTTTTTTTTTATTATTATTTTCAAAATTGCCGCAAAGTGTAAACAATACACACGTTATTTAAATAAGCAATATTCAAAGACTACCATTTGATTCTATGTATGTTCTAAGTAAAAGTTACATCGCATTTAATATAATAATAATGTCTGTACTTTATAAATTTTTTTTCTTTTATTTTATTTTTTTTTTTTTTTTTTTTTTTGTACATTTGCTTATTTTTGTTTTTATATATTTTTCGTTTTTTTTTTTTTTTTGATTTTTTTAATTTGTATGTTGGACATGCGCAATTTTAAAATATTTATTATGTGTAGGTGTTCATTCAAAAATTGAAAAACAAGAGAAAAAAATTCTAAAAAAAACTCAACTACCTACACATATGTACATTACGTACCCTATACCAATCATCTATATTAGTAAAAAAAAAAAAAATACATACTACAATGCATACTACTATAAATAGAGAGAAAATTCTAAATTCATTCATTTCGAATAATATTTGCACTTTAGGAGTTATAAAATTATGAAAAATTGAAAATTTTAATTAAATAATGTAAAACATAATATTTTTTCGATATTACGATAAAAATACAACACGATTCTTTTTTTATTAAAGAAAATAAATAAATAAATAAATAGGTACGTAAGTATATGTATGTGTCATCATTCAGAAAATAAATTAGTATAAAATATATGCACATTATGGATGTATTTATATCAACATGTAATAAATCAATAATAAACTAACAAAATATACATACATACATACTACTTATATGCTTTTGCAATATAAAATATTTACTCGTATTTTTAATTCATTGAATATGATTTAACAATTATACGTATTATATGCTATTGATTTTTAAATTATTTTTTTTTTATAGAAGCATGCCTATACGTATATACAGACTAAAATTATTTCTGATATTTTTCTCATCATATGTAGATATGTATATGCACCTACGTATAGTTTTATGTTTACTATATAGATGATTGCGAACTACAGAAATTTGGTAGAAGAAATATCCTCCACCTTAATAATTGCATGATAGGGATTTGATTAATCTATTTTTAGAATATAATATATACAAAAAAATAATATTTTGATTTATGTACATACTCTTTTTTTCCCCAGTATGAATTTTTGAATGTTAACGAAAAATTGAAAATAATTAATGCAAATTTTTTTAATTGTAATTAAGTATTTAATTGTAATTAAGTACGAGACTGATTATAATGTCTATCAGTATGGTTCTGCACTCTATATTCTACCTATTGAGCCATCAACCGAATCCTTGAATTGATGATTTTCAAGTTTCATATACTATATGTTATGTAAATTTGCATCCTTCTTCCATCCATCTTCATACAAACTTCTTGCTAACTAACTACAAAGCTGATTGGCTTACGCTCAAACTAATCTAAAATTTTATGTTACGCTTACGTTTAGTTGTTTGAATGTTTTCCAGTTATGGCCGATTTCTTCATACTCTCTGCTAGCTGGGTGCCTGGGTGCCACCTAAATTTAAGTGACACGTGACACCTAGCAAAGATTTTGGTTTTCTTCATATAAACTTCTTGCTAACTAACTGCAAAGGTAAAATCGAAAGTTTTGAATCGATGCTCGAAATTTTTAATGTAAAATTTCATATAAAGCTTAATTATTTGAATGTATTCCAATTAGACAGCTAGTTGGCGGTATAGTATGGACTTAGGTTGTTTACACCTAAATAAATAATCAAAATTTCATCTTCTCACTAATGTTAGCTGACAATTAAGTACCAATCAAAGATGAAGAAATGCAAATATATTTGCTATCTTCCCACTAAAGTTAGCAATAAGATATAGTTGGAAATGAAGAAATCGAGCATTAGTTTTCTAAAATTTTAATGTAAATTCTCTTTACAAAATACAACATAGACATACATACATATATGTGTATGTATATCTATGTATGTAGTATAACTTTAGTAATAATTTCTTCAAATTACAAAAAAATATTTACGAAAAAGTACTTACATACATATATGTATTTTATAATGAAAAAATATATACATATGTGAATATAACCAAATACAAATACAAATCATGTACACACATACAAATTTATATGAATATGTACATACATTATTTACAGATTTACATATTAAATTATATAGTACACCTACATATGTATGCATGTATTGTCTCATAAAAAAAATAATTCGATATAAACAAAATAAATGAAATTATATAATACGAAATAATAGAATACCGTATATGTATACATATAATGTGCTATGGTGCTATATACAAAATACGGAAAATAAAATACAATACATTTATGTATATACATAATATTTATCTACATTACATTTATATGTACGTCATAATATATAAAAATGCTCACAGTACATATGTTAAATATTTATGTACGTCACAATAATATATGATAAGTTTATTGTAAATGTAATATGTATTTACTTAATTAGGTATACTAAATAATATATAATATAAAATACACTTGTCTACTTTAGACAGTAGTACTACACAAAAAAAATTTATATTTTTTATTTTATTTCAAATGAAAATAATTTCCCTTAAAAATAAAATTTTAAAAACGAAAATTAACAAAATGTATATGTATATACACATAATTATGTAGATGTACATTTAAATTTTATATATTTTATATATGTACATAAATACATTTTATATGTATGTACATAAATATTTGTATATAAATATGTACTTAATGTATATAAGTATATGTATATATGAAAACTTATTAATTCACTATATAGAATTTACTAGAATTTTCTTTCCAAATATAGAATGAACTCATATAAGTCTGTACAGTACATAGATATACATAGATATACATTATTTCTCTGATATATGTATGTATGTACATACGTATAGATATATACTACGTAATATTATATGTATATACATACATATATAATACATATATAATACATACTCGAACATTATTTTTATTCAATATTACATTCACGAATATAATCGATATACAAGCATATACTTTCATATCTCTACTAGGTATATGTACTTTCATTATTTTCATTTTACTCTACATGTGTATATACTCCTAGATAAGTAGTATATAAAATAGAGTGAAAATACACAAAATAAGTATGTATTAGATATTATTATGTTAGTTATATTTATGTATATACCATTATATAAAATACACTTAATTATTTATTCTTTGACTGTCTGAAAATTAGTATAAAATGTTCCAGAAAATTCTTCTAATACCTTTGACATATTATATTTTTTTTATTTTATATTCATTATTGTATCATATTTTTAGAATTTCTATATAAGTAATTATTTTTGGTCTATGAAACTTTTATTATTTCGATTATTATTTTTCGAAATATTGCACATACATGCAATATAGTATGTATACGTATGTATATCATTAATACAAAATCATTCTATAGAATATACATACGTACATACTTATATTTACATATATGTAGGTATGTATTTGTATGTATATTGCAATTATTCAAGTAAAATTTATCATATTTAATCAAAAAAAATTCAGTTCTATAGTATTAATTGTTATCACTTGTTCGTATATATTACATGAATATGTACACATGTGCATATACGTGTAAAATAATGATTATGTATTCATTATTATACATATTCATATAGTTACATATATTTTTACTCATATCATACATATATTATTATACATGTTTGTACATATATAAAATGCATGCCATGATTTTCAATTATATTATATATTCTATCAATTTCAAATTATTTTGTATATTCTATCAATTTCATTCTATACGCACATATGCATACATACATATATTTATATTGTGTTTGTATATGCATATATGAACGTACATATAATAGACGTAATAATTGAATTTATTAAAGTACATAAAACTTTTTGCATTACCTACTGTGTTATACTATACTATATTATTGTTCATAATAGATTAAGGCTAGGATCTAGTTATGAAAAATTTCGAAAACAACAAAAACGATTTCATACTAAAAACTTTATATAAGTATTATGTATTATGTTTACACATTAACACATATTATAAATCTATGCTTTTGCATAACCATAGGTGCTATTAAAATTGAATTTAAATTTGAATTTTTATTTTAAATATAATTTTATTGTTTTATTGTTTATAAAAATCAAAAATATAAAGAAAAATTTTATAATTTTTGTTGTAAAAACATCAGAAAAGTCAAAATTTTATTTTGACACTTAAACCATTTATCTATACAAATATGATGATTTAATATATGAAAAAAGAAATCAAAGTTAAAGGACTTCTCAAAACAAAACCCTCTCTTTCTTAAGAGCTATAACCTATAACATATACTTAACTTAATTTCAGAACCAAAAATCAAAAAAAAAATGTTTTAATTAAGGATTACAACTCCTTTCAAAGTACATATTTATATTTCAAATTTCATTAAAATCGATTCAGAGATATGTGGTACAAAAAGAAATCAATTTTGGTGCTGTCTACTCTTGATTTAGTGTCTATTTGTAATTAATCAGAAAACAAATGTATTTTACCCACTATATATGCCAAGATTATTCTAGTATTATAAGTATGTTCATTATATATATGTACATATATTCGTACATTTGTATATAAAACTTATATATTTATCTTTTTTAATATGTATATTTAAAACATATGTTTACGTACACGGGTAAATTTTCTATACTTTGATTGTGTATAAATGTTAAAAAATATAAATACATACACATACACATATTTACTATACAACAAAATGAAAATATGAAAATCAACAGAGTATCAACAAGTGGTTATAGATGATGGGTATACTTTTTGTAGTCTCTTCTGCTTCTAACATCATATAGTACATACATCTACCTGAGAGGTTTACATGTGCATAGTATATTCAAATTTATTTTTATTTTCATTTTTTGATTTTTATTCTCTCAAAGATTTTCTCTCACTTTCAATATAGGCAAGGAGAAGGCATAACTATTATAACACACACACATACAACATATAATATTCTATTTATTTTATTACATATAAGAAAATATGTATGTATATATTCATTTTAATTTAACAACAAAAAAATAAAAAAACTAAAATGATTTATTTTATACTAATGAATAATTTTTCTAATACCCGGATACATACTTTATATGTACGGACGGACGTACAATGTAAATTTTTTTATATGAGTATGTGTATCATCATCATCATCATCACACGAAAATTATTGTAAAAAAATCATGTAATACATAAATGTATTACATGTTTCATATAATTATTTCTATGCATACATATTTATATGCACTTGTGTACGAGTAGAGCATAGATATTATATGATACTTACACATGGACATAAAAAACGCACATGCATATTTTGTATAACATTAAAATATAATAAAGTATATAATATGCATATATTTTTGTATTTATTATATTATAATGCCAAAGTATGATATTATAAAAAAAACGGAATGTAAACATGCGCAAAATACATACTATTTTAGATTGATTACAATCATCTCTCTGTGTCTATCTACATACATAACATATCTATCTCTTTACTGTAATTGTATATGAAATACAATTATATTAATTTAAATTGGTGACCTGTTGTTTATACATAAGTATTATATATTTTATACATATAATATAATGTTCTTATATGTAAAAATATGCATTTGAATATACAGTCAAATTCCTCTAAGTCGAAATTCCTGTAACTCGAATTTTCCTCTATCTCGAATTTTACAGCCTTTTTTCTGCGTTCCCTTGAAATTTTCATAGTTAAATCATCCTCTAAGTCGAAATTCCTCTAAGTCAAATATTCCTCTAACTCAACATTTTTGTCAAGTTTTTGTCGATCTTTAAATTCCCTTAACTCGAATTTAAACATGAAACAGTGCTTTAAATTTCTATACATACATACATATTTGGATACATTTATTTCTGGTTAGCTTAACACTTGTTCTATGATGCAAAAAATGATTATTCATGTTTACTTTTGTTTGGCTTGTGTATATACAATATGCAAAAATTACAATGAAGAATCAATATCTGTTTGTTTGCGAATTCTGTAATGCAAAACATGATCATTCATGTTTACTTTTATTTTACTTGTGTATAGTATGCGTAAACTACAATAAAGAATCAATTTCAGTTTATTTTTGAAATGAATCTGTTGTGAAACAACTTCCTCTAACTCAAAATTCTTCTAAAATCCCTTTAACTCGAAGTAGTTTTGATGGCAGTTGACGATTCGAGTTAGAGGAATTTGACTGTATAATACTATAGTAATACATATATCTAAATATATAAATTATTTTCGATTATAATACAGTGAGTGAATATTATTTATATTGTACTCCTAAAATATATATTATAAGTATGTATTTACTATAAAAACTAAATGTTTATATACTCGTACCTAAGATAAATAGAATACTCTACAAGGTATGATCGATAAATTTTTAAGAGAATTATGATGTCATCCGAAGTAAAATTAAGTAACATATTTTTTGAAGTATACACAGAAGTATATTATGGGAATATGATTAAAACGCTGTTTTAATCAGTTAATTTCAATTTTTTTTTCACCATATGTATGTAAGTATATTTTTTCTAAAAAAATATTTTACTAATTACTTATTTATAAAAATAATTTATTTTAAATTGTTGTATGTATATCTTATGTCTAATGCTAATTTAATTAATTTTATTTACATATTATATCATTATAAGTCATGTATTTCAATTTAATTTAGTAACACTGGTAACACGTAACACATTTTACTCAATTTTACTTCGGATTACGTCACTTAAGAGAAAAATAATCTCTTTTTTACATAAATCGATCACACATTATATGAGTATTCTATTTATCTTGACTCGTAACTAATAATTAAAATTTTTAGTCATCTATCATAGGACATAGTTTATTTCAAATTTTATAAAAACAAAAAAAAAGTACAAAAAAATTTGTTCTAATCATACACATGTGTTAATGGTTGATTCTAAAAATGAACAATGATTTATGGAGAATTTATGGAGGTGTTTGCATTACATATGAAAACAATTTACTTTTTCCCTTTTGTTGTGTGGTAAATCTCTATATATAAAAATCGTATATATTTATCACGTATAATCACGTTTTTTATTTATGAAAAATTACTCTTATCCCACAATTTTTTCACGCCTGTGTACATGTAATCACAAAATATAAAATTCATATTTAACATAAGTATTATATTTAACATCGAAAGCTATTTATATTTACACATTTATGACAGTGACTGCGACTGTCATAAATAAAAATAAATATGTATGTATGTCATCTAAATTTCAATTTCTATTTGAAATTTAATCTTATTCTAATTTTTTTTTTAGAATTATTGATTCAGGTCTAGACACTTTTAAAGAGACCTGGTTGTACCAAGGATGACTTAAATAATTTCATCACTTCATAAAAAACTTGAATTTTTGGTTAAATTCAATAGCAATTTTTTTTTTTTTTGAAAAATATAATAAAATAAAAAACATTGACATACACATCTGTACAATATCTATGTATGTAACAATTTATGTATTTAGATAATTTATTTATATTTATTCGTACATGTAATACGTATATGTACATATGTATATAGAATATTATTATAACATGCGTGTAGATGAATATGTTTAAAGTTATTTTAATTCAGTATACAGAAAACATCATTATTACTTATGTACAAATATACACATATAACATCATAAGTATTTATTTAAAAAAAAATTAAATGTAAACTAATTAAAAAAAAAAAAAAAAACATATACATACTCATATGAATTTATATAGCGAAAAAAAAATTCGGCATTAGAAGAAAGCTATAAAGAATAAAAATATCTATAGAAAGAAAGCTTCGGTTATATTTGATTGAAAAAAAATTTGTATTGAGCAATACACATTTATACGAGTATATGTTAATTTATATAGAATACACATGTAGATACATATAGTAGATACATGTAGATAACATATGTAATGTATATAATGTACATATGATTTCATAGTGAAAATTTATATGAAAATATTTTGTGAAATGAATTTTTTGAAGGAAATTCTTAAAAAGGCGAAAGATTTATTTACGTTTTGTTTACGTCATACTTTGTTTTCGTGGGTGTTTGAAAAAAATACATACACGTATATATATATAAGAAAACATAAAAACATATCAACTTATTTACGTATACACGTGTAACAAAAATAAAATTATCGCATACACACATACTACATTAAAAATATTATTACAATATATTGTAGTAGGTAGATATATGTAGATACATATATATATACACAAAATATGAATATACGAGACATATAAGTATAATAATATTATAAACAGATAAAAACTGTATGAATAAGATGCCGCAAAAATGAAAAAATAAATGAAAATAGAAAAACAAATTAATTGTGTTACATATATGTATGTATACGATGACGTGAAATCAATGATGTAATATTTTGTCGTAAATATACTTCATATGTGTTATGTGTATGTATGTTATGTTGCATTTAAAGTGAATACTTTCTACAAAATGTAATATATAGTATGTATATATGTACAGGGTGATTCTATTCAACATGTAAATATTGGTATCACGTGATTCTTTGGAGTGTATGGCGAAAAAAAAAATTGTACTATCAAAAATTTCTATCCTACCGTATTTTCGACGCCAGACACTAGTGCAATTTCTTTTGGAATCCAATTTATTTTATACTGTCAACTTCATTTGAAAGAGGACCTTTTTGCACTTTAATTTCATAAATAAAAAAATTTTCTTATAATGCATTTTTTTTTTTCAAAAATCAAATTTATTTTGAAAACTTTTAAAAAATTTTATCATATACATTTTGACTTTAGAATGTTTTTCTGCTTATAAACGAATTCATAATTACATGTTATACTGTATCAAATCAAAAGAAATGTAATTTTATTTACTATTATCAGCTTGCTAAATAAATTTTGATATTTAGAGTACAAAAAAAGTTACAAGTGATTTTATGATAGAAGGTCTTACAAAGAATTCAACATTTAAATGCTTTCTAGCGTCAAAAAATACGGTTGATAGAAATATTTTCTAGTAAAATTTTTTTTTACTAAACAATCTAAAGAATCACGTGGTATCAATATTATAACTTCTTAAATATGATCACCCTGTATAGAGAATAAAATAAATAATTTAGTAAATAAAAACAATTTAAACACAACAAACAAAACCGTTTAATGTGCAATTTTATTTCCGTCAGTAAAAAGTCCGATTTCTTCTGAAAATTTTCTGTCTTTTGTTTGTCTCGGCGTGGCCCATCTACTGTAAAATTTTTTTAACGTTGAACTGAAACACCCTGTATACATATTTACATTTAGATTTACAAACATATATACATAAGTATATGCATATTTCTATATTTACAGCTATTTATAATACATCACGTACAATAATATGAGTAAATATGTGTAGCATAAATTTAATTATAAAATTATTATATTGTACATTATGTATCTATATGTACCTACATAACATATATACGACATATTTATATAAAAAAAAAAATACGATTAGTTTTAAAATAATGACGACTACCCATGTTATTATAAAATAAATTTACTAAGTATGTAGATTGTTTTGATTGTATTATATTTAGCACATATACGCATACATTATGTATATATAGTTATACATTATTATTATTATACATATTCTGATATTCATATTCTTCAGATAATTCCATGAAAAAAAAAATGTACTAGCGAAAATTTTGAATTTTGTGCTAAACGTTCTAACACAAAATCATGTATAACTTTTTGTAAATCTTTTTTAATGTTCTAGCTAATTACATTTCTTTTACATTTGATAAAATTACATTTCTTTTGCTACGCTATAACATGTAATTAAAAGTTTCGGTTATAAGCAAAAGAAAACATCCTATTTTTTTCATGGAATATTCTGAAAAATATCGTAGTATACCGAGTGGCACGTAGAAAATGAACACCCTATATAAATGTTGGTATATGTATATATCATATTCATTAAAATTGTAAACTTGACAATTGCAAATTAATTTAAAAATTATTATCATACTAGCGACATATGTATATATAATTTTTATAAATGTAAAGTATATTTCTATATGTACACGTAATATTATAATAATATTCATATGTACATATATATATAAAAATTGACCTAATAAATTATCAGTCAGATAAATATCAATGTATGTACATATATTTATATATAATGTATTTTTAAATAAGATAATAATAAAATAAAAACATTAATTATTGAGATAAGACTACATTTTCATTTATATTATTTATTTAAGTATTCCCATACACATTATATATACGTATTACGTATACTGCCTATGTAACTGCATACCGGTTTTTATATATAGGGTGTCCCAATAAGCGGTTCAGATTTGACATATTGGTTATTTTAGCTCTGACAACATTAATGTCATTCTTTCTTTGACAGAAATTCAGTATATTATTTCTAGTTGACGAAATTAATCGCTTAACGCTTCAGCAAAAGTGAGAAATGTTAGAAATTTACTTTAACAACAAAGACATGCTCAAAAAATCATCTTCTCAGACGAGGCGCATTTTCATCTCGGTGGGTAAGTGAACAAACAAAATTGTCGCATTTGGGAATCGGAAATGCGAAAAAAAAATCCACAAACAACTGATCATTTGAAAGCCAATATTGAAGCAGCCACTGCCAAAATAGAGCCGCACACAATTCAAAATGTGCTCAGAAATCGTACCGTCCGAATGGAGAAAGTCAAGGCCAGCCGCGGCACCCATTTGAACGATATCATTTTCATAAGTTACCGGAAGAATTGTACTTTCAAACAAAAAAATAATTTGGAAATATATTAAGCCGTTTTTAACTTCTAATTAGGACACACTGTACTATATGCATATGTAAATATGTATATATACAAAGTATAAGGTACATATATGTACATTATATTATGTACCTATATGTAGTCATTTTGAAATAAAATTTTAAAAACTATGTATTTCTTAAAAAAAAAAAAAAACATTAATTTTATTCCTACGTATGTATAATCTGTCAAAAAAGTATCGAGAATTTGTAATTTATGTGGAGCTATGCTAAGAATTTTTAAATCAAATTTCGTCTGTGACTTAGTAATACTGTACCAAAAATAAGCATGATCCAGAAATAGGCTTGTTTAAAGCAAACAATATTCTCAAAAATGTTAGAAAATTCTTGTGGTGTATCAGTCATCCATATCAAAAACATAGGAACTTGTGATGGATGCAAAACATTCAAATGGGGTGAAATGAAAATATTGTTGAAGATATTTAACCTTTGCAACCGACAAAATCATCAATAAACTAAAGGAAACTATGCTCAGTTATCACCAATCAAAATTAAAACAGAAAGCTTATGATTTAACATATTTCAAGAGTTTGCTCGTTCGATTTTGGTCGATATTTTAGGCATGAAACGCATTGCTGGACGGTTAATTCCAAAATAAGTACTTGAATTTTCTTCAATAAAAGTATCGCAAAGACATTTCTGAAAATATATTTGAATGTTATTTTTGAACTTATATTCATGAATGAGTGGCAAGTTATGAAGCCACACAAAGAAGCCGAAATCATGAGAATTTAAAGTGTGGGGAAGCACCATCAAGCAACTAATATCATAAAATCAACAAATTTAAAGAAACGTGTTAACAGATTTTTGTTGTATTATAATCGAGTAAAATAATGTGCAGTAATGTAAGTAAGTAATGGACAAAATTTGGTATAAAAATTTTCAGAACAACCTTCTTAAATTATGAATTCCCGGTATTAATTTGACAGAATATACTTATTATAGATTTTATTTAAAAAACAAGTCAACAGTTTTGTATAATTTTTTGTTTCTTTAATTTAATGATAAAAACCGAATGATTTTAATTTTTAAGTTATTGACATAATTGGGTCAGTTACATAAAAATATAGTATATATTACTAAAATTTTGAATTTCGAAGAAAACAATTATTTTGAAATAAATTATTATAGTTAAGAATGTATAAAGCAAGAATATATTATTTATACTCTTAAAGATCTTCCAGATAGTATAGCAATTAACTTTAAGAAACTTTTACTTACATACTATAGTATATCGAAAAATTAATATTTCGTCGTGAAATGACAGGTCATAATGAATTTCACCCTTTGTTATCAAACTTGGAGCACAAAACATGTCAAGCAGGTTACGATTTCGGTGTACATAACTTCAGACACAAATATATTATGACATTATGCAGCAGATGACTGTAGTCACTGACTAATCCAATTAAACTAATCAGCCTAGCTGACTTCAAATTAAGTACTTTGATTTTTGAATCAAATTTTCACCTATATTTGACATGATGAATGTCGAGTACGTTAAAAAGTTAGACGTTAATAAAGTGATTCAAGACTCAAGACTCAAAATTTTAAATTTCAAAATTAATTCTAGTTAGTATGTATATGAAAATTTTACTTTTTGACTGTTCCAAATGCACACCACGGTAGATACTCAAAATTTAAATGAATCTGAGTTCGATGTTTTAAAATTTTCAAATTTAAAAAAAAAAAATATTGTTGAAATTCTTCAATACTTATAACATTTTTATGGATGAGATATTTGGAATACGAACCATGACGGAAAAAAATATAAATTTCAAAAAATATAATGTTTTGGATATGTTGATAGCGCTGTAATTATTAAATAAGCTTCTGGCTTTTGTTAGCATCATTCGCGTGTGTAGAGACATTATTCTTTTCATTAGAAATTATATACATAGATAAGGTTGTTTAAATCTAGATGTGTCCGAAAAATCTTTGTTTCCTGTTTGATTGCTAATATAAAACAATTTAATACTTTAAGCAAAGTAATATAAATTTTAATAAAAATCAATTTTGAAAAATTTAAAATCAACATTTTAAAATACATTTGAACGAAATTTGTATTAAATATGTATTCTGTCAAAAAAGTACTGGGAATTGGATAAACTATAGGAGAATAAATTGAAATTTGTCTTTTTGTTAGAAAAACTAAATGTAAAAATTCACATACAACTCAAGAAAAACCTTAAAATTTGATGTTCAGTTCAAATCGTTTGTGGTTGTGACCATTGACCATTCATATAGAAGCTTTTACCAGAATAACAAAAAGAGCTTTATAAAAATTTATCTTAGCGGGAGCAGTTTAACGAACATGCTACAGAGGCCAATTATATGATTGAGAAATGATGAGAACATTCATTAGATAATATACATAATACTCAAAAAATTTTGTTTTGAAAGTTAAAAATAAAGTTAAAAGTCACTGTATACGTTTACACGTAATCCCAATATAATTCGAATTTGAGATCATCCCAATTTTAAAGCCCTGTATACAGTCATAATTCCAATTTTTTGAGCATGTGCGTGTGTCAAATTTTCAATATGACGAAAAATGAAAAATATCATCATCACAATATACTGAAGACTGAACTGACAGCGTGACAGCATAAAATCAAGTATTATCAATATATGTATTTTAGTGATACAACAGATGTTATATGACAGTTGAATAGTTTATATTTGTAGGTAAAATCCAAATTCCCAATTTTGATCGTATTTACGATAATCCCAAATTTTGGGATGATCCCAATTTAATTCGAATTATTTTTCATCGTGTATACATATACACTGTTAAATTATAAATTTGAATGTTTCTAAATCTAAAACATACATATATATTTTTGAAAAAAATTGGTTAATTGGAAACAAATATGTTTTTTTTTTTTTTAAACACTGTTTTATATACTTATATACTTACATACTTAAATATGAGTATAAATTATATTCACATAATATGTAATTGCGAAAGTTCTTCATATAAATAAGTGAAGTGCATATAATCGTAGTAGATATAATAAAAAATGTATTTTAATGTTATTCAATATTTATTATTATTATATTATTATTTTGCACTCAATTCACAAAAAAAAATGTTAAAAAAATTAAAATATTTTTTTTTCCCTTTATACTCATATAGATAGTGATATCAAATCCAGTGAACATTCACTTATTTTTCGTATTTTATTTTTTTTTTTTTTTTTACCTAAATTCATATGTATGTAGTATGTATATATACAATATATATAAATATGTATGTACGTATGTATATTATAAAAATTCCGACCAAACAACAAAATATTATTTACACGCATTCTTAATTATGCACATTACATTTATACACAATTATTAAAATATTATTACTATACATATCCATTGATATAAAATATATTTATAGCTGAATTAACAGATAATATATGTACATATGTATGTATGTACATACATATATGTACAAAGCAGTAATGATAGTATAAGATACCTAAATGACATGTGTATGGATAGTGTTTAAAACGGAATAAAAATAGTAATGTATATAAAATTTTATATAATTTATGAATGTATGTAATTATATACGTAATATTACATACTTATATATTATTATGTAATATATACATGTTAACATGTTATATAAATAAGTATATGATCACAGTACATACATACTATACATATGTCTATTATAAAAATATAAATTAAAGTTAATTTCAAAACAAACCTTCTCATTGTAGGAATTTATCCAAGCCTCAGATTTCATAAGACTGCCTTGAGGTAACGCGTGACTTTCAAAAACTTTCAAAGAATTGTGTTGTTGTTGTTGTTGTTGTATTATTGTAGAGTTGCGCTGCTTTTGTCGTTGTTGTTGTTGTTGTCTCACTGTTGTGTTTTGTAGTTGTAGTTGTAGCAATCACTCACGTTAACCACCAATAATAGGAGCAAAAAAACAAAATTATCAACTAAAAACTAGGTATATAACCTAGTATGAGTATGTATTATAGAGAGGTACGGCAAAACAAAAACCAAAATATCCAAATTTTGTGTGTATGTATGTTATGTAGTACGTATACCACGGAGATACGATGAGTTAGCTATATTCTATTTTTTTTATAAAGTATTACAATTTATTTTAAAGCACTGTAAATTTTTTTTTTTTTCAGTACAGTATATAAATATGATTATTGTAATTATAAATGTATATATGTATGTATATATATATATATATAAATATATATATTTTTTTTTCTATATTATACAATATTGAAAATTTATTTTTATAATATATAATTGTACGTAATTATATAAAATTATTGTACGTAAATAAAACTTTTTTTTAATATAAATGTAAAAATAATAAATATAAAATAATATCAACACACTGCACTTTTTTGATTCTGTGATTTTTTAGTTATTTTTATTTAAGTAGGTATTTACCCTGTTGCTGGTTTTTTTTTATGTTATTTGTGTTACCTTGCAATTTATAGTTTTTATTATTTTTATGGTTTTTTTCTTTTGCTATATATTTTATAAGTACATGAAATAAATTTATATATCTTTGTATTCCTTTTAAACTTTCTTTGATCGTCGTTTTCCTCTTTATTTTTTTTTTTTTTTGCAAATTTTAAACGGTTCTTATTAATACGTTTATTATAAAATTGTTTGTACTCAAATATTTTGTTTTGTTTAAAAAAAAAAAAACAAATTACGTAATTCGAAATAAAAATTCGTTTAATTTACTTATTTTTTTTTTTTAATTTGTGAGAAAAAAAAATGAGAAAAACAAATCAATGTATATACATATAAGTATGTATAACTGCGCACAATAATGTATACAAATAATAATAATAATATTCTTTGTAAATTTTATGGTTTTTTGCCTATACCAGAAAAAAAGAAAAACAATATACATATGGATTAGTAAAAAGATAATAAAATTTTAATAATAATAATAATAATAATAATAATAATTTTTTATTTTATTTTATTTAATTTTTTTTTTTTTTGAATATTTTTATTTATTTCCCAAAACCCAATAATTGTAAAAATATTTTCAATTTTTTTATAACTTTTTTTTTTTAGATATATGCACATTATATTAGACAATAATGAAATGAAGTAAATATAATTAATAATAATAATAATTACATACGCATTACTTTTAAAGTACATTTTAAAGATGTAGTATATATTTCAATGATTTTTATTCATTTTAATTCATTAATTTCAAATATGTACATTGTACATACACCGAAAAAGTTATCATCAAATATTTTTCTTAAATAAATATTACTGTCACATGAATCTGAATATGAAAAATTCAGATTCAATTTCAAATGCACTGTAGTATAAGTGTGACGTTTTACATGGCTCTGAAAAACTGACTATTTTCAGAATAGAAAATGTAACATACATACATGTAGTGACAGTATCTGAAATTTGAATCTGAATTCATAGTTGAACAACTAAACTATATCATGTACATATAATTCAATTTCAATTTTTTTAAATATACATATATGCATAAATGTATATAGTATATATTAAGTGCACGCGGATACTCAGTCCATGGCACCGCCGATCAGTAATTTTATGTCAGATATACATTATTATCCAGTTTATCATCAGTAATCAGTTTACTGGTGTACATTGCTGATGGGAAAAATTATTGATCGACTTGGGCAAGAGTAGTGCGCTGGCTGGGGTTCGAACCGTGATCTCAAAGATCGCAAGACCGACACACAACCATCGTGCTATTCAAGCCCCTGTACATATAAATTTTGGTAAAATCCAGTTCTATAACAATAAATTTAAAGAAAAGGATTGAAAACGAGTTTTCAGATTCAAAATCAGAATGAAAAAAAAAAATAATTCTGAATATGAAATTTTACATTTTAAATTCAGATTCAGATTCATGTGACAGTATAGACTTATTGTAAATTTTTCATTATTATATTTAGAAATCAGAAACAATTAAACAATTTTTTATTTTGTTGTTTTTAAATAAAATCTTCATGATGGTAATAAAGTCATGAGATCACTACTGTGAAAGCACTGATTTACTTAGAGCTGTATATGTAGTAACATGAAGGAAGAAAGAAGAAGAAGAAGAAATACATAAAATCTTCAAAATTGTACCATTCTTTTTTTTGTTGTTGTTTTTAAATCCATCAAAAATGGTAAAAAACAACAACACACATACACAATTTCGTAATATATTATTTGATTTTTCTAGATTTTTTTTTCCGATCTGTGATACGTGATCGTGATCAAATAGCTAATACGTAACATGTAAAATATATGTATAATTATAAAATGATTTACATACATATAAAAAAAAATATATATACATATATAAATACTCGTATATATGTATATACCTATATATATTTTTTTCAATTCAAAGGAAGAAAAAAAATTACTTAATATGTATAATATTATATTTTTTTTAAAGTTTCGTTTATAACAATATAGATAGTGGTAAATGAATAATTTTATTATAATTAAATATTCCATTTATTTTGTATGTATATGTATTGGCTTACATACTTAAATTTAAAATATGTACATATGTATACATTATATACTACTTATATATTCGAATTTAAATATATTATTGTTTTTCTCTGTTTAAAAATTTTGAAAATTGTATATGCATTAAATATGTAAATATGAGTAAATATTGAGAAATGAAAATAAATAACAATATAAAAAAGATAATAAATGTAATTATGATTATTACCTTAGTATATTACATGAATATTTTATCAGATTTAAGATATATTTTAAAAATATGTATATAGACAGAGACTTGTTGTTGAATGAAAATCATCACAGGCATACAAGAATAATCACCAAAATGTCCGGACGGTTCATGATATGGATATGGGCGAAGGAGACACAGGCTTATCTGTCTTCTTGTTATACAATTAAAATTAAAAAAAAAACCCCCAATCCTAACATTATTTTATTACTTCCTCCTTCAGCAGTACAGCTGTTGTGAGAGCCTTGGCTTGCATTCAAGGCTCAAGTGATTATTTGACTTATAATAATTATAATATAACTGTCATGTAAGTTTTTAGTCATGTATTGATTGTATTTCAGAATGAATAATGAAAACATTTAACAAATTCAAAATGCCATTTGAAAAAATAATTGACTTAGCAACAGTCAATGCTAGTGTAATGATCGGAGTAAAATCTGGTGTTTTTAAAAAATTAAAAGTCATTGTCCTTAATTTTATATCAATCAAGTACTATGTCTGCAATTCAACACAGTTAGCAGTGTTACAAGCAGTTGCTGAATCGGTACCATGAAATATTGAATTTATCGTTAGCGAAATTTTATTGATTTTCGAGATTAGCATCTCGTCAGAATATGTATATATTAAAACCGTTTATAATTTGATTAATAACGAAGGGAAAACATTAAAGTAGAATTACCATCTCAAGCAATTATCGATTGAGAGGGCAATTACAAAAGTCACTTATTGTATAGTCACTATATTGTATTTTTCGTATTATTTACTATCTATAACTATAATCATATAAAAATACACAACATATGTATAAAATTTATATTTACGTTAATATACAATCATGGCCTTAAAAATGTTGACACTTGATTTTTAGATTATTTTATTGAATAAAATTTATTGAATGTCTCTACATTGCTAATAGATAACACAAAATATAATTGAGAAATACTACAAATCAATGCCAGAAAAATTTCAAGTAAAAATAATATTTTCATAATATATTCAAAGTGTTTTCTTTGGCCATTGCTTCAACTAACCAGATTTTCTGTTTAGATAGCAGATAAGACGCTACCTAAATATTATTGCTAATTCAACAAAAACGCCTAATTATTGCATTTTTCTACATATTCTTGAATTATTAAAAAATATAATAGCAAAATATATGAAGAATCTTAGTTTTTTCAAGAAGATAATCATATCCTTATTGCATATTTCAAATAAGTTTTTGCTATTATCTGTTATTAGTTTCATCTTATTCACGTTAGTATTTCATAAAACAAATTTAAAAATGAAGTGTCAACATTTTTTTTGCCATAACTGTATGCACAATGTAACTAATATATTGTGCATTTTGCATATAAATACTTAAAATCAGCTGACAATTTAAACACATTCGAAAAGGAAAAAAAAAAAAAAACATTTTTTTTACCAATTTCAACAAATATACATATACTATTAGATTAAGTTCGAAAAATATCACGTTCGAATACCGAAATTTAAAATATGTACAAATACTATATACTTATAATAATCTGCATCATTATATTCAACAACTTTTTCGTATATTCATATTTATATGCATACGTATAAATTATATATTATTTACCTACTTTACGAAATTTCGTATTTATAATTTATGTTACAAAATACATAACATAATCTATACATATAATACTACAAAGTTAATTATCACAATTTATATATAATAAAGTAATACATACATACATACAAATATGAGAATATATTTTTATGAAAAATTAATGAATACCCCTTACGTTTTTTATTTATTTATTTATTTTTTTTTTTTTTTCATTTTACTTATATTTTGTTCGTTTTTTTTTTCTTCTACATTACATTATTTAACGAACATTTATGATGATTATTCAACAATTTTTTACATTACAATATTATCATTATTTTACATATAGCTATACTAAGTATATATGTATGTACATAAGTACGTATATATAGAGTATTTTTTATGTACATATATTATTATATTATATATGTAAGTATAATATGTATGTATGTATATATACTTTAATACTTATTTAATAATCCGTTAAACTTACTGATATACATATATACTTGTACTACATATATTGTATAAAGTTTTTATATGAACTTATACATATTTCTACATACATAAACCTTACAAAAGAGGTTTATGCCTCTCTAATGTTTTTTTTTTTTTGTTTTTTTGTACAAAATTGTTTTTATTTTTTTGGCATATTTTATTTTTTATTTTTTTTTTTTTAATAATAATAATTATTGCTTTATTATTATCTTGTTATATATATATTATACATATGTAGATATACATATATATAGCAGCGGTATAAATAATATAAAAACAATTTATTTTTATTTTTATTTAAACTCATTATATATATATGTATATATACATATATAATGTAGCTAAAAGCTATATATAAATACACTATGGTATACATAATTAATTGAAATATGTAATTAATTTATGTTCATAAAATTTTTCGTTAAGAAAAAAAAAATGTTAATGTGTTTAAAAAATAAAAGTTATAATATACTAGAACTATAATAGGTATACACGGTAAAACTAGCTTTGGCTACATTTTATTATGTACATATACATATATAAAACAAAAACTATAATATATCCGTTTTAAAGAATAATATACATACATACGTATACGATTATATTACATAAAGATATACATATGTATGGTATGCAATACTAATATAAAATAAAAATAAAAATAAAAATACAACAGAATAACAAAACAATATAGAATTGAAAAACTACAAAACAAAAATCGAATTAACCAACATATACATATGTACAAATTATGTAGAGATTATACGAATAACAACTACTACTACTGTATACTGTTTGCAATTTTATATTTATGTACTATATACACTATATGCATGATTGAGAGAATTAAAAAATATGTACATAGATGTACATATACTATTTATAAATAATGTGTAATTTTAACAAAATAAAATTACTTATTTAAGTGATTAAATTAGATATATGTACATATATACGTGCATGCATATATATGTACATTTATATACTATATATTTCTCTTCACTTTTTATATTTAATTATACATTTTATATTATATACATACATATATATTAAAATTATATTTATATTAAAAATACATTTTTTTTTTCAAATAACAGCCCATACAGGTATAAACATATAACACACGAGTACCTAATAATGTTTATAAAAATGAAAAAAAACATTATGTTGCAAATACAAAAATAATAATATAATAAACATCATGTATATAGTATATTTACATGTGTGTATATATTAATTAAATATTTGTATGTATGTAATGCATATATGTATGTACATACATATAAATATAAATTTATAAATTTATTTAAAAATAAAACAAAACAAAAAAAAAATTTTTTTTCGGAAATATGTACATATGTACAAAAAATAATATACATAAGTGTATATATGTATAAATATAAAATAACTATATAAATATGTATGTACATATAAATAATTATATGCGGTAAATTTAAAAAAAAAAAAAATAAAATTTATTTAAAAATTTTTATATTAAATAGGATACATAAATGTAGTATAGATTACTAAATATGTATGTGTATATGGGATATGTATACGGCTACACATAATTATAATATCAGGTCACTATATAAATTTTATTTGATTATTATATTATAATTGTTGTTGTTACTTTTGAATGGATTTTAAAATATAAATAATAAAATTTATTTGAAAAATTTCATATAATATAATAAAAAAGAATTTTAGAATTTAAAAATAATAATATGTAATAATAAATAAACAGAAAAAAGAAAAAAAAAAAGAAAAACAATTTTTGCTTCAAATCTTATTAATTAAGGTTTTTTGAAAAAAATGTACTTATTTGTTATTTAAATATAGGTAATTCGAATTATAATTATTATTATTATTAATTATTTATTTAGTACATCAAATTATACATATAATAATCATAAAATTATAAGATAAATATTTTAATTTTTAATTGCTTCATAATTATAATTATGAATCACAACATAAAATTATTTTAAATTAATTAATAAAATTATGTTGTTATAATATAATAATGTGGTATGTGTGTTTGTTTCAACAATAATAATAATAACAATTGCATAAAAATAATTTTTTTTTTTTTTTTAATTAAAAAAAAACAGTATATATATCGAATGTTATATATAAATTATATACATTATATAGTTTCTAATAAATTAAATTAACGCACTTTTATTTAATTGTAACTAACCGTATATACACGTATATATATATATATATATATATATATATATATGTGTGTGTGTGTATGGTTGCTAGACAGATATTTCTAGTGTCGTCTTTTTATATTTTCACTTGCATTTACTAAACACAATTATCAAAAAAAAAAAAAAATTTTTTAATTTTTTTCTTTTAATTTAAATAAAAAATTATTTTTTACCTAAATTAATATAAAGGCATATACTTAATTATTGTATATATATTTATATAAAATTTCAAAGAAAAACAATCAATAAAAAAATATACATATATATTTTTCCTTCTTATAACAATATTTTATTATACATTATTTTTATTACATATATGCAGAAGCTTCTCTATTATATTAATTTACAGAAAATTTTTTTACAAATGTATACACGGCCACAATCACTGAACAACTGATCAATTGAAAAAAATAACTTAATAAATAATACAATTTAATTCATATGTATTGATACAAAAAAAAAAAAAAACACAAAAAAAACAATTGTTGTTTGTAGTATCATGCATGCATGAAATAGACAAAAATCTACACACATATATATATATATGTATGTAATATGTGCTCAGTACTCGTCGTATGTGTAAATAGCTCCTCTAGCACCTAGCCTAGTAATAGAGATAATGAACAGCGCACCACATCACTGTATATACCAATACGATACCATATACATATTATTTATACGTTTATACCCAGTAGTATTTTTTATACACCTAACCATCACCTAACATTGTATAATTTTTAAACTTTAAAAACTTTTATGTCCAATTTCAGAGTGAAAGTTTAAACTGCATAAAAGTTTTAAACTATGCCTCAAGTCTGTTAGATTTACTACTTAAACTACTTGATGTGTTAAATCAAAATATCTTTTAAGCGTAAGTTTAACCGCTTAAACTTTATTCTATAAGAATAAGCTTTCACTGTGAAATTGGAAATTGGGCATAAAAATTATAATTAGAGTCTGGTCCAAGACAATTGACAAGTTTTGTACATGTTTCTATATGTGTTTACTAAAATTTTTATATAAGTATACCATATAAGATTTTGATCTTGAAATAGAAAATTATGAACTTAAGAAAAATGTTAAAAATCTTCATTCGACCCCATATGTGCATATGTACACAACAACACAACTTGTATAGTTTATTGATTCTTTCCGCATAAATTTTGTACATGTGATGAGTAAGTAAGTATGTAATTGTATATATTTTCTTCTCCGCATGTAATACGAAATTATCAACTGCTTTAGGTATATTCATCTATATACATCACTGATATTTTTTTTTTTTTTTTTTTTGCTAAAAATGGTTGGAAAATCAAGGTTGTTAGGATATAAGAATTGGAATAAGATAATAAAATCCTATCTAAAACATTTTTGACCAAAACAATGACATCATCTATTTGAACTGGGAAAAATATAATAGTTCCTCTAACACTTAAAGAAAATTTTATATCTCGTTTTTACAATAAATTTTGTTTTGAAGATTCTATTTTGAATTTCTAAAGCTACTTCAAACTACATATATGATTTTTCATATTACATTTAAAAACATTCATACTTGAATAATAGTTTCTACACTTTGGCGATACCATTCTGATTCTATAAACTATAACATAACTAATATTCTTTTATTTTAGCGAAAGTTTATAATTCATGATGAATGTAAATATAAGAAAAACATGAGAATATTTATATAGATGAATTAGTTTGTGAGTTGTATGACTGGTTTATTAAATTTTATATAGTTTTGAGTGGTACCATCACTTATTTGATATGATATACTTGAATAAGTAAAAATAAATGGATATTTTGTATTCAAATGCTTCATGAATACAACATCAACAATTATTGATTTGATAATCGTATTTAATATATGAATGAGTTGAGAAAAGATGTATTTCATATTTCATGTATTTTTATATAAATGCTCTATGCTCTGATATAAATTACTACTACTACTTCTAACTTCTAATTGAAATACATTGCATATTGCATCTAGTTGGACTGTATTATCTTTGCTATCATTGCTTTGCTCAAATATTTACTATATATTTCATTTCCGTAACTGTAACTATTTCTAACTCAGAAGTATAAACACCTAATAATATGCAAAATGTGTGAAAGATTAAAAAAAAATTTTTTTTAATTTTAAATTTCAAATAACGTAAGAAAAATTTAAAAATTTGACAATTTTTTGAGCGATCCAATAATTTTGTACAAGAACAAGATTATATAGGGTAGGGCAAAATTAATGTCACAGTATAAGTTAGATGTCAATTTATTAGAAATAATAAAAAATTGGACTCTGTTTCACGGAAAATTTATTTAAAGATGTAAAATTGAAGACGCATTAAATGTGTGATATTGATTGTCTGTAACAAAAAACACATTAACATTATATACCATTTACAAAAATTATAGCACATTCACATTATGAGTAATTTTGCTTCACCCTATATTATAAATATGGCGATTGCCAAGCCAGCTTCAAATTACTTATAATCTGTTTAACTGGTTTAACCAAATTAAAAGCTAAAATGACAACTGTTAATGTTACCGTCTCGAAATATATTTTATCAAAAATCCTTTTTTCTGTTTTTCTAACTAAAAAAATTCCATTACAATAAAATTCATTTTTCTTTAATTTTTTTCACTGTATATTACTTTGAAAACTATTAAAAATTATGAAAAGTGTTTTTACATTAATGGGATATTACATGATGATAAAATTTTTAACCATGATAAAATTTTAGTCCAGAAAACTATTTTTAATATTTATTAATGTTGCGATGAGAGAGGGCTTTATTGAAAAAATTGTCATGAATTTGGATGAAATTGATTCTTGTCCTTGTCTATCCAGTTTTAATGATTTTGAAAGTGGCAGTGAATAAATAAATAATAGTGCATCGTTGTAAATTTTGTTCTATATCAATTGTGTATTGCATTATTTAATTTTATGTATGAGAAGTTGCCGAAAGCTTTGGTTATAATTATAATTAGTTCTTTTCAGGACTGTAAAAATATCATACAAAAAGTAAAATATCCTTTACTAATAAAAATATAACATTTCCATTTTAAATGAAACTTTATGTAAATCAATGAAACTTTATGCAAATGCAATGAAACTTTGTACAAATGAAATGTATAAATGACAAGTTTCATTTAGTTTGTACAAAGTTTCATTCCATTTGCATCATTTAATTTGGTAACGCTATATATAACTACAAAATAATTAAAAATTCCTTTAATATTAATTATTACTACTTGGTAATTCTCCAAATATATGAGGACTATATGCTATATATATACAAATATATATTGTGGTTATAGTTATACAAAGTTATATATAGAAGGGATATTCAAAACAAAACGTCAAAAAGGATATTTTAGCTGAACGCTGCTAATATCTACATGCTCATATGCTTACACCTTACATTTACTTAACCTTAACTTAAGTTACTTTTTTAGTTTCATTCATTATTTTTTCGTTATTTTTAATTTTAATGTACTCGTATATGGAATAGATACACTTAACTTAACAGCATTTTATTAGCATCGAAATTTGCTTGCATTTGTACAAATACACAGTATTTATTGATTTTTTTTTTTTAATTTTCGTAAAATTTTAATTTAAAATTTTATATAAAATATCAAAATGGGTGATTCAACAATTAGAGAAAATTGTAATCTAAAAGATTATATATTAGAACAATTACGAACTAAGGGATATCTTGACGAATTTAAAGTATTTATAGCTATTATTTTATAATTTTATTCCAAAAAAATTAAATTATTAAAAAATTTATTTTGTTTAAATTTTTTTATAAATTACACACGGATACCCAGTCGAATCTGTCAAATCAAATAATACATATTATTAATAACGGTAGTGATGATGATACAACGGTTAATAGAAAAGGAGATGATACAACGGTTAATAGAGAAGGAGATGATACAACGGTTAATAGAGAAGGAGATGATACAAAGGATAATAGAGGAGATGATACAGATGATGCAATGAAACAACATAATCATATTAAAAATAAATATGAAAAATTACAAAATATACTAAATACTAATGAAGGTTCATTATGCTTAAATTTGATTAAAGATACATTAAAACATCTTGAATTATATGATACAATATTAACGCTTGATACTGAAATTGGTGAAATTTTTAATTTTCATCAAAAGATATCATCACCAGTGCAGGATAAAATAAAAATTGATGGAATTGAATCAGATTTAATAAATATGAATAATAACTCATCCAATTTATCATCACTATCGAATAATAATGAAGAATTAAAAGATAATAATATTGGTAGTAATTCATCAATTGATCAGTATTCAATAGTGTTATCTTCAACAGCATCAATGATATCATCACCATTATTAATACCATTAAGAACATTCTCACCATCAGAATTTGAATTACATTCAACTTCATTGAATTTCTTACAACATTCGGATAATACTGCTGCTAATAATTCATCAGCACTTCATCATAAAAATGATATCTCAACACCACTTTTGATACAACTTCTTCGAGAATTCATGAAATCAGAATCTAAAGTAAATTCATCAAATCAAAATTCGAATGAAACTCATACACAATCACTATCAAATAATAATGAAGAATCACAAGATGATAACATTGATATTGATTATAATTCATCAAATAATCAGGAATCATCATTGTTATCATCATCATCAGTACCAGCATCATCTTCATCATCATCACCAGTACCAGCATCATCACCATCATCAATGATATCATCATCACCAATATCAATGATAACATCATCACCAGTAGCAGCATCACCATCAACATCTCAATTACACTCATCATCGTTGAATTTCTTACAACATTCGGATAATACTGTTGCTAATAATTTATTAACATTTCATCATAACGAGATCCCACCATCAAGTTTGGTACAAATTATTGAAGAATTCATTAATCAGAATGAATTTTAGATTAAATTCATCAAATCATAATTCGAATGAAACAAATACAAAATCATCATCTTCAAAAATAAATAATAATGATCAAAATTTTTGAAATTTTTGAAAAATGAAATGCAAAGACAAATAATATCTTAATAAAAAAATCTATTTTATTAAGATGGATAATATGAGTATATCCACATATAAATGCAATTATGTACTATGTTTTTTTAAAACACTTGAATTTAACACTTTTTTGTTGTTTCTTCTTTTAATTTTAAAATGAAATACATAATAATGATATTTGAAAAGTTTAAAAAGGTTTTTTATCATTTTTATTGTTCTCTAAATTGCTGAATTTTGAACATTATCCATCGATCCGTCTTCTAACGTTTAACTTGATGTCCTATTGTGCAGCTGCATGGCTTGGATGTTGCATATCATGTTCAATATATAGATAACATATGAAAATTTCGTTAGTAAATCTGTTAATTGATATTGATATGATAATTTGATATTGATAATTTATATTGATATGATAATGATGTATTGATAGCATAATTAAAAATTATGTACTTAAATTCAAATCATACTATTTTGATTATAGTATAGTCTGATGTCTGATCCACGCCTTTTCCATACATAAACTCATTTCATTTAATAAAAACAAAAATTTTAAAAATATTCAGTATTATTAAAATTTGAAACCCAATTTCATTAATAATAACTTAATCTTTCTGTCGAAAAAAATAGAAATTAATTGAATTATTATAACCAAATTGATATTGATAATTGATCATCTATTATTTTCATTCATTTTTATTTGATTATTATCGACATAATTTTGATCATGTGCCATGATCAATTTAATGATAATGCCACAGAATTATTTGATGAAAGACTTAAATTTGAAATTTTTATTGAGTGAATCTTTTCTCGGTTCATTATTTTCTTCATTTTCTTTGTCTTCTGCTGAACCAGCTGAACTTGATTTACGAGGCCCAGGTGCTTTACCATCAGCAAATAATACCCTTTTCTTTTGCTTATTTTCAGAAACACCAGAATTTAACGCATTTTAACGACTTCATCTTCCCTAATTGATGTTTTTTTTTGATTTGGTATAATATAGAAACTTGAATTTTTAAAAAGTTTTCCTTTTGTACTACGAATCTTGATGAATTTCCTTGCCATTAATTGTTTCACCGATTATTCGTTGCATTTTCTGGTGTTGCCGTAGTTGCCAAAGTTTATGTTGTTCTTCGCTTTGTTGCTGTCAGTAGCATTAGCATTAGAGAGTCTCTCTGGGTCTGGTGTCTCTAGAGTTTGGTTGGACTGGCTAGTGGCTAGACAATGACAAAGATCATGAAGCTATTCTACAAAAAATTCTATTTATATAAAGATTTATATTCTTTGCTCTGAATTTATGCATGCCTTTAGAGCTTTACTGACTTTACATACCTGTGCCTGTGTTCTGTGTTTGTTAATTTTCACCATTTATTGAAGATGAAGCTGATGAATTACAGCATAATAATATTATGTTTGAATAGAATTTAATCCAATCACATTTATTTTTGAATATAAGATCGGTATTTGAAATGAATTCATTCTCGTAGCTCGTAGCATAATTGATAACCAGATTCACATGAGTCTGGAGGAATTATTATATATTCATTTGTACGATTATCGATCATCAGTCATCATTTCATTATCTTATTTCATTAAATAATAATGATAGCTATCAGCAATATTAATATGGTGTGCTGAAATGGGATTAATAATTGTATTTCAGTCAAAGGTGACATTTATCAAGATCTTTAGCAATTTTACTACATTTACGTGATGATTCTCTGCTGTCCTGAGGTAGTGTTGTTGGTGGAGATGGTGGACAAAATCGTGGCAGGAGTACGTGATCGACGACCAGACCATTATACCATCATCAGTCCATCACATCACTATCACTATTATTATAAAGACTTCGAGATATTCGTCTAGTACGCTAGTACTTCGCTAGTACGTTAGTGATTGATTTCTGAGATATTTTCGTTGATAGACTGAAACGTTATTTCCAATATTTGTCCTCTCCGTCTTTCAGTAAAAAATGAAGAGATTCTATGTCGAACCGAACTAAACAATGAGAACAATATGATCTTTAAAGGTTAAATTTCTACCTAGGATGCTAGGATTACGCTAAAATAATATATTATGTAGTTTGATTCATTTGATGTGTTGATTTTCGTAGATTAATAAGTTCACATTGTTATATGGTCTTAGAGGAAATAAAATGTGTTCTATTATGTGTTCTAAATATGTTCTATTTTAGAGGAAATATTTTTTATTGAATATTGGGTTATGATCATAATTTTTACATTTGATTTTATATGTAGAATTTATTTTTGCGAATTGCGACTCAATCTTAATGTTAGTTTATTATTTTTTGTAAGTCCATGTTACATAATCTACAAATATTTTTGAAAAAGTTTTGAGATTCATAGTTTATATTCATATAGTAAAAATGTTAAATATAGACTTCAAATCTATGGTAGAATATTTTCTTTCAACGTTAAAAGAATTATGGCAACATATCATACACGATACACAGCAGTAATAAAATAGTAGAAAAAAAAAATTGAAATTCCCTTCAACTTCATCAACCTTTCAAAATATCTTGATATGCACCGAAACGTATTAATTTCAGAAAAACAGATTCTGAGATCCAAAACTAAAACTTGATATTTGCCTCCAAATTTATTTGACATGAGGATCAAATTTGACATCATTTGCGTTAACAATAATCTCACAGAACATAAAAAATCTACCCATAAATCCAAATTCTGCCAACTCTAAAGCAGCTAAACACATCATATTCTTCCAAATTTAACTTTCTTTTTACCGAAATCATTAGATAAAAAACAGATGATTCATCTTTGGCCAGTGGATTATGCTGTTATGCACTAGTTACTTCAAATAAGCAAATCATTAAAACAGTCCTGTTTCTTCTACATTACATCTTCTTCAATTTACACAGCAGAAAGAAGTTCAAACAGTATACGAAGCTCTCCAAATATATTCAAATAAAAAACTTTAATGAAACACATAAGAAAGTCTTCTGAGCACTTGAAAAATGAAATATCAAATAATTTTTAACAGAATTCTCTTGGACGTACAAATTCATCCATTCTTACTTGTTGAACTAGCAACATCCAACTCCGCTTTACAATGATTACATCATTGCATTGTCTAATAAATATTACTGTAGTAGTATATAAATTTACTTTACTTTCCAATAAATAATGGTAACAATAAAAATGACATAATGATGATGATGAACTTATTTAGATCGTTAAGAAAAATATTGTAATGGGTAATCCTATTTTTGGTCTAAAGCCGCTTTATTAATAAATTATTCATTCATCTGACGATAATCCATTTTTGTGTTAAGAATATTATTTATATCAATTGAAAGTTACTACATAAATAAGAAATCTTATCGATGAATATTGGACCATTCAAAACAGTTGGTTAGCCTACAGATTTTCACTTACTATACGTACAACTTGTATGAACTATATGCACTACACAAATACAAATTAAAATGAAGGATACAAAATATCTCAAAATGATAAATATAATTTATTATAAGAACCTTGAAATTATAATTTAATCAAGTCCCAACAGATGTAAATTAATAACTATCACAATATGAAATTATAACCACAAATTTTTCTAGTTGATTAAGTAAAAATACAATTTAAATTTTGATTTTATGAATTGCTTTATTATTTAACAGATAACAATGTGGTGATTATTACTACTTTGTTATACAAAAAAATATATATATATATTGTATAAACTAAAAATAGTGTTATTTTTGAAATTTGAAAATGATTTTTTTGAAGCCAACTTATTTTTTGGCTTTCTTTAATTTCAAGAAAAAAAAACTACATCAATTCTTTTTTATTCCATTTTAACATAATATGCATATTATTTTAATTTTATATTCATACAATACAAGTAATAGTAAACTTATTTATCTTCAATTTAATTCATCAACTTATAACATTGTTAGTTCCATAATTGCATTCACAATATCATTTGCATTATTTCGAAGAGCTCGTATTGCTTTGGCTCTTGTTGTATTCGCCTGCGATATAACAAGTTCAATATCTTTTTCATCGATTCCGCTATCATCAATTTCTTCTTCGTCTTCTTCAGCAATCGGTGCAACTGATGTTGTTGTACCAACATTATCAGATGTACTTGCAGTACTTTCTGGTGCTTTGAATTTTTCAGCAGCAGCAACTTGTGCCTGCTGTGATAAATCTTCGATTTTTGCTTCACCAAATATAATGTACGTATCACTGTGAGGATTCTTGTATACATCTGGATTATTGATAACGAATAAAATATTTTTTGATTTTCTAATTGTGACACGATTCACACCCTGAATCTGTTTTAATCCTAATTTTAACATAATTTTGCGTGCCTTCTTTTCACCTCTAGACTGTTTCGCTTTCGATACCATATCAATTGGTAGGCCAGTTGCACCGCCACCAAGCTGTGTTGTTGCAGCTCCAGCATCCTCTAATTCTGGTATAGTATCTTCTGAATCACTATCACTACCTTCATCTTCGATACGAACTTCAGATTGTGGTGGTGCAGGTGCTGTTGTTGTCATTGTTGCTGGAGTTGATTTTACTTCAGGCGTTGCTGTTTCTGTTTTAACTTCTGTTAATTCTGGCATTTTTGATATTTCACTGAAATTTGAAAATAAATAAATAAATTGATATTAAAAATATTATTTTTTCAAAACTGATTATTAATAAAAACAAATGTAACAACAAAAATTAGGAAATTTATTTGAATTAATTTATCAACTTTATTCTCATATGTTATTTACTAAGTTACTAATTAATTTACTAGACGAATGATACAAATATAGTTGAGGTTATATTTTTTCAAAATAATTGTGCAGAGTAAGCCAAATAAAATTCTATATTTAAAGTAACTGAGCAGTATAGATTTGACTTCATATATTAATAAACAATAAATGATATTGGAAAATACTAATAACAACAAATTCACTGAATTAGTACAAATATGATTTATTATTTTTAAAAAATATATTTTAGTATTTTAAATTTATAGTTTAATCAGCCATTTTTTAAATTTATTGAATTTTAACTTTGATATAATTTACCGGCAAATAAATTATCAATAAAGAAAGAAATAATTGAAAATTTTATCGAATTAACAGATTCAATGAAAATTGTAATTGATTCGAAAAATTAATGAAAATTAATTAGAATGATTAGATTTTTTTAGATTAACAACAACAACCTTCGTCAATCGTCTGCGAATCTAAAAATTTAATAATTTATAAATGAAATGAAATGAAAAATGAAATACACAACCACAAAAAATTCACAAATCAAAATCTAAACACCAGCACAACACAACTGGCACAACACAATGCACAATACAAGCAGCAAGGCTAATAGAATATATAAGGTTAGCTGTAGCCGTATATAGGAAAACTTTTTGCTTTTTTTACAATCAGATTTTCAACCGATTCTGACGTCATATTGTAAGAAATGTTAAATTGTTATTGTTGTTTTTTAAAACACGAATGTATTTTAGAATTAGAGCACTAAATCTATATTTTATCAACTATTAAAAATAACTTAATTTGTTTTGTTTAGTAATCTTTAGTAATTTTTTAACTTTTAATTCATCTTTTTAACATCGAAATTTCGACTAACATAATACGGTCTTATGAATGCTTCAAGAAATCTTACATTGTGACGTCACAACTTAATTTGTAGGTTATTAGTATCGCTACAGCTAACCTTATATATTTTATTAGCCTTGACAAGCAGCACAATGCATAATGCCATAATGCACTGTGCCACTGTGCCAGTGCGCTTTTCCTTCATTCTACAATCTACAAACTACAAGTCCCTACACAAGTCTTTGCCTCTTTGGGTCTTTGCAATCATGCAACATATTCATATTATGACTATGAGTAAGAGTATAGTACATGCCAATTGCCATTACATTCATTCCAATCATTCTATCTATCTATCATCATCAGTGATTTTATTTATATGTAAATGTAATGTAATCAACTTATATTATTATTTAATAATTAATACATTACAATTACAACTTCCTCTCCTCCTCCTAGTCCTAGCTCCTACTTAATAATCACTTTCACTTAACACTTACCCACTTACGCAGATCGCAGACCACCACCAGACCTATGATGCTTATGATATGATGATGAATTCTTCTTATTTTTTAAGACAGAAAATTGAAAAATAGAGTAGAAAAATGTGGTTTGAAAAGTAATGTAAATCCAAGTATTATTACATAAATAAAAAAATTTACTATGAAATGAAATCACATAAATTTTTATTCTGAAGGGAGGTGGCAATGCTGAAATGTCAGTGCATTTATTATTTGTTCTTGTCAATTTGATTAAATTTGAATTGGTCTTTAAAGAGGCGATAAAGCTAAATACAATTAAAGCAAAAATTTACTTTCTTTCACACATCTAATTAAAAAACATTAATTTTATTTTTCTTTTTCTAATGGACAGTACTTTTTTTGTCTAAAAATACAATTTTTAAAACAACTTTAATCATTTTTGGGAAAAAGTAGGTTACCATTTCTGCTCCCTGCTCACAACATTTTAGTAGAAGAATGAAATAAAATGTGGAGCTATGCGCTGCCCCCCAGATAACATTTTTGAATCGATACTGAGGCATCAAAAAGTCTTCAATTTTTCTTCCCCTTTTCCAGTGATGATTTATTGATGACTTTTTGATGCCTACCATCAATAGCAGTTGAGTGTGGTGGTGGGAATCAAAATGTTCAAGATAGCACAGGATTGATGAAGAACTGATTTTGGACAGATACTCGGGTACAGAAGAATCGATTCCCTCAGTATACCAAAACTGATGTTTTTATATGGCCTATCACGTGTTAATAAGAAAATGAATTGATGATTTGTATTGATGTAGAATCGATTCTTTTCTGATTCCTGGCATCGTAATATGAAGGGGAAAATTATAGACGCTAATACTGATGCCGTACTGATGTTTTTTTGATTCCTCAGACGTTTTAGTGCATTATATTTAACAACGCGTCATTCCAAGTTTAGTGTTTGTAAAATTAAAACAATTTATAAAGGTGAGTAATTTTAGTTGATTGAATTGTGATAGTTTGTTTAAAAAAATATCAGATCATATAGATTATATAAGTGAATTTAAAAATAAATTACTGAGGATTTTAGCCGGATCTAATTAAGGTATTAAGTATACTAAAAATAATGCCAAGAAGGGAAAAAAGGATTGCTGGTGTTTCAGCAAGACATTTCCGAGCATTAGTCGCAGCAGAACTAGAGAATAATCTAAGAGATGGAGAGATTTCCCGAAGTGAATGTTCTTTTACGGAAGAATGTGTTAATGAGGAGGAGGGTATCAACATGGAAAATGATAATAATGTATCTCATCCTGATTTGAATGCACCTGAAGAATCGGTGCCTGAGGATAACAATGAAAATGAAAACAGTGAACATAAATCATTGAGTACAATTATTTCTCAATGGAGTATCCAATATAATATAAAACAGAATGCACTTACATCTTTGTTGAAAAATCTTTTGGATAGTGGACTCATCCGACAGAAAGATGCAAGAACCCTGTTACAAACACCGAAAAGAGTGTTGATTACAAGATCAGTTCATCCGGGAGAATACTTTCACTTTGGTATTAAAAATCGTATACTTGAAGAGCTAGGCGAGAAGGAAAACTTGCCCGAAAGTATTTCAATCAATATTGGAATCGATGGTTTACCATTGTCAAAATCATCAGGATTATGTTTGTGGCCTATTTTGGGATTGATTACGAATGTTAATAATTCTGGAGTTATGTTGTTTGGATCCTACACAGGGAGAAGGAAGCCAGGCGATTCAAATGAATTTTTGAAGGATTTTGCAGATGAATATCTGACATTACGTGGAGAAGGGCTTGCAATTCAGAACAAAGTAATACGTTTATCTATAAATGCCTTCTGTTGTGATACACCAGCACGTTCCTTCATATCTAAGACGAAAGGACATACCTCTTTAACTGGATGCATGAAATGTGAACAAGTCGGCCAATATAAATACAGAAAAGTCATATTTTCCTCGTCCAGTGGAGAAATTTATACTGATGATGACTATGTAAGCAGACTAAAAGCTTTTCATGGTGAAAATTTGTTACATTCGATTGGCATTCAAATGGTTAGTCAAATTCCAATTGAACCTATGCATCTTTTCGATCTTGGTGCGATGAGGAAGATTTTGACCATTATCTTCAAAAAGAAAATAATCAACAATAATCGTTTGGATCGAAGCAAACTCGAAATGGCTTCACATAAATTGATGATTTTAATAGGATATATTCCGGATGAGTTCTCTAGACGGCCTAGAGATATTGAAGAGTTATTGCACTGGAAGTCAACAGAATTCAGACAATTTGCGCTATACACTGGTATGCTAATCTTGAAGGACGTTCTCGATGAGGAGTCGTATCATCATTTTCTGCTTTTCGTCTGTGCTTATCGCTTGCTTGCTTGGCCCAGTAAAGCTGTCGATAATGTTGATTGTGCTCATGAAATGCTGAAACTTTTTGTCGATCATTTTCCATCAATATATGGTGAAGAGCATTTGACGTACAACATTCACTCTCTTTTACACATATCAGATTGTGTTAAGAAATTTGGTTCATTGGACAAATTTTCTGCATATGCGTTTGAAAATTATATGCAGGAATTGAAGAAAAATATTAGAAAGCCGACTCATGTCCTACAACAGTTATATAAAAGACACATAGAGCGTGTGAAAAGTGGAAAAGTTCATGAAAAAAAATACATAGGTCCACTCAAACGTGTTAAAACACCAGAAGGTGATGAGCATTATAAAATGTACAAAACGAAAAATTTTCTTATACGTCCATGTCTACCAGACAATTGTTTTTGTGTAGAAACTGAAAATGGAGTGAAAGCAGTAAAAGTTACTGCAATACAAATAATAAATAAAGAAACTGTACTCAAATGCAAAACATTCACCAATATTTCGCCATTTTTTGATAATCCTATGAACTCGTTAGACATTGGAATAATAACTGGTATTTGCGATAGTGCAGACACCATCACTGTAAAAATATCGCAAATATCGTACAAATATATAGAACTACCGATCGATGAACGTCAGTTTTTATTAATACCACTTCTCCATATATTTCAGTAGCTCCAGCATACCATGAGCAAAACCAATAAGCGAGCACTTTCAACGGTGAAGTTTGTTCCACCGAAAAAAATGAAATCAGCTGCTGCTACATTAGGTGAGTATTTTTAGATACAAAATCGTAAAACAGTATTTGCTATATACTTATATATAAATTTTTGCTTTTGGTTTTATTAGAAGAAAACACTAGAGTATCGCCGAATTTTGAACAAAATTCACAGGAGTTCATTGAAACTCAATGTACTGAAATTGGTAAAAGCTCTAAAATAAACCAGACAGAGGAAGGAAAGTGGGTTTTAGTCACTGGAGTCGAGGAAGACGACCCACGCTTATTTTCCCAACTTTTGAGTGGTCCATATGATTCTGAG
Organism: Villa cingulata; assembly: GCA_951394055.1. Classification (NCBI taxonomy): domain Eukaryota; kingdom Metazoa; phylum Arthropoda; class Insecta; order Diptera; family Bombyliidae; genus Villa; species Villa cingulata. The sequence continues at coordinate 345,507 of OX596017.1, read as the reverse complement.
TGTAACTATCAATTTACCTCCGAATTTTTGAAAAAATTTTAATTTCTCCTTTGTTATTTTAGCAGTTTATGTTCGTGAAAATCCTGTGGAAAATGTATCCTTGCTCACTGAAGACCTATTTCACATCGACCATGAAGAAGGAGCAGAAACATCTCCACATGAGCATGTACCATCAACATCTGCGCCAGCAGCAGAAACATCCCCACATAAGCATGTACCATCAGCATCTGCGCCAGCAGCAGAAACATCCCCACATGCTGCGTGTAAGAATTGTGAGTATTACTGAGTATATAAGAGAATATTTTAATATTCTTCTTAAGAGCATATTTTAATTATAATTAATATGATTATACATTTTAAAGGTGATGTTTTGCTTCAGAAAATCGTACAAATAGAAAAAGTGCAGGCAAAACAAACCATTATGTTAAATAGATTGTGTGCTTTCCTTTTGCCGGAAGGAAAGGCACAATCTAATATTCCATTTAAATTTCCATTAACGGAATATGGAAAACTGGCCAATTTGGAGGAGTTTCTTCATACGAAAGAAAACAAGGATAAATTCGTAAGTTAATTTTCAATTATTCATACGACTTCTATTACAGTTACTCTTAAAACATTTCAGAAACAATGGATTATGACAACAAAAGGGCAGATGAACGTGAAAATGTTTCTGCCCTTATTTTTACATATACATGTACAGTGCTTGTATAATGTACGCGGAATAAAAGGGAAGAAAAAATTCTCACTATATGAGAATATTTGTGCCTGCCTTTTTGGTTAGTTTGGTTTTAATTCAAAATTTATCAATATTATATTTTAAATTTTCATTTCAGACTGTTTCTCGAGGAAAAATTATGGACTGCTGGAGTTCCAGAAAGAGTTGGACGAGGCACTTAGGGCGGGGAAGTTAAAAGTGAACGAAGCTGCAGCTAAAGAGAGGCAAAAGCAGTAAGCCGAATATGTATTTTTTAAGTAATTTTTTTTATTAGTTGCTCATTATGTTGTAAGTAAGAATTTTATAGTTTTTAAGTCATGTAAATAATATATAAGAGGATAATAAATAAGAAAATAGAATAAATGGTATTTTGTTTTATTTATTTTATCCTCATTGTTGAAAAAAGGAATCATTCTTGAATTGATGTTAATAAAATAATTGCAAGTTTTAAATCCTACACTTTTCATATGTAATTTTAACAAAACATATTCATATTATGAATTCGTTATAATTACATATGAAAAGCGTAGAATTTAAAACTTGCAATTATTTTACTAACAAAAATTCAAGAAAGATTCCTTTTTTGATTACCATTTTCAGTACGGGATCGATACTGAGCATCAGTACGGGATCAATACTGAGCATCAGTACGGAATCGATCCAAGTCTTCGACATAGAATAGAAGAAATATTGATGCTTGGAATCACAGTCAATTTTCCCCTTTTTCAAATTCTACCAATCAAAATGCTCAAAATGCGGAGGTAGTCCATATAAAAACATCAGTTTTGGTATACTGAGGGAATCGATTCTTCTATACCCGATTATCAGTCCAACATCAGTTCTTCATCAATCCTGTGCTATCTGGGCCTATGGTGAAATTTCAAAAAAGAAAAAATCAATTTTCAACTCGATTGTCAATGTGACAATGACAAGACAAGCCAACCAACATGATTTGCTATACTCAAGTATGAGACATGTGTACTCCTATCCTACTCATGCATGCATACTATTCTTTTTCTCTTTACTATTATTCTTATCATGATATCTAGATCTACTGCTTTCGCTTCAAGCATAAGATACAATGCTTGTCACGAGATTTTTTTGTAGCTAATAAAATACAATGAATGCGGTGTCAAAAAAGTTGATGAAATTTTAATTTTGTAGCGTATGATAAAATATAAAATGTAAATGAAGAAATGTAAAATTCATATATATTTTACGCTGCAGTTACGCCCGAATTGTGCGATGGCTATTACGCTTCAATTAATTAATAGATTTTTAAATACATTATTAAATTTTTAAAATATATTTAATATCATTACAAATATATATGATAATTTTTAATTTTATAATAAGTTATTATCTTTTCTAATACAAATTAATTATTTTTTTCTGAAATCGATTTTATATGTAAACATATGAAATTGAAAACTCTAACAATAAATGAATCGAATAATTGAATTGTAAATTATAATATAGTTATATAACAAATAACAATAAGTTATGTTTATAGGAAAATTATATTTTATTTAAATTGCTTAAATTTACTTTAAATAATTAGAAAAATAAAATTCGAATATGTATGATTTAAAATATAAAGTTTCATGTTTATATGGTAAATTAAAACATATAAAGATAAAAAATCGAATTAAAATTTCGATATTTATATTCGATTCTTTTGTACATAGTAATGAACGGAATAGGTATGTTCATAATTTTCAAATCTAGTCGACATTATCGAACAAAGCTATTAAACCGAAAAATACAAATTTCGGGTTTCGAATTTTGATGTCCGAAATTTGTATTGACCAATGAAAATCAGCCAACACAATTTTAATATTTTAATCATCACATAAAAGAAAAGGCCGGTATCAGCCATCCATTATAAAATTTATTTTAAATTTCCGAATTTACCGATTAATTTTTATGCCAAAGGTAACAACTATATTAGTGTGCTGTTGATCTCTCTCTTTCTTGATTGAGTTAAAAGAATTGAGAATAGTTTTTTTTATTTGTGTGAGTTTGATTTTTAGAATGAACATTTTGAAAATTGAACTTGTAGTAATGTAACTTGTAACTTGAATAATTGAAATTGAAATTGAATTGATAAAATATAAATAAATATAATCGTATCTTCGTGGTGTGCTGTTAAGTAAAGATTTTAAAAGTAAAGCGGATTTTTTTGTAATAGTTATTAGTTAGCCACGTCTTTAGATATAAAGATTAACTATATTGAAAAAATAATTTAATAGAAAATTTTGAATAGCTACAAAATAATTTTTGTATTTAAAAAAAAAGCAAGATCGAGAAAATAAATTAAAAATGATTTTAAAATCATTAAAATATCTAACCATAATAATATCATTTGTTTCGGCTGGAGAACTGGATGTTTTAGAATTAAATGATGATAATTTTTCGACAAGAATTTCTGAGAGTGAAACAACTTTAGTTATGTTCTATGCACCATGGTAAATATATTTCTTTATAAATTTATTCACATTAACATATATTTTTTTTTACAAATATTTGCTATTCAGAAAATTGATAAATCCTGAAATAAAAATTCGAAAAAATTATATACATGGCCGTAATTAATTATTAAGGGAAAAAAACTTAATTTTTTTATATAATTTCTTTTTTTTTTTAATTTTTATTTAAAATTCTCATAATGAAATACACAAAATTTTATTATAAATACGGAATTTATAAGATATTTGTTCTTGTTCTATATAAATGCAATAATAATCATTTCCTGCTCTTTTTTTTATGGTTTAATTTTTTTTTTTTTTATACATATCAATACAGCGCTATTATTCTATATTTCGTAAATTTCGTGTTAATCTACAAAACATAACCAACAAAAAATAGTACACTTAACATTTTTTTTTAAAAAAAAATATAATTTTGTGTATTTCATTTTGCTTCCAACAAAAAATATTAAAAAATTAAAGATTTGATACAGAAAAACATGATAAAGTTCTTAACCTAACCTACGTGTGCCTAATTTCAATTAGAAAAAGATATAAAATTGAAAACTACATGACAATTTCATTACATATTCAGTATCAATAATAGACAGAGACACAAAAATATTAGGTTATCATTTTAAATTCATTTTAAAATTAAAATGTAAAAAATCAGAATCTTGTGGATGCAATTGTATATGAAAATGAAACATTTCACTAATTTTCTAATCTATAATTTATTTAGGTGTGGTCATTGTAAAAGACTTAAACCAGAATATGCCAAAGCTGCTGAGCTTCTTCTTGAAAATGATCCCTCAATTGCTTTAGCTAAAGTATGTATTTTATTTTATAATTATAAATTTATTTAATACATTTTTATCATTTATTTAAATATTTTTCATTTTTTTGTTTTGTTTTAACTTGTAGGTTGATTGTACAGAAGGTGGTAAAGAAACATGTAATAGATTTGCAGTTAAAGGTTATCCAACATTGAAAATATTCAAAAATGGTGAATTTTCACAAGAATATAATGGACCAAGAGAAGCTCAAGGTATTGCTAAATATATGAAAGCACAAGTTGGACCACCATCTAAGGAATTGTTGACTGTTGATGATCTTGATAAATATTTGGATACAACTGAAATAACCATTATTGGATTCTTTGAAAAAGAGATTGATCTTAAGACTATCTTCTTAAGATATGCCGATAAAATGCGTGAAAAATATCGTTTCGGTCATACTTCTTCACCAGATGTATTACAAAAACAAGGAGAAACGTAAGATGATAAATTTTTAATATTCAATTTTATTTGATGCGCTTATAAAAAAATATTTATTTCAGTGGTGCTATACTTCTTTTCCGTCCTCGCCACTTACATAATAAATTTGAACCATCTGCAGTTAAATTTGAAGGTACAACAATGGCTGAATTAACTGAATTCGTTTCCAAAAATAGGTAATTACAATTTTCAAAATTCTTTATATAGTTTTCTACATAATTCTATTCAATCTTCTATTTTATATTATTATTATTTTTTTTTTTTTAATTCTTCAGTCACGGTTTAGTCGGTCACAGAACTCGTGAAGATGTTCAAGATTTCAAGAATCCAATTGTCGTTGCATATTATGCTGTCGATTATGTTAAAAATCCAAAAGGAACAAATTACTGGCGTAATCGTGTACTTAAAGTAGCCAAAGAATTTGAAGGAAAAATAAATTTTGCAATTAGTGCTAAAGATGATTTCCAACATGAATTAAATGAATACGGTTATGATTTTGTTGGTGATAAACCAGTTATGTTAGCTAGAGATGAAAACAATCAAAAATATGCAATGAAAGATGAATTTTCTGTAGAGAATTTACGTGATTTTGTTAATAAATTATTAAATGCTGAATTAGAACCATATGTTAAATCAGAACCGATACCAGATAATAATGATGCACCAGTTAAAATTGCAGTTGCTAAAAATTTCAATGATGTTGTCGTAAATAATGATATGGATACATTAATTGAATTTTATGCACCATGGTGTGGACATTGTAAAAAATTGGCACCAGTTTATGATGAATTAGCTGAAAAATTAAAAGATGAAAATGTTGCTATCGTTAAAATGGATGCAACTGCAAATGATGTACCGCCAAAATTCGATGTTAAAGGTTTTCCAACATTATTTTGGTTACCAAAAGATACAAAAGATAAACCAATACCATATGATGGTGGTCGTGAAATTGATGATTTCATTAAATACATTGCTAAGCATGCAACAGATGAATTAAAACATTTCGATAGAAATGGTAAACCTAAGAAGACAGAATTGTAAAATGAATTTTTGCTTAAAAAAAAATTTTTTTTTTATTAGAATAACATAAACAAAACAAAAAAACAAAGTATATTCTTCTGAAAAAATCTCGAAAATATATCGTTTAAATTTAAAAATAGTTATAAATTAATACATTGCAAATAATTTGTGTAATTCTATCAGTAACAATGTTAATCAAATTTTTTTCGGCTCCATTTTTATTATAACTATGTACCTACTAAAAAAAAATACAAAAAGAGGTAGGATTTTTCTTTTGTTCATCATAAACCTTTTTTTTTTTAAATTTTAATTTTTGTTTCTAAAAACTACATGCATAAATAAATAAAAAAAGAAATACCATATACAATTGAGTGATATATTGAAATTAGAATGTAATAGAATGCATTTACAACGATTATTTCGAGTTTTTATATTTTTATTCTTTTGTAAGTGAATATTTTGTCATTTATTTTTCCTTCTTTTGATAAATAAGATTTTTTTTTCTTTTTTTTTTTAATTTTTTTGTAATTATCATAATAGAGTTAATTATTTTTTGAAATCAATTTAATTGATAATGATAAGAGATCAAAATTGAATGTGAAAATTAAATGGAGAGAAAAGGTATAAAGAAAATGAAAACGTTTTAAAAATAAATAATATGAATAGTAAATTTCCTTTTCTAAAAAATAAAAGAATAAAAAATTTAAAAAAAATTTTTTTTGTTTTATTTTATATGTATTGTTTGATCATCATTTAAGGAAGGCAAAAAGTAAATGGAATTGATTGTATGCAATTTGTTCTGCAGGGATAATGCATGTCAGTGTCAAAAGAGCAGTTAATAATTTGAAATTTGAACAATAGAAAAAAATATATGTTGTAATTATGAAGAAAGGAAAGTAGTTGGAGATAAGTTCGAAATAATTTAGTAATTTTGGCTAAATTTTTCAAGCAAAATTTAATTTAAATATTTAAGACAACATCATAATTTAGTTTTTAATAAATTTCTTCTGATATGTAAAGAGTTTTCTGTTAACACTCAAAGCATCTTTACTAATTGATTGATACTCTTTTGAATCCTCTTTTAAATCTCTCTTTTAAATACTCTTTTAAATCACAATATTACATCAATTTTACTCCATTTACTTGGTTGTCCAAATGCATTTGATTGTATTGCCAATTTGGCGAATGCTTGAAGAATTTCTATTGCACAATTCTGTAATTCACCAATTATTTCGGCAGCTTCTCTATATAAAAAAAAAAAAAAATGAAATCAAAATATATTTTTCAACTTTTTTTCAATTTTATTTTTACAAACTTGTATGCATCTGCATGAATATTCAGTATTTCTGATTGATTCATAAAACATAAAATCTGTTTTAATATTTTCAAATCATACTCAGAATAAGTTTGTGGTGATTTTGAAATCCAATCATTTCGAATATTTTCCGCAACAACTTTTAACTTTTTAAAGTAAAATTGATTATTCGAACTGATTATGTACATTACATGAAAACATGTTAAATGTTACCTGTTCATCTCTCATTCCATTTGAAGAACCGAATACTTTAATTAGTTCAATATCATTGAATGTAATGTTATGTAAATCGTTAACATTTATTCCAGCCAAAATATATCCCATATTCTTATAAATACTTATTGGAATATCATTTATTTCATCATTAAATTCCTAAAATTTATAATTGATTTTATTTAAAAAATTCGAGTACACATAATGTATATTTTGAAAGAGAATCAACCATTTTTATGAGCCTCCAAATATTTTCGGCAGTTTCCAAATTTATTTCATAGAATATCAAGAATACATATTAATAAATAAATAAAAAAAAAAATGAATGAAAAGTAAAAATACAAGTACATATATGTAGTTTTATTTTTTACAGTTTAAAAATTAACACAGTGTAAAATTTATAAATTCTTGAAATGAGTAATTAAAATTAGTCACATTCAATTTTCATTATTTGAGAAATTTTGAATTGTGTATACATACATTTTTTTTATGTACAATATTTTCCATCATATTTTGTTGATCTTGGATTTATATTTATATTTATATTACATTTTTCTTTCAATGACTGAACATCTCGAGTAATGAAAGTATTACGTGGTGTAATACGAAATTCTTTACCAGATTTTGCTGAAATCATGAAAAAAATAAAATAAAAAATTGATTAAAATTAAACAATTCATGAAATGATGTAAAATTTTAAAATGAACTTTGATCATCAAATAATTTTCGAGACGTTTGATGTCGACTTGATAAATTTAAATTTGGTTCACCTATTAGACCGAAAGGTGTAAATGAACGTGAAACAGATGAAGATGAAGGTGGAATTATTTAACCTTTGATATAATTAAAAACAAAAAACTAATTAATTTTATTTTTATTTTTATTTCTTGAATCGTTGTATAAAAGTATAAAAGTATAAATCGTTATCCAAACATTTATTCCTAAGTTGAAACTGATTTGACCTTGAGGTAGCATTAATATTAATAAATCGTTGTTTTAATGCTTGTCTTTCTTTTGCCCTTTAAATAAAAAAAATGATAAAATTTTGTAAAATAAATTCGGTTGGCGCATTTAACTAACTTACATTAGAATACTTGTTTTTAATTTGAATTATTTCTTCTAATAAACTTTTTAATTTTTGCAAACGAAAATTTCCATATTTTTGAAGGCGCTCTTTAAGATTTTTTAATTTTATAACTTTTGAAAATGCATTTACATTATTTATCTCATATATCGACCTTTGATCGATTTGAAATTTTATTGCTTTTTGAAGATTTTGTGCCAATACTTCTAAGTTTTGAAAATAAAATTTTATATTATTTGGCATTGTCTCGTTAATTAAAACTGTGTTCCGTTCTACAAAGTGGAAAATAACTCGTAGTGGCCACTTCTTTGAGCGTATTAGTATCCTGTAATAGCTAAGCATTTGATATAATAGATCTACTCCGCACATGTTGATATTGTATTTTTTTACAATTTCTGGTCTGCTTATGTTATTGTGTGTCTTGGCTATCTTATCCCAACGTTGTACTATGTCTTCTTGGCCTTTACCAATGAAGTTCGATGCCAGTACAACTGGTTTGTTGTCGTACCATTTAACCATAGCAATATTACCATCTCTGCTTACTACTTCGTCTGATGATCCCCTTCCTTTTTTTTTCAATTGTTTGTCGCTAATGAAAGGTGGATTTTTAAATCTGTTGATTCTAACGGTGCCTGCAGCTAGTATATTTCTTTGTTTCAATATTTCGAATAACTGATATGTGGAAAAGTAATTATCGAAATATAATTGATGGCCTCTTTTATTTAAACGGTTAGATAAGTGAAGTACTACTGAAGGACCAAGACCAAATACTTTTTAATCATTTTCAGGCAGTTCAGTTGTTTTACCTTGGTACATAATGAAATCATACGCCTGTCCGCTCTTGCCACATAGAAAAAACACTTTTATTCCCCACGGATTTGGCTTGCCTTTTATATACTGTATAATATCCAGTGTATCTCTAAATGGTATAATCTGCTCATCTACGCATACCATTTCTTCTACATTCAGCTGTAAGCATCTTTCACGGATTTGATTTAAAAGTGGACGAACTTTATATAATCTATCTTTACATTCAGGTTTTCTTTCTAAACTATTAACTATGTGCAATTTGTTTCTGAGCTGGAAAAAACGATCTCGGCTCATATTTTCTGTGAACAATGGCAGCCTCATTTTCTGTTCCCAATATAATTTCACTCGGGGCAGTTGATATACAGCCATTGCAATATGCAATCCAAATAAAATTTCCATTTCAGCTGGATCGGAAGGCTTGAATCGCGCATCACTTTGTAATACATAAATATTAGTAAATTCACTAAATTTATCGAACATACATTTCGGTATGTATCGGTAGAAATAGTTAATAGGAGTTGGAATGTCCTGAATCAAGTCATTTTCACTGTTTTCAATTTCGAAAGATAAATTGACAGTATCAAATGCTCTACGCCGCCATTGAATATTTTCTTTTCTTGTATATTCTTCCACAGCTTCTGCTAAATTTGTGTTACTTATGTCCTCTATAGCACTATCAAATAATTCTTGCATTTCCATCTCTTCATCTACATTTTCTTCAATATCTTCAACAATCGTTTCATTTTCTATCGTTGTTGATATTTGCTGCTCCTCTTCATCATCATTACTCCTATTTTGTCCTGGACGACACGTTCTTTTCCAAATAAATCGTTCAATTTCATCTTCATCAAAATCTGATTCACATTCAATATCGGAATTTTCTAACAATTTGCAAATCTGCTCATCGGTCAATTTCGCCATTTCCAAACACCTGAAAAATTTGAAAATTTGTGACTGAAAAAATACAGTTTTAGGAAATTTGTCCCTATTTAGGGACATGTCCATTATCATGGGTATAGCTGTATAGTCGCTTTGTCCTCGTTCATGGACATAAAGTTAAACCAGAGATATTTAATATAGAGATGTGTCAAGAAAGAAATTTCTCATAAAATTTTTCGAATATTAGAAACAGTATGCTACTTCAGAACACATTTAATGAGGACTATGATGTCGCATAAATACACATTTTATGAGGACGGTGACGTCATTATTCTGTGTGCGATAATATATACTTGATATATTATATTAAGTATTTCTGTACTATGTTGTTTTATATGTATGCTGTTGTTGTTCTTTTTGTTCAATGCTTTGTGTATGTAAAATTATGTATATTTTCTTCTATTTTTGCATGAGCATTTCTATTCTTCTTCTTTTGATATGCTTTCCATATACAATAATACAATACACAGTAGACTGCTTGTGCGATCCATGTATAGTTTGTTAAAAATTAAAAGCGAATGGTATAATTGCGCAGTGAGTAATTTTGGTCGAATTTGCATTAGTATTGGTTACACTGAAAAAAAATTCGTTATTTCATCTTGTATTTTTGATACAATAAAAATGTTTAATATGTATGATTTAAATTATAATTTGTTATTAAGAATTATTTTAATAAAAAATATGTTATTTCTATAACATTTGTAATTTTATTGTTTTTCTTCTCCAGACATTTAAAGATTTATTTTTCTTAAGCTAACAAATTCACTTTGTTATCTAGTTTTATATATAAGCATACATACGTCTGCGAATATAGACGGTAGAGCTGTAAAATAACATTTTTTACAGGACATAATATATCATAATAAAGGATTATTTTTATAGAAATTGAAATCCTTACTATTTACTAAAAACGCAAAATTAAATAAATGTAATAAAATGGGCGTAATATGTACACTTTATTATATTGCCGAATACAACAAAAAATAGTCATTATACAGGCCAACAGGTAGATAAAACCAAATTAAAACAAACTAAAGAGAAAGATGCGGTTAAGTAGGTACAAAAATAAGCCTTTATATTTAAAAATATACAAAACAAACACTTCCTGAAATTTTCTAATAGTGTAGCATTTTACTCATCATTTTCGTTGCTTTCTATTGATTAATGCTACGACCACTTTCAAACAATTGGTATAATCGTCTAAATTATTATACATATCGTCTAAAAAAGCATTTTTAATGTGAGTGTTCTATTTTTAATTTCTCAGTCAGTCATCAACCACGGTGGATGGCGGTTGAGGTGGATAAAAAATGTAATGCGCGGGGGGATATGCGTCTTTTCATTATTTTTTTTTCTTTTTGTTTTGAGAATAAAATGAGAGGAATACACAAATACAATGTTACATTTTGTGTAAACATATTATTTTATTCTCAACATGCGCAGTCCATTCGCTTTTAATTTTTAACAAACTATACCGATGAACTAACAACCATATGATTTTCATATAATACGCGTATTTGATTCATTCCAAGTTTTGTTTGCTTATCGAAGATAAAATTCGTGCGTTTGAGTACTTAAAATTTGAAATTATATTATGAGTCATGATTTGATGGATAATAGCAGAGATATTTAATATATAATATATTACAATAACAATTTATATCTACTCTCCCTTTTTTAAAAATAATTTCTGAAATATCGACCAATACCCAATTATCATTATGATGATCGTTCGGTTTAAAAAAACCAACAACAAAATGCACCTGCAATGATTTCTATATCCATAGCACAAACAATGTACATTCATATAGTACCACCTGGTACCACAGTACACATCAATAAGAAAAGAAAAAGAATGAAAGAAATAACAAGTAACAAAAATGTGTACGATATGATATCCATTTATACAAACATTTAATAATGTCCAGCATAAAGCGTATAGAGTGAAATATAAAAAATAATACCAGAGATATTTAATATAAACATACATATAAAACAACATAGTACCAGAAATACTTAATATAATATATCAAGAATATATTATCGCACACAGAATAATGACGTCACCGTCCTCATAAAATGTGTATTTCAGCGACATCATAGTCCTCATTAAATGTGTTCTGAAGTAGCATACTGTTTCTAATATTCGAAAAATTTTATGAGAAATTTCTTTCTTGACACATCTCTATATTATTAAATATCTCTGGTTAAACACTGTTTTATAAATAAATTACTTATCTGTGTTACTAAATATTAGCATAAAAACAATATTTGAACGATTATAAAGTAATATAACACAAAACATTTTAAAAATAGAATAAAATACTGTTAAAAACTAAAAAAACTTACTGTTAACTTTTTCAACCTCTGAACACACCAACTATATACTAGCTTGACAGATCAGATCAACATCAACTCAACAACTGAACTGAATATTTGAGAAAAAGAAAAGAATAAAAGAAGAGTAACAGAATGTTTGAAGCAGAGCTGCCGAAGATACTACCATGGTAGTATTTCTACTACCCTCATGCTATCGGTACTACTATACTACCTCTTTGCTAAAAACACTACCCTCTGACCACTTCCGATTGGAATATTACTTTTTAAAACTTTTGAAAAAATTTAATTTCGTTTTTGTTAATAATACACTTTCAGTTAAACTTTTATACCACATGCACTTATATTTTACTACTACAGTTTTACAAATTCTACTACATTTCTTCTTATTTATTAAACTGTCATCATCACCATGTCGCTTTATACGCGTGCTCTTTTCTTATTCTTTAAAAATGTAGACAATATTATATATCGCTATGTAAACAAATACTGAAAAGGATTAAATTTGATGATAACGTATTAGTAAACCTGGAAATAATAAATCCTAAAAATCTAGGTGAGTCATTAGTTCCCTTGGTGCAGTCATTTTCAAATTTAGTACAAGATGGAGAAGTTGAAATACTTGATGAGGAGTGGAGATTACTTGTTAATCATGTGGTTGTGTCAAAGAAAATGAAAGATATGGAATTTGAAGAATTTTGGAATGCTGTGTTCAACATGAAAAACGCAATCAATGAAAACATGTTCCCTCAAGTACAAAAATTTGTGGGCGCTTTGTTGAGCTTGCCCCATAGTAGTGCAGCAGCGGAAAGGGTATTTTCCCAACTAAATTTGATAAAAGACAAAAAAAGGAATTCACTTCATACGGAAACAGTCAACGCTATCATGATCTCCAAAGACCTTATTTCAAATTCATCATCAACGAGTTTTGAACCGTCAAATACTTTAATAAACAAGTATCATAAGTTTGCTGTCCAACACTAAGTTATTATATACTATACACTAAATAGTATACAATAAATAATACAAATATACACTATGTAACAGTTAATCTTAATATTATTTTTTCTTTTTTGTTTTTTTTTACATTATAAAACATGAATTTTTTCATTCAATCGTTAAATTAATTACTTATTTTCTTTGTTTTTTTTTGTTTGATTTGTAAAAATGTTATCTAATGAATTAAATAAATATGACTTCAAAAATATATGCTAATTTTTTAACTTAGCACAATTTTTAATTTTACTACCCTCTTTCCTCAAATACTACCCTGGCTAACTAAAATATACTACTATGCCAAAGAACAAAACGACAGCACTGGTTTGAAGAAGGTATATGAGAGTTTATATTATAATACAATTGGATGAGATTTGCAATTTTAAGAGAATTTTTAAATCGATGTACTCGAATAGGGATTAGGATTAGGGACACATGGACTGAGTGAGTTAAAAAACGAAGAATTCACTTTAAAATAAAACAAATTGTTACTTGAACTTGTGCAACGACTAAATTTTGATTCATTTATTTTCCAATTTTTTGATAAGAGGCTATTACAAAATTATTACATACATTTATATATGTAGTTGTAGTTAATAATTATAACAGGTCATACCCCCCTATTCTAGGTAATAGATTAATAGCTATTAGTCTATTAACTTTTAGTTAATAGAAAATTTCCTATTCTACTTAATAGTTAATAGATTGACAATCAGCTGGTGTATTAATTTTGTGGAGACTTTTATTTAATAGATTTTCGTATTCTAGCGAATAGGTTAATAGATTTTTGTGGTTAGAAAATTCTATTAGCTAATAGCTCCTCTCGATGAGCTATTAGATCTATTAACTATCACTGAAATGTTATTTTTTTGGTTAATGATAAATAAAAATAATTAAAAATACATAAAAATAATTGAAAATAAATAAAAATAATTAAAAATTATTATTATTAAATATGTATACATTTACCGGATTTTAAAAATATTAAATATTTTTTAAATTTTCAAATATTAATAATAAATAACAGCTCAACTGTTTTTTAAAAGTCTACAAATCTATTAACTTTTCAACTTTTTAATGTCTACAAAACCTATAAAGTAGAATACCACTTTCTATTAACTTCTTAGTTAATAGGTTAATAGATCTATTAGAAATCTATTACCTAGAATAGAGGGGATAATTTCTATTTATAAGTCTTTTGTTAGCAGGCCAGGTAGAGGTACATAAATGATGCATTGTATTGATTTGATTGTATATAATAGTATATAATAGTAGTAATATAATTATCATATTATTGTTTCTTAACAGCACGAACAGTTAATCAAATAAGTGTTCAGATAATGTTAAATTGCCTACACGAAAATATTGTAATGTAATCACCGCTTGGAAGGAGATGACGACGACGAGCACGAGACGCAGACGATATGACATATGACGATATGCTGAATGTTGATTGGTTTTTTTGCTGATACAATGCAAAATGCAATAAAAAAAATCAGCTCCAGCGGTGGCACATGGCACTATCAACCTTTGTTGGCGATAGGGTAATCAACCAACCCCTGTGGAAAACAAAGGGGCAAAATGGATGAAGATCTGGGTCACCAACAACAAATAAAACGTGGTCCTGGTCTGAATCTCAAGCAAAAACTTTAGCCAACAACTGGAGTTACAGGAGATGATGATGATGATATAGGAATAGGTATGTGTATATGTACATATTTATATTTAAAAAAGAAATTTTTATTATAAATCTTGTTGTTCTTGCTGTATTACAGAGATGAGATTATATTATAAGATTTATTATAATCAATTTTTTGTATTATTATTACTATAATTGTTGTTAATGACATTATTATTATTATTATTATTATTATTTCTTTTCACTTTAATATAATCGTATGGTGTGTCTTTCATTGTTTGATTATGATGATGATAAAATTTATTATCATGATTATTTAATATATTATTACTACCGGTGCCGGTGCTGGCCGTCGTTATCGCGGTATTACTGATTTTGTTGTATTTATTGAATGATGACGATGATGAAGATGATGATTGTGCTGGTGATGATGATGACGTTAATGCATTATTATTATGCTGATGAGTTATTGCTGACGAATCAATTGAATGTTTATTTTTGTTATTACTGCTGTTTGAAAAATATTTTGTTACTTCTTCAGTATTATTTTTATGATTATGATTCTGATGATGATAATTATCATCAACAAAAGATGATTTTATATTTGTGGTGTTGTTATCATTAGATTCATATTCATGTTGTTCCTGTTGTTGAATAATTTCGTTGTTTTGGTGGCTTGTGGAAATGGTATACATACGTTTTGGTGATTGTACAGGTTTAGATTGTTGATTGGCCTCTGAAATTGAAATTGTTGCAATAGATTGATAAATTGTATCTTTAAATTGTGGTACAATATTGTTACTATTATTATTATTATTATTATATTTATTATCATAGCTAGTTTTACTGGTAGTAGTAGTAGTTGTGTTTGTGTTATCTCTACTATTATTATCATAATAATTTGAAAGCGCTAGCGATGAAAAATATTTTCTATTTAATTGTTCAATATTTTTATTTATAAACGTTAAATTATTATTATTATTACTGCTGTCGTTGTTGCCGTAATATTGATATTGGTTGCTGATGTTGCTATTGCCGTTATTATTATTATTATTGTTAGTAAAATTTATTTTTGTTGTTATGTTATTATTATTAAAATTATTGTAATAATTATTTGTAGTATTAAAATCAATTTGTGAATTTGTAATTTGTAGATTTTGCATATCATCTATATAACTGTAACTGTTAGACGGTATATTCATCATCAGTCGAGAATTTACCATCTTTTTATTTTGATTTGATGCTGCTGTTGTTGCCTCATCTATCACATTTAGATTGAACTCTGAATAATATGATTGACCTTCACTCATAATTAAATCGTTTCGGCTTGCTAATGTTATTAAACTGCTACTATTAAAGCTGCTATTATTTTTACCATTTGTCATCGTCGATGTTGATATTGCCGCTGCCGTAGACGCATATGCAATTGCTGTTGACGACGCTGACATTTCTGTTTTTACAATTCTTTGATCATCAACAGTATTATTTCGGATATTTGATGATGAATTATTAAATATTGTTCCCATTGCGCTAGGACCTTGTTGTACAGCACCAGTTCTTGGATCAAAATGTTTATTTGATGCATCTTTAATTGTTGTATTAATTTGTTTAATAGCTTCTTCAGCTTTTACAGATGATATATGACCAGCAACTGGTTCACGTGAAACTGATGATGATGGTGTTCCTGTACCAGAATCTTCTTCCTATAATAAATTTTGAAAAAAAAAACAAAAAACAATTCAATTTAATATTTATGTTTTGCATACATATATATATATATATATATATATAAGTATGTAATTGCTATTTGCCTCATCTTCTTCAGTAATTACAGATGATTCAATCCAATCTCTAATACGAGCCTTTTTTGAATTTCTATCAACTGTTGTTTCGATACCGTGTTCAGCTAATGTTGATAATAGTTTATTTTTTTCTTCTGGACAACTATGAAATGAGTACATCGATGGGCAGAGTTCATCCTGTTCATTTTCTAATGTATATAACTTTACATTTGAAATTAAATTGATCGCAATATGTATTCTACGTTACGTTTTTACCTGCTAAATCTTTTTCAGCACCTTTTGTTAACCATCTATCATCTATGAATTTTGATAATTCTGATAAAGTTTTTACTCTTCTATCTAATTTTGGTTCTAAAAATTTTTTAAACATTTTTGCTGCTTTCGATGATAGCAATTTAAATAATTTTGGTGTTCTCCTTAACGGTAACATAACATTTGTTGCATGCCATGATAAATATCTTGAATAACGTGGATCATCTGTGGCTGCTTTTTGCCATGGTAAACATCCTGTTAAACAAACAAATATGACAATACCAAATTGCCATGTATCATGACTTGGATCTGCCCTATTATTAAAAATCTTAAAATGAAATTTAAACGCAAGGTTAAAGAAATATAATAGAAGTGAAATTTTACTTGTATGCATCTTCTGGTTTAATTTCTAATACTTCTGGCGGACTATATGGTAACCATTCATTTCGTCTTTCTACCACTGTCCCCGATCTAAAAGATTCACCGAAATCACATAATTTAACACGTGAAAAATCTGAACGATATATTAAAACATTATCCAATTTAACATCACGATGAACAATGTCTCTATGATAATTTTTATGCGTATTATGGTGCACATATAGTATAAATAAAAGAAAATTATGTTAAAATTTATTTTAAAAGTTATTCTTAAATAAAATAATATACTTTGAATGCATATAATCCAGAGCTGATGCTATTTGTTTTGCAACTTTTTTACTATGTAATTCACCAATTCCGGATTCTGATATGTTCGATGTTAAATCACCTAAAAATGAAATTAAGGAACAAATTTTATCGATTAAAAAACCGAGCAAAAATTAAAAATCTAATATTGATTTATGTGTTGTTTTTCTTGTTATAATAAGTAATTTTTAACCTAATGGAGCATATTCCTGTGTAAATACGTAAAATCCAGCTGTTTCAAATGCAACATCATAAGTAGTAACGATATTTTTATGAACACCCAAATGCAGACCATAATGAAATTCTCTATAAAAATCTCTTAATGATACATAAGGTTTTGGTAATGCTTTTAATACCATTTCAGTATCTGTGGCACGATGTTCAACTAAAAGGATTTTACCAAACCAACCTTCACCAACAATTTGTAAAATATCAAATTCATCAGCTAAATGAATCTACAAAAAAAAAAAAAAACAAAAAGTATAATGTTATATGAATATGTAGATATATGAGCTATATATAATTATTATTATTATTAATTTTACATACATATATATGTATATTTTTTTGATGCAATATGGGCAATAATAGGATACTATATAATATATATTGTAGTTTAGTATATGTAGTATAAATATTCGCATTGACAAGCTGTAACCAGCATAATTTTTGTGATTTTATGGTCACTATTTACATTATATTTATTGCAATCCTGTAATTGTTTTGAACTCTATATAGAAGTACCTAAATCTAAATTCTAGAAAATAATTTAAGCAAAGAGCTCAACAAAGTTAGTTATCTAATCAGTATGTCGCACATTAAATAAAATGAACGAACAAAACCAAGATCAGTATACCGTTTATTATTATGAAAATTTAGATATAAAATATTTAAAAATCTTAACACGTAAGCAAGCCGTTCAACATTTTATTGATTTTTTCTGCTTTTTAGTTTACCATACAGGGTTCGAATCGGAGCCTTTTTTTATACATACATATGCACATATATACATACATTCTAACATTTGTTTTTCTCCACGCTATTCTACATGGAATTATTTCGTACAAAACTTTTATTGTTTAGTTGCTAAAACGCCAGTCCACCAGTGCCGGAGAGATTAATTTAGTATTTTAAATATAATTTAAATTTTAAAAATCAAATTCAGTTAAGCCAAATTTTATTTTCAGATAAAAAATAAATATAAAATTATGAAAATTTTCCTAGAATTATTGAACATTTTATTTTTATTAATTTAACGACCTGATTTACGTCACAATAACCTCAACTGCCACTCCAATGTTTACATTAGAAATGTGTATGCCGTGTCGTGTGTTCAACCAACAAAACATGTTTAAATTTAAAAATTACGTTGCGTAACAATTTAGGGTTAGGGTAGGGTAACTATAGATAAAAAGAGGCATTCATATGCAAAATGGATTTGTGAAGTAGGAACAGGTATTTAGAGGATCTTAGGAAGTCATATTACTTACGCATGTACTAACTTACTATACTTATACTTACCTTTTCGAGTTCGAATTCTCGGATCTTATGGATATGACCAGGAGGTCTTTTTATAGATGAACTCATATTTATTATTTTTGATGTATATATATTGTATATTTTATATTTCACTTCTATTTAAATTTATTACTATTATTATTTTTATTTTTTGTTTATAGACATATGTAAATATATTCATTTTTTTTTTTTTTTTTTTTGCAAATAAATAAAGTGTATAATAGAAATATAATTTTCTATCTACATATACAGTATAAAATATAGTTTTTTTTTTGAATTTGCCTCATAAGAGAATTTTTTGATTTATCATAATTAAAAACGTTTTTTTTTTTATTTTGTATTAAATATATAATGTATATACTATATGCTTGTACATATAGTGCGTAGTGAATGCTGAGTGATTGTTTAAAACTAAATTTGAATTTTTGAAAAACTATGTACACTTAGATATGCATGCATACAGTGCCGGGAGAAAATTTTGGAATAAACATAATTCTTTTCAAAAATCAATTAATACGGACAGTCATTTCTATTTAATTATTATCTTTTTATCATAGTGAAAATATTTTTCATAATGTTTACTAACAAAATCATAAAAAAAACGAATAATTTAAAACAGTATTATAAATAAAACGATAAAAACTATAGTATTTTCCTCAAATGCTGTGAAAAAGTTTTGGAATATATTTCATACAATATTGATAAAATATTAATAACAAAAGCACCTAAAATGAAGCAATATCCTGACTTTAGAAATACTATTTTAAATACCGAAAATTTGCTTTTGGACTAGAGGAGAACAGTCAATATGAAGTCAAATTAAAAAGTTCTATTTCTAAATATAATGTAGTCCTAATTATTTGGAATTTATCTAATTTTTTGTCTGATTGTCATTGAGTGGACTTCTTTATTATCAAATTAATCTATTTTTTGCATGATATTTTTTTTTTTGGTTTAAGGAAAGGATATTGTTTCATTTTAGATACTTTTGTTATTAATTATATTTTATCAAAAATTGTATGAAATGTTTCAAAACTTATTCACAGCATTTGAAGAAATATGTTATTCTAATTTAATTTAATTTTCTTATTTGTTATAAATTTATTAATTTTCGTTCTGGATCTTGTTAGTAAATATTATGAAGAAAATTTTTTGTATAATAAAATAAAAATTTAACGAAAAATAACTGTCTATCATATTATTCATTTTTTAGAGAAATTATGTTTGTATCGAAATTTTTTCACGGCACTGTATACATGTACATTTAATACTGTCTGCACATACAAATATAAATAATAATACGATTTTAACTTTATACATTATCATTGTTATATGCGCTGTTAGATTATGTAAAATCAACATATTACATACAAAAGTAGTGTTAACAATAAATTTTGTGATAAATTACTTTTCTTTGAAATATTTTGTATATTGTTTCGCTTTTTTAAATACATAATAGAATATTAATTGTGTTTATTTATTTTAAATTGTCCCAATTAATTGTATGTATATCAATATCAATGTATAGTCAGTATACCTTCAGCTCCAATAAATATCTGTACAAAAACTTTGTTTAAAACTTTAGATTTTTAATAAAATTTAATTTGCAAATTTATTTACACATATGTACATATTTTATTTTCGTTTAATTAATATCAAATTGCTTTTTTTGATTCTGATTTATTATTTACATACACATCAATAATTTTTCTATGCATAATTTTCATTACTTATTTATTTTGTACAAGAAATTTTTAAGTATTTTCAAATAGTAAATTAATTAATTAATTATTATTAAAAAATGAAAAAATAAAAACGAAACAAACAAAAATAATAATTTTTGAAGACATAAATATTGAATATTTTTCACTTATATCATAATGAAAGAATTAACGAGTATGTACAATAAAAATAAAAATTAAATTAGAATAAATTCTATAAATCTAATTATTGTTACATATACATATGAACATATAAATTTACATACAGAATTATTCCAATTTTATTTTTTACATATAGACTATCCCACTCCTTCTACTATGTAAAGTAAAGGGTGTACTAAATAAAATTTAGTAAATTTTTTTGTATAGTTTGTTTTAAAATTTGAATTTCTATCATCATTAACTTTATCAACGGTCTCCTGTATTCTGAGCAGTGAGCACTCATTTAGAGAACATTCGGAATTAAGCTTCACTGAAGTGATTTTTGCATTTATTGTATACCATGATGAAATATATTGGTATTGGTATAGAGATAGAGGAACAAAATTTAGATTTAGAGATTTACTGATCTATTTTTAAAATGTTCTAATAATATACAAGTTGCTTGCTCTACATTCGAATTTAATATCATTTTTAAGCTCAAGTATATTTAAGCTCATTTATAAGCTTTATCAAGCTAGTATTATACTCATTTAAAGCTGAGTGAATTTTAGGGAGATATAGTAATGGATGTAGGAAATATTTAATAATAAAAACTATTTTATTTGCACTTATGTTACAATTATTTTAAATCTATACCAAATTGAACAAAAAGTACATACTTATACATATCAATATATCATCATTATCATCATCATCATTAGTTCAACAGCATTTTATTGGTCATGACTTCCGCCCGCCACCATTCTATGTTTTGTCTTTCGCTAGTGCTCTCCAATTTCTTATACCGAACCGAACTTTCTCAAATATCCTCTTCAATACCTCTTTTTTGGACGACCGATGTTTCTTTTACCTTTCGGTTTTTGATTAAACACAAGTCTTGCCGTATATAGGTTTCTTCTCTCCTTTCTA
Organism: Villa cingulata; assembly: GCA_951394055.1. Taxonomy (NCBI): domain Eukaryota; kingdom Metazoa; phylum Arthropoda; class Insecta; order Diptera; family Bombyliidae; genus Villa; species Villa cingulata. Next base: position 323,643 of record OX596017.1, on the reverse strand, counting down.
CATGATATCAACATATCAGATAGAAAAAAAAAAAAACACCCTTTACCATACATTATACATACATTACATATTATGTATATGTATGTGTATATATATAAGAGATATTTGCATATAAATAATATATTTATAATTTTTAAGAACATGTTAAAATGAAAATTTCTGGGTTCAATTGGATAATTGCCAAAAATTCACGTCATTTTATCTTTTAAACGAATGTTTAACAATAATTATACATATATTTAATGAATGCGCAGTGCCGTTCCTAGGACTTTTGGTGCCCGGTGTAAACCAAATTTTGTCGCCCCCACCCTTTTCCACTCCTCTCATATTAGGTACGATAGACAGGCGCGTTTGTTTTTTTAAAGAGTATTCCTCCTTAGACTTGCACCTCTTTGCTATTAACACATTGAACGTGTTTAATACTGTGATCGGAATATAAGGGAATATATATATACATACTTAGAATTTTCATCATGGGAGCATATGTACATTTAAAAATGTCAACATTTTTAACTCGTGGTATAAATCAACATCATTAATATCTGATAATGCATTCTTTTGTTAAAATTTTCTTTAATTTTTGACAATTTTTTAAAAGGGAATTTGAATCTAAGGAGTTGAAATTTTAAAGAAAAAGAAAATTGGTAAATTTATAATATTTATAGGGATAAATAAAATTTTTCGATAACTCGCTTCGTTTTTGAGATATTTATGCTTGAAGATTTTAGTTCTGCATTTAAAAATTCTATTCTCCTCCTTTTTTTCCTTTTACATTTTTTTTTTTATATATATACATTATATAACTAAGCCGAAAAAAAAATTTGTTTAATTTTTTACTTCTGCATTTACAAATTCAATATCTTCAATACTACAAGCCTCAATATCTCGAGAAATTTTATTTAATTTTTTTCGGATTATATTAGGCCGTTTTATAAAAAATTATCAATAATAATTAAAATATCATAATTATTCAATGCCAGATTATACAAGATTTTGCGAGATTTTAAGTTGTGAAATTTATTTTGCGTGATTTTAATTTTGCGAGATTTTAAGAATAATATTTTAGCTTGCGGTCAATCGTACATAAATGATATGTATATAAAATAAAAAGAAAACCAACTTGATATAGTTCTGTATTATTGATTCTTTTTTTATGTTCTATTTTTTATGTCCCAATATACATATTTTTATATATAGGTAATATTAGACAATAGCAAAAGAAATTATATCATCAAAAATATATGCACGTTATATACAGACCTATTACGAATCATTTTTGTGGCTCATGAGCAGTCAGATATTTTATTATTTGTTTTCTTTAGAAAGTGGTGTAGGTTCATTTTACATTATATGGAGTGGAGATAATAAGGAATTCTATTTGAACACTTAGATTTTGACGCCCCTTAGTGTTGGCGCCCGGTGAGAGTACACCATTTACACATATGGTATAGGCACGGCCCTGTGAATGCGGCTAGTATGTATGTATGGTATACGTGTTCAATGTACTACAATTCATATAGGTAATTTGTTGTTTTTATTTATTTATTTTTTTTCATTTTTCGAATAACAGCTCTTATTAATTGAATTTAAATAATATTTAATATTTTTTATTTCAAATTTTAATGATTTTTATCATTTTATTTTCAATATACATATATTATATCAGTTTTAGATTTTTAGATTGAAACGCATTATATTTCAAACAATCATTTTTTTTTTTTGTTTTTTAAACTGTAACACATATTCGAATTTAATAGCTAGCATTGATTTTTGCATCAAATGTTTTATATTGTTACTGACCTGAATATTATGAAAAAAAAGTGTGAATAATTGCAAAATTCTTTTAGGATATTGTAAAATAATAATTGGAAAATTGAAGATAAATTATATTGTACAACTATATTGGCTGTTTTTCACGAAAATTTTAAAATTTTACATAAAATCGTCTTTGTATTATAGTATTACATATTTTTGTAACTATTTTATTTTGATATTGCACTAAGTAAATAAAAAAATTATTTTTGAATTTGAATATTTTTATGTATAAAAGCTGATACAATGTATGTATATATATACGATGTCGATACATATACGTATGTATATATTTTGAAATTCAATTGATTCAATGTATTTTTTTAATTTACTGCATATTGTATACTCGTAATAATATTTTTTTTGTTATTGTTTTTTATGCTTTTAATTATCGGGTACTGTATATTATAAATATACATATCTACATACATATATGCATTCAGTATAATGTATAATGAATGTTCTTAGGTGTAAAAGTAATTTACATAAGTTTACAATATATGCGATTTACATTTATGTGATATCTGTACATATACAACACATATCTATGTATGTATGTATATGTAATATAGAATAGACAGTTAATATATATAGTATATCTATATATTTTGTAATATGTACATTTTTTGATAAACACATACATACATATAGATACATAAATATATAAATATTATAAAAAGTCACGTCGCGAACGCGGTATACATTCATAAGAGGCTAGAGCCATACTTTATTTATTTATTAATAGAAATAGTAATATTATAATGAAAGAAAGAAAAATAATAATAACAAAAAAAAAAAAAAAACAACGAAGAAAATAAAAAGCCAAAACAAAAACAAAACGTACAATAAATTAATTATTAGAACTTAGAACAGAAATTGAAATTATTAAGAAAATATATGGACATTATTATGAATACATATGTATGTATATACATACTTCTTATAATATCATATACCTATATATATATACCTTATGTATGTAGAATAGTTTGTTATATGTATATGCATTATTTAAATGCAGTACGGTATTAGGAAAAATAATATTTTAAAAATAAACGAAAAATATTCTTGTATAGGTACCTACATTTATATCAGAAAATTAATTAAAAAAAACAAAATGTTTTTGTTTATTCGTTTGTTTATTCCTTTTCTTTTCTTTTAAATAAATAAATATTTTTCTTTTTTTTTAAAGAAATATTCATTTCACATATACACTCAAAAGTACGAGTATGTAATATATATTTTACGAGTTAATATTATATGTGTATATACATATTGATTTAATTCATTTATTGTTTCTGGAAAATGCGAATAATAATTTTCATAAATTTTAATATGTATGTATGTGCACATGTATACATATAAGTAAAAGATAATATTATACCTCTATATTATAAAAAAATAAATATTTTAATATGCATACATATATGTATGTATGTATGTGTGTTGTGAGTATCAAAAATGAGTAAACATTTTGAATTTTGTTGAATTTGAATGATTATATAGTATACATCTAAGTATTAAATAAATTACATATTTATATACATGTACATATATATGTATATGTACATAAATACGCAATTTAAATATGCAAAATAAAATTTTTTATTTATTTTTTATGTAATACACATACATTATAACAATATAACAATTCATAAATTATCATAAAATTATGACAAGAGGAGAGGAGACGACGAAGATAAGAGAATGATAATGATGATGATGATAATAAGACAAGTAAAAGAGAATATTTTTTTTTCTCGCACCGTGATGAATTTCAAACTTGTTGAATTTTACATTTTACACAAGAAAATTTTAGAGTAAAATGTTCACTAACAATAAAACTTGCTACAATTTGATAGCTGGTATAATTACAGTAAAATTTACTCATGGTACTATACAGGTTGAAATTTTCTTGATTGCAATAAAAATCTTATTATTTTGTTAATCATGTCTATTTAGATAGACAGACACACTATATTTTTGCATTTGGTTAACGAAGCAACGGGTTGGTTACTTGCTTAACCAGCTCAAATCAGATAAGTTAAGTAGTTATTATTATGACTTGGTGTTGGTTTCGATTTTTGGCATATAAATTAAATGGTTAAAGCTGAAGGCGCAGTGTGCACGCTTTTCACGCTTTTTACACCTTTCATCCGTTGAGGTATACATATGTAAAGGTGAAGCATGAAAGTTGAACAACATTTAAATACATATATGTAATAAGTTCCAATGATGAATCATGAAAAGCGTATGACAACGCATAGAAGATGGTTAACACTTTCAACTTTTCTTGCGGCAAATCATAAAAGTAAGAAAAAGAAACAGTTTAACAGTTCGAAAACAATAGATAATGTAAAACATTACATTGTTTATTTACATTGGGCTATACAAAAGCAATTCTATGCGGTAACGAATGAAAAGTTTGTAAGATGTGCTTCTACATTTGGCCTTCAGCTTAACTATCGCCATCTATCGCGATTAATCACGTAAAATATTCATGGTTAAGCGTTAAGCATCTACTTTATCTACTGAAAAAGCTTCAAATTTTTCAGTTAGCTGTCATTATCTATCATATACGATTATGATTTTATATAAGTAATAATCAAAAATTGTTTTTTAAAATATAAAATAATAAAATTATGTAATTCATTTCAAATAAATAAATTATTCAATAATATTAATAAATTTTCACAAAATGTGTACATTAAAAATTCACCACAATTTCTTAACAAAATAAATGTCAAAATAAACCAACTCAATGTATATCCGGCACTTATTTTGCTTAAATCGACGAGTTGGTTAACCAAACCTAATGTGTGTCAATAATATTACTTGAACTGGCTAGACAATTTTATGACTTTTGCGCAAAAAAATAACTAGTAGTAAATACGTGCACATTATGTATATTATTTTTACAAAATTTTCTAAATTATTTTTTCGAAAAATTCCTGTAAGATGGAAAATTTACAGATAAAATCTCAAAATAGCCCTCCTCAAAATCCATTCTTTCAATCACATTTATTATTTTATTTTATTTTTTTATTTTTTTTCTATAAACAATATGCAGTTTTAATTTTTATTTTTTTTACTTGATATTTTCGATTTATTTATACAAAACTGCATAATAAAAACACTAATGCAAAATTTTATTATCGAATTGCATACAAATTTTTCAAAAAAACATATACACAAACTAAAAAAAAAAATTTTTTTTTCAAAACATTTTTGTTCCCCTTGTATTTTAGTAGCATCGCATATATACTTGCTGCAATATATAGCTTGCAAATTATCCATTATTCTCATGCCATAGTCTTGATATACGTTACTTAATTCAAAACAAAATCATATACTAGAATCAAATTTCTGATTGCATATGGATATGGGTGAATGCGAATAGGCGTAGAGGTATCTTAAAATTTGATAAAATTATTGTACATACTTAAAATCTATAATAATATTATCTTATTTTATGAAATATTTATTCATTTTTTGCTGTATTTTATTATGAATAGTACTTTATTCTATTTATCATATATTTTATTTAAAAAAAAAAAAATTTTTTTTGCATATCATAACTAATTTAGTTGTATTGCAATTAAATGTATTTGATTAGTTACTTTTTACGTTCACTATTCATACATAGATATGTATTTTGTATATGGATGAATCCAAAATATATATGGTTGGATCAACATATTTTTCACTATATAACGAGTACTATTGAATTTTTCGTCAATTCATAAAAAAATTTTTCTATTTACTATTTACTATATTATTATATATCCTATATTATTAATGTACATTATCTATATACACAATTTATAATTTGATTTTTAATTTTTTAAATAGTACAATTATTGTAATGTATATGTATTAATATACATATGAATAATAAAAATTTAATTTTACCATTTGATTCATAATTTTTTCTTTTTTTTTTTTTTTTCATATATTTTTCACCATTTAAATTTATACATACATGTGTGTTTTCATATCATAATTATTAGATATTAGACAAAATTTTTTAACAAAAAAAAAAAGGAAGAAAGAATTGTAATAAACAATTTTATGCGCACTTTTAAAAATATTTTCTTTCATAAAGCGAATTAAATTTATTAAAAATTTGTGCGTACACCTATACGAAAAACTTTGTATATATAAATGTAATATGAATTATTTGTTTTAGTAAATTTAATTATTATTATATTTTATTTCATTTTTTTTTTTAAATTATTTATTTTGTATTTAAATAGAACAATATATTTTTATATTTTTAAATTATAGTGTAATACGTAATACTATATAATACCACAAACTGTATTATTGTATATTAATTTGATTCCGATTTAAATTTAGATTAACGAAAATAAATCATTAACTAAGAAAAAGAAAATTTTTTTGCTGTTGCTAATTAAATCTGTATGTATCTGAATCTGATATACATGTGTATGTATATATAAGTACTTAATTAAAAAATATTATGAAAAAAAAATATAATAAAATGTACATATAACACTATTGTGTGTATGCATAATGTATGTTTTTATTTAATTAAATATATTTATTTATACAAACACACATTATTTGATTTTATATATTTTTATTTATAAAAAAAAAAAATTTTAAATAGAAAATAAATAGACGCGACAAATGTTGTACACAATTACGTTTTTATTGTTCAGTTAGTATATACGTACATACGTTATTATTTTAAATATATAGTAACTCCGATAGAAAAATCATTTTTATACTAAATTGATTTAAATAAAGACAGAAAAAATTATGTCTATGCTATATGATATGATCTGACCATTTAGCTCTCATGCTAATGCTAATATATGTATAATGAATCTTATTATAAATATGAACAATATGCATGTAATGTACAGTCAACTCGCGATAACGTGAACACGAAAAATTTTTGGCTGTTAACATTAACAAAAATGTTTACATTAAAGGAAAGTTTTTTTTTATTTTTTATTTTTTTTTTTAAATCAAAGGTAAAATTTAAACTAAAACAACATATTTCTTTATATTTACATAGTATGTATATTTTATTTTATTATTTATCCAGTTTTTGAAAAGTAAAATATGTTATTTTAAATTGTTTTTAAAATAAAGAAAATGTTCCATGCTTGGTGTGGAATTACACTTTTTTTCAATCTTTTATTTTTACTAGGCTTAAAAGAAATTAATAATGACATCCTAAGTAATTGAAAACTTCTTGTTTTTTATTGCACATATTGTTGACTTTAGCAACACCATACTTTTTAGATAAGAATGTTACACTACATATCTTTGTTACATTCTTCAATTATTTTTAAATTTTTAAAAAAGGGATAAAAACTTAACTTTTTTACCCATTATGCACAACTAAATTCTACAATTAATCTTTTTACAACAAGATATATAAATACAAATAATGATATTCAACTGACATAAAAGCGAACTCATAAAGAATGAATATGATGTTCGATTTAACTGTATATATATGTGATTTGGTAAAAAATAATTCACATGAAATTTGTTTTCCGCATGAAATTCCATGAAAAACTAATTGTTAACATTACAGATCCTTTGACTGTTCACGTTACAGAGTAGTCAACGTCAAAAGTATTGTGTTCATCGTTAACGAATTGTTCACATTTAAGGATTAAGCATTATTCACGTTATCGCGAGTTGACTGTATATGCATATACATATTATATATATTATATATATATGTAATATAATTATAGTTATAATTTATTTTTATGTATTGCCCTATTTGCACACATATAGAGATTCATAGTGGTGAAACAACGTAGTACGGTACCTGATCGCATATAGATAATTTATATATATAATATATAATATGTAAATATCTAAAATGTATGTTTTACGATCCATCAATTTATTGTATTGGGTTATAAGAAAAAAATAAAAGTATGGAACCATTTTAATTTCTTTTTTTTTTGTTTTTCAATACAAATATATACATTACACAGTTACTTTTAAAATTATTTACTCATATGAAAGATTTTATTTTGAAACACGATTTAATTTTCTTTTTCTTTAATAAAATTCTACTGTTTTATTGAAATTTTTATTATATTAAATATTATTTTTATTATTATAGCTATTATTTTTGATTGGACTGCTTGAATTGAATCAACTTGAATTTAACTTCTAAAAGTAAATTCAAATTATAAATCTGAATACTAGAAAATATTGATTATCGATTCGAAATAGTGTCAAGAACATGAAATTCCAGAAAACTCAAACTCAAACTCAAAACTTAGAAAAGGATACATTTAAAAATTTTGGTTGCAACAGATATTCACTTAGGCTACAATGAAAGAGATTCTGTGAGAGGTTAGTAGAAAATTATTTATTGACTTTTATATTCAATTGTGTATTTGTGCAAAATCACATGTGTTTGTGCAATGATTTATTTCATTTTCAAATTTCAGAATTTCTTTCTCTTTTAATAGTTTAATGTTAACAGTTTGCACTTCGATTAGTTTTTGTAAGAAAATGAAAAATTGCATTTTCTTTTGTTAAACTGTATGTTTTTAAAATTTATTAATTAAGGTGAAGATAGTTTTATTACATTTGAAGTAATATTGCAGTCAGCTATAGAAAGTGATGTTGATTTCATTTTATAAGGAAGTGACCTGTTTCACGAAACAAAAATCCATCAAAGAATACACTTTATTAGTCAGTAGTAGACAATAATTTTAAATATTTTTTACTTTTTCTCATAAACGAAAATATATTGATTTATTCCAAATGTATCACACTTTTACAACTCGATGACTTCGAGAATCAAAAGCGGTCATTGAAAAACCAAATGAATCAACCGGTGTTTGATTACCAATGACAATGAGTTACTTGCCAGAATAAATATTACCAAATTTTTTAAATTTAGTCATATGGGGACATGAACATGATTGTCATATATTACCATAGCAAAGTCCGAAGAGAGATTTTCATGTAAGTCAACCGCGCTCATCAGTAGCAACATCATTATCTAAAGGTGAAGCATTACAAAAACATTGTGATGTATTATTAATACACAAGGATAAATTTCAAATATTATCAATACCATTGAAAACCGTTCGACCATTCATATTTGAAACGATTGACATGACAAATTATATTGAAGAACATGGGCTAAATGAAGTCGATGCTTCTGAAAGAGTTATGGCAATTGCTAAAGAAAAGATCGAAGATACCGGTACAGATACTGGTGATCCTAGACAACCAAAATTACCTCTTACAAATGTTCAATGATCAATGCGATACGTTTCGGTCAACAGTTTACTGCAAGAGTAAGTATAGCGATAATTCGGATTTTAAAGTTAAATTAAAATTAAATAAATTTATGCCATATATGCATTTAAATTATAATAATTTTAGGTTGCAAATCCATCGGATATTATTTTATCAAAAGTGTCATTAAAAGATGCAATGTGAGAAAGGAAAAATTTGATAAAGATAAAATGGATGAAGCTCTAACACAAAAAGTATTGTGCATTACAAATTTGCAGTAAAAATTGCAGTAAAAATTGTGCATTAAAAATTTGATTTGTTCCTAAAAAATAGGATATTTTTTTTTATTAAAGATAACAATGATGAAATAAAGGTCAAAGAAGTTATTGATAGATATTTTGGAGAAGTCGATGAATTGAAAAAACTGAAACTGATGTCATCAAAAAAAATTATTTCAGTAATATGCGAAAGTTATGCAAGAAGAGATGATGATGCTACAAATAACATTATTGAGTATGAATTTTCTAAATTTAATTTTGCTGAGTATTTTTCCTTGATTCATAATTTTTATTTTAGATTTTATAAAAAACTAAAGATTGAATTTCTTATAGAAGAATAAGAAAGTAACAAACAATTTGAGAACATTTTAATTATAATTGAATCCTTTATTGTAAGTTTTTTAGGATCCCTCGTCATTTACAATGTTACATGGAGTGCGTTCATAAACGTTACTATAGTTAACTATAGTTAACTATAGTTATCATTTGTCGTTCAGAATGGTGGTGGTATAGTAAAACATAACTACCAACATAACTTTTTAACGTTCATAAACATCTGTAGTAAAGTAAATTGTTAACTATTTGATGATTAACCATGCTCGAGAGCATCGTTAACGATAGTAAGCCTTTAAGTGGTAATGACAATAAAAAAATCGTTTGTAATTTAATTTTGTGGAATTTGTGAATTGTGAAAATTTCAATTTAATTTAATTTATTTGACTTGACAGCTGAATTACAATTTATTGCTACTACTGTGGTAAAAATCGCGTTCAAAAACTAATTGAAGTTAACATAACTATGGCTGTAGTGTACAACATAACTTTGCTTAAACTATACAGTATGTTATACCATGACTATGGTTAAAGTAATGTTCATGAACGCACGCATGGTTGAAAGTCTGTAGCTATCAATTATTGCTAAGCCTTTGTCAATTTCCATTTTTTGTTTCAAACTACGTTCATAAGTTTGTTTTAAAAATAAAACAATAGACGGAATTGTAAAAGAAACTCTATTTTCAGTATTATAATTTCTTTCAAGTAATTGTCAACAAAATGTAAAAAAAAGATGTTAGGATTCATAAAAATAGTAGAAATAAATGAAAAGATAACCGTTCGATTTAGAAATTTCTCTCAGAATATGACTTGGCTGTATTTCCAGAGGATGTAACATATATATTTGAATTTAAAAATTGAATATGAATACACAGAACAATGTGACAAAATATTTGCTTTACTGATATCTAGATGGCGTAGCATATGATTAAGCATTTATCTCTTTTTTTGACATTGTTTTAAAATAGCAACTAGCAAATGTTATTGGCAACAATGGCAACGGCTGTGTGCATTGTGTGCGAAAGTACGAATTTAGAAATTTCGTTATGCATTATATCAATGATAGCGACGGGACGCTATTTTGTAGAGCGAATATTTCATATAATGAAATTTGAAACACAGATACTTTGATAGGAATTGTGGTGCTTAGTGGAGCATTTTTTTTTAAATGACTTTGTTTCCTTTTTAGAGGCTGTCAAAGTTATCAATATTGCAAATTTTCGGTTTCCAAATGCATCTCGTACAGCAAACAATGATTGACAAATTTCTTTGAAATTTTGAATATAGGTAGTCTGAAGGATATTGTGGTGCTTGAATAGAGCACATTTTTGATTTTAGATTCTGAAATTTAGTTATAGTTCTTAAAAAAGGAGAGGGTTTTTTTTTGAAAAATCGTTCAACTTTGACTTCTATTTTCATACATTAAATCTTCATATTTCTATATGATTTTGGTATCAAAATAATAAAATTTGGACTTTTCTGATGTTTTTACAAAAAAAAAAGTATAAAATTCTTTATTATATTTCTATTTTTATTAATAAAATAAAATTATGTTTTTTTTTTCATCAAAATATTCAAAAATCCATTTTTATTAGCACCTAAAAGTTATGCAAAAGCATTTTTTAAAATTTTTGTATGTAAAATCGTTGTTGTTTTCGAAATTTTTCAAAGTTGAATCCTACTCTTAAAAATATTAAATATGATTTATGTGTGATTTATTAATGTTTTAATTTTTTCTGTTGATTTTTTTGTTTACTTTACTTTGTTTTAAAAGAATTTTTTGTTATATATTATGTTTATATTATGTATTGAATTTTGATAAGAATAAAAATTTTTGAATTGAACTGAATTGAATATTGAATTGTTTTATTTCGAGCATAAAAAAGCACAAATTTTTATTTTTCAGCACAAAATTAGCATATTTTTTCCCAAAAAATAGCACATTATTGTAGACAATACTTGGCATCACTGAATACGGCATCACTTGGCATCACATGACATAACATTAACATATGTTTGAATGCAATTTTTAAACGCCGAATTTTACAGCAAAGTTTGTATTGTACATTGGTTTTGCTTAATAATAAAAATAATTTGAATTGGGAAAAAAGTGAAAATTATTTTTAATTTTTTGGTTTATATATTAGTACGGAACTGTTTGAAATTTTTATAATTTGGAAAATATGTCATCGTCATATTTAAATGATGAAGTGCTTATAGCTAAAAATGCCTTAGTGACGGCATTAGGTGATCAGGTACAAAAATACTTTAAAAACATGAAAATGTGGCTTCGAAATGAATGGACAAAAGAACAATTTGATGCTAAATCTAGAAAATTATTAACTTTAGATAAAATCCATTTACATAATAAATTCTTTTTGACAATGTTAAATAAAATGAGTGAATTATCAATGTGCATTCAATTGCGACAACGAAGGAATGATATATTTAATGATTATATCAAAAGGCACAATTACAAAGGAATTAAAACAACTTCATATTTCAGTTCTGCATTTGCTGAAGTTGATCCATGCGGTTTTAATGAAGATTTGGAGGAAGAAAATTTAGAATCCGCAAGATCATCAAATCCAACAGATGATAATCCACAATCGATATTATGTATTCAAGGATTATTTTTAGAAGATATTGGTTCTACAATGGGACGGTTTCTAATTGGTGCATGGCAAGAAGGTCTAATGAATGTTGATGATAATGTCGTAGAATTAGTTTGTTTCGCAAAACAAATTCTATTGAAAAATATTATAAGTGCCATAATAATGAAACGTAAATCGGTGCGTTTAACTGGCGAAGGAACGTATTATTATGATGTTGGTGCATCAACTAAAGATATAAGGAATACGGTAACAACACAAATATCATATGATATTCCAGTTGAAATTGCCAAAAAAAACACATCGTCAAATTTATCAAATAAAACTAATGACAGCAGTACATTTTTGGCATCATCTGAAGAATTGTGAGTAATTTATAAGATATTTTTACATCTTTATTCATTGTCTTGTACTCTTTTTAGATATCCTCAAAGAAAACATTTGATAACTATACGTGATCTTTATAACACATTGCAAGATAGAAACATAATTCCATCTCATCACGTCTATCACGTTAATATGGAACGAATAATACAAATGCTACATTAATTACATATTCATTTAGTTGCATATTTTAATTTTTATAAAATATGTAAAAAAAAATCCTTAGAGTTTAGAAAATGTTATTGTAGATTTTGTCAACTGACTTGATACAGTATTAAAGAAATCTTTACTCAACAGGTTCAATTTGTTTATCTCTGTCTAAAATATCAGATACAAAAATATAACATTAAATTTTAAATTTAAATTAAATCCTGTATTTTATCCAGTTTATCCAGTATTTTACCTGCAGTAAAATGTTTTTCGGTACCAGACAATATAACTACTCGACAATCAGGATTTCTACTTAGTGTTTCAAAGCAAGTTTTGATTTCTCTAAAACAAAAATATGGTTAATTTAATTAGTACATATTTCTTTTTATAAAATTCTATTCCTTATATCCACATATCTCTTCATTATATTTAATTTTTCTGAACGATTTAATTCAACATGAAATACAAACGGTTTTGGCATAGTAACAGCAAAGACGATAATAAAATATTTAGAATTTGTTTACAGCTCAAGAAATAGTTAGAAATAAATAGCTCAAGAAATAAAATAAAAATTTTGCAATACAAATTTAAAAAATTTAAAGTTATGTAATAATTGTATTGTATTATAAAGAAAAATTGTACAAAAATATTTAACAATGTATCTGAAGTATTAGAAATAAATAAAACAAGATACATTTACATATTGATATTATCATATCATACTCTATACCGACTCCTTCCTCTTGAATCGCAATTTTCGGTAAAATTACGTCATCACGTGTATTAATTTCATGTACATAATTTCTAATTTCATATTAATTATGTCATTGTCATTACATGTTTTGGTAAATGTATTGAGTTGTAACACGTGATGACGTCACAGTTTCAAACGTAAGTTACCTTTATAATTTTTGTATCATATTTTCTAGTAATTGAATACACATACTACATACACAGAACAATGAACAATGCGACAAAATATTTGCTTTACTGATATCTAGATGGCGTAGCGTATGATTAAACATTTATCTCTTTTTTTGACATTGTTTTAAAATAGCAACTAACAAATGTTATTGACAATTTCAATCAAAAATTGACAATTATATTTAAGAAATTATTTTTTTTGTTTATTATTTGATTATTGGATTTGTGTTTGTGAATTCAAATATAAATTTTCTTTATATAATTTTATTTTCTTTTTTTTATTTCCAATTATTATCTGAACTTTTTGTATTATTTAATTTTTCTTTTTAGAAGTAATTAAATCAAAAAGTATGTCAGATAAGAAAACTGTGATAATTTTAAAATCAGAATCAGAAAGTAGTGAAAATTATGCAAAACAATTGATTGAGAAAAATTTCAATCCAATATTTATACCAACATTGGGTTTTGGTTTTAAGAGATTAGATGAATTAAAGACGAAATTATTGAAGCCAGAAAATTATTCTGGACTAATATTAACAAGTCCAAGAAGTGTTGAAGCTGTTAAACAAGCTCTAAATAATAAAGAACTACCAGACGATTGGAAAAAGTTACATAATTATTGTGTTGGTGAAGTTACACATAATTTGGCTTGGTCAATGTTGAATGAATTAAGTACAAAAGGCAAAGAATCTGGGAATGCTAGTAATTTGGCTGATTTTATAAAAGAACATTTTGATGGTAATAAAACCTTTTCATTTTTATTTCCTTGCGGAAATTTACGAACTGATGCATTACTATCAAAATTAACTGAAGAAGGATTTTCAATTGATGCATGTGAGGTATATGAAACTATATGTCATCCTGATTTGGGTGATAATTTGAATAATACATTAGCACTCGGTAACGTTGAATATTTAGCATTTTTTAGTCCATCCGGTGTCAATTGCTGTTATAATCATTTCATTAAGAATAATATAAATATAAATGATAAAAAATTGATAGCAATCGGACCGAGTACACGTAAATGTATCGAAGAAAAAGGATTAAATGTTTATCGAACATGCGAAAAACCATCTGTTGAATATCTAATTAAAGTTCTACTTAATTCAGATGAAACTAAAATTAATACAGAATAAATTTATAATTAAAATAAAAATTGATACAAAGCAAAATTGCAAATATCAACAATGATAATATAATGCGTACAAAAAAAAAAAAAAAACAAAAAAAGTCATGCATTAGATTAATTAAAATTTTTTTGTTTGCTATATTGTTCTAATGACCTTATTTCTTTTTTTAACATGTAAATATTTAAAATATATTTTTTATACATGTATACAATATAATATAAATTATATCATAAATCAAAAATGAACTGAACAAAAGAATTCTCAATTAATACTACCTAAGTGAATGCAATGTATTTTTTTCTCTATCTCTCTCTCTAAAATATTGAAATTCTGTAAAACTATAAACAGAAAAAAAGAAATCATTTATTTCAATTGTATAAATCCAAATTTTTATTTACATATCTATTTTTTTAACAGTACATTATATATTAACAATATGCATTAAATTATAATATAATTTTATTTATTTATTTATTATTTTTATTATAAATTAATAACATAATAATAATTAAATTAGGTATCTCATATAAAAGTACATACATACAAACATATATATATATATATATATGTATGTAATATTCAATGTAAATACAAAAAAAAAGAAGAAAAAAAACGTAATATTTACCATTATTAATAATATTATTAATGAATTTCATTTTGATCTGAAATTTAGACAAATATTAGTAATTTAGAAAAAAAAAAATGAATAATATTGAATATTTTTTTTGTTTATTTTTTTTTTTTTTTTTTTTGAAAAATATATACACATACATAAATGTACATTGCAAATAAAAATGCGACATTATAATATTTTAATTTAAATTAATTTAATAACACATATAATGTATATATATATTTATATACATTATTTTATTTGGGTGATTCTTACATTACGGACGAATTTCGAAACGTTGAACTGGAATCACATTTATTATGTTAATTGAGATAATTTAAAGAAAACTATTCACTTAGATAGAATTTAAAATATAATAATAAATAACATTGCGGTATTAAGGTTTTTGCGTAGTTATTTCAAGATTTTGAAAAATGTATTACAAGGGAATGAGATATAATGTTCATTGGAATAACTAAAACATATGAATTTCATTTTTAATATGATTTATTCATCAAACAAATTTTAATAAAAAAGTAAACGAATGAAAAAAAAAAATTTCTTTTTTTTTTTAAATATAGTTAATTATAATCTATTATATTGAAGAGATTCATATAATATGTATGTATATGTATATAAAAATAAAAAATTTAATTTTTCTTTATAATTAATCATTTAAAAGCATTTTTGCTGCTTCTACATTGTATTCTTCTCGGCTTTCAGATTTTGTTTTAAATACATTTTTAAAGAAATTTTTTGCCATTTAAATGTGCGCCCAAAATATTTCAAACATTCAGTTTTCAATGTAATAAAAAATCAATAATTATTGCTAAAAAATATATTTACCAGAGAAATGACTGATTGTAGTGTGACGAGCTGATTTCCGTTTGAACAACTACACTTTGAAGACATGATCTTCACTTTATGAGTACTAAACTCCTCACACAGGTTGTAAGTAAACATTTTTTGGATCGCATAGAAATATATACATAGTGTTATTATGAATTCCAAATATTATTACGATAATTTTAGAAATAAAAAACCTTAAAGCTGGGGTAATGATCACGAATACAGGTGAAAATTTTTCAATAAATGTAAATCATTTAATATTATATTCTTCGTTTGTACTTTCTACAATATTCTTTGTTTCGTTATCTTTTTTATTGAAATATATTAAAGTTTCTTTGCAAATAATATATGTAATTTTCGAACTGCAAATCACTAAACTATGTTTTGATATCTAGCAAGAGACAACCATGATAAAATAAAAATTTAAATCCAAATTTTAGAAAAAACTGGAAAATTTATCATAAAATGTTTTCGAGAGAAATATCTTTTTATTTCTTATTTTTTTTTTTTTTTGTTTTTTGCAAATAGCTATATAGTTAATAGTACAAAATTTGTATTTAAAAAAAACAAAAATAAATGATAGACAAATCAAATTCTCCTGTAATCTGCGAATCACCCATTTATTTATTTATTTATTAAAAGCAACTCATTTATTTTATTTAAACTAAATATGTAATACATATTTAAAAGTAAGCAAGTCTAAAAGAATCTAAAAAAAAAAAAAATTTTTTTTTTCCTTTGCATTAATTTATTTTTCTTTAAATTAATAAGCATTATATTTTAGCAGTTAATGGAATATTGTTGTTAGTTTTTCTTTGTTGTTTTTGATTTTATTTTTAAATGAAAAAAAATTTATAATTTCGATTGTTACAGAAAAAAAAAAAAAATAAAATAAAATAAAAAATAAAACGAACAATATTGTTTAATTTATTATTATTATTATTATTATTATTTTTTTGAATTTATATAATGTGTTATTTTTTTGTTATTTCCGATTATTTTACATGCAAATTTTTTTCATTTAAATATATTTTTTTTTCTTTTTCGCTGCTTGTATGTATTTGTAATATATATGTATATGCTTTTTTTTATTATAATGCGCTTGTGTATGTATTATTATACATTTGTGCATATTAAAAATGTCGAATTCAATAAATAAATTACACATTTTATACAATATACTGCGTGTATGTGTGTATCATCAGCTTAAGTAAATTATATAATAAAAAATATTTTCTAATTACATACATAGGTAATTATTTTCCTTTATTCTTTCCATTTCCGTGGTCAGAATTTTTATTTTAAAATAATAATTTAAAATGATTGATTTATATGTATGTATGCTACTTGTAAATTTATTCCACTGACGATCCATTACTTATAATTGAAACTAAATAAAACAAAAATTATAAATTAAATTATTTAATTTATCTTTAAATTTTCATATTGCATATTTTTAAAAATGAATTTCATAAAAGTAAAAAAAAAATAAAATTTACAGAATCCATATGTATGGTAGGTACTTACATTTATATAAACAATTGTATTTAAAAAAAAGAAAATTTATTTTTCTTTTCTTTCTTTTGTTTTGTTTCAAAACTGCTGTGAATTATAAAAAAAAAATTAAAAAATATATAACGGCACTGATGGTGGATTGATGGTTATTGGATTAGTTATTTTTTTGGATACGTTATTTTTTCATCTTCAGAATCAAATCCAAGATTTTCAACTTTAAAAAAAAAAAAAAAACATTAAAAATTATATAAAAATTATATAAAATTTTACAAAATAAAATAAAAACAAAAATTATTTTATAAAATGAAAATAAATGTACCTCCATCTTTATTATTATTGTTAATTGATAACATTGAATTATTTTGTATATTATTAAAATTTTGATTATTAGCATCAGTTACATTTAAACTATTAATATTTTGTAAATTATTTTCATTTTTTATCGTATTTGTAATATCATAGTAATCATTTGCATAACGTTCAATAACTTCTGGTATTATTTGTTCTGGTGATGGTATTGTTGTTATATCAAATTCAATATTATCATTATAATTTTTATCATTTTCATATATTTCATTATTAGATGACGTAAATGAATTTAAATATTTTTTAAATAAATTTGTTCGAAATATTATAAATAATATAATTAATGAAATTATAATTATTAATAAACTAATTCCAATCCATATTGATATTAATTCATTTGTGGTATTTAATTCATTATATTCATATATATTATTATTATAAAATATATTTTTACCATATTTATTCCATATATATTCAAGTTGTATTTTTGTTAATCCATCTGGATATTTTATTTCATTTTCTTCAATTAATGGATTATTATTTAATATATTATATTTTTCTTTATTTAAATATAAACTAATTGAAAATGTTAATTGTATACATGTTAAAGAATTTTTAAAATATTTTGGACATTTAATTATTGATTTAAATGTAACATTATTTATATTACATATTTGTAATGGTATTCGATTATTATTTATCCATTCATTTGTTGCATTACATAATAAATAACGCAATTTTTCCCATGTATTATTTGTTTGTTGATTTTCTAATAAAATTATTATTATTTTTATATCATCCAAATTATCATATGGAATAACTGAATTTGTTGGTGGTAATGTTGGTAATGTTGGTTGTGTCGTTGAATTAAATTCATCATCAATATATGATTTATATGTTAATAAGAAACCAGAATATTTATGATTAAAATTTGTGAATGCACCAAAATCAATTTGTAATTTTTTTGTATTGAAAACTCGAAATTTAATTGGAGTAATTTGTTTTCCAGTTAAAATTAATATCGGACGATTATCATTTTTATTGATCGGAGTAAATTTTAAAAAATCATTTTCTTCATTAATATCTAATGTATGAATAATGAATTCAATAATAGATGAATTTTCCACTGTTATTCTGTAATTATTTAAAGAACAAAAAAAAAAAAAAAATAAATAAATAAATAAAAATAAATAATAATTTCGTCATAAAACTATAATATGAAATGAATATTTATAATATACGTGTACGCTAATGAATATGGGATGGGACAAAAACATGATGTCATAATTTTTTTTTTTTATAAATGGCATCTAAGGGACGCTAAATACGATCGACTCCTGTTACTATTGCTGCATCGTTATTTATTTTTCGATGGAAAAACATGTATAATCTACTTTTATGTAATATTTGTTGCTTATGTTATGCATTTCTTTACAGTTAATGAAACTTTTCGATTATTACTATTTATTATTTCATCTATTTTTAATTATATATTCTATGTGAATATTTTTTGTATCTATTTTTGATGTAAATTGTCGTAAAATGCACCGGCCAGATTGTAGCAAGCAATGATGTCACTATAGTTCTGCTGAATCGTACGACAATTTGCTCTAAATCTAAACTATCGCGCGACAAGTAGTGTTGCTCATGTGCAGCAGCGGCCCTAATATGCAATTATTATTGTGCTTTCAGTTTTATAAGTATGTTATGCAGACAGACAATTTCACATCTTCAAATGAATTTTACCAATTTTACACAAAAACAGAATTCAAATTTTTTTGTTTTTTATTATTTTTTTTTAATTTTAATAAAGTGGTTAGCCAATTCATATTATTGTTGTTGTTCTTTGTTTGTTTAGGGGGAGGTATGCGAACCTGAGCACTCAGACAAACGCTATCCATCCAATTCATATTACTTATGACATTAATATTGCCCCATACCCCATATGCATTATATGTACATATATATTAAAAATTTACTCGTATATGTATGTAATATGTACTCACAAATACTTCGTTATTTTATTAACTGGATATGGTAATGGAAAATTTGGTGATTCAATCTCAAATATTTCTGATAAATCTGTATTATTTTTATATTCTCTATAATATTCTTCAATATTAAAATTATCTGATTTGTTTGTGTTATTATTATTATTATTATTTTCATATAAGATACTAAATGTTTCAAATAATTTTTGTATTGATCCAATTTGTGGCCGTGCTACTACCGTATCTACATCATTAATTTGTATTTGATAATAATTATTATTATTATTATCAGATAATAAATTTATAAAATTTTCTGTTCTATTATTACACTGTGAAATTTCTATATAAGTAAGTACATATATTTAAAGAAAATTAAAAAATAAAATAAAACGTTGAAATTTAAATTAAATTTTTATACGTAGTAAATTCATAATAATAGAGGGGGATTCATGTTACAATTTTTTGTAGTTCGTTGCGTCGTGTAGTTTCGTATTCTGATTGATATGAATGATTGATTATCTCTCAAATTTCTTCATAATTTACTTTTTTGTAGTTGCTTTTTTTTTCAGCTCAGTTGTATTTATTTTTTAATATTTTTTAATTTCTTTGCCAATTGAGAACTGTCAAACATTAACTACGAAACTACGAAATATGTACAACAGTTAAAAAGCATTTTACCTTCGTAGTTCACAAATGTATGGAAATGAACTACGAAAATTACGAAGACGACTACGAAGATTACAAAAACGTGATTACGAAACGTGACATGAATTCCCCTAATAATTATTTTAATTAAAATCGATTTTAAATACATATAACAATTGTATAATTAATAATTATTATTCATTATCAACAAAACAAAAAAAAAAAAACACAAACGATGAAGTAATATTAAATTGAAAAACAATCAGTAATGCAATAAGTTTATACAAATTCAAAAATTTACATTTTGTCAATTTATAAAATGAGTTTTAATACTTTTATAATATTATAAATTACACTGAATGAATGAATAATAATTTATTCAATATCAATTGCATATTTTATGAATATTGTTATTATTAAAAAAAAAAAAAAAAAATTCAATTTAATTTAATAAAATCCACACACCAAAAATTCCAAATATCAAAAATGAAATTAATGTAGATATTGATGCCATTATAATAATAATTTGCTATTGCGCTGCTGCGCTAGTACTTATATATTGATGGTGCTCGTATATTTTTAAATATGCGTAGGTATATGGATAAATTTTTTTTAACTCATATTTTTAACGTATGTAATATATATTTTTATGTTAAATTTATAAATAAAATTATAATTTTCATTATTTTTTTATTAAGTTATTATATTTGAAAGAAACAAAAAATAATAAATTTTAGTTAATGTTATATGCGATTTAGTTCACGTTCACGATACAATAACGACAAAAACGGTCATCATAATCATAACTGATTCGAGTACATATATATGTAATTGTATAAAAAAAATTAATTTATTATTATATGCACATATAGTATATGTACATATATGATATACGAACATGTATACATATAATATGATAAGATAAGAATTTAATTTATTTTATCTATAAAATCGATAAGGTTTTGGTCACATTAAAAATATGCATATGTTATTTGAAGTTTTTCAAATATACATACATTGGTATACATACATTACAAAAAATATATTTATACTTATATAATGTATATCGAACAATAAAATATGACCTTTTTGTGACCACATTTATGATATCATAATTAGCAAAGTAGTATATTACTATAGATGCCTAATTGCCTATGTAGTATAGATTTTATGTACTTCCATGTGAAGCATGTCGAATGTTAGTAAAAGTAAAAGCACTAATAATTGTTCTCTGTTTGTTGTACTCTTATCTTATTTTTGGCAGGAGGAAGGCAGTTAATCTGACTTCTCTTCTATAATAAATTAAATTAAAAATCTCTAGACTACAAACAAATGCAGATATAAAATGAAAGTTACAGTTAGTGATTGTGCACGTTTTACATATCTTAGGTCTAGACTTGATAATGTTTCAGATATCAAGAACATGATTTTTATCTGTTCTCTATTCAATCATTTATTCAATACATAGGTTATTTATTTTCCAATACATAAACTTTTACATATTCATTACTCGCAGTATATTTTTTATTTTGTAAAGTTTCTTAACTTCTCCAGATACATATGTTCCAATTTATTAATACCGAAATTCACTTTGTGATATCGGCGAGTTGTTCATGCATGTCGTCTTTGGAATTCCCTTCCCTTTCATAAGAAATTAAAAATATTAGCTCCTTTGACGTGTTTCGAAAACGTATATGTATTCTTAAGCATTCTCCAGTCCTATGAGCTTCTTAGAGAAGTAACTTTAATTTAATAACGAACAATTAAACATTAAAATAAACACCTATAAAAATGAAAAATATAAAAATAAGACAATAAAATAATTATAATTAATACATATGAACATATAAAAAAATTTCATAAAAGTACAAAAAAAAGAAAAAAAAAAAGAAAAACATTTTTATTTTTTATAAAATCTCTAAATTTGGTATGATATTGACACTAATTCATTTTGGCGCAACTTGACAAACAGCATCAGCATCACTATATGTACTGATATTATGTAGCATTTATTTGCAATACAAATAATTTAAAGGTAATATAGAATGTTGTAATTTTCTGCTATTATTTTATCTGATATTCTATTATAAATTAAATTAAAAAATAATATCTATAAAATACTAAATAATCTATAATACTAAAGAAGTTAAAAATACTTTAGGTACGTACATTCATATATACATATATGTAATATTATATTATATGTAATACTAAATAAAATATATAATTGGCTTGGAAAAAAGTATCGGGCATATTTTAGCAGATAACATTAAGAGTAGCTAACGCACTAATGCTTTGCTTCCAACACAACGTGAAATTGAAATTAAATTTTTTCCCTTTTTGTAGCACATTAAATTATATGACTTCTTTTTATATTCTTATTATATGACTCTTTTCTTCTCAACGTGAAATTTTTCGAAGTAACGTGAAATTAGGTTCTATTCCTAATTTCAATTTCATAGTTGATAAAGAGCTTTCAATGATGTACGAAAATGTATTTAAATGTACTCAATAATTCACGTTACATTTGGAACAGCTGTCAATTTAATCAAAAGCTCTCTTCAATTTCACGTTGTGTTGGAAACAAAGCATAAATCTAGTTTATTTTTCACCACATATCTCTGAAGTTTTATAACTGACTTCGATGAAATTTGAAATATAAATACTTTGAAAAGAGTTGTGGTTCTTAAATGGAATATTTTGTTTTGATTTTTGGTTCTGAAATTTAGTTATAGCTTATAGTTGTAGTTAAAAAAGGAGAAGATGTTTTTTTGAAAAATCCTTAAACTTTAACTTCTGTTTTCATATATTAAATAATCATATTTCTACATATGATTTTAGTGTCAAAATAAAATTTGGACTTTTCAAAATTATTTTCAAAACGTTGAAATGAATTGAAAAAAGTCAAAATTTGTTTTTTGTTAATTTGGATTTAGGAACAAACTAAATAAAATTAAAAACCCATGATCAAAATGGAGATCACTAACATGAATTCTGTGTGATAAAAAGATGCCGGTGATCCTAAAAAAAATGTATACAAAGTTGCAGTTAGACCAACGTTGCTATATGGTATATGGTTCTTAAAAGCTGATGGGCAACAAGTACTAAGCTAGAAAAAAAGTTGCATGTTACAGAAATGAAGATGCAAAGATGAGCTTGTGGTGTAACATTAAAAGACAAGATAAAAAATGCATATGTATACGTGAGAGTTTCAGAATAACATCAATTTTAGAGAAATCAAGAGAAAACAAACTCCGCTGCTATGCACATGTCATGAGAAGAGGTGAAGAGTATATAACAAGAAAAGTATTAGACATAGAAACATCAAAAATATAAACTGGTAGACCAAAAGCGAAGTGGGAACACAAAATCATAAAAACAACATTGCAATATAAAATGCAGAAAAGAAGACAGCACAGGATAGGAACTTGTGGTTCATCAAAACTAGAAGAGCCGATTCCAAGTAAATGGGAATAATGGCAATGAAGAAGAAGAAGATTTAGGAAGGAGCTATATATATCTTGAATATGGATGCAAATATTGAGGTATGGAGAGACATCTAAAAATTGTTTATGAAGATATTTATATATGTTTTTAAAGATATACACATATCTAATAAAGATATAGGAGCCGATACTTTTTCTCTAATATAATACATACTTACATATTATATGTGAATTAAAATCAAAATTATTTGTATAGTAGTATACTAATATAATATATATGTAATATATATGTTACATGTTTCTTATATGTATATAGAATTACAAATGCAATACGACATTATATACAATTGTATTATATATTTTAGATTGAATTATGCATGTGTCAAGTTCCTAAACAGAATTAATTTAATACTAAATAAAAATGTGTGTATCAATAATACGAATAATAATAGAGGTACAAAAGTATATATAAGTACATAATAAATAGTAAATGCAATTGATACTAGTCTTTATTATATAAATATAAAAAAATTGAAAGGTATAATTATCTATATATCACCGTAAACTTATGATGAAGTATGTATGTGTCGAAGTATATACATTTATGAGCGTTATATAGGTACCATACATACTTATAATATTATCTAGGTATATAATTTTTTGATATTTCGCTATTTTTCAAAAGGAAAATTATAGAAAATATCCTAGTAAGTAAATACATGTATATATGTATGTATGTACATATGTATATGTGTATGCATAGTTTACTGTATAAATTGTATGGTAAGTATATAATAGCTCGCTTATTATATAACCATTTTAAGATAAAATTATTTATAAAATGCACCAAATTTAGCACCAATCTTTTTAAATATATATATATATATATATATACATATGGTATTTATTATATTGTGATCAATTGAATGTGATATATCTATATTGATGCAACAATTCAATATCTATATATGTACGATATATAAATTTAATATGTATTTATATACATATGTATACAATTCTTATTCACATATATGTACATATTATTTTATACATATAGGGTTGTATTCACCAACAAAAATTATCCGTAGTATATATTTTAGCCGAGTATAATTTCAGCTTATTCATCAACCTTATAGATAAAATTTGTTTTTGGACTTCATTTTCGGAGCTGATTGCGAAAAATTAGTACATACTTTTATTTTACAAAATGAAAAAGAGATATAATGTGATGTAATGATTATATGTGAGTGGTATGCTGTTGTTGTTAATAACAAATGTATATTATAGATATAGTAACGATATATTTATAGTACCATTCCTATATATTATATAGGTTGTCTTAAAAATATCCGACTAGTGTGTAATTGAGGTTGATTAATACACTTTTTTTTTTTAGATAAAAGATAAACTTTTGGTTGGTGAATACGACCCAAATGTATATAGCTATATATAGCTATACATTATAATAAGTATAAATCGTATATAGCTGTACATTATGTTATTATAGAAAACGTTAAACACATATGTTTGTACATACATATGTATAATATACGTTCAGATTTAATTTTAATTCTAGAGATGTACTTAATTGATTTAATTTGAAATTGAAAATGAAAAATAAAATTAAATATAAGAAAAGCAAAAAACAAAAAAATAAATAAATAAATTGACTGTTACTTTTTAAATTAGAATTATATGTCATATACTTATGTACCTGCTACATGTTACATAAATGTATGTATAATAAAGTAAATATTTTCTGTCAAATAATAATGAAAATATATATATTTTTTTATATTACATATTTGTATTTAGATAAATGTACATATGGCATGTAATTGTATAGTAAAAATAACTTTATTCAACTCATAATATAAATAATGTAGTATGTAATTTAATATTTCAGTAATATATTTGATTAATATTTATTATATATATAGATAATAAACTTATCATATTCACTACTTAAAGCCCATAGTTAATTCGAAAATGTATCCGTAAGTAAAAACCAATTGGAATAAATTTATTTATTTTAATAATTTCAAAGAAAAAGAATATATTTTTTTTTGCAAAATTTAATATTACCAACACAAACACATATACATTACAATATATAAAATTATGTACCTATAGGGTAAGAATTTAAAAGTATTTCCTTTTCTCCAGGATTAATTATAATTTATATAAATACCTTTCTATATTTGTTTATTATTATAAGTATATGTATAAAGTATAATACACAAAATATATTAAGTATTAAGCTAATAATACCACTGCTAATACATACTTTAATCTTTAATACATCGTATTTATGTATAATAATCGACACAATAACCATTAAAAATAAAATTCTTGATTACTACTTATATTATTAAATTTTTATATATATAAATATAGAATAGTAAAATAAAATACATAATATCATTAAAATTCCATCATATGAAAAAATAAATAATAATTGCATTCGACACGAAGATGCACCACCGCATAATGTCGTTTTTAATTTAATTTTTATTTATTCTTTTGAGAGAGTAAGAAAAAAAAAACAATAATAACAACAACAAATAGAAAATGAACATAAGAAAATAGCTAATTGAAGAAAAATAAGAGAAAAAAAAAACAAAAATAATAGTAAAATACTGTCGCAACATAAGTATGCAAGAAAAAGAAGAAAAAAGAAGCAAAATGAATGAAAAATAAGAAAAAAGGAACGACTAAAGTAATGTCATTCTATAAAAATTCCAATTTATGTAACGTTTGTTTTTTGAAAGGGCATATGGAATCCTTAGAGGAATTTTTCATTTAATTTAATTGTATCATATGGTATGAGTGCTTATAATCATAGCAGATATATATATATAAATTAAATATGTACATATGTGAACAGTGGTGCGAAAAAGTTTACGGACAAAGGTGATTTGACTCAATGATAAAATATTTTATCGTATGAGATGCAATAGGATTAGAGGGTGTTGGCGATTTATCTAAAACTTATTAAAACTATGGATGAATAATATACATATAATTGATTGAATATAAATGTGTGTTCATATTAAGAAAATATTTGCTAGAAATAACACAAAGGTTAAATATGGGAAGCAAATTTTCTTACTTTTCATCAAATAGATATGATCCTTGGCATATTGGTAATGGAAATGAAATGTTATCCCATTGAATATATTTTTAGGATTTTGAAAAATAAAAGTCGCAAAAAAAAAAAAAAGAAATTCAAACCGTATTTCTGAACTGAAAAATGCATTAGAAGCCGAATAGAATTTTACTTTACAAATTTTCGTTAGAAAAAACTTGTAGCTTCCATGCCCAACGCAGACTCCAAGATGAGATTTTTAAATTTTGGAACTTTCATACTAAATATTAGGTTTAGTTATAATCATTGCGAACAATACATGTATTAAAATTGTAACATTTCTTAACTGGATCATACACTTCTCACGATTCACGACAATCTTTATCATGATGTAAAGCTCAAGGAAAAATATTGTATCTTCAAATCGTCTATACACGCTCACGATACACTTAACAAATTACAAATATGATTACAAATCACGATAAATCAAACATCAACAGACATTTCTTTCTCACGATTCAATTTTATTCTTCTTAAGCTTTCCCAAGAACTTTCCTATTTTATAAACTCAATATTGCCCATAGGATATCCTTATCTGTGATATTACGTATTATTTGGATATTTTGGTACAATTTTTGTTTAAAATAAATTTGTTTCTGTTTCTTTAAAATCTTAATCGACATTATATAGGAAAAATATTGTTTATAATTAAAAATTGAAATCTGAGATGCAATAAGGTAGGTATACGTTATTATTATTTAATTTTGTTAGGAAACTTTTTTTCACCAGTGTGTATATAAATATATGTACATAACGTATTTATAAAAGTGTAAGTATACGTAAATATATATTTTCTGGTTTAATTAATTGTATCATACATGTATATATTTAATATAGAAATAATAAGAATATAATATGTATTTATATATAATTTAAATTGTATTTTTATACATAAATATATGTATGTATGTGTATATGTGCATTTTTTTATTGTAGAGAATTGGGATTATTATTATCGTCGTAACAACATAAATGACTGATATGTATGTATTTGCATAAAAAATTTTCATACATATATTGTATATATTTATAAGTACACTTGGTTCTCTTTTTACACGATAGATATACGTTCCCAAAAACTTCATGTAAAAAAAGATATTGGCTAAATGGAAAAATAGTAGATTACTATGTAGTTCCACACCTACTTAAAACCAATTTAAAAATACAGCGAACAATATTAAAAAAAATTCTTGTTAGAGTTCATATAACATAAGAATGTATTTTCCCGTGCTTACATTTTAATTCATTAAATTGTTTTTATACAAACAAATTATGATTTGAAAAGAAGAAAATAATATCTAAAACTCTGACTGATAATCAAACATAACAATTTTCTGTCAAAAAACGCACGCGTTTGTGTAAAACTGCAATGTCACTGCGCTATCACTAGAATTATTTTATTCATTATCTTGTGAAATTATTTCAATATTATTATTATCTGTATAGTCCCTGTGTTTATAATTCAGTAGTTTTTAGAAGGTGTGTTTGATATCATGATAAACCGTTTCAAAGTTTCTTGTAAGATGCCATTAATGATTTCAGTTCACGTGGAAATTTTGCATATACATAATATGTAGGTAATCGACAAAATCTATAACTATGAATTGTCAAAAATATGACGCAAAGTAAAAATGCATATTTGTGAGCAGTAAGATTGAAGAAATTCATAGAACGTAAAAAAAAAAAAATTCATATAGAATATTGAAAATCGTGTTTTCAAAACAAAACAGTTCGTGTAAAAGGAGAATCAAGTGTACTGACATATTCTATATGTTTAATGTATATATACTTTTTCAACAAACTCATACATTATATATGTACGTATAAGTTGTGTATAAAAATAATAAATTATACGTGTGCATAATGTATGATAACTATTAATACTTACATAAATATAATATATCAATCGATATAATAACATTATCCATAAAAGGAATATTATGGAATTTCCCTGTGGAACAATCATTTTGCAAGATCGAACGTGCTCTTTTTCTAGTTATTTGTGATATTTCAATTAAAATTTTATCTCAAAACATTCTTATAAAAGATACCTATATATTATATGTACTCATGTAATACATATATGAATATAAATAAAAAATATTCTCTCAATGGATATGTGGGAAGAAAAATACTTACAAATAATAAAATGTGTATATAATGTTATTATAGCTATATACACACATACTCATATATAATGTACATATATATCTATATATTATTTACATTATATATACGATTGTATAGGCATAAAACATAATGGTTATTTATATGAATATATATACCTATACCCATGTATGTCTTACTTTCATACTTCAAATATACATATGTACATACTCGTATATAAAATGTAAAAATATTTATTATAATAAATAGAAAGAAAATGATTTATTCATAGTTTATACATTGTACAATATGTTTTCTTTTTTGTGAGTATTTTTAGACTTATATATGTATGTTTGTATAAATAAATTTTATAATATAAGTGATGTTATAATAATTGTTTATCCATTTAGCTCCCATGTGGAGCATACAGCCTCTGTAAGACTTTTCCATCGAACTCTATTACTAGCTATTATTTTTGCATCAATCCAGGTGTATCCGGTTTTCTTCAATTCTGCCACTACTGTCCTTCTCCATATATTTTTTGGGCAACCCCTGTTTCTCGTTCACTGCGGGTTATACTCAAATGCACTTTAGCGACGCTGTTATCAGAGCGCAACGTGTGCCCGATCCATTTCTCCGATGTCATAATAATTAGTATTTCATTATTATCTACATATACAATATACATAACTAACTAAAATATATGTTAAGTAAATTTTTTGTAATAACGCTGTACAACCATACTCATACCAACACTGAAAATATGAATTACCAGAAAAAATAATATAAAAAATATAAAAGTGACAGCTAATCCACTCCATATACCTGTTATAAAAATAATAATAAAAATCTAGAGGGTATAGTGTAATTAAAAAAAAATTGATTATGATGTAAAATGTAATGATAATTAATCAATCTTCTGTTTCTCTAATAAATGATGTGGTATATAGAGACAATAAATTGGTTGAGAATATTTTAAATTTATTTCCAACTATTTTTTTTTTTAGATATGAAAACAAAAAGAATTTAAATTATCATTTCATTTTAGTACGATAAAATAGTGGGAAGTGAAATATACACTCATTAAAAATATGGATTGAGTATATTATATATATTACTCTATTCGTATATTAACAAGAAGTAATTTAACGGTCAACCAACAGGATCTAGCCTAGGCAATACATGGATTTTTCTCATGTACGATAACATATGGTACACAAGGTATTATTAGTGTATATTGTACAATGTACAACAATTGTTATAGATGCCAATAACCTCATTTTTATACTATTTACAGTATCTTCCTTTTTATTGTTTACTCCTTATGGTATGTAGTGCAAAACAAACTAAAAAGAAAAAAATTGTGAAAATGAATGAATGAAAATACGATTGCAAGGTATGCAAATGCAAGGTACTACATACTAGCGTACTCGTATATCGTAACATAGTTACATAGTAGCAGACAACAATAACCTCATTGCTATTACCTCCACTACTTTCAGTCTCTTTCTGTTTCTCCTATAGATTTTATGGTGTGTAGTGCATGCAATGCAATACAGGTCAAGTATAAAGAGAAAATGGATTCTTTTCATGAATGAAAATACGATTAACGATTAAGTTTAAGTATGTATAATATAAACAATGTATGTGTAAAATAAATACTTCGATTACATATTTAAAATAGTCAAATTATATAGTGAAAAAATGTGATGTTGTAATTATCTGGAACAAAAAGACATTAATGACGAAATTAAAAAATTGTTGTTTCCCAAAAGATGTAAAATTATCTAATTTGTGGTTGAAAATAGCTAATAATATTAAAATTAACAAAAAAAGTGATAGAATTTATGTTCAAAACAATTTTCAGCTTTATTTTGTCTGTCGAACAGTCGTCGAAACAATTATGTTACTTTCTCTTATAAATTAACTGACATACCATACCACATACCTTTATCTAACTCTATATACCACGCTCGCTAGACCCTATCATTTAAAATTAACAAACTTATGACCGATTTCTCCATATTCTCTGCTAGCTGAACGTTGAATCGAGATTCGAAATTTTTAATGTTTGTAATTTGATGTTCTTGATGTTCATGTTAGGTTTAGTTATTTGAATGTTTTCCAGTTAGACTGCTATCTGCCGCTAGTATCGATTTATGTAACACCTAAATAAATAATCTCTTAACTAAAGTTAGCTGACAGCTAAATACTAATCACTAATCAGAGAAGGAATTAATGCAAATCTTGTTGCTATCTTCCCGCTAAAATTAGTGAGAAGATAGTTGGAAGTTGAAAGTGAAGAAATTGGGCATTATAGTGATTCACAATTCAAATTGAAGTGTTTATACATAGATGAATATGTAAGTGTATAAGACTTACACAGATAAATAACAAGATAGTAAAAAATATTATAAGAAATATGTATATAGAACAGAACTCACTTTGGTAATGGCAAAGTGAATTTTGTGTATGTACATACATACCTACACATGTACATGTACATTATGTGTACTATATATGAATCAATAATCTATTATTCCCAAAGAGAATATAAAAGAAAATGTCTATTATCTAATTATACATTAAATTATTTTTAAAAAAAATATTATACATTTTTTTTTTATTTATTTTATTTTATTTATTTTTTTTTGATTTTATATTCATAATATGCAGCAACCAGTTTAACAGGACATTTTCTCACATATAAAACCTGTAGAGTATACGTATTAGTTTAAATAATTTTATACAAAATAATGATAATAATATAACTGTAAAAAATAAATATGTATTATGTATACGCAGACGGATATTCATTCTTTATCACATATACATAATAGTCATTCTACAATAAAAATAAAATAAATATAGTGTATAATATAAAAGTTTCACATCAAGATATTATTAAAAATACGTCGTTGCATAATAAATGCAGATAATAAATATATAAAACGTACAATAAAATACACATTTAATACCTACATACATTATTTTCTTGATATCTGATCAATTCTTTGTTTTTTTTTCATATTTCATTTATTTTTTTTTTTTTTAAGTTTTTACTTCTATTCTTTTTTTTAAGTTTTATAGTTCTTGTTATTTTTATTTATACATACACAATAAATTTTACGATCATATGTAATATATTTATTAGTTCGATTGCGGTCATTCATTATTTTATCTGTCCTTTAAAATAATAAAATCAGTAACTAGCTATACATACATTATATTGGAAACAGCCATTCTCGGTTATTTTATAGGTTGAAATGGTTCACTAAAATCGGGCACCAAATTTCGGGGGCGCGAATATAAGGACAAAATGAAAGCATCCTAAAATTTTCGCACAATAAATAGGTATTTATGAAAAAAAAAAGGTATGGTTCGCAACTAAAAAAGTTTACCTTAAATATTGTCTAACATATATAAAATCTATAAATATATAAAACGATATACACAAATATTAAATGGCCATGTTTGTACAATTATCTAATTATTCTTCTCCTTTTCTCTTTGAAATTATGTACTACACTGTGTAGCATAGTACGCGAGGTCGAAGAAGAATTTCAAATTGAAACAATATCTGTGCATACAAGAAAAAACCCGAAAAACCTATAAATGTTTTGACCTATATTTTGATGTGTAAAAAAACATGGTCATTGTACTCTTGAGCATTTGAGATCTAGGAAGAGAAGTATGTAGAAGTAAAAATAGAAATGTAAGCAAATATTACTTCTTCTTCTTCTTTTCTACGTACACACCCACTCCAATGTAATAACTAATAAGTAACTACACTGTAGTGGGCGTGTACAAAGAACATTTTTAGATTGAAAATTGATCTGTGTATACAAGAAAAACCGATAATTGTTTTGACTTGAACTTTCATTCGTAAACAAACATGGTCATTGAACTCTTGAGTATTTGAGATGTAGAAAGAAAAATAAAAATACACGCGAATAGTAGTTTCTCTTTTTATTTCTGTGTGTAGATTGATTACTGCACCGGCTGCCAAGGAGACTAAAACCGGCGCTGGATATAGCACTTCGTATTATATTATACTCCCAATAAATTCATACATACATACATATATAATTAAATCAAATTAAAAATAAAAGCACAATACATATATATAGTAAAAACATATATATACACAATATACATATGACATGTATGTACATATGGATGTTTTGGAATATACGGGTAATGTACATACATATACATTTTAATACAGGAATATCATTTGTTTAGTTTTTATTATTTATTATTTATTGATTTATTTTTTTTTTTTTATTTTCATTCATCCATTGGAATAGTATATTTATATATGTTATAATATATTTACAAATAGTATTTATTTATATATACATAAATACATATGTATACATCTTACTAGAATATATATAGTATTTCACTGATATATTATATAACATTATAGATTATCGTAATTTAAAAAGCAAAAAAAAACAAATGAATCAAAACAAGAAATAAAAATACAAATTACAAAAAAAAAAGTTAAAAATTCATTTAAAAGTAAAACGTGGAACTTTCGTCCTTTTTTTATTTAATATAAAAAATAAATAAGTAAATAAATAGAAAAATTAATAAGATTTATGAGTAAGTGGAAAATCACTTGTCATTTGGTTTTTTTTTTTTCAAGTGAACTATTTTCAATTTCAGATTAACCAAAACAAAAAATTAGAAAAAAAAATCAAAAATAAAAAGTAAAATTACAAAGAAAAAAATTGCGATTGAATGTATGATAGTACACACATAATGTCTGTCTGTATACATATACATACATACATATAAGTATATATGCATTTATGTATGCGATTTAATTTTTCTAAATGATTTTTTGGTTTGAAGTGAAATCAATAATAAATAATTAATTGTATAACCCTTATACTTATATTTAATATGTACATATATCATGAAATATGTATTAGTATAAATTTAGGTACGTATCACTATCATTAATAACGCTACATATCTGGGTGAGCCAGAGTTTCCACTGACAATTGATTTAGAGAATTTATTACGATATTATAAATGTACTGTATAATGTAGATTTTAGCCTGGATTGCAAACCAATGATTTGCTGGTAGAAAATCAAACTCTTTTACATGATAGGGCTTAGAGACTGATCTATATTATATTGGAATACTGCTTCTATTAAGTGCTAATACTTTGCAGTGTTACTTAGCAAGTAGACTACTTATCTCATAAGCATTTCTATAAGCTCTTTTTAACATCAAGCTGATACTCAATTTTCAAAGTCGAGTGAACTTTGGGGGTAATGAAAGTTGGTTGGAAATAGTCAAAAATTCTTTTATTTTAAGACTAATTAAATTTTTAACTTATAAAAAACACAGTTACTATTTAAAACACATCGAAATGATTTTAAATCTTATTTTTGCTTTTTTGGAAATTCTGTTCTTCATATTACATATTTTTCACTATATGTATCTTATACATACAATCAGTACAATGCACATGTTCATGTACTACTTCATCAAAACGAAATTACTTCCAATCAATTTCGAATAAGAGAAGGAATTAGTTTTACGGTTCGCTATCGAATTCTCCACGAAACGATTCTCTTGATTCTCTTGAAGAGGTATTTTTTTACCTCTATTTTTCTGAAGCTTCGCTAAAGTGAAGGATTTTCGATATATTTACTCGAATCGAAAATTTTTCACTGAATCGAGACTTCGCTAAAATGTTTATTGGGCTTAGGATATACATATGTGGTATTCTTATTCGAATATATAAATTTCTTAAAGTAACAAAATAATTAAATGTATTTTACATCAAGAATTTATTCGAAATAATTGAGTCATAAAAATTATTGATAATAATAATAATAACCATTAAAAAATATTTTAATGAATATACACACATATATATGTATACTCTTGGATATACTTATCTATATATCTATATACCTATATATATACATATAATCTGTATATTGTACATATACGAGTATATTCACATATAGATTATATAGAGCTGTATATGTATGTACTTCTAATTCATTAAAAAAATCATTTTGTTTTTCATAATTTTTTTTTATAATGCGTATTTGTAAAAATTAATGCATTTTTTTATATATAAAATCATAATTTGCAATAACATGCAATCTAACAGATGTATAACTTGTACTTGTAGTACTTGTACATATTTCAAATTAATATTTATGTACATACATATACATATGTAGATGTACATAAATAAGTAAAGTATAATATAATGATGTAAGTATGCGAACCATTTTTTCTCTAATAATATAATATCAATATATGTATGTATATGTAATATGTATATGATATGGAATGTATCTAATTAGCAAAACGATAATTACATCAAATAATACGAGAATTCTATAATAAATATTTTACAATGTATTATTAATATATCAAAATATGTAATGTGTAGTAAATATAAAAATAAAAGTAAATCCTTGCGTTAAATAAATATACAGAATACATAGAGTATTATATAGTAGAGTACGTAAAAGTAAGTAAGGAAAAAAAAAACTAAAAATCATTCATAGCTATGTATATGAATGTATGTAATAGGTAATAATAAAAAACGTAAAATTAATTGAATAACAAGAATAAAAATAAAAAAAAATACATACATATATAGATATTAAAATGTTTTTTTTTATCTATCTTTTTATAAAACAAAAAATTAAAAACGAAGGATATAATAATAAATATATGTAGAGATGATGAAGCACCTATATGGATTATCATTATATTATCATGTGTACATATAGAAATCTTATATAAATAATTTAAAATTATATATATAACTACAAAAAAAAAAAAAAAACAACGAAAATAAAAAACACATGCAAAGAAATATACATTACATACATATAAACAAAATAAACGGTCGTCAACATTAATGAGTTTGAAATAAATAAAATCAATAATAAATATATGAATACGAGTATGTTTTTTTCCTAACATAACTTTCAAATATAAGTTAATATATTATGCACTATAAGGCTCGTATTCACCAACCAAGATTATTTTTTTTTATCTGAGATAAAGTATCAACCTCGATTATACACTATTCGGATATTTTTACTATTATATAGTTTGAACATAACCTTGTTATTAACAGCAACAGCATATTACTCACATTTATACATATATAATCATAAAACTACATAACCTTTCTTTTTCATTTTGTAATATAAAAATACAATCAGCTGATATGTTCGAGACATTTCGAAAATGAAATTGAAAACCAAAATTTTATCTAGGCTGATGAGTAAGCTGAAATTATACCTGGCTACAATATATACAACGGACAATCTTAATTGGTGACTACTAGCCTAAATGTACCTATATATGAACGAATAATATATACATTAAATTGATGTTGTTAAATAATATATAAATATAGAATAAAGAAAATATAAGTATATCTATACAATAGACTGTATATGTAATATATGTAATAACGAAAAACTCCGTCATAAATCATTTTGAAACGTGTAATTTTTTTTTGCTAAATGAATCAATCATTTTTTCCATATTATAAGATAGTATGTATTTAATTAAAACATTGAAAATGTAATAATAATTGTCAATCAATGTACATATTTATATAAATATATAATATGTATATAATATAAGTACTATATATGTATATACGTAAGTAAATTTATGTATACATACATACATTTATATTTTTGATGTATAAATATCTTGAATATACATATATCTATATATGCAATATAAAAATAAATTTGTATATATTACATATATGAAAATGTACATATGTATATATATTTTTTAAAGTATTATACGTATATAAATATATATACTATTGTACACACATAAATATGCATAATAATATATATACATATGTATACATAATATGCGTATAGAATATATAAAGTAAGATAATATTTTTGTAATTAAGTATTTAGTAGTTATGTATGTTTAGATACAAATCATTACAATTATGATCGCATTCTTTAAAATCCATATATTATATGCACTTTTTATGTACATATATAACTAAGCACAATATTTATATAGATTTTATATAATTTATGTTATCAATATGTTTTAATTAGTTTTGTTTGTAGTATGTAAAAAAAACATTAAAGTAGAAAAACAAATAAATATAGAGAAAAAAAATATAGAAGAAATTATAGATCTAAGTATGGGCGAGTTCATGTTTGCAGTATATGTAAGTAGGTATTGGATTTTCATAGTCCTATAATTTGTCCTAACCATTCAAAAAATTATTTTCATATGTTCCAGTAAGCATTATAATACATAGATAATTGTGGAAAAATGAAAATAAATGTTAGAAACGAAACGATATTTCGACTTTCGTTCACCATGATTGATGTTTTTTTTTTCTTTCTTCGTATTCGTTTGCAGATATATACTTTATTTTTTCAGCTGCGAAAATAATTGCAATTAAACTTTTGCAGTTTTACCAATATGAACACAATGCCTTTTGCAGAATTCTAACTTAGAATAGCAAACATGAACTCACCCTTTATTTGATCAAATATATAAGTTGTCAATATAATATGTAATTATTACAAGTAATAAATACACATATACATATATAAATAAGTAAGAGAATTCTATATGTATAAAAAATATTTGAATAATTACATTGTACATTCACTATACGTGACTAATACAACACACACCTAATTCAAAAAAGATAAACTTCATAACTAAAATTGAATTTAATTAATTTCACTATAAAAGGTTCGAGGAGTATAGCTATACATATAATGAAGAAGATGTTATATGAAAAGTGAAAGTTTTTAAGAAAATTCACTTGAATCCTCATAATGAACCAAATAATAAGAAATATTTATGTACTATATGAAAATGAAATTTATTTAAAGGTCAATATGTTAACCTATAATAATTTGACTTTGGTTTTTTGCGTTTGTGTTTATTTGAATTTTATAAATTCTTATTATTATTTTATTGTTCTATACTCATATACTTCGCAAATTTATTTATCATTGAATTTGTTTACGTATTTATATGTTATTCGTTTTTATTTTATTCATGAAAACAATTTTTTTTATTTTTTATCTATTCCGTTTTTATTTTTTATTTTTTTTTCAATCGTGTTTTTTTTTTTTAAATTTATAAAATAACATAACTGAATTTAAAAAAAAAAAAAATTTTCTTTAACAAAATTCTTACTTAAAAATAGGGTGAGTTCATTTTAGTAATCATGACTTTGCAGTGTTGCAGAAATGTTGCTTCAATGTTACTGTTAATATTAAAATTTTTGTGTTACGATGCTATATTATGGTAGTGTTACGTTAGTGTTACTAATGTGTTGAAAAAATGAACCAGGTTATTTTAGTCATGGTTACTTTTTGAACGCTTGATTGGACATGTTGCTGCAGTGTTAATGCAGTGTTAAATTTATGAGCCCCAGCCATACTCTTTCATATAAAATGATAATAATCGGCAATTACGACAAAAGACGCAGCAAACGACAAATATAATACTGATTTATGTACTTCTTCAAGTGAAATAATAATGAATATATGCGCGGCCGTCTTGGCTAGATGGAACATCACGGTGGCGGTACAAATTCCGCGATATTGTGATTCCACACATATTTAATTTAAGTGAAGCCTTTATTTCATGTGCCTCTATATGTAATTATCACAATTAAAGTGATTTCAGACATGGATATACGAGACGAGTATTTTTCTTAATGAACCGGCTATAGCGAAGTACTATACATTTGTAATTTTTTTTGCCGAAAAATTCATAAATACTAGTATATACATTTTAAATGTAGTTATTTAGTCTTTATAGTTATAGCATGTTATAGTTAAACTGTTTAACTATAAACCATATAGATAGAGTAAAAAATTTAAATTATGAAAATTTTTTCAATTATTGACTGTGCATATGTGCATATTAATAATCATCATATTGAATATTCTGTAATAATTAATTAAATGTAACATGTACAAAAGTGTGTACATGTTAATGTATCAAATCTATATATTCTATCTATAATCTTAAGCAAATAACTTCTGCATCTATAAGATTTATTATTATTATTATATTACTTTATGGTTAAAAATATAGCAAATTCTCTTTATTTTGTATATGAGATTTACTTATAATTATATATACATACATACGTATCTATGTACTATATATTCATATATTATATACAATATGCACATAATAATTAGGAATTAAAAAAACAAAAATATTTAAAAGAAAAATTCATACATTCATTTACACATTATTGCATATGTATGAGTTTATCATATGAGTATATACATCATATACACATATTTAGGTACATAATATATTTATGTAAAAGTATACATTACACGTTCGTTGTCTCTATATGTGTATTAACAATTCTTCATCGCAATAATAAACTGAAACTATCTGAAACTATTAAATACGTACTTATATATGTATATATACGTATCGTACATACATTATGTACATACTTACATATGTGTATGTAATGTACATATGCGATAAAAATAATTATGTAGATATTTAAGATAAATTCGCATGTATATCGATCAACAATAAATCATGATGTGTACATACTTATGTGTTACGTATATGCATTGTATGTATGTATAGTATATGTCGTATGTAATAATTCACAATATATGATCGATATTACCGCCTAATATCTATTAGATGTCTCAGCAAGTGGTATATTTAATTTTTTTTTTTTTATATTTTATATCCCTGTATAAATTTTACACTACGGATTTTTTGTTTTCTTCGTCATGTCTAAAATGAAACTAAAAAAAAATAGCGATCATTTGAAAATACAGATCGTAAATTTGTATACAAATTCATATGCTACAATATATCTTCATATATATGTACGTATAGGATACATCGTACGAGCATATTTTATCTTATTATAATACGGATATATGCATGTATGTATGTATGTGTAACGTATGCATAAATTCCTTATTAATGTATGTATGTATATTTTACACACATGTAGATGTAGGTATCAATATACGCGAATAATATTAAAAAAAATATAATAATAATAACATACATAGACTACAGGAAAATATGTGTATTAATACGTCAATTTTATATTTATGATCTGAAATACTTGCGTATACTATATAAATGCATATAATATCTAATATATACGAGTAATACACCTATATTTATACATATATTGTATAGATTTTAAAAAATTTTCTGTTGTATTTATTTTTCGTTTATTTGTTTTCTTTATATTTTCATATAATATGTATGTATATTTTTTTCGTTCCTGTTCCTATATAAGTTCTAAATATTTCAAATCGTTCGAATTTTCTTACATACATAAATATGTATGTTGTTATACATGTACCAGTATTTATGTGTGTATGTACATATGTAGGTAAATAAAATTAATGATGAAAAGCATAGACATACATATTTAAATGCCATGTAATATTAATTACAAACATTTGAAATTGAAAAGAAGGTTATTGATATTTACATACCTAAATGATCATATCTACATACAGTACTTTTGAATATCGTGCTTATATTATGCATAAGTACAAACGTGTCGGTATAAAAAAAAAAAAATCAATTTTTAATACGTATTATGTACATATCAAGGGTTAATAAGTGATACCTCGTAACGTAACACTGCAAAAATGTAATTTTATAGGAGAAGAAAATAAACTGCATTCATTAAGGAGTAGCTAGCACCAAATCTGCTTTCTTTTGCACAACATATCTCTGAAGTTACTCAACTGATTTCATCGATATAAGTATGTATATTTTGAAAGTAAGTATAATTGTTGTCTCTAAATGAAACACATTTTTGAAAAATGTTCTTGTCTCCTTTTTACAGGGTGTCAAAGTTTGTTAAAATTACGATTTTTTGGACTTTAAATGCACCACGTATACAGCAAACACTGATTGATCAAATTTTTTTCAAATTTTGAATATAAATAGATTGAAGAATATTGTGGTCTTTAAAATGAGCACTTTTTTGATTTTTGATTCTGAAATTTAGTTATATGTAGCTCTTGAAAAAGGAGAGTTTTTTTTCTTTTTTTGAAAAATCCTTCAACTTTGTTTTCTGTTTTCATATATTAAATCATCAGTTATCTTTATATTAGAAATTAGAAATACAACATAACTCTGTCTCTGGTGAAATCTACGCTACTCGAAAAAAATAATATTACGTTATAGAATTGAAAAATCTATACTCTGAAACGAAATCTACGCTAAATTGTAAATCTAACTTAAATAATTTCATATTCTTTTCCTAATTATCTTTTAATTCTCTTTTACCTACTGATTCGTGTTTTTCCTTTTTTTTGTCTTTTTCATTTGCGTATATAGAAAAAATTTCAAATTTTGAATGCATTTACATACACAAGATATGGAAAAAAGAACGATTATTATTATTTTTCTTTCTTTCTTAATGTACTATATTTTTCTTAAAGAAATGTGTTAAAATTTTGAAAAAGAATTATAGTATTTATTTAATGAATATTTTTTGCAATTTAACGGTTACACATGCAATATGCATATACATATTTATGTAAATACCTACATGCGAGCATATAAAATAAATGCAAATAATTATGATTAAAGTGAAGACGATGGTTCAAGATGTTGATTATGATGATGACGACTATAATGATGATTACGATATGAATGAATTATAATATTCTGGCCGAATAAAGCAAAATGAATATAGGAATAAAATACTCGTATACATACATACATATGTACATAACATACACGTTACATTTAAAATGATTTTTATAATTACATATATATTTACGCATTCATCCATATGTAAATTTAATATTTATGTATATGCACCAAAAAAAATTTTTTTTCTCAATGCTCAAATACATATGTAAGTATATTTATAAAAAAAATTCTACATTTTCATTTATAAAAATACTCATGAATGCAATTTATTCATTCATACATTAAATACATATATTACTCGTAATATTTTTGAAAATCATAAAATAATGATATATTTCATTAAAAATACATACGTGTAGATATGTATGTATATGTGTGTAGTATAGTACATAATAGTACATACATACACGTACATAAATAATATACAAGTTATATAGTTCGCATTACAAATTTGAATGATTATATCTGTCACAAAATCTTGTTCACGTTTCATCATATTTATATAATATGTACTTACGAGTACATATGTATAACTTTGTATCATTATATAGTAAGTTATTTATGTTTAACTTCTTATACTCTTACATATATGAAACGACAAATTAACATGAATTAAAAAAAAAAAAACCAACATTGGAAGCAACCAAACAACAAAAAAAAAAAAAAACAACCAACAGACCAAAATAACTGAAAAGAAAGAACATATGTAAATTTATGCGTATACTACACATACATACTCGTGTAAATACATATTAGTAGTATAAATACACATGTATATAAGTATAAAATAAAATATGAATGAATGAATGAAAATATACTCTTCTATGTCAGTATAAATGACGCACCTTAAATATAATTCGTTATTTATTTTACTTGTACTCATGTACGTATATATGTACATTATATTTATATAGATAAATACATATGTGAACATATAAGTATGCACTTACAAATGTTATATATATTAATATAATGTACATAAATATTGATTATATTTATGATGAATTGAGTATTATGTATTATATTGTATATATCCTGAAATCAGGATAGTTAATGATAATTTAGTTAAATTATAAATAAAAAAAGTCATACTCTAGATAATAAATGATCGGTTGGTTGAAAAAGAAATTTTTTCATGTTATGTTTTATAATTTTTAATTTTATTTTATTTTTAATTTATTTTTTTTTTTTTTGTTACACACGAGAATAGTTCCAGAAATACCCGTCTAAATAAAGAAAATACAAAAATTTTGATAAATTAATATTCCTTCCGCAAGATTTTCCTTTAGTCCGAATAATTTTGTCCGGTGATGTTCATATAATAGCTTAAATATTGTGGATGGATATACCGTGATTTTTTCTTATTGTAAAAACCATTGAGCTTTTCAAAGTAGCCATGTCTTGCCATGTCTTCATTGTTGAATAATCTTTTACCAATAAACGTTTATAAATTAGATAATATTGATTTGAGGAGGATAAAATCTATAGTATATGAATAAAATGCGTGAAAAATCGATTGGAACTTTAACTCATTGACTTTGACCACTCATTCCAAC
Organism: Villa cingulata; assembly: GCA_951394055.1. Taxonomy (NCBI): domain Eukaryota; kingdom Metazoa; phylum Arthropoda; class Insecta; order Diptera; family Bombyliidae; genus Villa; species Villa cingulata. The sequence continues at coordinate 279,894 of OX596017.1, read as the reverse complement.
ACAACACTGTTTTTATTGAATTGTGAACGTCGAACACATATTGTACGAACGAATATATTTTTCATGTTCAAATATTTCGTCAATATGGAATGTCCATTTGAGATTAATATCATGTCTGCTAACTCGTGAAATTTCATTTGACAGTCATTCGATACCAATTTGTGGACATTCTTTACTATTTTAAATATGGTGTGGTCACCTAATTTGGTCGACCATTTCAATTTACGTCTTGACAGTTCATATGTTCTGTATTAAACTTTGCTGCTCAGTATTTTATTACTGTAATAAATGAGGTAATATACTACTTCAAAATAGAATTTAGCTCAACTTTGATATTGGGTTTAGTTATTAGACTTGTGAAATGGCAATAATGACTATAATTTTATTTCGATGTTTACAAATTTAATGAGAGTATTTACTATTTATATACCTGTCAAATAAATAAATACTAAACAATATATATAATGTCTTAAAACTTCAAAAGTACCTAAACGTAAACATTTTACGTCAGACCATGTACTTTTGGGATTGCCTAGTACAAGAAGTAAATTATTTACTATAATAATATGTAAAAAATGTTTATAATGATTTTATAAAACATACGTATATATTACAATGAAAATTGTAAAATAAAAATGTTTACTTACATCCCTACGTGTATGCTTATAATATTTTTGTACTTTTATTTGTAACCAATACTATACACATTAGATTACGAGTAATAAAATTATTTTACAATTTAATTTATTGAATAAGATTTAATCGTGGTATTTTGTTAAATTGAATGCTAATTGAAAAATGAATTTAAATAAAATAAAACAGAAAATAAATGAATGAATTAGGAAGAATTCTATGATTAATTGAATATTAATGGAAAATATTTAAGATATTAATGCGCGGAGTACGTATACACATGCGCGGAATACGTAATAATTAAATTTGAATATTTCATTGATTATCGTATTGATGATATTTTTCCTTTTCGTTTTCTTTATTTCTGTGCAATGATATACCTATATATAAGTATTTTAATTTTTATACTTACTTTATTTTTTCTAGATATTATTATTTTATTATGTATTTTATATACTAATTTTATATTATTATTTTTATATAGTTTTAAGTCTTTCTATACATGTTCATTGAAAATATTTAACATAAAAATTTTATAAAATTTTCATATTAGTGCAAATTACTATAACCACACTATAGCATTGGCATACTTTTATACATATAAATTTTTTGAGTGGTATACATGTACATATATATAAATATTTAAATAAGTTTAACATTTACATTTTAATGTCGTGTTACTAATTAATAATAAATTGTAAAAATTTATCTTTCAATAGAAAAGAAGTTTTATTTGAGCACGAAATTAAGCGTTTTTGTTTATTTTATTTTAATTTATATTCCTTATTTTAAACAGTTCTAAACTTTTCGCTCTCTAATTTGATTTGTTTTCATTCTAATAGCACAAAATTTCAATTTCTATGTGTTTTTTTTTTGGCGAAATAAATTACATCCTTTTCACATCGTCCAATAGTTAGGATTATAGAGACGTTTTTCTGCTTGAAGTTCAGGTTCTCTGGTAGGCCTAATTTTCTTTTTCAAAAACTAATGCAAGGACATATAAATAATATACGTGCTAGGAATAGAGTAACAGAACATTAAATAAGAATATCGAAAATTATAATTATAAAAACACATACATGAATTAAATTTGAAATACAGATAAATATTAATTTGTAAAACAACTAGAAAACTTCAAAATAAAAATAAAAACATATCTATATTCAATGAAAGCGAACGCTCTAATAAATTGCAATTGAATAACAGGAGAAGACAAACTGCATTTTATTTTAGTAAACAAACATGTCTGACTTTCATTTTGGCGAAATCCAATTTTTTAAAAGTTATAATAAAAGTAGTACCAATTGGATTTCGTAATCCAATTTCATTTAATTATGACTGATTTATTCATAACTTAAATGAAATTTCAATTTAGACACCCTTGATTATTTATTGCCAAATATGCCAAAATGCCAATATTTTATCGCTTTTCTATTGCCAACGCAATACTGTTTCGATAAGAATGTTACCAATATGATTCGCTTTTACGTATCAACTTTTTCTTGAGAGAAACATATCATTTTCTGCTCAAAATGATATCGAGGCGAGGTAATGGGTTGCTTTTGCAATACAATATTCATATTGCACTCTTATTGCGTGTTTGCTGGATAACTTTACTCATCATATATAACATAATTTATCAATATCATACATGACATGTATATATATGTATGTTATAAGTATTTATAAAAAAAATTTATTTATTTATATAAATTAATAATATTATTTTACTTACATATATAATACTATGGATTTATTCGTATATAATTAATATGCATATTAAATAATAGATATAATATGTATGTACGGATGTGTGTGTACATATTATGAATATATGTATATACTTTAATCTTTAATTCATATCATCAATATAAAACATAAAACATACATAAAATATATGATAGATATACCTACTATGCGCTAATATCTACTGATAATATATGTATATGTATACACATCATTATATACGCAATCGTATAAATATGTACGTGTTAATGCAAATGCACACATATGTATGTATGTATGTATGAACATTAAATTAAATATTTATATTTTCCGGTTTATCTTTTTTAATATCAGTTATAATATTAAGTACATACATAATAGACATATATGCTAAAAGTAACAAGATAGTAAGTCAATCAAATAAAGTCAATTTAATGCACATACATACTTACATACAAACGTAATGCATTCCAATATTTATGCATATATGTTTATATATTTATTGTATTTACGTTATATACTTAGATATATGATGCATTCTGATCTGATAATATCATCGTATCTTCTTCTTCTTCAAAGTGCCTCTTCTTTTCGAAGGTTGGATATCAGCGTCTTTATATCTTCCTTACTCTTTGCTAGTCTGAATAGCTGCACTGTCGAACATTTATACCAATCAGTCAAGTTCCCAATCCATGTGGTCCTCCTTCACTCTCTACTTCTTTTTCCCACTATTACACCCTGAAGAATAGCTTGTAGAATGCTATATTTGTCATTGCGGATAATATGACCCAAATATCTCAGCTTTCTTTCCTTTATTATCAACAGTAACTCTTTATTTTTGCCTAATCTGTTGAATATTCTTTCGTTGCTGATTTTATCTGACAATCCACATTTCAAAGGAATCTATTTTGGACATTTCAGTTCTATTTAGAGTCCAGCATTCTGGGCCGTACAGTAAGGGTAGACCAAATGTAGCATCTGACTATACGTAATTTCAGACCAATATTAATTTCTTTTCTGCGTAAAACACTTTTTAATTTATTAAAAACATTTCTTGCTACATATTTCTATTCTTCTTATTATTTCTTTATTATTATGTAGTTTGGAGTCTATCACTGTGCCTAAATATTTAAACGATGGTATACTTCTTCTATAGGAACATTAGTTCAACATCAAGATTTCATTTTTTGAGTTGTGTCTCGAAAATATCATCGTATAATAATCAAATATGTATAATATGTAAGTACACATTTATGTTAAATTTATGTGTTCATATCAAAACTTATGACTATATGATATTTGAAAGTATATACCTTTACATATGTATGTAGATAGACAGACATTATATATGTATGAAATTCAGGTAAAATAAAATAATTTTAAATATACATGTACATATAGTATATATATATATATATATATATATGATATATAATTTCAGTATCATATACATATACATATTATACATATGTACATAATGTGCATACATTACACATGAAAGTCAAGAAATCTTTTAATATATTATATACGAGTATATGTAGTTAAAAACATAATTCATTTTTTTTTTATTGTCTATAAAACAAAAAATATTTTTACCATACTTCACTCTATTTTATTATAATCATTACACTTCTACTACTACTACAACTAAAATATGTAACTACTATAAAATTTGATGTAAAGTAATTAAATAATACTATTTTCAAGTTAAATCTGACATCAATTTAACAAAATATATATACTACATACGAGTATATATACATAAGTGTACATTAATAATATGTACATACTCGTATATCTATTCACTGCACATGAATTAATGTGAAGCATAAACATTTTCGTTCGTATAGAATTTATTGTACATACATAAGTACATTTACATATACTCGTATACATATATGTACATATGTACTAAAAATAAATAAAAATAAAATAAAAATGTGTTATTATGTACGCATATTCTTCCATCCATTCCATACTTAATATGCTTCTTATATGTCATTAAAGTTAATAAGATGATTTTAAAATATTTCGAATTGATGACTCTTATAAAACGAGGAGATATGTATGTATGTATAATGTTCATATATTTTTATTATTTGTATATCTTACCTCTGTTTGACACATTGAAGTGATTGTTTACAAAAAAAAAAAAAAAAAAAAAAAACAATTATAAAATAAAAATCAAAAATTTTATTTAGAAATAAAAATTTTATCATATGCATATGTATGTAGTATTAGTAAACGTATGTACGAGTATGTTATATATAATTACAATGAATTAAAAACTATATACATATTATATGTATAGTAAATGCGAAAAATTATATATTGGTTCCTTTCTAAAAAAAAATTTTTTTTTTGCATTCAGAATAAATTAAAATAAAAAATGATATAAGTATATGTATGTACTATCTATGTATGCGACATGTATATGTATATGAATATTGTACATTATTTACCTATACATACATACATAAGTATATGTATACGAAAATAATATAAAAATATTAAAAGTAGGCGATTAAATTAAATTTTATAAACTATACTAAATATGTGGGTTTAACATTAAATTTAAATTAGAAAAAATTTTATAAAAAGAAAAAAAATGCAAACATAATATACGTATACTTAATTAAAAAATTATTTATTTTTAAAAAAATCAAAAAAATTTAAATAAATTGCATAAAATAATTGCAAATCAAGTTGAATACATAATATACAGAGTGATTCGCATTAAAGTGTTTCTACCAATCGATTTCTTGAAGTGTTATGATAACCGTTTACGATTAGGCCTTTTATTAATATTATGAGTTTTGCACAGGTGAAAAAATTTCAACCCTTAAAAAAGGGGTAAAAGAGAAATTTTACAAAAAACTCCTAATCGTAAACGCTGATCACAACACTTCAAGGAATCGATTTGTATATGTTGGAACATTTTATTACGAATCACCCCGTAAATATTACAATATTTGAATACTTACATAAATGATAATATACTAAAAAAAAAATTATGATAATATTCTAACTTTAAAAAGTCACATTTTAAATGTCACTAAAAAAATATAATCAAAAAACTAACGTTAATAAATTGCATAATATTATATTTTTATTTATAAGTATAGGTATATAATAAAATTACGAATAATATATATATGTAATTATTTAGCACATAGGTATTTGTTTATGTATATTATATTATTACTGGGCAATGCTGCTGTGTATGTTTCAAGGTAATTAAAACTAACCTATGTTATAATATGGGAGTGATGATTGATGAATGACTCGATCCATTCCATCCATCACTGAAGATTTTTTCTAATTTGAATCTCTTTCTGAAAGTTCAAAACTGATTTTTCTGTAGAATATTGATTATTTACGTATAATGTGCCAAATTATTATACGGCTGACAGTTAAAAAAAATTTCAACATGATAACTACACGTACATATGTATGCTCTTTTGGTTAATGCCATAATTCGATTTATCCGTATAGGCAATTTGGCATATATATCAATCTATAATCCTGACCTTTATATCAAAATATATTTTTTTCAGAAAAATAATACATCCTCTACATTATCTCATTGCAATATCAGTGTAAGGATGTTTTCTGTCAGCCAACATTCGTCTATACAACGCTTCAGTGTTAAACTGATCTTAAGTCTCAGTTTCGTTATTAAATAGCCAATTTTCATAGTATGTTTATTAATGCATATAAATACATATTTACATACACATATACTCGTATGAATGAATGTCCATATATTATATCATAAAAATTTATATGATCTGTTTTTTTCGTATAAGAAATGAAAATTTGAATCCTTGTAAAAATTTTCATGTTTTTTTTTATCTACATCCGTATATGTATTTACGATGTACATATTTATGGAATATCTATACATAATATACAATATTTATAAAAATAACAAAAAACTAATGTGTATATGTATGTAACTGCTGCTACTAATATTTGAAAAAAAAAACATCATATTAACATTAACTATAAAAGACTATTATATGTAAATAATTCGATTAAGATTTTCATCGAATATTATACGCATATAAAAATTAAGACTCGCTTTCACATATCACATAAAAATATGTACAAATTTTTAATCAATTTTTTTTCACATTTTTCATTTTTTATTTTTGTTATTTTTCATAAGATATAATTTTACGATATCAATAATTTTTCAAAACAAATTATTTATCATAAATATAAAAATAAATTTAATGCACATTATACACTTACAAACTTATGTATTAAATTTTATTATTTTTCCTACGTTCATTCTAATAATTTTTAATTTTTTTTTTATTAGACACATACTTACATATGTACATATATTCATATTGTAGTACATACTCGTACTTACGTTTATATTTCATAGTTGCATCTAAATAAATATTTGTAGATAAACTCTGTTAAATATTTATACGCAATGTACAGATCATAATCAGATATATATGTATATGTATGTTTTTCCTGTTAAAATGAAAATAATAATAATAATAGTAATGAAAAATTATTTAAAAATAAGAAACGATTTCGTTTTTCTAAAATTATGTAGTTAATACTTCTGTGTACTACAGTACTGTGACAAAATGTTCGGATAACACAGCAATTTTTTCTTTCAAAATATGAATTTTGTTAACGTATATATTTAATGATATTTGGTGCAATCAAAATGTTTTTAATCAGAGCAGTTGCAGCAAATTTTTTCATTTCAGATTCTCTTCATAAAAATTGAAATTTTGTGTTTAGTATTGTTTGGACATAAACTTTTTAGACCAAATGATCGCATTTATTCTTCTTATTCTTAGCTTTACAGCTCGGGACGAGCCATAGCTTCTTCTGAGATTCTCTTCCACTCCTCTCGATTTTCAGATATCTTCTTCAAATTTATTAGTTATTTTCATTACCTTCAGGTCTTCTTCTAAATATTGACTAAACAAAAAATAAAAACTTAATAATTTGTACAAAAATATATTTAAAGCACTGTATATGTAAATATATGTTTGTATGTTCATTGTAAAATATATTACGATCATTAAATAAATCTATAACATAAATAATGGTTATGAATATGCATATCGCTAATACTCCGTATTAGATGCGGATAAATTTTCAAAAAAAAAAAAAATGTAAAAATTTTTATTGTGAATGTATGCATTTTTTTCTCAATTTTTCCGTTAACTGATTTTTTTTTTATTTTTACTAAATGTTTTTTTACGTCAATTTGTATTTGTTATCTTTGTCTTTTATTATAAAAAAACATTGCTATACTTTGAAATATTCGCATAATTTTTTAATTTTTTTTTCAATATCATATAAGTACTCGTATATGTAATTTAATATTTACATACGTATGTACTATATAATACTTTATAATCTTATATCTGTCTATCTCTCTATATGATAACAAATTTTTCATATAAATATGTACATCATTTACAATACACTAATTTTCATATAATACCTACATACCTGCATAGTAGAAAAATAACAGAAATTTACATATCTTCATGATATGTACTTGTGTGAATGTCGGATATACTTATTTATATGTACATATGTAATACTTATACGCATGTACATACGTCAAATTTAAAGCGATTTGAAAATCTCAAAGAAAAAATTATTATCCTAATAAGCAATCTCCACTAAGATCCTATAAAATTTTTCATAAAATCTATGTTACTGATATAATACAATTAGGGTCGTATTCACCAATCAATATTATACATGAGATATACATATTTTAGCCGCAAATATAATTTCATCTTATTCATCAACCTAGATAAAATTTGTTTTCGAACTTCATTTTTGGAGTGTCAAACATGTCAGATGATTGCGAACAATTATTCTTTTTATATTATTACAAGATGAAAAAGAGAAGTTTTGTAGTGCGATGATTATTATGTGAATGCTGTGCTATTGCTGTTAATAACAAGGTTATAATCAAACGATATATTTATAGTGCCACTTCCGCCTATAGGTTGTCTTAAAAATTGTCCGAATATTGTATAATCGAGGTTGATGAATACACTTTATCTCTGATAAAAGCTAATCTTGTTTGGTGAACATTACCCTTATTGTGTACTGTATGAATGTAAATTAGTAGTCAGATGCATTACATGCGTATAATTATACGGACACGTTTGCGCTGCTATAATACATCAGGATATATAGGTACCTACATACAAGAAGGTACAACAAGAATGTATGTATGTACATACGTTAATTTATTATATACACATTTTTACATGATATTTGAACAAAAATATAAAAGTATATATGTGCATACAAACATATAATATTTTTTCCTCTAAACTATACTATGCGTATATTGTATACGTTTATGTAATCGTATACAAATATTATATGTATACGCACAATCATATATGTATTTATTAATAAAAATAATAATAATAAAAATAATAATAATAATAATAATAAGTATATGTATATATTCATATATGTATGTATGTATATAAATTAATACAATATAATACATATTTACATATTATATCCTGTTGAGCAATATATTGTATATATTGTATATACATATATGTATGTATAAGCATCCATTTACATAAATTGTGATAATATATGTACATACATATACACATATATATATAAATGTATACATATATTTAAAGAATATAGATAACAAATTTTAGATAAGATTTTATAGTTGTTTGTTATATAAGTATATGTATGTTCTCCGGAAAATGTTTTAGATAAGAAATGGCAGAGATTATGTCTTGTATTACAAGTGCAGAAAAATAACTTTAAATTTTTTTTTATATACGAGTATATGTATATTGATTTACACATATTACACATCATACATAAAAATACATAAGAAAAAAAAATAACCAAATATTATATTTTTTTATATGAGATAAAGAAGTATAATATTGTATATGCGATCTTGTTTAAACAGTAAGTAAATTGCGCAAAGCGAACAAATAAACCAAAAAAATATAGCAAAAACATAGAGAAACAAGCTTAAAAAAAAAGCATAAGTACAAAAATTCAAAAAAAAAAAAAAATAAAAATAATAATAGAATAAAATACAATATAAAAACTGTGGAGAAAAAACAAAAATAAAGGTTAATGAAAACAACATTTTCTTCTTATACTTATTCTTCTTACTTATAAAATATCATATTCAGAATAATATAATACGTATGTACTCGTATATGGCTATGTATATAATATACCAACATACTTATAATATATCTATTTATATATATACATGTTTATATAATAATGTTATAGCATACATACTTATAATCTTCTATATAGTAAAAACACAACTCATATCACAATTACAATGTAATATAAATATGTAAGTATATAAATAAAGTTAGTATGTATGTACATAATATTATTTATGCATACATATACATTATTTATACATGAATATATAAATATATAATTTGTGTTTATTTAGTAGCACCTATAAAGAAAAATATACATATACTGAAGATCTATAAAAATGAAAATCTTATACCGGCATTTGTTTAATCGAAGATCTTTTGATAAATATTACACATTTTAAAGATAATCTCAAGTTTCATCTTATCATCATCAGTGCAATGTAACAACATATATACATACTATATAAAATAATACAGATATATTTATATACATAATTGGATATACAAATATACTTGTATATACATGCACATATTTTAAGTGTTTATGAATAAATAGCACAGAAATACACTATGAAAGTATGTATAAATATTGTTAGGCATAAGTAGTAATATTATTCGTAGGCTGAGTTCAATTTGCAATTCTATATAGTAAGCCAAGTCATAGCCGTGATGGAAAACTCGAAAGAAAAATATTGTATCCTCAAATCAGCCAATATTTTTCCTTTAAGCTTTGCCGAGAACTTTCCTCTTTCGTAAACTCGATATTGTCCATATATTTATGAGAAAAAAGATTGTATGATGAAAGATGTAGGGTGAGTTCATGTTTGCAGTTCTAAGTTAGAGTTCTACAAAATAACTTCATATTACATATTACTAATTTTTTTTTTTTTTTTTTATTCATATTGGTAAAACTGCAAAAGTTTGATTGCAATTTTCGCAGCTGTAAAATAAAGTATATCTGCAAACGAATACGAAGAAAGAAAAAAAGTATCAATAATGGTGAACGAAAGTCGAAATATCGTTTCGTTTCTAGCATTTATTTTCATTTTTCCACAATTATCTATATGTATTATGTATTATGATGCTTACTGGAATATATGAAAATAATTTTTTGAACAAGTTTTTCATTTTGACAAAAATATTATTTAAAATTGAAAATAATTAACACACAGTACAATACAATTCACAAAATTATCAAATGTAATTTTTCTTTTTCATTTTTGCAGAGTCACGTTCATAAAAAAAACATCTACAACAAGGCAGTTTTTCTGCTTAGTTAGGACTAACTTATAGAACTGAAAATCCAGTACATTTCAATCAGTATTCTGCAAAAATGAATTCGCCCATACTTTTATAAACAACAACAACAACAATAAATATAGGTTTATTTTGAGAATAATATACACATCATATATGTATGTATGTATATATACTTATTATGTACATATCTACTATAATACATAATTAAAATACTATACTACTTATGTATATTATAAATTATATGTATACTCGTACATTCTTAATATAATTTTGAAGTTATCCTTCGTACATATCATAAAGATGATTAACACTAGATTAGAATTTCCATATTTATAATATGTACATACTATCGCATACATAATACCATATATGTGTAGTGTATAAAATATACCATTATAATATTATATATGTTATATGTTTAATGTTTGTATAAGTATGTGAAATATGTAGAAAAAATTATATATATATGTATATATACGAATAGTATATGTATGTGCATATATGTTTTTTTTTATATATAAAACAACCGGTCAATTGATATTATAGATATCATTTGACAGATGCCATTTAACTATATTCCTAAGTATGTATGTAATATGAATCAGTGTAATTTACAAGAGGATGTCATATGATGTTTTGTTTTTTTTTATATACATATAATATACATACATATATAGATATTACATTTTTATGTGTACATATTTTGCAAAATATAAGTTTGAATTAATTTTTTCTTTATCATTTCGATACCATTATAAGATAAAAGTTTATTCTTCTTCTTATTATTATTATTATTATTTTTAATATTTATAAATAATTTTTTACTTAAATGTTGGTTATTTTCAAAACATTTTTATGATTCACCTGTGTCACCTATTATGTACGTATAGGTGTATAGAAGAAAAAATTGTCACGATGATAATCATATTTTTATTATAACATTTTTAAAGATTTTATTTTATGAATATGAATAGTTAAGAGATATATAGATACATCCTTATATGTATGATTTGCATAATTCTTAGTAAATATGTATTGCAGTGCAAATAAAATATGTGTGTATACAGTATACATATGAGATGTATTAATTTTGAAATAAATAAAAAACTGAAAAGAAAACAAAAAACAAAACGAAAATAGCAAGTTTAGGTGTTACTACTTATATCATTAAACAACGAAAGAAAAAGAAAAAATTTAATTACAAAAAAAAAAAAAATTAATGATTACAGAACATTATCTGAAAGTTACGAAAAGAGAAAAAGAAAAAAAAAAACAGGAAAAAAATAACAAATTATAATATGTAGATTGTAGTATGTGATTGTATGTATATGAATGTGTATGTATAGGAAGCGAATAATATAAGGGTACATTGTAATATGCAAAATAAATAAAAAAAAAAGATAAATTAAAAGCTCTGATGTCGTAACAAGTTAGTAAAAGATTTATACAATTAATGAGTTTCCTGCATAAAATTTATGCGAAATATATATTAAGAGCCTTGTATCAATATCTCATAGTAATAGATTGTTTGGCGGCGGCGGCGGCTATATAATAACAACAGCATTATAGAATCTATACTATCCCTATTATACATATGTATATGTATAATATATTTATACATATATGTAGCTCCAGGTGGCTCATACAATTTATAGATCCGGCAAATAATTCGCGTGACAAATATATTTGAATTGAAAATAAACTTCAGCATATCAAATCATAAAAATAAAATGAAATAAAATAAAAGTTAAAAAAATAAAATATACATACGAGTATGTTATATACTTACTTACTTTTTTTTTTTTCAATTTGATGCATTTACATTTTACATTCATCTATCCATATTATATACATATGTCCATACATACAAATATGTACATATATAAATGATATGTGTGTACTCATTCGTATAATTAGTTTTTAGTTAATTCAACCGTAAGTCTTTTGTTAGTATATAATGTTCAATTTAATATAAAAATGTACAGTTACATATAATATACGCACATGATACGTACATTTTATGTATAAGTACGTATGTTACATATGTTTATAATATATCGTGTATCAGTGTAATATTTAGAACAAAAAATAAATAAATAAATTAAATAAAAATATTTAAAAAAAAAGAAAAAAAATTTCGCATTGCACTTCGTTTTCGTATATAAAAATAATTAGATATGACAAAAATACCACAGATAAAAAATATTAGATATACGATTCGCACATGCCTTGTTCATTTAAATTCGAATTTGAGTCAATATAGAAAGTCACTATATTTAATTGTAAGCCAACAGCAAAATAAACCTGAACTGCGAACTGATGCATTGCAATTATATTGCCTTCCTACATATTACTACTTACTAACTACACTTATAGTAGTGCCTGATGATGCCTACCTACCTATATTTGCCTGCCTGGCAAAATGTGGTGTTGTGCTGCATTATTTGTGTGTTACTACTGTTTTAAGTATTATCTACAGGTAGCTGCTAACTACTTTGATTTTAATTTCAATTATATTTCGCTTTTGGTCTTTGTTAAGATTTTTCATGTTTTCTTAAGTAGAAGAATATACATCCACATATATACATATAAAAATAAATATAATTTTTTGAATTTGTATAAATTCATTGTACAATCGTACATACCTACCTCCCAACCAATATTTTCCAATGTAATTATTTTACACGCACTGTTTTTTGATATATGTATCTAATCAAATGTGTATTTATAATGTTATATATAATCGCATGTTATAAACATTAATAGCATATAATGTATTTATATATGTATGAAAAAAAAAAAAATTAAATTAAAATAAATAAATAATATGCGTGCATCCCATGACAAATTAATCCTCGTAAAATTCTTAATTTATAGATATGTTCCAATTGAAATGAAAATGAATCAATATAATAATATGATATTTGAATTGATTTTAATTTTAACGCAATATGCAAAATACACATACAATGAATGCTGTACAAGTTTTTATTATATATATGTGCATATATTTGTATATGAGTGTGTACATACAACATACATACATTACTTATTTATGCTGATAGTATACACGAGTAAATTATTTACGCGAATATTGAATATTTTTTCTATTTTGTTTATTTTTGAAAATTGTACTAAATAATAATAATAATAATAATAATATTGTTACGCATATACTCGTATGTATATGTATATATATAATATGTACTAAATGCATTTACATATATGTATGTGCTTTACAGATTTTACATTATAATATATGTATATAATTTTTTTTTTTACATTATAATATCTAAAATGAATCGTATGAAAATTATAAATCTTGATTTGATAATTTTGATAAAATTTTGTATAAGAAATTTACCAATTGATGAATTTTATTCACAAAATTAATTACGTGTGAATAGTAAAAGCTGAACACGTTTATACTTCCTCATTTAATATTATCTATATGCATTACATATTACATATGGATTTGTATGCCTGTGTATATACGAAATTATCATGAAAAATTAGTCAAAAATTTTATAGTACTCGTCAATACACATTGGAATTTGTACAATTTTTAGGCGAATATAATTTTTTCAAATTCATTTGAATAATGATGTTTGTGCATATTTGAATAAAAATTTAACATACACATAATTGTTCATAATATATAATGTTTGTATTATAGATTATATATTATATACTACATGTATAGATTGACTTTTGAAACGCCAATAATACCGCAAACAAATTTTAAAATGTGAAACATTGAATTTTTGACGAAATATCAAATTCAGTAGCTTGGGCATATTTTATATGAAGAGAAGGTCGGAGAACAATATGATGTATGCATTGCATTACTAACTACATATCACGGATAAAAAAAATATGATACGAGGAAGACCCAAACTATACGTTGGATGGATGACGTGAAAAAGCCTCTAAGAAATATTGGCATTAGAAATTGGATGGCGATGGCGGATCGGTCGTAGCCAGGTGTGGACTATAGGATACACAAAATATCGATGCCTACCTTTAACAAGGTAGTCAACGTAACACCACACTTGTGGACGGGAGCACTGTCATCGTCGTTGTCGTTGACAGCAGTTTTAGAGTTGATTCGAGTTGTTTGATCGGCGATAATTCACAAACTAATGATCGTATTATGGCAAATCTCGGTATTTGTACTAATAACGAGTCAGACAACACATTACGACTTAAAGGGTTTCCCCCACTACTCTTTCACCCTGCCATTCCGCGAACATAAAAACGAACCCTCGTAATTATAAAATATTTTTTATTAATTATTTTTTCAAATTATTTTATTTATTGAAAAATTATATACATACATATGTATTAATATAAAATATGTAGTATATACATAATATTATTTTTAACTTTTTGACACGCGATCTCAAAATAAAATCTAATCCATATACATATGTATATACGTACGTACGTACATTTAAACTATCATATAAACTATTTAAAATATGTACATATATGACAGACAAAAAAAAAATTAAACGTATTTATCATACCAATTAACACCTTATTTTTCTATTATTTTTTACTTATACTTATACATAAATGTATGTATTTACATGAGTATGAGTGTATATACACATCTGTATATAGGTATATGTGTAATGTATGTACAAAGTAACAAATTATGTACTTATGTATGTATACTTTTTTTCATTATTCCATTTTTTGTTTGTTTCAATTTAAATAAAATATTTCAACTTTTAAATACATTCGCGTTACCTATTTATGTATGGACGTATGTATGTATATATGTATATACAAGATTCCTATTATTTCTATATATCCAAGTATATACATAATATACATACACCTGCTCATGTTTTATTGTATATACATTAGTTACATAGAATAATAATATCAGTTTGGATTTGTTATTTTTTTTTTTTTTAAATTAAAATGAAAATTAAATAATTTAAAACTCAAAAAAAATAAATAAAAATAAATAATTGTAAATTACTTAAAAATAATTAAACTCTATACAGCTATACGCGAGATTTAAACACACAAAAATGACTATCCACACATAAAATTGTAATTTGTGACAATTAGTTAGTTATTTTAATTTTTGATTTTTTAATTTTTTTTTTTAATTTATTTTCATATTGCGTATATTTGGAATTTATATGCGTAAACTACTTTATAATTATTGTTTGTTGTTGTTTATTTGATTTTATTTTATTTTTATTATAACAAATACCTACAGAAATATATGTAGGATCTAGTCAATTCCAATTTTATTTTAAAAAATGATCAATTTTCATTTTAAGTATTTTATTTTTATTTTCATTTTTTTTTTAATTGATCATTCTTAATATATACATATGTACATATATGTATATGCTATTTATACATTGTTGTTTCTTTATACTACTACTCGTATACGTACATAACATAAATTGTTTAAAATGCATTCCAAATAACATATTTATAAAAGTATAATATGGATTTAATTGAATTCCATTCCAACTAAGTATGTGAACAATTTATTATTATGCGTAGTATTCGTATATATTTACATACAGCATTTATGCTGTTTATATTATGCACCGTACTCTGTACATTTATGTAATACATATATGTACTTTTAGGTACCATAATAAATGATAATAATTCTTATTCTTATTTAATTTAACATTCTATATATGTATATATGTTGTATTGCAGAATTTTAACCATTTATACGCATACACATCTGTATAAGGATAATAAACATCGCATCAGTAGCATTACAGCTCTATGTGAGCTAGGGCTTTCACTGAACTCTAGAATTATTAGTATTAAATGCGTATGCACCTACCTTACAGTTTAACGTGGATTTGCGAACCACTGAGTTGCTGGTAGAGAGCAAACTCTTTTACATGATAGCGCTTAAACTGAAGGTCCAGTGCACGTTTTTCACGCTTTTCACATCTTTAATCCGTTGAGGTATGAGAAGCATGAAAGATGAGCAACATTAAATACATATATGTAATAAGTTCCATGTTCCATCAATGATAACGCATGAAAAGCGTATGAAGTCAACAACGTATAAAAGTTGGTTAACTTTCAACTTTTCAGACGGCAAAGCATGAAAATAAGAAGAAGAAATAGTTTCACATTTTGAAACAAGAAACAACAGAGAACAAACATAGAAAATTAGTGTGAACATTTAAAATTATTATTAATTTTAAAATAAATTATTTTTTTTCACTTCACAAAAGCAATTACAGCAAAGGATGAAAAAATTGTAAGATGTGAAAAGTGTACTCTAATAATTCTTTATGTTATATTTATTGTCAGCAAGTAGACTATCAGCATAACATAAATATAATATTACTCTATAAGGTACGATCGATAAATTTTCTATGAGAGTGAGACGTGTGTGTTTGTGTATTTTATTTTAAATAGTTGTATATCTAGATCTAATGCTAATTTAATTAATTTATTTACATATTATATCATTATAACTCCCTGTATTTTCATATAATTTAACACATTTTACTCAATTTGACTTTCGATAACGTCGTTTAAGAGAACGATAATCTATTTTTTACAGAAATTGATCATACCTTATAGAGTATTCTATTTATATTGTATCAGCATTTCTAATATATTTTTCCCAGCAAGCTGGTCAAACATAATATAGTGCTTCCCATAAACTGCATTATCTTTGAAGCTGGTAATCATATTCAAAGCTGAATGAGCTTTAATAGTAATGAAAATCGGAATTATAGGATATATACCTAGTTAAAGAAAAATTGAAAATTAGGCAGCAGTGATCGAACCTGCCCTTTCGAGATCAGTAGTGAGTTACTTTACCACCACTTGCATCATTGAACCCCCGTGTATAAGAATAATTTATGTATACATATATGTAGATAGGTGGATAGGTTCATAATATTTCAACAATGAATCAAAAATTAATCAAAATAAAACGAAATCTAATAGATCCTGCGATCATAAATAAAGCAACATAATACATACATATATTATTATAAACTATACAAATAAATGTGAACGTTATATTGTACCATTTTAACTAACTCTATATGTGTAATACTGGTATACATTATACATACATGCATATGTATATACATAATCAAATTATAAATTACTCAAATATCAAATTCTTGATTAAAATTTCACGTATACTGTATATGTAAGTAGGCAATACAAAATTTGTCATTTTCATTATTTCAGGTTCATTCGTCGTATATTTTTTTTTTTTACTTTTTCGTTTTGTAATGCATTTTCATGTTTATTTATAATATAAAACATAAAACTTCTTGACGTACATACCTATATACATACATATTTCCTGATATACTTATATGTATATAATGTAATATTATATTGTAATAAATTCGAATAAGTTTACATATATTTATTGTATAATAATAACTGGCAATAGTTAGTCTATTTGTGTCCGTCATACATACATATATAGATAACACATCCAATCAAGAGATTTAATTTATTTTTCTACTATCTATTTACTACCGCAGAATCTGTTGTTAGTTTTCTTTACTATTTTATTTGTAAAATACGTAATAAATGCACATACTAAACATTAAATTTATATGTAACATATCTATCGTAAAATACATGATCTCAGAAGCCATCACATTTTATACGTACATATATATAGAAAGATGCTAGCTATCAAAGTTACCTTTCGTTACAGTGCTGATGTAAACAACTTTCATTGCACTTTGTGTGTGTGTGTGTGTTTTTTTTTTTTTTAACAAAAATAAAAAATAAGAAAAAGAAAAATTAAATAAAGAAAAATTTATATTGCTTGTACGCACTATAGATATACATATAGATACATATAAAATATTCTTACGTACAATACATATATATGTGGTTTTGTATAAATATGTATATATGTATGTAAAATATACTCGTGTGCATATTTAAATACATACGTATTACATATATAAACTGAAAGATTTTAATTTTAATAAACAAAGAATGTTCACATCTATACATTTATTCATATTTATTAGAATTTTTACATGATAATGAATACGCATTTAATATTTAACATTTTATGTATACCAATACATATGTATTTATATGTATAATCTGTACACATATAGTATGTATATGAATGTTAAATGAAAAAAAAAAAATATGTATAATATTATTTTAAATTTTCATGTATCTATCTAATAATATCTATCTCAAGTTTTTCCTGTTTTCATTTTGATGATACACTGATAATACACTACTATCTACTACATATTGCATTGGTGATGTCTTCTAGGTCGCCTCTATAGACCAAACTAACTATACAGAGCCCTAGGCTCCAATTTAACTTATAAAAAATATTCCAATTAATTCTGATCATATGCACGATCCAGACCACCATGTTGATACTTGTTTTCTTTCATGTAACCATTTTACTATACTATTATGGAGTTCACTGACCAACCATAATACTCATTTTATTTAGCCTACTGTTATTACACTATATCCTAGATATAGTATCGATTATAATTTTTCAACCATATAAATAATATTTATTCATTCATAACAATATGCATATGTGTATATCTGAATGATATTCTTATATAGTTTCAATACAAATATCAAAAAAAAAAAAAAAAAACAAGCAAAAATATCTTTAAATATCGTATATCCGTATGGAATTGATCTACTAATTCAAATTCATAATACATAAAAAAATGTTTTTTTTTAGTTTGTTTTTCGAATTGTTCTTTTCTTATTGTATGTATACGAGTGTAATTTATATATGGTTTTGACTACTCATATTAAATTCCGCGCAAAAACTTTCATATAACATAACATACATTATACGATTACTTCATTATAATAATCAATTTAAAATTCACTTTTTATGCAGTTTTCATTTTATGATTATCATACTCATACATTATATAAATACTCGTATTATGAATGATACGATACATATAATAAAAATAAACGATGCGATAGTATGTCCATAGGGAGAGCTAAATTATTATTAACACATGATAGGGACAGGGCATTAATGATTTGATCTCTTGAGCTTAATATTTATAACAATAAAATATATTTTCTTGTAATATTATGCATTGTGAAATCCATATAAACAATCGCATCGCAATTATATTTATGTACTTACATATATCTCATGAGTATATACATATACATATGCAGAGGTAAATTAAGTTTCGCCAAATGGTTCTGGATAATTGAATTTATATTTTGACCTAATTGAGGTTTTATTACATGAGGTTTTATTGATGGATCATCATCATTATTATACCAATACATACATATGTGTGAACAAGATAAGAAGTACAATATGTACATTCTATACGAATAATCGAATATTTTTGTAAAATGTTTTTTTATTTTATTTACAAAAAAATTTATTGTAACATATAAAAAATATAGGGTGAGTTCATATTTTCAGTTCTAAGTTAAAGTTCTGAAAAATAATTGTGTTCATGTTGTTTTCTGCGCAAAATCAGTAACTTTATATTGGTAAAAGTGCAAAAGTTTGATTGCAGTTTTCGTAGGTGTAAAATAAAGTATATCTCCAAACGAAGACAAAAAAGGAATAAGAAAGCGTCAATCATGGAAAGCGTATTTTTTTATTTTACTGTTATGATGTTTACTAGAATATAGGTATGTAAGTAATTTATTGAACATGATTTTTATTTTGACAAAAATATTATTTAAAATTGAAAATAATGAACACACAGCACAATATTCAAAATTATCAAGTGTCATTTTTATTATTTTATTTTTCCAGAGTTCCGTTCATAAAAAAAAACATCTGCAACAAGTCAATTTATCTGCTTAGTTATCACTAACTTTAGGACTAAAAATCTAGTATACTGCAATCAGTATTGTGTACAAATGAACTCGCCCATACACGTACAGCATGTGTATAGATAGAGTGCATATTACTGGTAGTATTACATTTAATTTGTTTGGTTTATACTTTTGATTGGTTATATAATTATGTATAATTTTTTTTTCGCAAAAATTTTCATTTAAGATTCCAAAAATATTCATTTATATACTATATATTGCATAAGTAATTTTCGTTGTAATTTTTGTGAAATAATATAAATTAATGTGAAAAATAAATAACCAATCAGAAAACTTACTAAAAAAAAAAAAATTAATGTAAATTATTACATATTTGTATGCATATATAGTCTTGAATATATATTGTGTGTGTGTGTGCATGCATCTCATATTATAAGAAATAAATAAAAACAGGAATTTTATTCATTTTATTTTATTTATTTAATTTTCTATATATACGTACATATATATTTTTTATGCCTAATGAATGTTGACCTAAAATTTGGTGATTTGTTTAACTGAACTGATATTTTCGTTTTTTGTTTGTGATCAGAGCATATAGTGTATTGTCAATTTTATATTTTCCAAGCATTCATAATATACAAATACATACGTACATACATACATATATGTATATATATATATAGCATGACCAATTTCATTGAAATTGATTTCAGATAATTGATTATGACGTTTCATAATAATATTTTATTTTAATTTTTTTTTTTCATTTTTCTTTTGTTTTTTTTTTCAATTCAAAAAAAAAAAAATAAACAAAGGAGAAAACAATAACATTTTTTAAAAATTTATTAAAAAATAAAAATTAATAAAGATTATTTGTTTATTTTTTTTAAATTTAATTTAAATATGTAATAGTATTACACAAACTTACGTACATATAAGTATGTATATGGATATAGTCTATTATACACTCGTATATGTATGCATTATCATTATCCTGTTTAAGAATAATAGTAAAAAATAGAAATTTTATATTAAATTGGACAGCTTCTAACGTATACTGTAGACCACTGTATGCGGTATATAGAATATTTATGTACGTATAGGCAAAGGCTATATATTATATACTTCTATAGTCTTTGGTATAGGTGATATATAAGTAGATAGATATCTACAAAATTTATAATACATATATCACTGCTATGAAGTAATACCTTATGTAGGTGCCGTGAAATAAAATCGATGGTAGATAATAATGTGGAATAGAATCTGCTTTATTTCCAAATGATATTCTATAGATAAATATATATATAATGTAGGTTTGCTATATGGTTTATACGTATGTATATATAAATAACAAATACATATATGGCTAATTCTAAAATTGGCGACATACAGTTTGAAGATAAAGAACGAGTTATAACTCAATAGCATCCCTTTAAATTATTCAAACTTTTTTGACGACCTCAAAGTAGAAGTCGTTATGATAATAAATATAAAAAGTCTTGGATCAAAAGTATTTTAATCAAAAAACATATAAAAAGAATAAAGTCTGTTGGCGAAATACTGGAAGAAATTAGACCAAATTGACATCTTGATAAAAATTCTAAATTTCTTCGAAGTTTCAAGCCGTAATTTCAAATGATTTTTATTAATTAGTTCCATAAGTAATGAATTGACATTTCATTCACCAGTTTAGAAAAATTGTAATTTTATAGATTTTAAATTGAATTTACAAAACTGTTGGCGACATACACCCTTCAAAATCAATATGGATTTTTATTACGAATTTTCGACTTTTCAAACATTTTTTAAGAAAAATTGCAAAAAAAAACGTCAAAAAATAAAACATTGAATATTACTTTATAATTAAAATAAATATTTTGAAATATCTGTCTTTTTTCTTAGATTCGGAAAAAAATGAAATCTAAAAAATGGTTTGACCGTTTTTTAGAATTAAACATATGTAAGATATAACTTCACTTTAATTGAATACCTTTATAACTTAAACATATGTACATATAAGTATGTATGATATAAAATGATGAATAAAAACAAAATAAGAAATATATGAAATGTATAGATACGTATAACAACATATACATACGTAGTATTACATACATATGAGTATTACAAATTCCAAATTCATCAAAATGAAAAAAAAATTATTTTGAAAAAAAAAAAAAATAAACAACTAGGGTCGTATTCACCAACCCACATTATCTTTTATCTGAGATAAAGTGTATTCATCAATATCGATTATACACTATTCGGATATTATTAAGACAACCTGGGGGTGGTACTATAAATTTTGTTTGAAAATAACCTTGTTATTAACATTAACAGCACATCACTCACACATAATTATCACACCACATAACCTCTTTTTCATTTTGTAATATAAAAATACAATCAGCTGACATATTTGACATTCCGAAAATGAAGTCAAAAAGCAAATTTTATCTATGTTGATGAATAAGATGAAATTATATTCGCTGCTAAAATAATCTCATGTATAATTTTTGTTGGTGAATACGACCCCTAAAATCAGAATCAACATAAAAAATTGCAATGATCATTGATTAAAAAAAAAAAAGAAGAAATGGAAAAAACTACAAGTAAATGTAGTATATGTATACAAATGTTGAGATCATTTCAATGAGCTGTTATATCTCTAATTCACCAATCCGAATCCGAAATTTAGGTATGTATATATTGCAGTTGCAAATATTTCACAGTATAATACTTTTTTTTTGTTTGCATTTTTTATTATTATTTACCTGTCAATATTTTATGCTGCAATATTCACTCACTGTATCTATATATTTATATACAATATAATGTTTTCTATATACGAATTTATATAATATGAATTTATAAACCGATATATACATATATACATAACATATGTGTATTTCTATTTAAAATCAATGAGAATTATTGAATTACATATAACCATTATACATATGCATTTATGTATACACATACATATACTCGTGTATCGTGTATTTATATAACATTTCGATGATCATTGAACAGCATATAATTTGAATTAACATTCCAGTAAGATCTTTTACATTCTATGCTTTGTATGAATGTATGTATGTATATACCTCTCGTATATATACTATATGTACATAATAATGTATATAATAATTATAATCATATCTCGTGTGTTTTATACTATATACTACTTACTATACATGTATGTACATTCATAAATTACATTCGAGTAGTGTATATATATTTGTATTTATTTTTATAATTTTGAGATATCATACAATACGTGTGTAAATTTGCATACATACATATGTACATGTATAACATACTTTACGTTATGTACTAATGTTTTAATATACATTTACTTATTCCATTGTATTATTATCAATATTGATCTCCATT
The DNA here is from genome assembly GCA_951394055.1 of Villa cingulata. NCBI lineage: Eukaryota > Metazoa > Arthropoda > Insecta > Diptera > Bombyliidae > Villa > Villa cingulata. Next base: position 255,895 of record OX596017.1, on the reverse strand, counting down.
ATGAGTGAAAGCTTATGTAGCATTCAAACAAAAAAAAAAAAAAAATATATACATTATACATACATACATATTTAAAATATTATAGACTACTTAATTAAGTCGAATTTAAATTACGTGCATGTAGGTATATGATATATATTCACATCCATATTTTTACTTTTAATAATAGTTCTTATATTGTTCAAGTAGTAGTAGATATAGCATTTATTATAGTACATTATACTCGTACACTTTAAATGCACTACACATTTTTAACTATAAGCTACGAGTATAATAAGAGTAGTCAACACCAAATCTGCTTTTTTTTGCACAATATATCTCCGAAATTACTCAACTAATTTCAATGATATTTGAAATATAAATATAATTTTAAAGAAATTGTATAGTACCTGATTAATGGCACACTGTCAAATAATGTCAAAGATGTCAAAATTACGATTTGTCGATCTACAAATACACCACGTACAGCAAAAACTAATTGACCAATTTTTTTGAAATTTTTAATATAAATAGCCTGAAGAATATTGTGGTCCTTAAATGAAACACTTTTTTGATTTTTGATTCTGAAATTTAGTTATAGCTCTTAAAAATGGAGAAGGATTTTTTCTTTTGAAAAATCCTTAAACTTTGACTTTTGTTTTTATATATCATATATCATGATACTTCTATATGATTTTAGTGTCAAAATAAAATTTGGACTTTTCTGATGTTTTTACAACAAAAATTATAAAAGTTCTGTTTCAAATTTTTATAAACAAAATAAAATTGTATTTTATGTTTTTTTACCAAAATCCCTAAAAATTCAGTTTCAATAAAATCACCTACATGGATATGCAAAACCATATAATTTATAATTTTTATAAAACTTCTATTGTAAAATTGTTATTGTTGTTTTCGAAAAAGATCCTAGCCTTAAGTAAAATTTAAAATGCATATTACGCACTATATAATATGCCTATGAATTCTGTATATACTACATTACATATATTAATATTTCTCACATAATATGTATATATTATAACATTACATATGTATGTTTATATGGGGATATGTATATTAATCTGCGTTCATTATAATATGTACATATATATAAACATGTATACATTAAATACATATAATATATGCTAATGAATTAATATTATTCTTCTTTTTCTTCATTTTTAATTTCAATTCTTTTACAATTATTTTCTAATAATTTATGTACATACATACATACATACATACCTATACATAAATGTAATATATGAATTCCAAGTACATTATAATATGTATTCCGAGTAAGCGAAACACGAGCGCGATAAATCAATTAAATAATTAATTTGTAAATTGCTTTAATTAATTGACTATATAATAAATGTTCGTATAACAATTTATGTCTAGTCTATCTATGTGTATGTATGTAATATAATATTATATATTTGTTTATATATTGAGATAGTAATTAAATTGTTTTTAATACGAGTATATGTATGTGTATGTATATATATACATATATTTCATATTTGTATACATGAATTGATGTTTTTTTTTAAACTGTGTGTAAAACTAATAAACGTTAAATTGGATTCAAACAAGCCCGCATATACATATATGTACATATAATATACGTATACATATACATATTATATATATATATGTATATATATTTCTATTATGTATGTAATTATTATTGTTAATTCTCATTTTCTATTCCTCTTGAAAAAAATCGAATTGATTTCTTTTCCATTATTATTATCTGGTAGTACTTATAGTATCCACAATATTATATCCTTATCTGCGGTACTATATATTTATGTATTATATATTATGTATTTGTATATGTATACAAAAAATCTTTACTATATACATATGTATTCTACTATAGACTTATATACATACAATATATACATACCAATAATTATTAGAGGATTCATGTCACGTCTTCGTATAGTTTTCATAGTTCATTTTCATACATTTGTGAGCAACGAAAGTTTTGAAAAACTATATGAAGTTGAAATGCTTCGTACAATTTCTAACTTTTATATTTCGTAGTATCGTAGTTAATGTTTGACAGTTCTCATTTTGGCATTGAAATAAAAAATATTAAAAACAAAATATGACAACTGAAAAAAAAAACAACAAAAACTACGAAAAAATAAATTACGAAGAAATTTGTGAGATGATCGTTCATGTCAATCAGACTACGAAACTATGAAACTATACAACGTAACGAATTATAAAAAAATTTGACATGAATCCCCCTATTATATGTACATCTATCAGATAAGTAGTTGCTATATGTATATAGCATATTCATACATATATATTTTTACTTATACATAAATAGATATATACATATACATATATACTCGTATAATTAAACCTGTTAAATGTATATAAAATACATATTAATTTATATACACACATACATATATAAATATTTATAGAAAAATAAAATTCATAGTGTTTTTTAATACAAATTACAAATACATATATAATATTTTATGAACTATACATATGTATGTACATATTTATGTATATCTTGCTTAATATAAATGATTTCTTGTGCATAATGGATGTAATAAATATTACGATTGTAATGTTAGCAATAATATCGTTTATACTGTACTTAACATACCTATGTAATATTGCAAAAACAAACAAAATCACACATTAGTTTAAGTGCTTGTGGTATGTACAAATATGTATATATTTTTTTCCCTATTTTGTCCTGTTTTTACTATTGATTTTTGTTTATTTAATTTTACTTTTTTCTTTTATTTTGTTTAATTCGCATATAATGGAGGACATATTATAATATATAAATGAGAGTTGTACAAAAATGTAATGAACAAAAAAGTTTAACTTTAATAACACTAATTTATTTAATTTTTTTAATGTAGTTATTTCATTATTGTCATAGCAGCTGTAATTAATTCGATCAATTAGTATTCTATACATGTACATATATATGTATGTACATAAATATAAGATTGTATAATAAGCATGAATATATACATATGTACATACTGCATATATATAGGTGGTACAACCAGGTATGTATAAAATAATGTATGCACCTACATTAAAAATAATTTATGAAAACCCATTTTACATATTCATTCTTTTTAATGCAAACTAAATTATTCATTTATTTATTCCAAAAAAAGAAAAAAAAAACCAATGATAATATTAATACTAATGAAAATACAAAGCACATTATGCTTGTAAATAAAATAAAAGTAAAATAATTAAGAAAAACAAATTTTTTTTCTTATGAAATGTATCTTAATATTTTCGTTGTCATTTGATATATACAAGTTTATGTATATATTTATGTATTTATGTCAATATTTATAACTGTATGAATCAAAAAAAATTATCGAATTTTGTGTAAGTGTTTTATTTACCAAGACACCAGGGCAACAGAATATACCGGCCAAGAAGTAGCAAAGTGCATTCGAGTGATGGTTCTAAGAACATGAAATCTTTCACCTCACTTACACTTTTTTTTTTTCATTCTACCTTCACGTGGGGGTGGGTGGTGCTGTTAACATTTAGTGGAGTGTGGAGATAGGGGTAATCAATCGCTGTGGGAGCTAAAGGGAACAAAATAGATCAAGAAAATTTGCTCTTTCTGGAGGTTAGAAGTTAGAATTACCTATTTCTGTAAAACAGTTACTGATTAGCAGAAGGTCTAAGGAATAGTGAAAGAAGAAGAGGAGGAAGAAGAAGAAGAAGTACAACACAAAAATCTGATATTCATCGTTAAATAATTTTCTCTTTCAGTACACTGAAATTTCATATTTTTTGTATTTTTTTATTGCAATCCCTTTAACACTAAATTACTTAATAATTAGGACATATAGGGTTAAGAGTTCGTATAAGTATTATTATTATTATTGTTTTTTTGATATTTTATACACCTTTTCGACTAAAAAAATTCATGAAAGTACGTACATACATGCAAGCAAATGAAAAAAAATATTTGTAAGTGTTAATTAAATGACATTTATACATCATGGTGGCTATACATATACATACATATATGTACGTACTATGTACGTAATTTCGTTAATAATGATCGTTTGTCATATAATAATACTTATGATTATTGCAACATTCAATAAATATAATGTACAATTATAAAAGTTTTTCATGATGTTTATGTAAAAAAAAAAACAAACAAATAAATTATTATCATTATAGATACTACACAATTACATACATATGTATATACGGACACATAATATAGAATATTTATTTATCTATATTAATGTAAGTAAAAGAATAAGTGCAAAAAAAAAAAATATTAAAAATGAAAAATTCATACTGACAAAACATACATATATACGTACATAGATTGTATGTACATAATATATTTCATTAGTTAGTAGTATGTACATATGTACAATAATAAATTACCAAAGAAGACATTGAAAAACATTCTTTAAACCCATTAAGACTCTATCAATTGCTTACTATCAGTTCACTTCATTTCATGTTTATAAAAGAAAATACTTAAAAACATAATAATATGTACATTATATGCAATAGAAATATATATGTATATATATATATATATACTTATATATATATATGGTATATGTAAGAGTAAATAAATAATGGTATGATATGGTGATGGTGTGATATGGAATGAAACATGTTTTTCTTTCACTTCATACTATGTAACGTCACTGTGTCAATATAAAAATTTTGCATACATTGTAATCTATTGCACAGTAATTTATTGTTCTTGAGCTTTTAATGTTATTAAATTTTTTTTTTTGTTTGTTTTATTTTTTCTTTTATTTTAAATAAATAATATATTTTTTTCAAAATACTTCAATAAGGTACTTAACTTAAATGATGAATGTAGAGTGAAAAAATGTAGTAATTATCCAGGAAAAATAATCCATTAATGACAAAATTAAATACATATGTATTTCTGTTTTCCAAAAGATGTCAATTCAAAATAATTTGTATAGGTAATTGAAAGTAGCTTCTGATATTAAAATCAATTAAAAAAAAATGTGGAAGAATTTGTTCAAAATATATTTTTTAGCATTATATACAGATGTACAGGTATGTTATGGCATAGACAAATAAATATTTTTTATTTGTTTATCTATGGTTATGGTATGCTAGGTACTATAGAGTGTTTACTGCCAATAACCTCATTGCTAAGATCTACAACTTACTGTCTCTTCCTGTTTCTTGTACACTACTTATTATGTGGTTTAGCTTTTATATAGCCAGTCGAAGAGCAGTTGACACAATTGCGTCACTTTTTTTTTTATAAAGCTATAACCTAAAAAGACGTGAGGAAACGAAACGATACATACGATAGTACTGTGGTACATTAGAACTATCCTAAACGGATGTATTCTTACGTTCGTTCAATATCGATAAGTTTAAATGTCAAATAGACGAAACGTGATGAAACGGATAGTGCCGTAGCGGTCGTACATTTTATCGTTTCTACTCGTTTCATACACATTTCTATTCGTTTCATACACATTTCTATTCGTTTCATACACATTTCCATTTCTATTCGTTTCTACTCAATACTTATACACAATTTTACTCGTTTCGAAACGTTTCTATTTAGGACAAATTGTCAAACTGACGAAACGAGTATTTACGTTCGTTTAATTTCTTTCGTCCCGTCACGTCTATTTAGGGTCTTGCTTAAATTAAATGACATACATTATATACTCGATATATACCATGGATAGATAGATACATACACGTATTATTCGTACAAGAAGATGAGAAGAAGTACATATATAATAAATAAAATAGAAATAAAAACAAATTTAATCGAAAATGAAAATATATATGTATTTAAAAAAAAATAAAAAACTGAATCCTATATAATATGTACAAATAGTATTTTATATTATATGTATATAAGAAATAAATATTATGTAGAATTATATTGTACTTTAAATCTTAGTACTTATATACATAATACATATACACATACAGTATGTATTTTATAAGTATACATATAACTATAAGTACTTTATGGATAAAATTTTAATGATAAATATACAATGTACAAGTAAAATGACATAATCGTATTGTCATATACGTACATATGTGTATATAGTCTTATTTAGAATATTATATAATTAGACAGAGAGAGAGAGAGAGAGACAGAGGAGTTTCTACAGAGTAAATGAGAAAAATCTTCGAAGCCCTCTAGCAGTCAAACGGTTGACATTAAGTAATCTCCCCTATCTGCATACGATGTTTTGCTTGACTCCATGAGACCCATCAACTGTTTGCCGGTGGAACACCCGAGGCCGAACACTCTGGTATATACCAACTCGTAAATATTTTTATTAATAGCATAGATAGAGTATAATACAAATTCATTGTACATACAATATCATATTTTTTTATACTAATATTGTATAAGAAAATGAATGAAACTCAATAATAAAATCGTTATATAAAAATATTTATATACATATGTATATAAGAATAATATAGTAAATATTGAAAAATTATATAATTTAAAAATAACATTTTAAATGAAACAAATATGAAAATGTACATATGTATGTATATGAGTATGCAAATGAAAATTATTGAAACATATTTACGGATAAATTGAATCAGTTAATAAAAAATGAATAATAATAATAATATTCATAGTATTATGTACTCGTATGTATACGAGTATATAGGAATATCATCGGAATTGAATTTAAAAAAAATATGTATTTACTCCAGTTTATTATCTGATCAAGTTCCTACTATCTAATATGCATAAAGTATAAAATATACTTAATAGGTACATACATATATGTATTATAGGTATGAGTGTATTTATGTAATAATATGGCATCTAGAAATTTATTCATTTATTCATTTAATTTTATTTGAAGAAAAAAAAAATTTTTTTTTTTATTTCTATATAACCAATATAGATACTTACATAATATAAAGGTAATTTTTGTACATGAAATTACTTTTAACATCATACCATTCAATAGACAACTCGAATATAATATCTGTAATCTGTATAAAGTATACTTACATATATACTCGTATGTACATTGGCATACAGTACCTACGTAAATACATTGAAAAAAAATTTCTTTTCATTAAAAAGTTTATACAAAAGTTTAGATATACTTCTATACGAGTTACATATATAGACATTTCCATTTGTATATTACATATATGTAAATGTATAATAAAACAAAATTTACGTATGTAATATATGTATGCATTAAAGAAAAATTTTCATTCATTCTATAATTATTGAAAATCATATACTTAATTACAGTGGACATCAAAAGTCTTTGTATACATACATCCTCCAAATTTAAACTTTTGATATATCTGTAAGTCAAAACACATCTTCCATTTTTTTTTTCTTGCACAAATGAAACCCTAATATTATATTCTTTATATACTATTTCGAAATTTCATTATCAAAATTCTATCCATTTTCAAGTTTTAATTTAAAAAAAAAGAAAAACCAAAAGTCATAAAAAAATTACGATAGTCAAAAGTATTTGTATACATTGCATATAATTTTTTGTACGATTTTCTGGGTAATGTTGCAAAAATTTTTTTCTTGTAAAACCTATTTTTTTTTTCCATTTTGATGATACTTAGCATAATTAAAAGAGACACTTTTGAGCATTTATATATTCCCGATTTAATTTATGATTCTATATTTTTCTGTTCATATAAATTAACCCCCCGATTCTGAAGTTATGACTAGTCATAGATCACAGTTGCTTGTGACTATTTTTATGATATTTAAGTTGTGACTTTTATTATGACTAATCAGCTGTTTCGTATTCTGATATCAAAGTCACAAGCATAGTCACAAATTTTCTCCGAACTCTGTGTAGACTTGTTAACTGCTATGAAAATATTAAACATCAAACAATTTGCATTCTGATAGTTGAAAAAAATAATATATGTATTAATAAATATAAAAAAAAAGTGAGTACGATGGAAAATTTTGAAAGTAAGTAGCTACCATTATATAAAAAAAATAACAAATAAAAATTACAATCGAATAAAATGTAAACAATGCAATAAACTACACTTTTACTTTTTTTCTTTTTCTTCTAAAAGAAGACATAATAATAACAAAACTTCTTCCATAATTTACAAAAAAAAATTGTAAACGCTCACTTCACTTGCTCTGAAACTCACAATTTATAACTACTGTGACCTGCTATTTTGATGATCACAACTTGTGATTCATTCCTTAAAAGTCAAAATTGTGACTTTAACTCAGAATACGAAAAGTCACAAAAAATGTAAAAAAGTCACAACTTGTGACTCTCCATTATAATTGTGACTTGTGACTTGTCAGTGATTATTTTCAGAATAGGGGGGTAAATCTATACTTACATTAAACATGGTTCTTAGATGATCTTTTGATACCAACATTTCTTCACAATTATGTATTTGTGATAACATTAACATATTGGGCCATATGAATGAAAATAAGTATTACTTTACTTTTTCGGAGCAAATGCTCGTGTTCAAATTTGCTTCAAAATAAAACGGAACAAATAATGCTTCAAAAAACTACTGAATAGAAGACTTTGAATCAGACTTTAAATTTTACCATAAAAAAGTGTATAAAACACGTTCAGAGCCAGATTATTATAATTTTTAGTCTTTGTATTAATTTTTTGTGAAGTTATATTTTTCTACAATTTCCGGATTCTTTCTTAAATTTGAATGAAATTTATATTTCTTTATTACAATTCATCTGACATAATTATATACTTACACAATTTACATATAAGCACAGGATATTACCCTTTCTATATTTCGTTGACAACGTCATAACCAAAATGTGTAAGCATGAAGTGGGAGCTTGAAGTATGAGCATGAAGTATGAACATAAAGTACAAGGTAACATTTTTTCATAAGAAATGAAGCAAATGCTTATTGCTTATACTTCATGGTTCATGTTCACAAGCATTTGTTTCCGTTTTATTCATACGGGGATGGCCCATTGAAATCAATTGCCTATATATTTTATTTGAAGAATAATAATGAAATTCTCTAGCACATTAATATTGAAAATATCTTTGAACTTGTCGAAAGTTTATTATTTCAGGAAGACAGAGTATTTTACAACAAAAATTCTAAAAGTTTACAAAGATTTTTGACGTCCACTGTATAATGATTATATGTATGTTAAGTATATACATACTAGTTCATAGTAGTTTGGTTATATTCATTTCAATATTAAATGACTATGATTTTAATTTACTTTATACATTATTTCATCTTCTGTTTCAAAATGTTTATATAGATAATAATAATAATAATATATGTATAAAACATAATATTTATAAATGTGATGACTGACTGACTGACTAACTTTAAAAACAGAATGAATAATTCTCTCTCTACATACCTATGTACCTTGAGAAGCTTATATCATACATTTTATAATGATGTAATGTACTACACATTTACCATTCAAATAAATACATACTACATACTACATATATATATTTATATAATCATAATTTACTTATATACTATGTACTTGTATTCGTATATAATAAGTATATTACTGAATGCACGCATGTTATTTATATTAAAAGTGCATTAACTAAAAGTTGTATTCTGCCATCATCATCATCATCATCATCGTTGTCGTTGTGGTCGTCGTCATCCTCATTCACATCATTAGACATTCCTTCTTGAAATCGTTGTCATAATCATTAGTTATATACATATTCACAGAAATATCTTACTTTGTTTGTATATATACCTACTTGTGATATGACAACTAGTAAATATTATTGCAATTGAAATTGAATAAAAAAATTTTTATAAACTTTAAAGATAAGATTTTATTCATCAAAAAAAAAAAAAAAAAAAAATTATGGTAAAATCTATAAGAAGACAACTTGAATATTTATCGTTTTAGTAGAACAAGTTAAAAAGTGTGTATGGTAAGTTTATTAGTATTATTATTTACAATCCAATGTGTATACAATCAAAGATGAATATATAATACTTAAGTACATATTTTATTTAAAAAAATTCAAATACATAAATGTAATACAGTACGTATGAAATAAAAATAATAAAAAAAAATATATAAAAATGGACATTACATACTCGTATATTAAATTTGTATATTAATTTATGTGTATGTACGTGGTATAAGACAAATTTGCGAGTATATATTTTTAATACTTTTAAATATGAACTAGAATTGGATATGAGGATAATAATTTTTCTTTGACAATTTTTTATTCTTTAAATTTTATTTCTTTTAAATGTTTTCATTTTGGGCGATTCTCTGAAAAGTGAAACTAAAATCTGTGAAGAAATTAAATTAGCATTATATCGGAAAATATTTTGCGGATTCTTTACAAAAATTAAACAAATTTTAATTATCTAAAAATATTAATTAAAAAATATAAATTTAGTATTCAGCAATGTCATTGCAAACAAAATTGTACTAAAACACGATTAAAACACATACAAAAATATCTTTACTTTCTTCTACAAAACTTTATTTTGAATAGTAATTGAATACGAAGAAGTTTTCCTTTTTTGTAGGCATTTTAAAACAATTTTATACAAATATTAGTATTGATCATTAATAATTTCTACATAAGTACATATATTCATTTATATACATTTCCCATGAATAATAATCACACATTTTTCTGAAATGTCCTCTGCGTTACCCGAACTTTCATATTTATTTTGCTTGCGTATTTTTTAGAAATTATAAATAAGGATTTTCAACTGAAATTATCACATAGACATATGGAGTAATAAAATTATTAAAACGGCAATTATGACTATGAGGTGAGTGTGCAACAGTTCAGAAAATTTTATTAGAAAAAAATTGTACTGTATAACTTTCAGGTTATGTGTGAGTCTTCTGTGTTACCGCTTATTTTTTTTTTCACATATTTTTAAAAATATTTGAAATAATATCAAAATTTATATGATATATTTTAGAGGCCTCCCTCCTGACTGTTTTGTGTATAAAATGTAAATTATTAAATTGTGTACAGTTACAATTATTCTTAATTTTTTAATGCAAACATTTTAGAAAATGTCCTCTACGTTACCAAAGAATCGCCCTTTTACATACTCAAATTTACAACATTATGTTTATATCATATGTTTCATATCATCAGTACAAAAATAACTTTTTTTACGTTGTTATATCTACATAAATGTGATAAACATATTTATGACGAAGTGTTTTATATGTACATTCTCGTACATACAAATTCGTATATATATTTGGACAATTTATTATTATTATAACAGTAAATTATATTTATATAGCTAAAGATAATTACTATATGTACAATGCAAGAATAAAAATATAAAATTTAAAATTATGTAAAATATTTTACACTCAGCACCGACCACCGTATACTATCGCATCATGATGTATGCTGTATGCATACTTATAATTCTATAAAATAAGATGATCATAGAGGTTATTATATACCTACATTACATAAATAAATCAATTGTAATTAGGTACTATTTATATATAGGTAAGTATGTACGAGTATATATACAATTATATAGTACGTAAATGTATATATGTTATTTATTTGCGCATAAATACATACTCATAGTATATACTTTTATTTTTGGAATTTTTGTTATAAAAAACAGGAATTTTATTTAAGAAAAAATTCTCGTATTTTTATACATTTTGCTGTTGCATTATAAAAAATAATTTTTTGTAGTTTTTACTTATACAAGTTACATTATACCAATACGAGCTACGAGTAAACTCACTGAATTATTATGTTCAGCTTGATATAAATACTTAACGTTAACAACATTGTAAGAAAATATATAATTCGGAGTTACAATAATTTCAAAAGATATGAGACTAAAAAAAAAACTTTTAATAAATTTTCTATATAAGTGAATGTATACGTATATATTTCATCTTTTTTTTTTATTCTGCAACAATGATTCTTCAATTTCAAGTTTCAATTTACTACAATATTAGATCTAAAATTCATATACATATGTACATAGTACATATGTATATTACTTTAGATTTGACTTGCTTACATATCTCTGCGTATATTAGTACATATTATTTTCTTTCTCTCTAAAAAATACAACTGTACATACATACATACACAAGTATATTTATAATAAAAATTATCGCATAAATAATATATATACATACAAAAAAAAAAAAAAATATACATAAATATGTATATACATATTTTTTTTTCAAAAATAGAAAAAAAAAAATAAATATTTTTTTTAAATAAAAAATATGACTTTGCAAATTGTATAAAAAATAGTTTTGCACATGGGCGTAAAAAATCCTTTCATAAATTTCATTCCAATGGATTAATTATAATTGTATATACATATATGTATGCATGTATATCGATAATTTAGTATTATATAAGTATACTCTCATAATTATTGTCATTTATACAAGTAGAAGTAGAGAGAGGTATGTACTATGAAATTATAATATTTTTCTCATAGACAATTAATATGAAAGCAAAACTACATTCATTACGAATATCTTTACATATCTATTGCACTATACTGTGTACATATGCGAGTATACCTCTATCTAGATATATTTTGTATACTATATTAAAATACTTTATTAATGCATATGTATTATTATCTTTTATACATATTATCATTCGATTATACATGAGTACACATATACAGCACATTCACTTTTTCTTATATTCTATAGTATACATATAGTTCCCTATTATATAGATAAATGTATCCATAGATGATTCAATTTTTTTTTATTATTTTTATTGAGTTTTAATTTATCATTTATATGTTTAATATATATAACTCTGTTTTTTTTTTTTTTTTTTTTTTTTTTTTTACCTTCATAATTTATTCGTAGTATAGTATAATATGTTCTTATATCATATTTTTGCATTTTGACTTTTAATCTTTCAAGTCGATTATTATACATTGATGATTGTTTCCCTTGAAGCGTGTTTGTTATTTTGTTACCATTTCATATTCATTTAAATGTGCATTGCAGATAATAATATGTAAGTGTGCTTTGATTTTTCGTTTTATCTACTTTTTTTTTCTTCACAATATCACAAATATGCGTGTATAATGTGCATATTATACATACGTGCATACATTCACCCATAGACATGCATTCTGCAATATGAACATGGTATTCTAATACTATAGGTAATACTGTATTATTATACATGTATGATGAATAATGTGCAAATGCAAATAAAATGAACAAATTAGTGATATATCGATCGGTTTGAATAAAATGGTCAAATGGTCATTTTGCGTGGGTTATATACGAAAAATTAAAAGATAAAAAAAAAAAAGAAACACAAATGAATTATTGATTCCGATTTAACCGATTAACTATTTATTATATTGGAGGAAGTAAAATTTGTTGTCCGAGTCCGACAATCTGTACGTACATTACAATAAAAGATATGTGATCATGTTAAATGTCATGTATACCCTATAGAAGATATAATTCTATACATACATATAACATTATGTACATATTCCTTTACCTATAAAATATTTAAAAGATATAAATACATATGTACATATTTATCAATATGATGCATGATATAAGTTACTTAGAAAAAATTATAGATTATTCTGAATGTATTATGTCAAAAAATTCATTATATAATCGGAAAATTTATATATAATTATGTATATATGTATGTATGCATATATATGTGTGTGTATGATAAATTTATTATGTTCATATATTTATGTAATTTACATACAATAATATTATTCTGATCGCTCCAGGAAGTTATTGATTATTATTATATATTAAATAAGGTATTCAAATACATATAGATAAAGTTCAGTATGAGTATGAGTAGTATGTATAGTATCTAAGCTAATATAGTGTCTTTATTATACATTTATATGGTCTTTGATTATACATAGCATGTGACATACTTTGATGTTACGTACAATACGAGTATATGTGCATTCATACACATTCTTTTATAGATTGAAATGGTTCTCTAAAACCTGACACCAAATATCGGGGGAGCGAATCAGGGCCGAATGAAAGTCACATAAATCAATTTTTAAAAAAATAATTTTACAAATCGTAGAGAAAATTTTCCACGTATAAATCGATAACATCATAAAATATTTGAAAGAATGTAAAACGAAAGAGGATATTTAAATAATAATAAAGAAAAGATCTTATTTAAAAGTTTATCTCGAAATAACTTAATCCCGTATAAAATAATATATATTCAAACAATTTAAGATAATTAGACCTCCAACTTCGAAAAATTCAAAGGACTTCAAAATCTTTCAATATGAAAATTTTATCTTATTACAAGAATTTTATAAACGATTTTCCAAAGACTATGTAAAACCATCATATTAACAAACTTGACGCATGAACAAAAGAATAAAAATGTTCAAATCATTCGAAAACAAGTACAAATAAAATTGAATCAAAATCTTAAGAAGAACTGAAGAACTGGTATCTTCTAAAGTTCTTATTTTTTTTGACTTTGAAGAAACCGTTCATTCTTATTGCAGATATGCAACAAAGATGATGATGATGCCATGCGATGGGAGCCATAATCTTGCTATAGGATAGATAGGAAAAGAATGATCATAATCACATACATCTTTAAGTTGTAAAGCAAAACTAAGTAGATTTATGGTACAAACAAACGAAAAAAAAATTAGCCTTGCTTTAGTTTGAAATCTAGACAATTGGGCTTATTATTATTTTTTTTAATTATTATCATTACACAAATTTGATTATTATCTACATATCATGAATTATCAAATGTTTCAGAAACTTGAAAAAATTGAATTTCAAGTGGCATATTTAATTTTAAGTGTGAATATGTACAATATGTACTATCATTCTAAAATACTTACACTTTCATATCTAATCTTCTTGTCATTTGAAAAACAAAATTGAAAGTCATACATACAAACTTTATGATTGAATCATTATTAGAGCATTACATCATTCTAATAATAGATCAGTTTAAAGCTATAACTTAATAAATAACTATGTGGTATATGGTACGTGGAACTGTCCAAAATGGACGTACTCATACATTCGTTCAATTTCGATAAGTTTAAATGTCAAAAAGACGAAACAGTGCCGTATATGTCGTACATTTGTCGTTTCTACTCGTTTTATAGTTTGAATTTTTATGCTGAAAGTGAAAATAAATAAATAATAAAATGTATTAATAAATAATAATATGTATTCATATTTATAAAATAAATTTAGCTGATAAACTCATAAGCACACAATTTCACTGGTTTAGAATCGTTTATTATTTAGGGCAAATTTTCAAACTGGCAGGTCGAGTATTTACATTCGTTCAATTTCTTTCGTTTCGTTACGCCTATTTGGGGTAGGGCTTAAGTTCTAACATATGAATAAAAGAGTTTGCTTCTCTCTATCAGCAACTCAGTGGTTTGCAATCCACGTTAAAATATAAGTACACATGATAGTAATAAAGTCACGAGATTGCACTTCTGTGTCCCTGTTTAACTTAGAGCTGCAGTGCTATGAAAGAAAGAAGAATCTTTATGATCTCCTATTCAGTTTGATATTTATGGTATTTCTAACAAATTTCTTTTATTTATTTTTCTTTTTGTTTTAATTATTTGAATCCAGTTAAAAAATGAACTGAAATATTCAATTTGTTTTAGTTCATTGTAAAAGTTAATATAAGTTTGAATTTATTTATTTATTTAGGCACATTTACATAAATGTGTATATGATTATTGTAGAGGGAGGAATTAAAGAAACTGAAATGTGATCATGTGTATTACCAATATTGCATAATAGTAGAATAATAAGTACATATTGAAGGTATTCACTCAATGTAGTAAAAGGTCATGTAAACTGAGTAAGAAGTGTATTTTTATATTATTTGCGCACTGCACTCTTTTGCAAAATTTTGTGTGAACAATTTTTTCACGAAGCGATTAAATTTAAATACCTATACTAAACTCTTCAAATTAGTCGGATCTACGTAATTCATTCACGAGTTACTGTATTACATAATGTAAAATATATTTTCTGTCAAAATTCGCATTCATTTTTTTCCAATGTGTCTCAGTTTTATTTAATTTGTTTTTATAGTAATTAATTTGAAATTCCTACTTTTGTTTCTATATGCACATGGAATAAAATTAAATTTTTGATAGGTAATGAAAATGACAAAAAATTTCAAACTACTACTACTATTGAATTATACAAAATGCGTCACAATACATTCACTTTCACTTTCACTTTAACTTAACATTCACTTAAAACTTACAGTATTTGTATAAAATTTATTCTAATACGAGTTTGTAATTCTTTCTCTTAAGGCTAGGATCTAATTATGAAAAATTTTGAAAACAAAAAAAACGGATTTTTACACATTTAGAAATTTTATAAAAGTTATAAATATTTTTATTGTTTTTGCATAACCTCGCCTGCTATTGAAATTGAATTTTTAAGGATTGATAAAAAAAATCCTTTTCCGTTTTTAAGACCTATAATTAAATTTCAGAACCAAAAATCAAATGTACGTGGTGCATTTGTAGATCGAAAAATCACATTTTTGACAACTTTGACACACTGTAAAAAGAAAACAAGGACATTTTTCAAAAATGTGTGCTACGTAAGGACCACAACTGCTCTTTAAAGTATTTATATTTCACATTTCATTGAAATCAGTTGAGTAATTTCAGAGATATGTGGTGCAAAAGAAAGCATATTTGATGCTGGCTACTATTAATTGAATACCCATATTATTTGTATATACATTTAACATTACATACGAGTACATATGTGTGAATGTGTGTATATATTTAAATGAATAATAAATGAATATTTTTTTTGATTAAAATGATACAAAAATACGTTCATATTATGCAATACGATACGTTCATATATGCATTTCTTATAATATTGAAATGACTTTCATTTTTAATTTGTACATGTGTATTTGTATACGAGGAATAAACGTATATAAGTAATTTATAAATATGTATATTATATAAACATAAAACAGATTAACAGGCAAATTAAACGTATACATTATATATGTACATTCTCGTTTATTACGTAGTATACGCGTAATACAATTTATAAAATATACAATAATATTATAATACGTTTTTTCTATTTCAAAAATTTTGAATGATAAAAAAATAAAAATACATATACAAATATATCTAAATATATTTTAACAATGCATATAATAGTATAAAATTGCATAAATATATAATGTACATTTATGTGTTATTGCATATATTTTTTTATTTAATTTTTTATTTTATTATACGAAAATATATATGTGCGAGTACGACTATGTATACTCGTATGTATAAGCAGTATAAGTCTATTCATCCCAGCAAAACACGGCAATAAGAATGCAATATGAATATTGGATTGCAAAGGCAATAATCGTCTATTGCCTCGATTATCATTTGTGAGCAGAAAACGATAAGTTTCTTTCAAGAAAAAGTTGATGCGCAAGCGAATCATATTGGCAATGGTAACTTACATTCTTATTGAAGAAGCCTTGGCAATAGAAAAGCGATAAATATTGAATTGAATAAACAATCGAGGGTGGCTAAATTGAAATTTCATTTAAGTTTTGAATAAATCAGTGATTTAAATGAAATTATAATTTTTATACTTTTCAATACATTCATTATTTAATTTTCTCTAATTTGTTTATAATCATTTACTTCGAATATTTCCGAATTTCGATTTTACAATTGACAGTAAATCACAAACTTCTGTCTACCATATACTGTTGTTACCACTTATCAAATGCAAGTTAACAATGAATGTTTTTCGATTTTCGGTCTTTAAGAAATTTATTGCGTAAATATTGCCCAATCGAAAAATATGCAGAAAAGCTTGCATTTTGCTTGCGCATGGTAATAATTCACTATTGCCATTTTGATTGCGATAGCGAATACCTTCCTTAATTGTTTGCTGGGATGTGATGCACGTATGTATGCACTTCTAAGTATACATATACTCGTATAGTAGAATGAATATTAGGTTTCGTATGAAATACATAATTAAAATTATTTATAATGCAAATATATAGTGTTTGAATTGTAAAAATATAAAAAAATAGTTAATAAAAGACATAAAAATGATAAATGATTTAGGTAAAAGTCCATATTAAATACATTACATGTGTTTATTTTATATTATAGTTGTACATGCACTTTATACAATACTTTTGAATACATTCATATATGAAAAATTATTATTTTCATAATAAAAAAAATATAGGATTTGTCATAATATGTGCATGCTTGTTTACGTATATTATACAAAGTACATTTTCTCGTAAGGGCCTGTTTCACAAAGAATAAAATACTCTCGGGATAAATCTAAAGTGTTGATGTTGAATGGTTTTGAACACATTTATTTTTAGTTTCGTTCCTTCGTTTCTGTTTCCTTCGTTTTCTCTCTCAGTTTTTTTTCATTTCGATATTGCGTTTTCAGTGTTTTTGTATAAAATTAATCGCACCGCACACTGGACCTGGAATAGAATGAAAGAATAAAACTATGTGCACCACTATGAGATCAAAACTTGCATTCTTTCATTTAATAAACGAAAGGAGAGGAAAATAAATTAAACGAAACCGCAAAAAACTACTTTGATATGCTCTCTCTAGCCATTAACTCATCGATAAAATATCTATTCATTCAAGAGATAAATTTAAACCATTTATTGATTTGCAAATTGAACGAAATACTCGTATACATCAACAACAACAGTACTCAGTACAGTTCAAAAGTGTTCGTAATAGATGTAGGTATTGCATGTAAGATTGGGTAACAACTATTCTCAAATGATATTATCACATGCTCTCCAAAGAAAGAGCTAAGCGCACAATGAAAAAAAAGTCATTATATTTTTAAAAACAAATTTATAAAAATTAACTCTATACCATAGTAAATTATTATCTATTGACAACAAACTAAATCTTAAATTACTTGTACTTATTTATAACTTTAAATTTTTTTATATTTTTTTTTTTTTTTTTTAAATTGATTTATCATAAAATATTTTCAACAAATTTTGTCCATTTTATTGTAACAATAACAATACCTCTTACACTTTATCATCATTATCATCATCATCATAATCTTTAAGAAAATCAACAAAAATTTTTTAGATGTTTAAATTAATGCACTGCATACGACAATGCACGAATATTATGTATGTATGTATATGTATGTATATACATAACGTAACAAATATTTAACATAACGTAACGTAATTAATATTTTTAACTTTATTTTTTATTTTTAGTTTTTAAAACTGTTGTTGTTTTACTCGTACTCGTACCTTTCAGTAGCATGTCACAAAACGTACATATTCAGTTAGTCTCAGCAGTCAATCAATCATTATCTTTCAGTGAGTTTTCCTTTTTAATGTATACTATACTACATACTACATACATAAATAAATAGATATACAAAAATGTGAATTATATGTATATGCATGAGTATATATATGTATAATTATAACAAAGAAAATTACAGTATCATGAAAAATTAATTGGTATACAGACACTAGGTATGTGCATACATTTTATTATGTATTTGTGTAATATATCAATAATATATACGCGATATCATATCATATACCTATTATTTACATTTTTATAGTATATTTACAACACATAATTATACATATATGTATTTATATATGTAAAGTATATAAGTATATACATATGTATGTATTCATAAAAATCAAAATAATGTGGGTATATAAATTTGTAATTTATATAGGTACTGTTAATGTGTAGTATTATTATATGCTGATGAATATATCATGAAAATAAAATAAAATTTTTTTTTTATTATTTATTTCATTTTTTATTTTGTTAAAAAACTGTATGTAACATACATGAATCTGTCCGAAGATTAACTATTCCAAAACAACAGATTATTTAGAAAATTTTCTGGACAATACTTTTCAATGCACTAGTCAAAAAGCGCAATATTTCATCAATACACGAAACAAAAATAAAATAAAAAATACCTCATATAGGCACTTATGAATATCGTTTATAATCATTTATTATTTTAGTTTTTTTCACCATCAACATCAAGATCGACATCATCACCATCTTCTTCTTCTTATTTTAACATTTTATTAAATGCAAATTTTTAATGCCTGAATAAAATTACCAAAATTATATTATCACATTTATTTGTCATCATCATAAATAATTATCATAAATATGTATATAATATGTAATCTTATGTACGTAGATGTGATGCATTTTTATTTATAATCAAACATACACAATATAGGATATGATCGTCAGTATTATTGTTATTGCCGTTGTGATTGTCGTCGTCTCATCATCATCATCATTTTAAAAATCTTAATTGTAATGAATAACACTTTTATTTCATTACAATTTATTTTATTTTATTTCATTTTTGTATGCGGGCAGGTACTTGATTTTTATATGTTTTGCTTTTTTTTTCTCTCTTGATTTTTATTTTTCTTAGATTACATTCATAATTGCGTTTATTTAGAAATGTCTGTTATTGATAAGAGCGTACATGTTTTGTGTAAAATTAATTTATTAGTAAAATTTTTTTTATTATCAAATTTTTACAACATTTTACTATGCATTTATGCAAAATACAAATACGAATACTATATTACATACATACATTGTATGTTTGTACTCCGTGATCTATGTATAAAGTGTAAATACTATACATAAAATACCATACCTACTTACCTGTGTATAAAATAATACATAAATATAATACATAGATTCCGTTTTTTTTTACAAAATGTACAAATGCAAAACTGTTAAATTTTTAGATAGATGACAAATGTACAATGCAAAACTGATATTTAAAATTACCGATAAATTTTAGTTAATATGAACAGTAAAATATTAAAAATCATATACATAATGTACTCCAGAAGTTATTATTTAGTACACTATTACACTACGGTATACTACGTACCTACTTTATATGCTATAGATATGGTATGAATACTCGTTGAATATTTGTTTAAAATTTTACAAAAAATGTTAAGAGATTTGTTTTTTCGTGTTTTCAAATTTCTGTATTTAGTTGTTGTTTTTTGTTGGTTTTTTTTTTTTTTTGAATGTTTTTATTTATTATTTTTTTTTTTTTAATTTTCATTCTGCAAAGGGTTGGGCATTTAATATAAGAATGTATTTAATTGAATTTATGTTCATTGTATGTACATATATGTATATACGAAATAAAATAAATAAATAAATGTATGCATATAGATTTTGTTATTTTAACAACAAAACAATAGTAAATATTTATACTTATATAAAAGTAGTTATATTTTATATGCATATAAATACGTGTATTATGTAATGCATATATGTATGTATAATGTATGTACATATGAATATCATTGCATCTGTATACTATAGGAAAATATAAATTTTATACATAAGTACTTTGTACTTAACATACATACGAGTATATAAGTCATACACTTAGAATCAGAACTATACGCATATAGTTTGTTATATGCGTATGTTTGTTGTTTTTTTTTTTTTTTCAATTTTATATATATTTTTTTATTTTTTATTTATTTTTAATATAAATATTCACACATTACATATACATATAATAATGTATATTATATGTGCATATATTGAAAATTTCATGTTTTCATTTTTTAATCGCACATACTAGGTACCTACCACAAAACGCATAATAACAATAAAATGAATGAATACAACAAATTTATATTATGTCAATGCAGGTGTTTTTTGTTTTTGTAGTGTCATATTGAAGGCGGACACTTGAACTAATTGGATTATTGAAAATTTTGATTGACATCAACAAATCATTCTTTAGGCTTTCTGAATTAATTATCACACATAAGTTTTATACTTACATATATGGTTTATTGTATTGTACATTATTTAATTGATTACGTTATATATTCTATTTTAAAATTGATTTTAATTTATTTTAGATTTTTTTTTTTTTTTTTGTTTTTTTGTATATTTCTTTTTCTTTTCTTTTTTTTTATATTTTGAATATAGTACATATAGGGGCTATTTTTATATACATATATACTTATGTGTATGTACATTATATCTGTGCCCATACATACTATGTAGTAAGATTTTATGTACGTTTTTACGATTTACGTACATACTTATTTGAATAATATGCATGTTTTTACAATTTTAAATACAATTTTAAATTGATTTTTTCTTGATATTATACGAGTGTTATATATTTTTAGTTCTTTTACATAATTATGTACTCAGTTTTTATGTTTCATTTTATTTTTGTATACATATATGTACGTACATAATACACACGAGGAAGTATATACCGAATTTCCTTTAATTTTTATTATAAATGATGATTTCTTGTTCTCAGATAAGTACTTTATTAGCCATGTGTTAACCATTTTTTTTTTTCAATTTTTTTCAACTTCATATTCTGTCTGAATAGATATCTTCGCATACTTATGATTTATTTCTCTCTCTACACTTTAATGTGTCTCTTGGACGTATCGCTTATTATATATCAGTTTGTTCATGGTCTCTCTCTTTGCGGTTCACTCTATCGCAACAGTATCTAATTAAATGTCCTTCTGTCATTATAGTTCCTATATCTTTTTTTTAGACATATATACATATAATTGCACACGGATACTCAGTCCATTATGGCATCCCGCCGATCAGTGATTCTGTCAGATATATAAATCCAGTTTATCATCAGTAATTAGTTATTGGACATTGCTGATTGGAATTATGATAGACTTGAACAAGAATAGCGCGCTGCTGGCTGGGATTCGAACTCAAAACGTCAAGTATGCCAGTCCAACACCACAACTATTGTACTATTGAAGCCCCCTAGTTCCTATCCTATCTCATTATTAATCCTCCTCCGTTGGTTTTTTTTTTTTTTGGCTGCATACTTATATTTTCTTATATGTAGTATGTAAACATATGTAGATCTTTCGAAAATATTTATTCCATTTGAAAATCATTTTTGTCATCGTCCAAAACGATTGCACATTTATTAATATGTAAGCCATTAGCGTATACTACCCATTTTATTGATATTAAATGACAAAGTTTAATTATGAATTTTCAATCTTGATAATTTTCTTTTTTCAGTTGAATTTAATTGAATTTTTACATATTAAAGAGGATAAAATATAATTTTGATTATTTTTGTATCTTACAATGTTATTCTAATGCATTTTATGCAATATACGAATGTATTTTACTATAAAAATACGTCCATATACACTATCAGTTACTAATTTCTCATGTATTTAGCATTTTTAACATAAATTTTAATTGAAATTGATTATAAATGTAGTACCTATGTAGGTAGATTCTGTATGTTAATAGTCTCTCAAAAGCGAATTATACAAAAAAAAAAACATTGAAAAAAATAACGAATCATTCTTTCAGTTTTATAATACCTTCTTATATGCATCTAAACTAAATAGGTACATAACAAACAAGTATATGATTAGGTGAATTTGCATATACATTTATACAAGTATACTAGTTATATCTATATATGTATATATAAACAGCGCCGGTTTTAGCCTCTTGGGCACCCGGTGCACTTCCAACTTTTTGCCATTGAGGTTCAAACTTTACTATTTCTTAAATAGATACACGAATATTTATTTTTCTTCACCTTTTCTTGTATAAACTATATACTGAACTGTAGTATGCGAATGCAGAGAAGAATTTCAGATTGTTGCAACTTGCAAAGGATATAAGATATAAGTAATAAATACAATCTCTTGATTCGTTAATCTTTAGGTTGAACTGAACCGTTGTACATTATATCATATTAGTGGTTTATTTGATTCAAACTGAACCAATGTCATGTCAACACCAAGCCATACTGTTCGGAAGTTACAAGCAAAACATAATGATTAATGTAGATAAAGATATCGATGGCTATTTGTGTATATCATTTTAGGATTTTATAGTCATATAGATAGACCATGCAAGGCACACTTTTTATGTTGTAAACCATACATGTTTTCTTTATATTTATTTAATGCAAGCATTTAAAGAGAAATTTTTTTTACTATATGATTTGTAAAATTATTTTTTTAAAAACGGATATGTGATTTTCATTCTGTCCTTATTCGCGCCACCGATATTTGGTGCCCGGTTTAAGTGAATCATTTCAATCTATAAAAGAACCAGGTATGTACATATATACATATATAAAAATATACCAGATGCTAGTACTCGTATGAAATTTTAATTATTATGTACATAGTACATTTAAATAAATAATGTATGAATTGACACAGATAATGGAAGGGAAGTATATGTATAGAGATTTTAATGCTAATCACATCTATATATATGTATATAAAATTAGATATATTCATATGTATGTACTTATATTTATGCATTAAGCTACTACCTGTTTCTTTAATCATTTTAATACATTATAAGTACATATTCTATTGAAAATAATGTTCATATAATATATGTATATATGAGTATTAGTTCATATCTATATAAGAGCATAAAATATACATAATTTAATGTAGATACATACTACATACTACATTATATATTCCAGAAACGACAACTCAATTAACTGTAGTCTTGATATGTTTGCAAAATAGTATAGTAGATACTCACAGATACACCTGTTTTAAAGACCATAAAAACTATACATATAAATAATATAACGAATAAATACATAATATATAGATACATTACTGTACTATATATATATAATATACCTATACCTACTGTATATGCATGTGACTTTTAACATGTTGCCATAGATTGATAATGTGTTTCTTCTTCTTCTTTATTTTCAAAAATAATTTTCATTTTAAAAATCTATATATATTGTATATATGTATGTACATATATGTACATATATATGTATTATATAGGAATTTCCAATTATAAATATAGATAAATAAATATCCTTCGCATATATGCATATGTATATTCTGAAAAGAACATTTGTATTACATACAACACACATACATATATACATATTATTTTGATATATATATACTATTATATGAATATACAAATGATCGATTCACATTAATATGTAGATCTTCTTCAGTTCAATATATACATATGTATGCTATGTACAATCAAAGATCTGCGTAGATTCTGATGTATCCATACTCCATAATATACTCTTGTGTATGTGTGTATATTTATATATGTATATGAGAATTGTTAAATAAATATATGTAATGTGTACATACATTCTATAAAAAACTAATTATTATATTTACATAGATATATACAAAAGTTAATTAATAGAACTGATCTACGTTTAATTAAAATCGACTAAGAATTTTATTTTTGTTTTTATTTTGTTGTTTTTTTTTGTTTTTTTTTTCTTTTTCTTTTTTTTGAGCTTAACAACCATTAAGTGCGCAGTTGAAGTTGTTAACCTGATGCATATTCTTGTTATTTGTCCATGTAGGTACATTTTTATATAAGTAGATTGAATTTTGATATATGCCTATCTACATGCATACACATAACTACTAAAAAAAAAGTAAAAATAAAATTTTTCAAAAAGAATATACATACGTACATACACCAAAAAAATGTAACGCAACTATTATAAGCGAGTAATGTATTTATATAGGACTGGACTGAAATACTTTTGAATGGAATATAAAATTGAAAAATTTTTAATAGATTTTAAAAAAGAAATTTTATTTACAAAGAAAAAATAAAAGAAAAAAGGAAAAACAAATTTTTAATGTGCGTATATACAAGAACAGAAGTGAACAAAAATTTGAACAAAATAATATACGATTATGCAGAGGAGAGAAGGTACATTAAAAAAATAATAAATAATATAAATAAGACGATTCTCTGAAAAATGAAACAAAAACCTCTGAAAAAATTAAATTAGCATAATATCGGAAAATATTTTGTGGATTCTTTTCAAAGATGAAATACTCGTAAATGTTAATTATGCTAAAATGTTAACAAAAAAATATCAATTTAGTACTTAGCAATGTCACCACAAACAAAATTGTACTAAATCACGATCAATCACATACAAAAATATCTTTACTTTCATCTACAAAACTTTTTTGAATAGTAACATAGTAATTAGATACGAAAAAGTAAGTTTTCCCTTTTTATAAGTATTCTAAGACATTTTACACGTATATTGATCATTAATAATTTCTTTATTCATTTTATCTCTTTCTCATGATTATAATGATACATTTCTCTGAAATGTCGTTTGCGTTATTTATTTTTTTTTATTTTTTGTCTTCTGTGTTACCCGAACTTAAATAAGAATTCTTCAATTGAAACTTTCATATAGACAAATGAAGTATTAAATTAATAAAACGACAGTTCAGAAAATTTTATTAGAAAATATTTGTAGTGCATGTGTAATATTAATGTTTTCTGCGTTACCGCTTGCTTTTTACGCATATTTAAAAAAAAAAAAAAAATCAAATACATATTTTCAAAATGTATATTATATAAATGTTTTTGAATCCTTACTGCTGCATGTAAAGAATGTAAATTATTAAATTTTGTAGTTTCAATTCTTTTTATTTTTTAATGAAAAAACTTCAAAAACTTTTCTCTGCATTACCAGAGAATCACCCAATAATAAAGGAGGACAAGGAAAATTATTTCATAGGAAAAATACAAAAACTCTTATACATATAAAAGAAAAATCCCAAACGTAACTATGTACTTAAAAATTGCAATTCAATTTAAATGCATATACGATAGATACAGGATACAGTATATATTTTATTATTCATGTATGTATATATGAGTTTGTATATATATATATGTGTGTGTATGTGCAATAAAATTTTAAATATAATTGATCCAAAAAAGAAAAATATTCACATACAACTATAAATATACTGAAAGTAGTGTAATATTATATATGTATATCACCTGTGTCTGTGTCTGCTTGCATATATTTACAGATAAGTATGAGGTATGAGTGAGTATAGTATATGTTACATATATAAATATATAGTTACTTAAATAAATTCATATAAAGTATATACTATATATTTGTGTATATTTGTGTATATTATATTCAAATTTGAATAGCAAAGAAAGAGTGCTTATTAAAATAAAATGTATATTTTTTTTCTTTTTTTTTTGTATTAGATTATTATACATTGTCAACAATTATTTTCGATATGAAAATGTGCAAAAAAAAAAAAATTAAAATCAGCATCAGTATGAGAGTGAAAGAAGTATATATGTAAAAACATGAAAAAAATAACATTAAAAAAAACAAAAAAAATAAAAAAAAAAAAATTTAACATAAAATTCATGATTGTTGCAAACGAAAAACATCTTGTTAAATATCATGTACTTGGTATATTATATATACATATGTACATTCGTGTGTATGTGTATGTACTACAACACTACGTATGTATAACCTGGTATATAGATCTATAGTCTATAGGTATACAACTTCAAGAAGAATAAGAAGAAAAAAATATATGAAAAATGAAAATAAAATAAAATTTTGTTGTAATTTTTTTTCATGTACAAAAATGTACAGTATGTATAAATAAAACTACATTATAAGTATGTACAATATTACATTTATGTATGTAGCTACATATATGTATATTAGTATATAATGTACAATTTACAATGTACAGCATACACATATATCAAATAAATTTTATAAGTGTGAAAGACTAAACATTTTATTTAGTATAAATCAGCAGGAAGCTACAAAGATTAATGAAACTGAATAATGAATCTCTCGTTAAAAACAAACAAAAAAAAAAAAAAAAAATTGTACAAAATTATATGTATGTATGTAAATATATGATATAAAAGTGTACTATGTAATGTAACAATCTATTTTAAATTTTATTCTGTTATATGTTTTGTTTTTATTTTATTTTTTATTTTTTTTTCTATTCCCGTATAATATATTTTATTTGTTTTATTTTTAAATGTTTAACATCGAAAATAATCCACAAAATAAAATGATCATAAAATATTAACTACACAAAAATTTTATATTATATAAAATTGTTCAAATGTACTACATACATATATGTATGTATATACGAGCAGTGGCGTAGCTACCTAGGGGCTAGGCGGGGCAGTGCCCCGGGGCCCTCAAGCTCAGGGGGCCCTCGAATCCTTACCAGAAATTCGATCGAACTGAACTTTTGGAAATTTCTCCCATTTTCAAAATAAATATGACAGGTTGCATCCCCACTTTAATCATGACAACTAGGTTGAGAGAAATTCAAAAGTTATGCCTAGTGAATTCCCCTAAATTCTTTCTGTACAGCTGAAAGGTCATTTAGCAAATTAAAAATAATAAAAAATTATTTAAAAAATAATATGGGCCAAACTCGACTCCGACATTTATCGCTAATAGCAATTGAAAACAAAACCGCATCAAGCCTGGATTTAAATGAAGTCATTGATACTTTTGCGAAAACTAAAGCTAGGAAAAAATTGTAAATATAATTGTTATTTAATAATAAATATAATTGTTATATAATAATCCCTTGAATCTTCTTTATTTCGTTTTATTAGCCAAGCCTACACCAAGTATTAATTGTAATTTATGTTGTTACTGTTTAATATTTTTATTACCTGCCCTGCAGTGCACAAAAAAAAGCTTAAGTAGCTTAGCATTTTTAAAGTATTTGTATATTTCATATTTTTATTTGATAAAACCTAATCAGTTTACATAGCAGTGGGGCCCCATTTTTTAATTTGCCCCAGGGCCCTTGGCTACCTAGCTACGCCACTGTATACGAGTATGTAATGTACGTACATATTTAACATTGCAGTAACCGAATAACAACAAAATTCCAGTATAATTTAAGTAATTTTATTGAACGTTCTTTTTTGATAACGATATTTACATCCATTTTATATACCATTTTTATTTATTTTTGATTATAATACAATATATATTTAAGGCTAGGATCTAGTTATGATAAATTTTCGATGACAACAACAACAACGATTTTACACTAGACATTTTATAAAAATGTGAATATACTATGCATTTACATAACCGCATGCGGGTGCTATTTAAAATTGAATTTTTAGAGATTTTGATAAAAAAAAAAAAACATACCATTTTATTTTATTGTTTGAAATCAAAAATAGGAGAAGAATTTTTACAATAATTTTTGTTCTATAAACATCAGAAAAGTTAAAATTTTATTTTCACAATATAATCATATAGATCATATATGATGATTTAATATATGAAAAAAAAGAAGTCAAAGTTTAAAAGTTTTTCAAAAAAAAAAAACTCCTTTTTTAAGAGCTATAACTAAATTCCAAAAACCAAAAACGTCTCTAAGTGAACCAAGGCTTTTACAGAAATGATTTCATGACTTTTAGTACTATCATGTGTATGCATACAGTTTAACGTGGATTGCGAATCACTGAGTTGCTGGTAGAGAAAAGGAAACTTCTTTTTTACATAATAGGGAGGTTTGGGATTGGGGCTTGAACTTGAACTGATATCTTATAATTCATTTATAATTTTATAATTCTCTTATAATTCTTTGTGTTACTTGTTTCCAGCAAGTTCACTACTTATATCTTATCAGTATTTCCAAGCTCTATTTCCTAAGATTAGTTCCAACAAGATGTATAGACTAAGAAGTTGAGCCATTCCGACAGAAAAGCTCTTTTTTTAAAAGCTTATGACATCATTTCAACCGAAAAATGGTATTTTTCCTTCATAATTTTTTACAATTTCATATTTAACATTTAATAATTTTGAAATAATAATGATATTATAATATGTAATTAAAAAATATGATAATATGATAATTTTAAAAACAAAATAATTTGGAAATAAAATAATATGATTGCAAAAATACACCTAAAAACAAATCTAACGAATTCAATTCAGTCAAATTCAGTAAATCGTGGTAATTGCATGCATTACAAACTCGGTATAAATGATGTAATAACTTAAAATTTTACAAACAGCTTTTTTTGCTCTGGCTCACCTTCTCATTCTATACATCTTGAGTTCCAGGAAGATGATACTCATTCGAAATAGGCAAAGAAAAATTGTCTCTTACTTTTGCCGTGGGCAGGTATCGAACATTTAAGGACCATAATTTCTTTCAAAGTATTTATGATTCAAATTTTATTGAAATCAATCTAGTAATTCCGGAAATATATATGATTCCAGAAACGATTTGATATTAGCTACTCTTAATTTTATTTTTATAGTTTTATTTATTTTAAAAACTTTTTTTTTTCATTATTTTTTCATTTTTTCTAATAAATTGTCACATTGTTTTTTCTTTTTTTTTTTTGTTTGCTTTCATTTTGCTGTTTTCTATTTTATGTGCATACCTAGACCTATACTTACTTGTTTCGTCGTATTTATAGACATTTATTACAATATGATATCTGTATGATTTTATTTGAATAAAATATCTTTAATACGATAAAACAGAAAATAAATATAAAAATATACGAGTCGAGTTATACAAAATACAGCATAAATATTTATCTAAATATATTACATTACATACATATATTTATGTGTGTAGCTTGTATTCCATTATCTATAAACCGCAAGTTTATATAAATTCTTAACTACATTAACATCACTATTATACAAAATATTTTGCATAATAAAATAAAAAAATTGATTACTACATTTTTTTTTTATTTTTTTTAATTCCAAATATGTGCATACTATATATATGGACACTCGGATTACGAGTATATAGGAGTACCATAGCGTAAATTAATGCGATTATTATCATTTCGCACCATAAGAAGACCAAAAACGAATATAAATTAAACATTTTTAAGCATGGATGATGATTATATGAAATCAAAACAAAATATCCTAATATAATATTCGTATGTTATTGGTGCAACAAACTGTTCTCTAAATATATAGGTATAATGTCAGGTACATGATGTTTAAATATTTTATATAATTTTTTATCTCTTTATACAATCTATCGTATTTCTTATATTAAAATCATTTTTTGTACAAGTAATGATTTTGTACGTATACGTATTCATAATACTATACGTACATATACATTATACATAATCATACACACTTTTACGTGCTTTTACTTTATATGTATATACTCGTATATAATAACTTTCAGATTATAAACATAAAATGAATATTTAATTTCATTTTGAACACAACAAGAATATACGAGCTAGTAATATGTACGAAAATGTTTTTTATTTCTTATAAAACACATAGGATTTATCTATAACAACAGCATTAAATATTTTTATTTAATAATCGTGCGTATGTCGTTACAATGTCTTTACTACAAAATTTTTAGAACTTTTTGTTTTTTTTTTTTTGATATTATTTTCATGTCCTATATTTGCATAAATATTATAAAATTAACATGCGTATATACAATGTTGTGTATAAAATAGTTGAAATCATTACAGTTATTTTTTTTAGTGAATTTTTTATGAAATTCGTATTTGCTTTTAAGAGGAAGAAATTCTAAAATTTGAATTTTTGCAAACTTTTCCCCTCTATAACTTTGTTATTTTTGCACCAATTTTCTTCAAATTCAAAATATACCAATATCAAAAAGGGGACTAGATTTTAAATGGAACGAATTTTCAGATTTTCATATCTGAAATATTTTTTTATTTAAAAATATGTATTGCATTTAATTTGTTTGTGTAACTTAATTTTTGCATTTACTCCTCTATAGTGTGTGTATATACGATGCTTTAACACTTTGTTTAAAATGAAGCTGAGTATGCTGCGCGGCAGAAACTTTTCTCTCCATTTAAAATCTATGTACATATATGCGGAAAAAAAAAACGCCCAAGAAACGTTTAAGAAAATGATCAAGAAAATTTTCAGATTTTCCTTTTTTTGTGTCGTACGCCGCTCGAAATGTGTTTTTGTGTTTATTATGAGATAGCGTTGTTGTAAAAATTGTAATTCGCAATATTTCTTTGAAGCAAAATTCTTGACATTTTGTGTGTATGTGTGTGTTGTGAGCATACAAAATTTCTTTACCAATTCCATCCGTGCAACATACTGGGCATAATCGATTTGTTTTGTTCGATTGTTTTTTTTTTTTATATAGTGAAGAAATCATTGAATGTTTTTCTTTAAAATTTGAATGATTGTTAGTAATTATTTTTCACAACACGCACATTAATATTTTATAGTTTTTTGACAAAAAATACTTCTGATTTAGTATTACACTTTTATCCTTGAACAGTTTTTTTATTTTTTTGTTATTTACACTTTTATATTCATCTACGTAATTTATATGCATTATTTTATATTTATATTTACTCATACTTGCTTACAGTATCTACCGCAGTATCTATATATGCACCTGTATACATTTAATATATACATAACATATGATTTCATGATAAAATGAATCACATCCACACACAATATAACACAAATAAAATGTTATTATATTCATTATTGGAACAATACTTATCATTATAAGAAAGTGTAAGTACGTGTAGAACATTTTTAATTATATGGTACATATACATATTATATGAATATTAATATACATATTATTTTTTATATATGCATTTAATTATAATTTATTTCTACTTTTAAAATTGAACAGTAATTAATTATTAACTTATTATTTTCCATTACAATGTATTTAGAATTATAAAATTTTCAAATTAAACCTCAACATCATATAGTACATACATATATGCTTGTAGATTTTTAATTACCATATTGAAAATTATCAAATACTATAGTATGTATGTACCATAAAATTTAATTTTAATTTTTGTGTTCTTAACTACACATTTCTACAGTCGTTCGTTCGTACATTTATGTACGAGTATATACATATTCATTATGAAAATAATAATTAAAATTTATTTTTTTAGTTATTTAGTTATTTTTTGTAAATTGATTTAAAATTTTTATTTTTATGTGTATAATAGAATAGCATACACGAGTATTATTTGCATTTATCGTATACATCTTATGCATATACATAAGTACATATGTACATATATAGTGTTTCTTTACATATAAATAAAGTTAACAACAACATAAAAAATTATTACATTATTTTAAGGTGATATTACACATAGGCAATTTTTTTTTGTCAAACTTTTCTCTGGCATGTGACAGAGATCTGGCATTCTGTTAACACACGTCAGAAATTTTCAGGCAATTTTTATTTTCAAGTCTTTTGCCAGAATACTCTGACAAATGTTACTGGAAGATTTATTGCCAATATATAAATATTTAAATACATATAGAGGTGTTTACGTAGCACTGTCAAAAATCTGACATGTAATTTTCTGACAGAATTTTAAAAACAATAAAACTATACACAAAATATATTTGAAATGGCTGAAAATTATCTGAAAGTGTGCCACCACACCACTTTGTTTAGCAGAATTGAGAAGCAGTACTATGTCAGAGTTCTGTTTTTACTTTGTTTATATACATTGGCAATAAAAGTTGCATTGGCAATTCGTGACAGAGTAGTTCACCAGAGCGATTGTCACAGTCTGGTATGCTGTTTAGACGTCTCTTGCATTATTTGACCACTTATCTGGCAGTAGTATGCGGCGATAAAAATTGCCTGTGTAATATCTCACCTTCACATTTTAATTAAAAAAAAAAAAAAAATGAAGAAAAATAAATGAAAGAGAAAAGTAAAATATAATCAAAACGCATAAGTAAGATGAAAACAAAAACGTTTAAAATTACACATATAGTATAATAAGCAAAGAATAATAAAAATAAAATAAGAAAACAAGCAAATTAAGATAACAAATAATGCTACACACATTTTGCTTGTTATATACATACGTACGTTTACGTACATACATATACATATATGCGTAAACGTATGTATAAAATAGTACACACACGCACACATACATACACAAATACGATAAAACAATTTTATTTCAAAAATCACGGAAATTCAATAAATCACGATTCATTAAATTTAACTAAAAATAGTGAAATAACCAAATATGTACATAAATGGTATATGGAAAAAAATACCTACATACATTATATTTAAAATGAAAATAAAATAAAATTTGAAAAAATATAAATAAATGCAAAGAAAAGAAAAACTTCAATGATCTAGAAAATAACCTTATCATCACATTCATATAAATTCAAGATTTCACATAATATCACGTCTGAAAACAAGATTTAATGATTATCACCAATTAGATTACGAATACATATAAGTATATGTATGCACATATATATGTATAATATTATGTATGCATTTATGTATTGAAGATAGTGATTTTGCATTACAAATATTACGAGTATATAATATGAATATCTGTTTATATTTATATATTTATTTATTTATGCAGATACTTATAGTATTATAGAAATATAGGTATGTATTATGCATTTTTATGTTATATACATACATCTATAAAAACATATTATACATATCTACATCTAACTAAAATTTATATATTCAATCATACAAACATAAATATATATGTTAATACTTTATTTCAAATGTTTGCATTTTAAAATTTTAAATATAATGTACATATGTACATATATATGTATGTATAAGTGAAGTATATAAATCTTTGTATACATATAAATGATATATGCAAAATACTCTTACATATAATGTACATATACGACGTACATACTACATACAGTATTTATTTTAATTTTGAATTTTATACTCGTACATAAGTATACGTAATTGTCATATAATTTATGATATGTATATGCATCATATATACCTACAAATATATTTTACCACATACAATGTAAGTTATACAAACAGAGATCCATATTGATTCATATATTTACATATATTTATGTATATCAATCGAAAAATTTAAACGAACCAATCAACTAATCAACTATTACAACTAACCAACCATACATTTTTAAAAATATAAGTAATAATAATAATTAAAATTACGAAAAATCTAATCACAGAAAGAGAGAGAGAGAGAGAGAGACTAGGTATCCTGATAGATAGGTCTAAGGTGGCTATATGATGACTTAAGGTACGTTTCCACTTATACACTTAAGTGGAGAAAAAGAAAAGTGGAAATCCACTAAAGTGTAAGGTGCACTTACACTTTCAAAATTGTGTTGTATTACACTCGAAAAAAAGTGTAAATGTCCACTTTTTTCTTTCCAATTTTTTGAGTGTAGCCACAAAAATGGACCTACTGTTTACACTTAAACAAAAATATTCAAGCAAGAAAAGTGTAAAAAAAAATTTTCTTGCATTGAAGTTAGTTCAAAGTACGTACATACCATTAACTAGCTTTAAAAAACCAGCCAGCATTAACCAGCTGCATATAAAAATATGTCTTCAATTATTGAAGTTTCTGCAGCTTGTATTGTTTTACTTTCCATAAAAAAAAAAATAAAAAAAAAACAAAATCAAAAGCAAAAAAGAAAATGTTGAGTGCGAAGTTGGATTAAAGATCGAGAGAAATATAGTGTTATGGGTTCTTTGTTACTGGAATCGGAAAGCAATGATGAAAAAGTTTTCAAAATTTTTTAAGAACGACACCTATGGAATTTGAAATTTTTTTTAAAAAAAGTGAAGACATTTATTGAAAAAAAAAAAAGATACATTTATGAGGAAAAGAATTCCAGCAAATGAACGTCTTGCTCTGACATTGAGATATTTAGTGACAGGTAAATCCTTCGTTTATATAACATTTCTTTAAATAATTTTTTCACTTTTTATAGGAAATTCTTATGCCTCATTAATGTATTTAATTCGAATTCCAAAGTGCACAATTTCGAAAATAGTACCAGAAGTCTCCAAAGGAATTTATTTGGCTTTAAAGGAAGAATATCTAAAGATTAGTAAAACAATATTTTAAATGTATTTTTTTATTATTTTTAGGACGCCTATGAATTTAATTTACATGGAAGTGGGGAAGTAACATTTTGTGTATTCATATCAAACGGTTCTGGTGAGAGCAAAATATATGTGGAACTCCTGTTATCCGTATCTGAAGAATAATCTTCTTCAGCTGCATCTAGTAGACATTTTTGAATCTGTCTTTTTAGTTTTGATCGAATCGTAATGTTTTTTATGCCACGTATCTCATTCGTTACGAAATTGCCAAATACTGTGTATTCATCAGATGATCCCGCGTTGGTAATAACAGCTTTGCAATGATTATACAAAGCGATTTCTTCCATTTCAGTGCTAGTTGGCTCATGTTTTCTTTTATTCCCTCTTGAAGTAGAAGCTGTTGTCTCTGAGGTGTGTGGCACATTCTGCTTTTCTGAGGCACTACTATCTGCATTTAAATGTTCACTGTGTACTTTACTTGCACATATCTGAAATATACACAAAATAATACATATTTCAAACCTTTTCAATTATTATTATTTTTTTTCCAGACGCCAAATACAAAAGAAGAATGATTCTATGTAGCAAAAGATTTTACTTTAAAATGGGATTTTCCTAATTGCGTGGGTGCTTTGGACGGCAAGCACACCAACATTAAGGCACCTCCAAATAGTGGTAGCCTTTATTTTAATTATAAATCATTCCACATCATCATATTAATGGCGTTAGCAGATGCCAACTATAAATTTCTTTATATTAATATTGGATCCATAGGAAGAAATTCAGATGGTGGAGTTTTTAGCAGCACTAAATTTGCTGAAACACTAGATAACAAAACTCTAAATATTCCATCTAATAGGTCTTTGCCAATGAGAGAGATAGCAATGCCTTTTGTAATTGTGACAGATGATGCATTTGCAATGAAGACTTACTTATTGAAGCCATATTCACTGAATAATATGAGTGTTGAAGAAAGAATTTTCAATTACAGACTTTCTAGAGCAAGACGAATAATTGAGAACGTTTTTGGCATTGCATCAGCTAGATTTCGATCGCTGAGAAAAACATTTGAAATAACTCCTGAAAAAGTTAAAATTATGACTTCGGCTATATGCGTTTTACATAATTTTTTGATGACACATTGCGCCAGATATGCACCAGTTGGAAAAACAACACAAACACAACACATCACAGAAGAAATAAATCGTATCTGTCAAAAAGTGTACAGTTCCACATAAAAATTATCGAAACGGGATTGAAAACTTTTAAGTGGAAACAAATTTGGTTAAATTTGATTCCATTAAGTGGAATGCGCTATTTACACATATACACTTTTGAGTAAAAGTGTAAGATAAAAATGTATCGTCCCACTAAATGGAAAACTACACTTTGGTGTTTACACTTGTAAATTAGTCTACACTCGATGGAATGTTACATTTCCACTCGAAAAGTGTATAAGTGGAAACGTACCTTTACATTTAATATGCAACATGAAAATTATGTATGTTGGTAATCCATGGATTCATGATTCATAAACTATATTTGTATCATAGTGTACAGATACATAAATACATAAATATTCATTTCGCTATACAAAATGTGTATTAATTTACGAGTATACTGTATACAAGTATGTAAGTATATGTGTATACAAAATGATAAAAATCAATTCTGAATATTAATATTATCAGTAACCAATAGGGGTTCAATGGTCAAAGCCTCTCTACTATACTATAATCTACTACTCTACTTGTATGTACATATATACGAATACGAGTATACACACACACACATATATAATAAAATGATGATCGATATATTCGGTCTAAACCCAACGAAAAACTAAATCATTTCTATATTAAAATATAATGTGAAAGATATTACTATTATTTACAAACTTACATTATGTATTGTATATGTACATATCTACATTCAATAGTACATTGAGTATGTTATATAGATAAAGAAAAAATAATGCAAGTACATACTACTTTCGTACATAATATATGCAGTTGAAATTGTGCATTTATAGGTATATATATTTATGTATGTATGTATCTGCAAGTACGTAACATACTTGTATGTTAATGCGTATGCGTATATTATAATCAATATGAATTCATAATGTCTATATACGCATAGTATAGTATAGATCTTTATATGTATGTGCGAATAATGTATATCAGATACATATATATTTATATATTCTTATATATATTTATTGTACACATATAATTCGTATTATTTTATATACATACATAAGTATGTGCAAAGATATTCACAAAAATGATCAGAAATGATACAAGCATACACACTTAAGTATCATATTATATACATATGTATCTATGTTGTTTCGTTTAGTGTATAGTTTAAGAATAAAATCAGTTTTTTTTTTTTTTAAATTATAACAATTCAAAAGCAAGAACATTTTTGCAAGATGATGACAAAAACAGCAAAAATAACAGCAACAACAAAAAATTAACATTTTTTTTTATTTTTTATTTTTTTTTTTAATAATAACGATGGATAGTGATAGATAACGATAACAACACAACAACACTGTGGCTGACTAGACTACATACAGTCACAGTGTTAAATTCACAATATGTATGAATGGATGCGAATAACTTTTATAGAGTACCTACATACATCTATTAATATAATGGTACTTACTAGCGTTAAACTGTTAACTTGAATAAATATTATTATAATCTATCTATCTCTCGTCCCGTTTGTCGTTTGTATACATATATGTACATATATCAATTATGTATATGTACATATTAGTTTAGGTGTACAATTGTTGTGTAAAAAGCGAAAAATTACCATAGAATATTATTAAGTGTATACATAAATGGTATATATCCTCATATAGATATTTATGATTTTATTTTTTGTATTTTTTTTTTTTTTGTAATTTTTTTTTCAAACATAACTATATACTATTGACGTTGTTATATGTGGTGTACATATGTACGTATCCATTCGTTATATCCATATAATATAGTGTATATAAAACATAAAGAAAGGTGTATAAATATGAATAAATATGTGTATAGCACTGATAAATTCTTCTATGCTCTAAGAAGAAAATTTTAGTTAGTTATTGAATGAATATCCCTCCAGTCCAGATGATTATTTTATTATATGGGTATGATGTATGTTATATATAAAGAAAACATTCATATACGTAACCAACGTATGTTCAAATTCCTGTACGTGTACATCATATTATCAATATTATATATTATACATTTTCAATCCTGAAAAAATATATAATATATAATATGTACCTATATATGTATATGTAAATATATATAATTTTTTCATAAATATATAAATGTGTGCTAATTTATATGGGCTTTATGTATAGTTAGACTGGTATATGTCTGGAACCTACTTTTATACATATGAATGTATATATACTTTATAATGTTCAGTATCGGAGTATCCAAATACTATACAAACATACATAATATTGTTATACTACATACCTTGTATTCGCAGATTCGTTCGTAACGTTATCGTTAGGTACACATTATACTAGCGTACTTATGTTTATGAAGGTACATATATGCTATAAATATAATATACTCGTATACTATAATTATTTATGTACATAAGTGTATAATGTACATTATATGTAAATATACACATACATATGTAGTAGGTATATAATATGTTTATGATATTATATTACACCTATCCTATCATCTACACATAAATATGTGTAAGATGATAGAGTTTAGGTATACTGTGCTGTTCCTCAAGCATCATATCATTCAATAGTTTTTCTTTGTATTATAGTGTTGTGTTTTTACAAAGCAGTTTTAGTTATTTTATTTGATTTTTTATATATACTATATACATGAGTATATAGGTATCTACTTTTACATACATTATTGTTGATTTGTGTGTTGTGTTGTTTAAAAACAAAAAACCAAAAAAAAAAAAATTTATTCTGTGTGAAATTGGGTTTTGGGGGATCATTCATTTCATTTAAGAGTTTCTTCAGTATAATTTACTTGTTCATGCGCGTTAAATGTTGTCGTCTTTTTGAGCTGTCTGTTTATCTTATAAATAATAATAATAATATGTATAAATAAAAAAAATAAGTATTATTGTATATTTAATATATAAATATTATTTTTATATTATATATGTATATCTATAAATTGAATATACATACATATATAATTACATATAATTTATTTACCGTCGCATCTCTTCAAAAGATTTTATCAGAAAATTGATAACTTTTTTTATATATTTATTGTTGTTTTGTTATTGTTTTTTATTTGATTTTTTTTTCGTTTGTTTTTATGTTTTTGTTCTTATATTTTCATGTATTTTTGGGTTTGTTCTTTAAAGAATTTTTTTTTTTCAAATAAAAATATAAATAAATTTTTTTATAATAATAATACAAACCAAATAAATAATATTGATATTGAATATTATAAGATTTTTATTCTTATAACATTATTAACTTTAATTATATTCGTATAATATACATACAGCACATTTATCATTATTATTATTATTTTTTGTTTTACATTTTTAACGGTTTCTCACATAAAACAATGTTAAAAACTGTATATAATTCGTATATACATACATATGATTTTCTTATATTATAATTACTTAGGAAGATTTGTTATTTTTTGATTTTTAATTAATGTACATATTATAATTTTTTATTTTTACATTTTCGAATACATATTTGTTTATTTTATTGCAATTTTTATTTTACAATAATTTTTTTTTGTTGTAAAATTTTTTATTTAATTTTATATAATAAAATTTTTAAGTGTTATTCAATTTAAAGAAAAATAAAATTAGATATTTTTTTATTTGTTTAAAAAATTATAAAGAAAATGAAAATAACTACATACAAAGTTTTCTTAAATGCGAATCATATCTCTATTGAAAATTTTTAATCATCATCATCATCGCAATTAAATTTTGTGTTTTTTTATATACAAACATATGTATAAGATATAAAATTTTTTTTTCTTGCATATTTTATGTATGTAGGTATTTGTTATCATAAATATATTAAATATGTTTGGTATATGTATTTATAAATAAACTACATATAATCGCAGTTCATATGTACGAGTATATCGAAAATATTTAATTGATTGATTTTCGAAATAAATTATAAAAATAACTATTTATAGTGAATTATATTTAATTTATTTAAATAAATTATTAAACTTTAATGTATACATATTTTTTTTTTATTTTCGTTTATTGGTCTTTTGTTCTTAAATGCAAAATAAAGAAAAGAGGAATATTCTTAATGTAAAATATAAATAAAAAAAAAAATGTAATAATCGTCATCATCTTAAAGTAAAATTAAGTACTACAGTGTAAAATAATTTGTATACAATAATAAACTTTTTCTTTTTTATACAGCAGATTTCAAATTCAGATTTTCATAATTTCATAAACAAAAAAATATGTATATACATAATGTCTATGTACATTGTACATATATACGATTATATATTCGTTTGTGTGTACGTACGTACATAAGTAGAAGTACATATATTTGTATCTTCGTAAAAGGTCGTGATTTTTATTTTTTTATTTTAATTTTTTACTTTTCAAATTTGTGAATTCGTTTTATATACACGCGGTCATATAATTTAAGTATATATGTATATATTTATATACATATACGAGTACATATGTATTATCGTACATATAATATTTTTTCATTTCATATAACAGTTTATATTTAAACATTTTTAAATAAACAGCTAGCGAACATAGTGATGAATATAAATATATTTTGATAAATAAATTATTTGATTTGATTTGATTTTTTTAATTTATTTATATTTTTTTTCGGTTCATAGATAATAGTGTGAAAAAAAGGAATTTCTCTAAAAAAAAAAACTGAGGGAAAGTGTATTCATCTTTTGAAAATAAGATAGAAAAATGAATTTTTATTACGAATTTCTATAAATATATTATATGAAATAAAAAATCTTACATTCTTTTACAGTTTTTTTTGTTTAATTTTATTTTTTTTTTTATTATTAAT
Source organism: Villa cingulata (assembly GCA_951394055.1). Classification (NCBI taxonomy): domain Eukaryota; kingdom Metazoa; phylum Arthropoda; class Insecta; order Diptera; family Bombyliidae; genus Villa; species Villa cingulata. Next base: position 213,973 of record OX596017.1, on the reverse strand, counting down.
TATTATTGTGTTGATTACTGTATGTGTATTTATGATTTTGAATTGAAAAGTGATTTTGGTTACTAAAATATTAGTTTAATTTTGTTTCTTTAAAAAATTTATTATATTAGATAAACAAACGAGATTATTTATATTTTTTATTTTTATTTTTTTGTAAATTTTTTTTTTCAATATTTAAGTAAATTTTTAATTAAAAATTAATATTGATTTTTTTCAATAAATAATAGTTGTTCGAATTTATTTTTTTTTGTTTTGATTATAAAAAAATTAATTGAATTGAATCGTTTTAAAAGTTAACATATTCAACAATCGACACCACATAAGAATTTAATAATATCTACTATAAGATTAAAAGCAATAAAATAATAATAATTTCATTCGTAATATAGTATCTATGAACTTGTGTCATATATTTTTACAGCGTTATACATATGTGTAGATCAGAACTGAAGAGAGAAGAACATTTTTTTTTTTTTGCAATTAATTATTTATAATTTGAATTGGAAAATAAAATTAATATTTTGTTCACAATAAATTATTGCTATTATACACAAAAAATATATATACATACATATATACCTACGCATTATGTTTGTAGTTCTTTTTTATTTCTAAAAATTCTTGTTGCTAATACATCGGGTGATTCGTAACGTAATAAAGTGTTGCAAGCGTTTACGATAAGGTATTTTTTTTCTCGTAAAATCCTTTTTTCATCTCATTTTTTAAGGATTGAAATTTTTTCTTTGGGTGCAGGGCGAGGTGAACTGATATAAAACGTTCATTTCATTCCACAAAAATGTTAATAACTATTGAAAAACTGAAGATATTGATATAAAGATTATTTTTTTTTTTTTATTTGAAAGATATCTTAAGGTTGCATTTATTTTTTTCCTTTTATACAAAACACCCTTTACACTGTATAATAGAAAAAATAATTTAAAAAAATATTTTAATTTTAAAAATACAAAATTTTATACACATAATAATTTCTAGATGAAGAAAAAATTTTTTAATTGTGTAAAAATTTTATCAAAAAAAAAAAAAATATCTCGGTTTTTTTACTTTTAAGAATTTTTTTTTTTTTGAATTTTTCATTACCAAATAATATTCGTACACAATCGTACATTATGTGGAGAGATCTATGCGCGCAAATTAAGGTTTTTTTTTTATATAGACAATTTATTTTACTGTAGACGATTTAATACTTTCAATATATAAATTGAATATAAGCAGGTATATGATGTTATAGTTAAGCAAATTGAATTATTTAAAATTATTATAATTTTATTTTATTTTCATTTTTTTATTAAGCATTTTTATTTATTTATTTATTCATTTATTATTTTTTTTTTTTTTTTTGCTTTAACACACAAAATTATTTGCATATTCATAAGTGATGGGTATTATCTATGTACATATGTATTAAATCAAAAGATTAACGAATAAATTATTTTAAAATTAAAATAATAATAGTAGCAGCAACAACAAAAACAAATAAAACAAACCACAATATCGAAAGTAATTTTCACATAATTTATGAAAAAAAATATGTACATATATGAACGAATATACTCGTTGTTGATACATTATAGGCATATAATTTCAATGATTGTTGAATTTTATAATTACATATTTATTCTGAGTAGTAGTAGTACTATGAATGAACTTATTATTAAGAGAAGTTAAATAAAAAAATTGAATTAAAATTTTTAGAAAAAAATATTTAATCAATTTTTTTATTCCTGTTTTTTATTTGTTTTTTATAAATTTTTCATTTTTATTTTTTGAAATATTTAAATTTATTCTTTTTTAGATGTATGAAAATTTAAAATAAAAAAATGTTGATTAAAAACATTTAAAAAAAAAAATAAACCAATTTCTTTTAATTTGAAAATAAATAAATTTTACTTTCATTATACATACTTTAGGTACATACTGTAGGTATGTACATGTGTACATATGTGAAAATACAAAATAGTGTATGAATATTTTTGTTGTTAATCTATTCGATTAATGATTTGAAAAAAAAAAAAAAAAAAAACAATTTTTTAAAGTGCAAATAAATAAATTAAATTAATTTAAAAAAATATACCAATATTTGTTATAAGTATAATTATGTGATAAATTAAATATGTATGTTGTATAGTGAAAAAAAATTTGAAAATAAAATAAACAAATACAAATGTACATATATGTATATGTATAAAGATTTTTAGATAAAAATTAAAAATTTTTTTACTACGATATTTACGTCAAATAAACAATAATATAATAAATCAATAGTAAAATAAGTAGATTTTAAGTGAATATTAATTATACATAATATAAAAAAAAAACTGTATTTTAAAAAATTTCAACACAAAACAAACACAAAAAAAAAATAAATCAAGAAAAAAACAACAAACAAAATAAAAAAAAATAAACACTTTATAAACAAAAAACAAAATTAATTATGAATGAAATAAATGTGCAAACAAATAATAAAATGATAAATTCTGTACAATCAGAAACTCCAATACCGTCAATTAGAACACCAAAAAAAGTATCATTTTCTGATGAATTACCAATTGATAATAATTTATTATCATCTGTTGTCGTCGTCGTTGTCACAGAACCAACAACAACAGCAGTAACAGGAACAACATCAACATCAACAACAAGCAAAATGTCTGATTGTTCCGATTTCAAAACATCATTGTCATCGTCATCAATAATTAATAATTCAAATAAACAAAATAATTATGACGAAGATGATTATTGTCAAAATAATATAAATAAAAACGATTATTCAACAACACCCATGCAACATGTATTACAACAAAAATTGAATTATTTAAATAATTTACATAATATACAACATAATAATAATAATAATAATGATAATGATCATGATGATAATGATCATCATCATCATTTTATTAATTTAAATAATCTACAAATGCAAAATAATTATAAAAATGATAATAAACAAAATATCGATAGTTGTTTTTCATTAATTAATGATAAAAATTTATCAGTACAAAATGTTAATTGTAAAAGTAATCAAAATTTATCATCGACGACAACAAAAACAACAGTAACAGCCACAACAACAACTGCGATGAATTCAATAAAAAATCATCTTGAAAATCATGAATCAGAGAATCCTTTTACAAATATAAATAATAATAATATTGATGAATATCAACGAATATCACAGCAACAACAACAGAAACAGAAAGATAATGAAAAACAATCTACCTCTGCATATAATCCAAATATATTAAATTCAACAAATACACAACAAATGATTACTACAGAGCATAAAATGAAATTTTTAAATGAATTACATTCTGATGAATTGAATGAAGTAAAAAATGATGTTTTAATAAACAATATTAATAATAATAATTTATCATCAGAAGAATATATAGAACAACCAACAGCAACAACATCTAAAACAACAACAACAACAACAGAATTACCATCATCACAATTATTACCACAGCCGCCAACACAACAAATTACAACGGCAACAACGATAAAAACATCTGATGATATACAATCATCATCAACATCATCAATTAAAGAAAATTTATCATTTTTATTAAAAAATCAAAATGATAAAAATGATTATATTATTCATAATGAAATTATTACCATTAATAATAATATACAAAATAATACAGATACAAATGATTATGAAAATAATCAAAATAAAAATGAAATAATTAAAATGGAAAATACTAAAAATGATGATGATGATGATGATGAAAATGGTAATGATATTGATACTGATGCATCTGATAATGATGATGATGATGATGAAATAAAAAATTTTAATAATTTTGATAAATATAAAATAATACGTGATCCAAATTGTAGTATTATGGAAATGGAAGTACAAAGAGAAAAATTACGTTGGCTATTAATATCGGAATGTAGCGTATTTTTTGGTGATGGTAAACATACAAGAGAAGGATTTAGAAAAATGTTTTTAGAACAGGTAAGTTATATTCAAAAAAAAAAAAAAAAAAAAATATTTTCTTTATATAACAGGTACCTATATGATAAGATATCTGTATATGTAGGTGTTTATATAACTAAATGAAATCATACATAATAATGTGTAATGTATTTTATTATTTTTTATTTTTTGTATTTTAAAATTATTTGTAATTTAATGAATTTTATTAATGTCATTTTTTCATCATTTTATTTTTAACTTTGATCTGGTATTTTTAAGTGTGGAAAGGGAATGTTTTGAAATTATTAATTTTGATGAAATAATTGATAAATTTGCTATACGTATACTTTATTCATTACGGATAAATTTTATATTTTATATTAATATTATATGTTTCTGGAGGGGCGCAAATTGATTGTAACGCACCGGGCGCCAATTATCCTCGCTACGCCACTGCTCAGGGGTGTTGTGGAAATGGCGTGGAAATAATAATAATTGAGTTTTGTGAGAAATTATAAATATCATAGTATTAGGGCGAAATTCTGCATTTTGAACCGGGCGCATATTTATGTTGGGCCGGCCCTGATGCTGGTGATATATTATTGAAATTGAATTCTCATGATAAAAAAATACGATTCTATTTTGTTTATAAAAATCAAAAATAAAAAAAGAATTTTTATAATAATTTTTGTTGTAAAAACAATAGAAAAGTTCAAATTTTATTTTGACACTAAAATCATATAGAAATATGATGATTTAATATTTATAAAAACACAAGTCAAAGTTGAAAGATTTAAAAAAAAAAAAACTTTCATTTTTTTGAGAGCTTTAATTAAATTTCAAAATAAAAATAGTGTTCCATTTAAGGATACAACATCCTTTATTCAAAATTTTAAAAATTCAGTCAATCGGATTTTGTGCATTTCGATACCGAAAAATCGTAATTTTAACAAATTTGACATCCTGCAAAATGGGAACAAGGACATTTTTCAAAAGTGTGTTCAAATTAAGTACAATTTCTTTCAAAGTACATATTTATATTTCAAATTTCATTAAAATTGGTTGAGTAATTGCAAAATAAATCATTTTTAATACTGGCTATCCTCTCTCTTAAGTGTAATTCAATATTTATATAAATTTATACACGTAAATACAATAGTAATATATCAGATATTATGTGTATGTATATAGGTATGATTTAAATTATAAATTCTATAATTTTGACCTTGTTCTAAAAAATATTTTTTTTTATTTACTCTATATAATTTTTCTATTACAAGTTCATACATACATATATATAAAAATTTTCAAATTTTATACGTGTATATTGGCATGTAAATATACATTATATACACAAACCAAATTATAATATTAATAGAATAGCGATATGTAACATACTTATATGCATGTTATTTAATTCTACGAGTTGTGTATTATGTATACATATATGTATGTGTGTATGTAGTCTGTATGGGGTTATTTTTCGAAATATCTACCTACATAGTAATTAAGTTATTTGCCTTTACAAATTTATTATTATGTACACACATACACGTATATATGCATGAATTCATATTATTTTATTAAATATAAAATTGTATATTTATTTATATTTATTTAGATAAAATGCAATATATTACATATAATACAAGTATGAGCATCATATACTATATAATGTATGTATGTACATACATATTTACACGAATAATTATATAATGTACAATATGTATATATAATTATATAAAGATTTAGTTTTTGTACAAAAAACTACATATTATTAGTATACGATACATGTATGTACGTATAGTATGTACCTATACATTATGTACGTATCCCCATTAACCCATACGCACAAACAAATTTATTTCATTTATACACCTAAATTATATAATATCTACATATAAAAACCTTGAAAATTCTAACAAATTAAATATGAAATAAAAAGTAGTAAATATGTATGCATGTATAAAAAAAACTTTCCTTTTCAATTAAATTAGCGTACATGATGTATAAATGTATTTATGTATGTATTGTTTTTTTTAATACGTTGAAAAAAAAAGAAGAAGAAGAAAAATAAGTAAAAGAAAAAGTATATTTTATTATGTTTTATATAACATACATACTTATATGAAAATAATAGACATTTACGAGTAGATGAGGTATTTATATGCATATTACCTACTAAAAACATATATGTATGAATGTACATTTGCATTATTCGCGAAAGAATATAAACACGAATATGTTTATGTATATTCACCTTACCTTCAATATAATTTTATTTTTTTTTTTATATATATATATGTACACATATATAACTATACACATTCATATAAAAAATATCCCCAAGTACATAATACATCATACATAACATACATACAAATTTGTCCATGGTAATTGCTATAATAATGCAGATATGTATGTATAAATATTTCAAAGTTAATTCTATTCAATTTTTTTCTTTTAATTATTTTATTTATTTTTTTTTTTTTTTTTTTTTTTGATAAATATGATTTATTAATGTATGTAATGTAATACATGAGTTTTAATATTATTTAATTAATACTAACACACATAATAGATAATATCATAATTCTTTCTAATATCATTTTACACATTTTTTTTGTTTGTTTTTATTTTTGGTGTGTTTGTATTTTTCTATATCTGTCATTATTTTTGTGAATTCAAAAAAAAATTTTGTTTTTGTATAAATAACTGCTTGCAGAAATACACTACTTTCGAAAATTAAAAATAAAAAATACTTTCATTAGATTATAAATGTATATATACATACATATGTAAATATAAGCACTGTACTATTGTATACGCATATGCGCTTATGAATATGCTAAATATGTCCTTGATTGAAGAGTGTATTGTTTCTCTTTTCTTTATTCATTTTTTCTTTGAAATCTTTATTTTACGACTAATTTCTATTACTAATATTTAAGTACAAACATAGACATACATATGTATCCATACAGTAAGTATATTGTTGTCTCACAATTCACTTATACTTTACACAATTCACTACATTTTTCAATCCGAACATTAAATAGTACGCATTTTTTTTTCGCCCATTATATTGTGCATAAGTACGTATATATTCTTCAATTTGAATTTTATTTTTGTTTGCATTTTCTTCTATAATTCATCAAATTTAATATTTTTATTAAATTTTTTTTTTTAATGATAAATTGTTATATCGAACGACACAAAAATTATTCGTAACTACTTACTTGCATCTTGCATCTACTTAAAAAAAAATTTGAATCAGTAGCTGCGCTGGAAATAGATGGTTTAGAACATTTAGATACTTCGTAGTTTTCGTATTTCATTTCCATACATTTGTGAACTACGAAAATTTTGAAAAACTGCAAAGGTAAAATGCCTAGTAACTTTTAACTTTTGTACGAGTATTTCGTAGTTTCGTAGTTGATATATGACAGTTGTTCAGTTGGCATAGAAATTAAAAAATATTAAAAAATAAATATGACTTAGCTGAAAATGAAAAGAACTACAAAAAAGTAAATTACGAAGAAATTTAAGAGATGGTCGTTCATGTCAATAAGAAGAGCGTTTCAAAACGTTACTATAGTCATAATATTGATATAACAAAGTTATGCTGTGGTTATATACAAGTTGATTATTATAGTTAACCATAGTCAGGTTTTGTAACGCTCTCCAGATTACGAAACTACGAAACTACACCGATGCAACGAACAACGAAAAATTGAAATGAATCCCCCTTAAAAACCATGTTTTCAATTTACTACCGGCATTTTATTTGGATAAAAATGTACATATAGGTGCGGTGCGGTGCATACATACGAACAAGTTATGTATATGTATATTTTCATTTATCTGCATTATATTATATGGAGATACATGATGTAAATTACATATAAATACAGAATAATACATATGTTCAAATATTATATATTACCTACATAATACGTAATCTGTACAGAGATACTTTACATATGTACATATGTACGTGAACTTAGTATTATAATGTGTGTGTACATTACAAATTTTTAATAAACAATTAATTATTATTTTCGTGTATAAAATTGAAGATATTACATATGTATATTATGTGTACATTCATGTATACATGCACATATGTATGTTCATATACGCGAAATGTTTTTTATTCTAAATTATAATGCAGTTATTATTCATATAAATATAATAAGAAAATAAGATAAAAAAAATATAACATAATATTTATACGATATTGTATATTGTATATTCATATATTACGAGTATGTTGTATATATATATGTATATGTATTTATACATAAATCTACATATGTGAATATGCACACAATGTGTATTCTGTATTCTGTATTGTATAAGAAAATACCTTATATAAATTGTATGAACAAAATGAAATGATAATAAAAAGGCATGTATAGTACATTTATGTTATTATTCAATATAAATTTGTTAAACATCACTAATTGCATTCGTTATTTATACCAATTAATATAAAATTATTATTGTATATTATAAGAATGTATAAAAAAAAAACACTGTGTTATTATATTATTAGATATTCAATTTCAATTCTATAAAAAATATACACTTTATTTCAACGATATTATCGATACGAATTTTTAAATTGAAATTATGTTTTTCAACAAGTTGTTAACACAGGTACAGACGCACAACTTGGTTGTCAACCCAGTTTGTCAGTCAAGCAAAAATCAAAAAATTTTGATTTTTCTTCAACCGTTGATCAACCTGAAATTTCAACCAACAACCTATCTACAGACGCTTAAATGCGTTGACAACATGCTATGTTGACAACCTGGTTGACAACCAAGTTGAAAATCTGTAGTCGGCTTAAGTATTTATGTCATATAAGTTAAATCAGTTAAATGTTAAATTGATCAGAATGGGAAGCTTTTATTTTTAACTTTCATCTCGTAAACAAGTGTTTCTTCACACTATCCGATTATTAATATTGTAGGTATCTCGGAATTTATTTTTTCCTTTTTTGTATTTGAATTACATACCTATTTAAAATGTGAAAAATTATATTGTAAACCGGAATAATATTCAATATGTATGTACGAGTCGAGTATGTATATAGTTTCAAATGTGTGTGTATATCAACCAAATTTTTATTGTTCTTCGCTTCAATCGTCTCATCTATCTTTCTATCACAATCAAATTAAATTTCTCTTAAGTTAATGAATATAAATATTACTATTAACACATTACTCTAACATTTCATTGTATTTCTTCTAAAGTTAAGTTAGACCAAAGACCATATAAATATATTTTATATTTATGTGGTCTTTGGTTAGACGAAAATTTAAATTACATTTTTTTAGTTTCAAAAATTGGTATTGTAGTATGTATTGTGTAACCGTAAATAATTTTCAAGTTTATGTTTAGATACTCAAAAAGATATAAGACATGTACGAGAAAATTTTAAAAATTATACAATTGTCCACATATCTACATAACTACTGTATTCCATACATCAACACATACACTAAAATTTTACGTATCCATACAATTCAGATTTGAAACAAAATTTTATAGACCACAATCTTTCTTCAATGGCGCTACAGATCATATCAAGGCTTGGACTTCACTTGAAGTGATTTTTAGTACTTATATGGTACTATCATGTTAACCAAATTTTTTTTCTTTCTTTTGTTAGCATGACCATTAAATAAAACTATTTTTGAACCAAACAAAAATTATGTGACCATTCATTCATATCATGCAAAAAAAGATTCAAAAAATTGAAAAACTAATAATTGTATTAAAACGTATAGTATAAATGGTATAAGAGAGACTTTTACTTTACAAAGAAAAGAAAATAATTTGAATGTAATTGAAATGACGTAATTTGAAGATCGATAGAGTTTTAAAACCACACAAAAATTAATATGAGAGGTGAGATAAATATACATACTATATATACCTTCTATACTATATATCCTATATGTAAATATATAAAAATTATAATAATAAAAAGAAAAAAACCTGTTAAAACAGTTAAAAGTAAAAATTATATTAACAATAACAACCCATTCATCTGTCATCTGCTGCCCATCATCATTCTTTCATAATTTGTTTTGATATGTAGTTCCATCTGATCGTTGCCGTTTGCGTTAACGTTGGCTCATCCATCCATTAAAGATAAAGATAAATATTTAATATTTATATTCATCAGCACAAAACATTTATATTTATGTACAATGTACTTACATATGTACACACTCTCATATGCTATAGGTAATAAACTAAAGCAGCATCATATAGATACTTTATAAATTCATTCAGTTTGTGTTTTATACGTGAATGTATAATATTTACCTTTTAAGATACATATATGAAAGCATATTTATGTATGAATGTATGTATAAAGTATATATATAAATTCATTTTTTGTTAAATACATGTTTTATGTATCCGTTTGATAATATCAAAATTCAATATGCATCCAATGCGTACCAATTCCTACATAACATATAACATATGTACTGTTTTTTTTTTAATACGTTCGTAGTACATTATATTATAACTTTTGTCTTTAATTAATTATCAAAAAATGTTTTTCACAATTTTTTGTATACATAACATAAAAATTAATTCCTTATAGGATTTTATTTATTTAAGTATGCACTAATGCACATATATGTTATATTCTTCTTCATGTATACATACGTTTTGTTTTATACCTTTCAACCTTCAACCACTATAATTTAAGAGAAATAATAATAATTCTTTACCAATTGAAATAATTTTGATAAACTAGATAAAATTACACGAACACGAACATGTCAAGTACATCGGTATATTGGTAAATGCTATACACGTTTTTGTTTTTATTTTATTTTCATGAGTATTTAAAATTTATGTAAGTACACGTAACGTACATGAACTTGAAATTCGAGCAATTATTATTTTGAAAGAAAAACAAAATTTTATTTTTTGCGAAATTATTGTTGATAATAATATATATATAGTTTGATACTTTTACTAATACTACTACTACGGCCATACGAATTTTGCTAGGTCCTTTGCCTTTTGGAGAATGCGGCTCCATCTTTCTCGAACCCTTGATGATATCGACCAGTTCCTATAATACCGAGTTTGTTGATGTCTTCTTTAACAGAGTTCCACCATCTATTTCTAGGACTTATTTGATACTTTTATCGCATAATAAATAAAATGAATTCGCAAAGAAATTTTCATTTCTAATAACCGTTAGAATTTATGTAACCAATTTTCAATAATTGTATGAGATTATTATATAGAAATTGATATATGTATTGGATATTGCATTACAAATATATGCATAAATTTCTTTTGCACCACATATCTACGAAGTTACATAACCGATTTCGATGAAATTTTTGAAATATAAATACTTTGAAGAGATTTGTGTTCATTAAAGAAAACATATTTTTGAAAAATGTCTTTGTTTAATTATTATGAAAGACATATTTTCGTATACACATAATTGATATTAAAAAAAATTTTAATTAACTGAAAAATATATAACTATAGGAAGGTAATTTTTTTGTTAAAAATACAAAATTATACATGTAAAATAAATACACATACATAGTTTCATATTCATCATGGTGTATATTCATAATCATGTACATATGAGTAGTACTTTTATTTGAATATCTACTAAAAATATTAATGTAAAAAGACGCATAAGAAACAAAAAAACTTACTTACAGATACCACTTATACTTAATACATATATGAAAATGTGAGTATAGAGATACAAATAATAAGATTACATAAATACATATACATATGTACATATACATCATGTGTGTGTGTGTAATCAATTTAAATCTGAATTTAAATTTTATAGTGTGTTAATTTAAATCTCAGTTGGTATATAATCGAGTTTTAATATAATAATTTGCGCAACACCTGATTAACTATATGATATAACACACTATACTCGTATATGTATATACAAAAATTAAACATTCCTATATATATATTTATATAGTATTTAAAATGTATTCAATCAAGAAAAAATGGGAATGTAACAAAATAAAAATAATTAAAGAATCTCTACATACATACACATATTTATGTCTGTACATAAATATTTGCAATTGATAAACGACGCATACATATATACTTACATATAGGATTAATACAAATATTCACACAAAAATATACATATGTATACATCCACTCTTAAAAGTATACTACACGTATACAGTTTTTGTTGGTGTTAAATTTTTTTTTCAAAATTTTTATGGATTGTTAATACTTATTTTGAATAACTTTGTTTGTTTATGTTTTTTTTTTTTTTTTTTTGCTCAAAATCTACATTAATTACAGTGAACAATTTCTCATGTCAATATTTATGATAAATTGATTTTATATGTATATGTGTACATATTTATATTTTTTGATGAATGATTGTTTTGTTTATTCAGACCACACAAATTAAAAAATGCAAAATTTTGCAAAACAAAAAAAAAAAAAAAATATGAAAGAAAAAACAAAGTAAAAATAAAATAAATAAATAAACCAAGAAAAAAGTACACATATATTCTGACAAAAAATTAGTGATAATATTAAATATATATATACCTATATATATATATATAGAAACTCAAAAAAATCATACTATTACCTGTACGATCATTATTGCAACTTTTTTTTATATGAGTGTGAAGAGAAAATTCTGTCAATTATTTATTTTCTAATATTCATACAAACATAAGTACGAATGAAATTTCTACGAATTCAAATTTTCTAACATTACGAAATGCAAATATGTATAAAGTAAAAATGAATTTCTCTCATGAATGAAAATACGAGTGCATGGGATATGAGGTAGATACTGCTAGTGTACGATACGAGTATATCGTACTATAATTAGAGCTGCCAAATACATCATCGCTATACTGCTTACTGTCTTCTGTTTCTCTTATATTTCTCATTCATGATGCGTGTATTGCGTAGTGCAGAGCAAGTATGAAGAGAAATTAATTTTTTTTCATGAATATAAATACGAGTGCATGGTAACCTCCAATAACCTCTTTCCTACTACTTAGATATAGTTTATTTTCCAATTTTCTTCAATGTCTTTGACAAATTGCTCTTTATATATCTCAATTTAATAAAAAAAATTAATAAGATGCCGGCCAATCAAGAAGAACATATCCATCTAATACTTGGCAAAAAACAAAAAAAAAAAATCTAGCTATATTGTCTATATGTTAGCCATCTATAACTGTGGTCAGTCAGAGTTTTTTTTTTTGTAAAATTTTTTTTTCACAATCTCCAACTTATTTCCTACGTATGACTGTTGAACTAAATTGATCTACTTGATGAAGTATAGAAATTCAAATAAGTACTTATGTTATATGTATTTCGATAATCACCACAAAAACTGAAACACACATCAATTAAATGAAAACATATCAATATCAAAACAATATTTCAATAAATTTGTAAACAATTAATAAAATGAAAGGTTATTATTGCAATTGCAGACATGTCAGTCAATTAATCTGTCCGCACAACGATCTACTACATGTACCTATATACGAGATTATATAGGTGTGTATATAGTACATGACATGTCATCAAGTACAAAATTTCACTTAGTTTTTCTTCGAACATAATGTCTTGTTTGTGTTCGTATTTCATTTAAACATCGTATAATATACTTAGTACTTCGTCCTACTATTATAATGTACTTTATGTATATAATAGTACTTGTGTATAGTACCAATAGTACATACTTATATGGAATAGATATAAAATCACCAATGATCATCAACCAAATTATCATTATAACTATTCAAGTGTTCAAGTGTACTGTACCTAGTAACTACATATTGTGTGCACATAAATGAAATAAAAATAAAATAAAAAATGTTTTGGTTTTATTTTTATTTCATTTTTTTTTTCTCTTTTAAATGATAACCGCAGTAACAGAAAACAAAACGAAATAAAATGTAAAACAAAAAAAAAAAAAACAAACTCCAAAAATAAAAAATAAAAATAAACTAAAAATTTACTGTGTAATTACAATTTAACGACATTTCTTAATTTTAAGTTTGATATTTTTGTGTATGCATATAATGTGTAATAATTCCATATAATTTTTGTTAAAAAAATATATTACGAGTATGCATTATACGAAGTAATATTATTGATTATAATATAAAGGTACATTAGTACATATACATATATAGATATTTGTATATTAAACAAAATGATTTTATAAAATTAAAAATCAAAAATCACAATAAAAAAATAAAAATAATTGAAAAAAAATTGTAAAATTATTATCAAAAAATATATATATGGACATAATTTGATTACAAGGAAACAATATACATACATTATGTACATCCAAACGTATAAATATAAAATTTATAATGATTTCTTTTTTTTGTTTTCTTTTCTGTTTAGTATATTTTCGAATTTAATTACTCACATCTTTCGTTTTGTTTTTAGTTACTTTTGATATTCTGCGGTTAAGTTAAATTTAATTTATACAAAACATCACACTAAATTTATACATAGTACCTATTATGTGTAAATATAGGACATATATTTATATGGGTAAATAAGTATGTACTTACATTCTGTCGTCTGTCGATCGAAACCAAAAAAGTAATGTGTATACCTACATTATAGGTTTTTTTTTTTTTGTTTTTCAATGCATGCATACATATACTATACTTAATTTATAATATTACGACGAATGCATTCAGTTAAAACACGTACTACAACATATATATGTACGTATACTTATGTACAAGATAGGAAATCAAAGAAAAACAATAATTATAATGTAAAAGAATAATATGAATGGACATTTTACAAATTTGTGCTCGTACAGATAATGAACATGCAAAACATAATAATTTTTGAATTTTTATTTTTATTTATTATTTATGCGAACATTTGTTTTTTATTTTTAAATTTTTTTGTTTATTGTGTCTTTTTTTTTTTTTTTGTAATTTTATTATTTTTCATTTTTATTAAAATTCTTTCGCTCAGAGTAAATTTTTTTATTTTTTAACCCAATAATTTACAGTCATATAAATTATTTAAATTGAAAAAAAAAAAAATGAAAATACTGTAATTAAAAATTATGAGCTGTTTTGTACTATGTGCTACTATATAACAGAATATCATTTTTCTATATTCGTGTAATGAATGTATTTATGTATGTATGTATAGAATTTTTAGTCTTTTGCAACATATATCATGTTATATATATGTGTATATATTTTTTTTTCTCTTTGTCTGTCTCTCTTCTCTTTGTCATATTATCAGATAATAAAAAATAATCATGATTGTTTTTGGGAAATCACTATACCTACATAAATTAAAAGTGTAATTTAATATTTATATGAATTTACGAAAAAAAAATACGAGTATATAAAAATATTTTATATATAGCTAGGTATATACATATGTATGTACGAGTATACCACTTATATTCATACTTTTTATACTAGTAGTTATATTTATAATACACACTGAGGGTCGTATTCACCAATCAAGATTATCTATCGGATATAATTTCAGTTTATTCATCATCAATCTAGATAAAATTTGTTTTCAGAATTCATTTTAGGAGTGCCAAACATGTCAGCTGATTGCAAAAAGTTAGAATTATTAATTTACAAGATGAAAAAGAGGTTATGTGGTGTGATGATGTGCTGTTGCTGTAAATAACAAGATTATGTTCAAATGATATTTATAGTATATCACCCCCATAGGTTGTCTTAAAAATATCCGAATATAATGTATAATCGAGGTTTATGAATATACACTTTATCTCAGATAAAAGACTGTAATCGTATCGTATTTGTCATCTTATGTATATGCACTTATACACTCGGTAGTAGGTACATATGTATACTATATCGTATACCAACAACAACATATCAAAACGTATGTAAATAAATTTAAAAAATTAATATCAATACATATTCATTTTTTTATTATTATTGATATGAACTTTTAAGTAAAGTTAATAGTATATTGAGATCATTTTAAGGATATTATTTGTTCGAATATACGAGTACTTATGTGCATATTCGTATAAATTTACATATTTTTTTTTTTTATTTCATAAAAGTGCGATAATATTACATACATATTAAATACGTGTATGTATATATAACTACATGCCTTTTACTATGTATACAAATTGATTTTTTTTTCTCTCTGAATTTAAAAAGTTTCATCTGCAAATTAATTTTCAAATATAATATGTAATTCTACTATAAAAAAACAACCTTTCACGGTATGCATACACATAATGGTAATCTTATTCTGATATACATATACATATATACATGAATATATACAAAGGTAATGATTTCTTTAAATATACATTTATGTGTGTATGAAAAATATAATCTGAAATTAAATTTGTTCGATATCTTTTGAATTTCAGAATCCATTAAGTATAATCACATATGCTATATGCATTTTAAAAATGTACATTTATGTACGTATATACGGGTTTACTATATACTATATGTATACATATACATATACATGTATGTTGTATGTATATGCAGTATAAGATGGTATGTAGCTGTACACCATCAGTTCAACGTGGATTGCGAACCATTGAGACCGATTTGCTGGTACAGAAGCAAACATTGTAGGGAGGGCTAGGGCTTGAACTTATCTACATATTATTAGAATGATCTTATGATCTAATAATTCTTTAATTCTTTGTGTTACTTGTTGTCATCAAATAGACTACTTATCGTTATCATTAGTATTTTTAAGCTCTTTTTCTCAGCAAGCTGGAACTGGTACTCATTCAAATTCAAAAGCTGATTGAACTTTGGTTAAAAATTATATTTCTTTTTTGCCGTGGGCAGGAATCCATATGGAGCCTGCACCACCTGCACTTCGAAATCAGTAGCAAGTTACTCTACTACTGCTCCATAGAGCCCTTATTCTGATTTATTTAGATGAAGGTAAATGTGTCTAGATCTGTGGCTGTGGCGTGCATTTTTATAATTTTTAGTATAGTACGTAAATTGTTTTATGTTACCTATTGAAATATGAAAAAAAATTTTAAATAATAAAAATATACACCAAATAATATATCACATGAATATCAATATATAAACAAAAAAATCATGATTTTAAAGAAAAAAATTGAAGAAAAAAAAAATACATATACGTATGTAGTAATTGTTGTACTTGTATACGAAAACACTATATTTGCAAAGCTAGTCAGAAAATTTATTATTCATAGTCTTGTACAGCATTGCAGATAATTTATTAAAATATTATAATAAAAATTATAATAATAATGCAAAAATTATTAAAAAGATCTATATATTCTGAAATTAATTAATATGTATGTATGTATATGCAAAAGAAAATAACATACATATGTATATATGTATATATCATTAGAATATATCAAGAAAATAAAATGATGAAAATTATTATTTAAATAGATATATGTATATTATGATTGTATCTGTATAGGTATGGTATAATATCCATAAAATATCCATAGATGTACGAGTAGGTATATGTACACTTGTATATCATATATAATATAATGTATGTATTTATGTATTTATTTGAGGTTAATCCATAATTAAATATTTAAAAAATATTAATATACGCATATACAAATACATACTCGTATGTACCTATAATACTAGCGTATATGCAAAAAAAGTTCAATTTTGAAAAATTTTCAAAATAAATCTGACAAGTTTAATATGTCTAAATATCATGCAAAGCAAATAATATGTATATGTAAGTAAACGTTAATGTTTGTTCTAATTGAATTTATCGATGTATTTATATATATAGCTATAAATATAATTTTTTTTCTACATTAAATTATTAATTGAATTTGATATTTATACTGTCGTTTGTACTATACCACCGTGCATATATTATATACCGTATACTATCACAAATAAAATTCATTAAACAATAATATGAAATTTTCTAATTACGCGCACATATTACATAAATGTACTACATCACTCGTATTATATGTGTTCTTGTATATATCATACATAGTTACATTAATATTTAAATAATTGTTAGGATTATAGTATGTACACATATAATAATACTACAATAGGTATTATATGTAGGTACAAGTGTATCTTAGATCATTTCTTACTCACTATATATATGTACATAAGTAATTGTGGTATACATTTGAATGCATTAATGCATATAAAAATGTTTTGTTTTTTTTTCTTCTCATTCATTTATTTGTTACTTTTCTTATTTTTATACACATAATTCATTGTTTTTCACTAAAAAAAAAAAAAAAACAAAAAAAAATGTGATATATACTTACATTACATATTGCATCTGATATGCATACACACATAATAGCAATTTATGTTTAATTAAAAACAGCACATGCAACACAATAACAATCATTTTGTTTTGTTTTATTATTAATATTTTTTTTTGTTTCTTATTATTTAGTCCTTTTTGTAAAATTGCAATAATATATGACCTTTATTTAATATATGTACATACATAAAATAAAAAATAAAAGTGTTATATGCATTAGATGCTGTCTATACATATGTACATAAGTATGTACATTTTTATGCAAATGCATTATGTATATTTGCATATGTAATTATACTTACATACGCGTATTAATTTATAAAATAGTAAACTAAAATTAATCATTAACGCGATGAAAAAGAAAACATATTTGCTATATATACGAAACAAGAGTATTCTTACTTTCAAAGTTTTTCTTTGATCAAACTAAATAATGTATTTAAGGAGGAAACTCTTTATAATTCATATCATTTAATGTATTTCTTATATTCACATCACATACATATACATATGTGTATGTACATAATAAACAGAACTATGTATCAATATAAATATGCATGTACTATACATATACATATATACAATATGGGACACCATAAATAAAAACATTTTATATACTCGGACATATTTTACTTATTTTTAATAATAAAGAATTGACCGACTCGACCGACCGATCAACTTGAATTTAATTAAGTCGTTTAGCCCTCAGGTTAAAATTCTTTTAGTTACGAGTATATTTATACTATTTCGATTCGATTTAAACATAAGTATATATGTATACAGAAGCAAAATTTTTCTTTTTTTTCAATTCAATCAGATTATCCGCAAAGATTATCGCACGAAAAACGAATAATAAAATTTTCTGGAATCAGGATATTTTTTGACTTAATAAGATATATACACATGTAAATATATTCGTATTTATATTTATACACACAAATATCGTGTGTACTTATAATGAAGTAAAATTTAAATCATTTATTTATACACTTGTCCATATACATTTTATGTACATTTGTATGTACATATACATACATGTATACGGGAATACGTATATGCATTTTCACATTATACATACATACACATACTATATTATCAGACAGGTACAGGTGCAGATTTTGTAGAATTTGTTGTTATTTTATATTGTTTGTCAACTATGAAAAACTAGACTTGTGCATTTAATTTACTTACTTCTGTTACTCTATACAGTATAAACTATATTTATTATTGAGAAAAGGGTCTTTTACCTCTGACAAGTAAAACATTGATAACACCTCACCGCAATATCATTTTAACCGCCTACTTATATTAATGAAAATATAATAATGCGCATTAAAGTAAAATATATTTTTTCCATTTTATCTATAATTTATCCATATGCGTGTACAGAAGAATAATTACATATTGCTAATATACGTATGTACATACAAACATATACATATACATATAATTATATGAACGAATATTATATAAAATCATACAGGGTGTTACCTCTGTTTAAGTTAATTAAAAATTAAAAAAAAAATACGATCGTTTACTTTTTACAAACTATAGAAAGAAACTGATGGACAAAAATAGGTATATGTATGTATTCAAAATATTTGATATGCAATAATGCAATATATGCAATAAACTCATTGATTTATCTGTGTTCGTAGCACGACATATTTCATACTTTCATATACAAGTCTATGTCAGATAATGTCTATCATAGTTAGGTCTTTACAGTTTGTTTCTCTCTTGAATATTTTGTTGCTCCATTCACATTAAATTATAGGAGGTGCATTATGTACATTATAGAATGTACATATATATGAGTATGAAGTATAGTTAGTAAAGATCTCTTCAGTGATTAGTTTAATGTCGTTGATGATGATGATAAATTTCAATATCTGATAAGATTCATAATAATATCTATTACAAATCACATTCACGAAACACCATGTATAATAGAAAAAATAATAAGTCTTAAATTTTTATAGAAATTTTTGTACTTTAATGATATAGATAGTATATAAAAGAATTGTATTAAAAAGAAAAATTCTACTGCATATACTTAATACCTACGTACATATGTAAGTATGTATATACAGTAGCACATAATATAGTTTAAAAACACATAACAAAATAAGAAATTTAAAATGTACGAGTTGAACACAAATTCAATATACAGAATTTATTTACTTACTGAATGATGTTTAACAAAAAAAATTTTCCTTTAAAACTTGATCTCTTTTATTTAAAAAAAAAAAAAATTAAATAAATAAATATGAAACAAATAAATATAATATAATGTAGGTACTATTGATGGTACTATACAATATATTCTCATATATTCACCATATACATGTACATACATATGTATATTCCCGCAATAGGGAATGTATGTATGTAATATACATATATTTGATAATGTTTTAGAATTATTTTTTTTAAATATTATATATAGTACATAAGTATATATTTTATGTATTAAAATATAAGAGTAATGAAATTTATATAAAATATATTATATATTAAATATATATAAAATAAACATAAAATACTTATTATATTTATTTATACACAAACATTTATGTACATGTACATACATACATACAAGTATAATAAACAATTTGCATTTCAGGACATTAATATCGAGGCTAAAAGAAAACAGACACAAGACACAGAAGTCATTTTATATACAGAATAAAATTTATGTTCTCGGAACTTATTTTTTGTATTTCCTTACTAAGAAGCTCATGTTTTTTGCTTCTTTATATAGAAGCGCCTATGCAAAAAAAAAAAAAAAAAAAATACATGGATAACTTGTCATCATGTTTCGTGAGTTTTTCTTATAATGTATTCCATCCAGATGATTCGCTCGAAAGGTATCATTTCAAATCGTTCTTTTTTTTTATATGTAAATATATATAATATATATTATGCATATTTGTTATACATATATAAATACATAAATACATAAGATTATTATACATATCTATACATAAGCATATTATTATACATTTAAAATATAAAATTGAACATCACCACCCATTCTTTCTTCGCCTTCAAAGCAAGTTGATATATCGACATCCACGCAAAAAAAGTCGTTTCAGTTTACTATAGGGCATATTTTTATGTGATGCATTATATGTACGAATATAAATTCATTGCATTTACATACACACATTTCATAAGATATATGCACATATTCAACAAAATATATACATATAATATGTAAATTACATATGTACAATTAAATAAAACACATTCTCTTACCTACACATATTACTTATATTTATTTAACGATTACATATATGTATGTATGTACAATATGTACTTCCTCTTATTTTTATTTTACTTTTATTTTTTTTTTTATAAAACTCAATGCACTGTAATTGATGGCTAATTCAAATTGACTGGGACTGTCTTGGTGTCTGTTCTGATTTTTTTTAGCACTCATCTCATCATTAAATGGCAGAAAACTGTTCAAAATATACAACATATACTTATATAGCATAACTCTTTGGAACTTCTTTTTCAAAATGTTTAAAATAAGACTATATTATATACACAAACATTTTTCATACATACATTTTCATTATACATACATATGTATATTCGTGTATGATATGTGAATTTTTTTTTTTCATATAAAAATATGTAATCGTATGCATGTATATATGAATTTTATTACAAAATAAATATATGTATATACAAATTTACATATGTATACATATATATATATACGTACATATGTATATATATATGTATATGTACTTATTTTCTTATATAACATTATAATATACCGACATATTATATAAACTTTTTATGCATTAATGTAAAATGCATTTAATTTTTTTAAATTTTTTTTAATACATTAAGTATCTAGTGAGTGAGTTTGAAAATAAAGTTTAAGTTTATTTCTAATATACATACTAACATGAACACATTATAGAATATGTAGGTGCATAAACATTACATACAATATGGATTCAAAAGTCAATTTAACGAATGAATTTTTTATTAATATGAAAATCAAAAAAAATTTTTTATATAGTACACATGTAATTTTTATTCATTTCACAGTATTGAAAAAAAACATGCCAAAATTCATATACGACGCCTAAGTATATTATGTATATTTAAATATACATATACAGACATACATATTTGGATAATTTAATTGTATTAAAACAATTCACATTCGCATACGGATATGATCGAAAAATAAATTTAAAAAAGAATTTGAAAATATGTAAAATGATTACCCACCAATTAAATCGAACTTTTGCGGAATGATTATTATTATTTTCCATATTTAGAATTAGAATTTTTATTTTATACTCATACTTACATACAGGTTACTTACTAATTGAAGTGCATGTTTAGTATTTTCGGACACATTGTAATAAAGGATTTTATAGAGTCAATAAAATATAATCTCACTAAACTTCAAGATAAGCGATCTTGATAATTTCATAAGATAATTTCATCCCCTAAGTTAGAATCCTCAAGACTGTCGAAAGACGCTTCCGCTGCTGCTGTTACCTCTTCTTTCGAAAAAAAAAATATTTTTTCTCTCGGAAGTCAGAGGAAGCTGAATATGTGGAATAGGATGGATGTTATTACAATTCGTACTTTAATTCATGAATTTTTACGATATTGAGAAAGTCGTATTCGAATGTGTTTTTGTTCCATTGTTAACGAATGTTGCACATAGATTTCTGAAACCCATAACTTCAGGCAAAATATTGCTCACACTGCCTAATAAAATCCCTACATCTTCTACTACGTGTTGCACGTGGATCGTCTTCAAGGCTTGTACGTCCACCTTTCAGTTCAATAATCCATACTTTTCTAGTGTTCTAATTGAAGAGGAAGATGTCGTTATAAACTTCTAATAATCGTTCATGAATTTCTTTTAGGTGCTATAATACACCTCCCAAAAATAAGAATTTTTTTTTTCCATTGTAAAAATATATTGTGACACGTAATTTTGAATAGGCTGTAAGTGTACGAATTAGTTAACAGATCTACATGAAATTTCACACATGTGTTTATAAAAATGTAGTATTATTTATATAAAAATAAAACTAAATTTCATACAAAATAAATCTAGAAATGCATACTATTATCGAAAACGACAAAACATACAAACATATATGTACTATTATTGAACAACCTAATAATAATGTCATATTTTTAGATAAAATTATAAATAATTTGATATCGGATATTTTACATCTGTATCCGTTTTAAAAAAAATATGCAATGGAATATGCAATTTTAATTTAAAAAAAATCATTTTAATCATTAAACAAATAATAATTCAGTTTTCCATTCAAGTCACCCAAGTTTCATTCAATAAACACTCGTATAGTTCGTACTACAATAATTTTTTATTATAAATTATACTTTCATCATTTTAAGATAATTTTGAACGATTATTCATATACATATATGCACATACATACATAATTCAGTGTTAAGTTTAATGTGTATAAGTATACCAAAGTATATACAATTTGTAATAAGTATTCATTTATTATGAAAATTATTCTGATTACAAATTATATTATTATTATTTATTTATTTAACATTGACTACATTCATTTATCTTTTGTGTTTCTATTTAATTTTTTTTTATAATTTTTTATTTCTTTTACATAGTACATATTTTTGTTGCTTTAAATTCAATTAATCATTTTATTTCGAAATAATTAATTAATGAAATAATAAGAATAATTATTATTATTGTCTTTCTAATGTAACATTATGTTATATTTTTACATAAATTTATATACATATTTATATATATAATATATATATGTACATATATTTTTTTTTTGTAGAAATGTTCTTATTTTACATAATCATTAATCATATGTACGTATATGTACATATATGATAAAATAAATACATATGTCATATGTGTATTAAAATTACATATTTATGATATTATATACATTACAAATATGTATAATTTATTGAAAAGTATACATACATATACATATATGCATATATATGCATTTATATCATTATACAATACTTGCAAGTAAAGTATTTTAAAATGACATTAAAATTACACATACTATATATACGTAAAAATTAAATGTTTTATAATGCAACATATCTATGTATCTACTATAGTATAAGCATTTACAATTATGTATATTACGACGAAGTACATTAATATTAAATTAATATAAATATTTTTCCATACCAAATCACCGTATTATAGATACATTATAATCGTAAATCTATTTATTTAACTTGAGTACACAGATTTGTCACATATTTCTTAACATATTAAAAATAATCATCTTCTTTTCAAATATTTTATATGTATATACTACATAATGTATATATACGTAAATAAAAAATACATTATCTACGTATTATACACACATCATTTACCTATATATTTATGTACTCATACTTTTTTGTATACATATGTATGCACTATATGTCCTTACATAAGTATTTACTGAAATTTGAGATGTAAAATAACTGAATAATAATAAATGTGAAATAAGAAAAATAACTAACCAGAATCAACTACAGTACTGACTCGATAATTGAAACTATAAACTAATAATAAAACTATGTATGTTGAAATTTATTATTGAATAGGATGCAAGTGCAAATTACCAAAGGAATACCTGCTAAGGATGTTGCATATAAATAAAGACATCTTGTTCTTATTCTGTGGCTCTGCAACTCATTGAGGGTCCTGGCCTCTTCAACCATCCTCAACTTCTTATATCTTTCATATATATAAATAAAGACTATATATAAGAAATTACATAAATATGTATGTATAAATATTTTATTTACATTCTTTATGTTTACACATAAGGGGTATTCATGCAATGCTGTATTTCCCAATGTAATATTGTTGCATTCAATGTAAACTTACTTGTTTTTATATAACTTCTATAATTGTTTCAAAACAACAACAACAACAACAACTTTTTTCTTCGTTTTACAACATAGCATAAATGCATCTAATGTATTTCTGAAAAATATTTTATTATTTTTGTTTGAATAGAATGCCCAAATCTGTTGTTTATCCCCCCTTTTCATATAACTTTTTAAGTACGTACATATACTATTATTTCTTCAGAAGGAAACTTCATTTTGCTTGGTCATCCATTCCATGACTATATTCTAATACCTCTATAATTGCATCATCCAAGTTAAATTTTAAGATTTACATATATTACATATAGGTAGCATGTCTCTTCAATTTGCTCAGATTTCTCGTCGGAGATACATGAATGCTTTCTGATACACCAGCCATTTTCTTCAGATATCATGCATTTTTATACATTTGAGAAAGTGTTACAGTTTAACGTTTGAAATGCAGGAAATCCAGGAGATTGATGCGTTGCAAATAACGAGATCGACAAGAGCAAAATGTTTCAACTTTAGACTACTTAATATACAATTTTGTTGGATATGAAACTATTGGATAATTGCGAATATCGAATGTTGCAATTATCGAATCAGTACTGTATTTCAAAATAAAAATATAAAAGTAAATAAATTTTATAGTATACGAGTACATATAATTGTGTACAATGCACTCTTACTCTTATAATAATGTGAAAAAATATCGAATAAATTTTTTATGGATAAATATAATAACATGTAACATAACAAGTATTCATTTATATTACTTATACGAGTATGTTACATATTTTAGTACTTATACATACCTACATATGTATGTTTGAATATATAGTATATATATAGGATAGGTAGATAATCGTAAATGGTAACACCTGCAATCATTTTTCAACAGATTCCAATTTTAAAATTCTTCATATGTTATGTGATATATAGATATACATAATGTATATATTAGTTGTACATTACAATAAATATATACGACAGCATCATTCTATCATATATAGGATTAGCATATTTCAGAGAGTAATCTAAATGACTTCAACATATCAAAGAATTTTCATTTTGAATGCCTAATGGCTCTATTAGACTCGTCTAAAAATTTATGATGACCAATTTCTTGAATAAAATAAATGACTTCAAATCAACTTGTGAGGATAATATGCATAAAATATATACATACATACATTTATGTAATAGCATATATATTGTATGTTTATGGATATTATGTAGATTATATATGTATACATATAAGTATATGTTTTTATATTATAAAGTAGAATAATTCTAAATTTTCTTATATTTAATATTACCTACTTATATTTATAACCATAGCCAGTTGTTATTTAGACATAGAAAATTAATAAGAAATGCAATATGTATTTATATATTTTATATGCATTTATACTCGTATGGTTTGAGTTTTTAAGCTATAGCTATGTAGTTATATTTTAAAATGTTCATATAAATATAATAAAATGTATAAGCACACACATACACATTACAATTATGAAATGTAGTTCTATAGGATGTTTATGTCATTTCTATAGAAATATTTATATGCATATATGTATGTATATATGAAATCGAGATTGAAATGAAATGATCTACCACCAATCTATTCATTTTAATATCTAACTACACTCCATAATATGTGTATATACATATATGTATAATGTATTTAACGTGTGCTTTAACGAAAAAACAAAGCGTATTGAATTTATTTAAAAAAAAAATAAATAAATAAATAATAAATATTCGGTTGAATTAAATTAGGATATACATATGCACAGGCACACATATATATGTATGTATGTTTGTATAAATAAAACTATATTTATTTTATATTGCATAATTATAAATATATATATAGTCATATTATATGTATACATACGAACAATAGTGTCGCGTGTATAATATTTCATATAATATGAGTATAATAATTATTTTTGAATCATGAATACGATTACATTACATACATACATACATATATCCAATCCAACAACATTGTAACATTTACGGAAACTGTACATACATACGTAAATATTCGAATATATTTCTTATGAACTTTTCATTACATTATCTTTAAAATCCAATTAAAAACAAAACCGTATACAAAAGATTATATGTATATATTTGTATATTAAACTTGCATATGTACTTTTTGTAAATGTTTGTGAAGATTGTATGATGAAATAAAATTCATTTCATATATCAAAAGTATAAAAATAAGTACTTTTGTACAGATTCATATCTTGTCTATACGTAAGACATGCTTTATTATAATATTAAAGCTAGGATCTAGTTATGGAAAAATTTCAATAACAACAGCAAACGATTTTACATTAGAAATTATATAAAAATTATAAATAAGTACTTATATGCTTTTGCATAACGATGCGAGTGCTATTGAAATTGAATTTTTAAAAATTTTGATAAAAAAAAAACATAAATAAAAATATAATAAGAAGTTTTTTTTAATAATTTTTGTTGTAAAGCATCAGAAAAGATCAAATTTTATTTTGATACTACATAAAATTATATAAGAAATATGATAATTTAATGTACAAAAACACAAGTCAAAGTGTTTTTCAAAAAACAAAACCTCTCCTTTTTCAAGAGCTATAACTAAATTTCAAGGCCAAAAATTAAAAAAGTGTTTGATTTTAAGGACGACAATATCCTTTCGGCTATCTATATTCAAAATTTCAAAAAATATTGTAGACTAAAGTATCGCAATTTTGACAACCATAACACTCTGTAAAAAGGAAACAAGGACATTTTTCAAAAAAAATGTTCCATTTACGGATTACAACTTCTTTCAAAGTATTTATAATTCAAATTTAATTGAAATCGATTGAGTAACTTCGGAAATACATATACATATGTGGTGCAAAAAGAAAGCAGATTTGGTGATGGCTACTCTTAAGTTTTTTTATAAACATAGTTTAAAATGCATACATTCTTATTCTATACACATTTTGTATATATATGTATATATAATAGATGTATATAAATACTATTAGCGCACATGCACATAAGAAAATGTCTCATCTTTTAATGGATGAAATTTATTTAAAATATTTATACACTGTAACTACATACATATTATATTATTTAATGCATAAAATGAGATTATATCTAATAATAATTGTATATACATATAGGTACGTATATATATATGGATATTTTGTATTATATGTATATATGGTTTATTACAAAAGAAGGTGCGAAAATATTACACTCATAAATAAATGGATGAGATACACACTATACTACTGTAAAAGAAGATAATATGAGGAAGATTTGTTTTATGGGTAGGGTATACTCTAGAGCTCAGATACATACGTATGTACACCATTACCATACAATAATGTGAACTTCATTTTATTTATATTTCACATTTTTGTTTTTCTTCTGTTTTTCGTTTATTATCTTACACGCTTATATATACGTACACGTACATCATACATGTATGTACATGTACATATATGTGCAATATTACACATATTCATGTTAAAAAAATTATAATAATTTATATTTTTACTTTTATAAAATATTGTATAAATGTTGTATGTATACCTATTCATATACTTATGTATACAATTAAAAATATAATAATAAAACAAAATTAAAAATTCAGTATCTATACAAAAACACTCATATAAATACACATAAGTATATGTTATTCTCTATACATGTAATATGAACGAGTATATTCAAGGATTTTGATATGTACACAAAGTATCTCAAATCATGCGGATAATGGTATGTATAGTCTGTACATTATACTCGTATAAGTATAATAAAAGAGAAAAAAATAATAATTCATTGAATATCTAAGTAACATTCAATTTATTCTAGGCATCAAGTACAAGACAATTCTATGTTATTTTACACGTTCATTACTTTAGGAAGATAAAATATATCTACGAGTACGAGTACATTGTATATATGAATGTATATGGTATGTACTTTTAATATGTAACTTTTGATAAATGAATAAACCAGAAAATTTATCTTTTCGATTATTTAAATGTGTACCTGTACTGCACTATCTATACGATTGTGATATAAAATATATAAATAAAATACTTTTATAAAAATTTATATACTTTATATAACATAACGTATAGGTACTCTTATAAAACATAAACATTCTATATATAATATGTAAGATTATGGCTGACTTTAAAAAAAAATTAGTGTAATACCGTGTAAAATTACAGCATAATATCAAATTCAAAAATGTCAATCTCCCATAGGTTGTCTTGAAAATATTCGAATATAGTGTATAATCGAGGATGATGAATACGGGCATAAAATAATATAACAAAATTTCTTCTTTTCTACTATGCATCAATGTAGTACAGTGGGCAGAAAAAGTATTGGCTCACCAACAAATTTTGATAAACATCAATCATAACGGAAAAAAATGAAAAAAAATGAAATGTTTAATATTATGAATTTATTCCTTATTCTATACTATTATTAACTGGAAAAAAAAAATTCTAATTCAGGTAATAATTTTATGTAAAACAAAAGAAAGTTCATTGTTACTTCTAAAATGACGCCGATAAAGTATTGGCTCACTTTGAATTTAACAGTATTTTCCACATCTGTATACTAATTTATGATATAATTTCTCAACAACAACATTTTTTAATTTGTTTTTATCATAATTAGTGGTTGTTTGAATTGTGATATGAATAAATCAAGTGATGAGTTTATAATTAAAGATGTTTATTAAAAAATGCACTGTATACACTATAAATGTTATATATAATTTACTTCTCATTATTATCAACACCGTTATTTATAATGAAAATATGTAAAAAACATTTAATTGATTTGAATTTTTTATTTAAGCAAAAAAAATTGAGAAAAAAATCGCAAAATCGAATTTTATGTTGCAAGTATTACATTATACTGTTACGTTAGTATTAATAAAATTTTGAAAAAATAACCACATGATTATAGTCATGATTATACTTTTTGAACGCTTGATTGGAGATCTTGCTGCAGTGTTAATGCAGTGTTAACGTTCTGAACTCACCCAATTTGTCTTTTCACTTTTATTAAAGTATTATTATTTTATGTATTTTTTTTTTCTTTTTTTTTTTTTATTTATTATTATTCGTTGTTCAATTTCAATTTTTTAGTTTCTTCCTTGTCTAGTTTTATTAATGCTGAAAACTGTGGCATGTTCGTGACTATATATCATCATGTTATCTTATAAATAAATTTGGTGCATCTGTCTGTCTGTCTGGATGTCCGGGGTAATCTCAAAAACGGCTGAACCAATTTTTATGGAATTTATTTTATCTTAAAGAGTGATTCCTCCCATTTAAAATAGGCAACTTTTTTTTCAAATTTAATTATTTAAAACAATAAAAATTTGGATTAAACAGATGAAGGTCTGAAAAAAATCTATGAAATATATGAAAAGCTTTTCTTCTAAATGAACTGATAACCGTGGTTGATCGTGGTAATTGAATAACAAACTCGATAGAAATGACGTAATAACATAAAGCTTTACAAAGAGCTTCTTCGCTCGGGATCACCTTATTCTGTACATATCGTGGGTCGTTTTATAGCTCTATGAAAATGCGGACGAAGTCGCAAGCACACACTAGTAATAAATAAATTGAGAAAAAAATTTTTTTTATATACATACGTATATGTATATAAATTTAAATTTATTTTTTTATTTATATATTTAAAATATATAAATTATACAACATACATAAAGTACAAAAATAAATAGAAAAGTACATATGTGTGCATTCAGTAACAAGAAAATATCAAGAAATTTGAGAAAAGAACAGGATTTTTAGTATCTACTTACATATATGTTTGTACATATATTATTTATTATCCTTTTTTTTGTAGATATACTCGTAAACATTTAAGTTAAGTCATTTCCTCTGACCTTATAATCATGTTTTATAATAAAATATTGAATATTATTATTTATGTACGAATGCACTACTATGTACATTTAATTTGCACATACTCGTTTATATACTCGTATATTTTGATAATAATTACATATGTACATCATATACCTATGTATATGTGTGATATAGATCAATACATTTATATGAATATATACGTATAGTACAGTACAATATTTTCGTCATTATAAAATGGTATAAAGTTATTTTAAAAAAAAACATTTTGCACTTGATTCAACACTAATAAATAAAATCTGTATGTATACTCGTATGTAGTAGTCGTAAATAATTATGTATATACTTATGTAATGTAGATAACAGCAAATTATTTTTTTTTTTTTTGCTTTCATTTCTTCTACGCCCACTAATCCTGTCGTATAAACTTTTTTTTCATTGGTTTAATTTTGTTTTCTTTTTTATCTTTCTTATATTATATTTATTTGTACTATATGTATTATATGATGTACATTATATCTATTATTTTTTTTTAAAGAATGATATTCTTCTTTGGTTTGTATATGTACATATATGGTTTAATATACGCATAGTTTTAAAAGGATTACAACTAAATTTACACACTCGTATACATATACGAATTAATGTAAGTTACTTGTTATATATTATACTTATATTATTGCACTGTATCTATGTGTAATATAGTCATGTTTTATTTGAAAGCATAAATAATTCGAATAGATATACTAAATAAAGTTAGTGTAAAAGTAAAATCTACTGCATACACTTCTATACATTATATAAATATGTACAATATGTACTCGTCTTATACATAGATTGAGAAATTTTATTATAATTTATATAGAAAATGTATACATATGTATATAAATATTTTTATATATTATATATGTGCATATGTACTTTTATATTTATATTTGATATTTTATACAAACAAGAAAAAAAAACATATAAATTCCGTTGTACACTTCAGAAGTATTTCAATTTTCCAGTAAAGTGTTAAGTGACAACAGTTAACAATTTCTTGCAAAATGCTTGTCCAACGAGGCAGTTTACAAGACTTGTTAGCTATATATACATGATATATGTACATATACTATGTATGTAGTTACGTTACATACATATTACATATTATATTTATTTTTAAAAGTGAAGAGGAATTTTATGTATATAATAAAGTGTATTAAATGTTTATAACGCCATTTGCAAAATATATGTAAATTTATGTTATGATAAACATTATTAAAACAATTTTATACATAAGTACTTACATATGTACATATATGTATATGAAATGTATAAATTATAATATGCATTTACATTCATACATACACTTGTATATATATATATAAAATACTTGTATAATGGTTCAGTTGATAGACGCCTTCTATAGGGATAAACATATACATATGTGTGTATGTATGTATGTAATTTTTTTGATTATTCTAACTTCTTATTAATATGTATGTATTGTCTTCTTGTTTATTACAAATTTCTTTATTTATTTTTATTTCATTCTTATGTTTTGCTGTTTTTGTTGTTTAGTTTAGTTTAGTTTAGTCTATAGTTTTTTTTTTATTTTATTTAAAATTATGATCTGATTTAAATAAACGTAAATTTTCTAGCTTCTGCAAGAGTGTATGGTGATAGATTATATTTATTTTATATACATTATATTCGTGATATCTACATAAAGTTAGCTATTTATATATAGCAATTAATTTTACAACCCACTCTCTTTAATTTTTTCTTATAATATGTACGAGTATGTATTATATAATATATATATATCGCATCGGCGGAGGGTGGTAGTGTTCAGGGTGTTCAGTGAACACCCTAAAATTATATGAACATGATCATAAAAATTTGTAACAAATTCAAAAACAAATTTTTATCGTAAAAGATCAAGAAAACAATAAAAAATTCGTTTTTCTATACATTACTTCACTAAAGTTCAAATATAAATATAAATCGGCAGAAAACTTCAATTTATATTATCAAGTTGAGGTTGTTTAAGTGTTCACATTTTGAAATGAACAAAATATTAAAATTCGTTTTTCTATTTATATCAATCTCGTTCACATTTTTATATATGAAGCGACGGTAAACTTTGAATTTATATTATCAAGTTGAAGTTGTTTAAGTGTTCACATTTTGAAATGAACATATGAAAAATTTTGATACTCCATATATTGATTTATTTTCTTCTCTTTTAAATTTCGTTTTTCTATATATAAGCCGGGTTCACATTTAGATATGCACCGACCAAAAACTTCAATTTATCATATATTATCAAGTTGAGGTTGTTTAAGTGTTCACATTTTAAAACAAACATATTAAAGTTCGTTTTTCTATATATCAATCTGGTTCAAATTTTTATATATGAAGCGACAGAAAACTTTGAATTTATATTATCAAGTTGAAGTTGTTTAAGTGTTCATATTTTGAAATGAACATTTATGAAACATCTTGATTTGATACTCCATCCATACATTGATTTATATTCTTTTCTTTTAAATTTCTTTTTCTAATAAACTTATAAGAAATTCCTCTTCTCGTTAAATTATAAGATATCTTCTCTTTATATAAGAAAAGAAATTTAAGAGAGAAGAATATAATCATTTATTATGATTTATGAAACATCTTGTTTGAGTTGTAATTGTATTGTATTGTAATTTGTAATGTAAGTTGGTGGAACTCCATAAATATTGATCTCTTTAATACTCTTCTCTTTTAAATTTCTTTTTCTTATAAACTTATAAGAAATATGTAAATGTACAGAGAATGTACAGCAGTACAATTACAATTAATTTTATACAGAATACAGAATACAATATACAAATACAATTTGTACATTTTACATGCATGTTATGTTATGTTGTTGCGTTGTTGGTTCACATTTCCATTATGTTGATCATGTACACCCAGCCAGACATATGGGATCGATTCTATAGGAATCAAAAATAAATGCACAAATATACAAAAAAAATGCGAAAAAATGCACATTTTTCATACAAAATAATTTTTTAGAAAAAAGTTAGTAATAATTTTTTTCTGAATTTTTTATATAAAATTTTGTAAAAGGTAAATGGAACCACATGAAGCTTAATTTTACTACTTAACTTATATAAATTTTAGTAGAAGGGTAAACAAAAGCTGAATTTAATATTAAACTGAATTTTTTGTATATTTTTGTAAATAGTAAATAAAATTGAATTTCACTGAATTTTTTACGTACATACATATTTAGTAAAAGGTAAATAATACTACGAAAAATAGTAAGCTTTGAAATAATTACTCAAATATGTATGAAAATGCATGAAATTATGTGTATTTTTTCGCAATTTTTTGTATATTTGTGCATTTATATTTTATCTATGCAGTCTCTATCCATAAATATAATATCATTGGAAAGAGGACAAATAAACCTTTCAAATGAAAGAATAAAATATTTATGTCATCCTTCAAGTTTAGAAGTTATACCGTAATCAAAAAAAGTTGAAAAAGTGATTTTTAAAAAACACGAAATTTTGACTTTAAGTCCTTATATCTCGAAAACCGCTAATCCAATCAAAGTGAAATAAACTGTGACAAGTAGAACAGGAAGTTCTAGAAGAAGAAATGGTATATCAACTAATCCAGTCAAAGATCCTGATCTGGATGAATAACGGATTTCGTAAAACCCGCCATTTTGGACCAAAAATTTTTAAGGGTAGTTTGTTTTAATTATTATTGTTTGTGTAATGAATCTGTATATTTATTAAAAAATCTGAACACCCAAGGAAAAACTACTGGCTCCGCCACTGATATATCGTATATTATACATATTTTTAGTAAAATTATAAAATCTATACACATATCGTCGGTTAAGTAGTGAAACCTCGTAACTAACAAAAAAAAATTTTTCAGGAGAAGAAAAAAACTTAATTTTAGGTACAATTTTAATAACTTTTCCAAAAAATTTATAAAAGCTGTTTAAGAGTTAAAGAAATAATTAGTGGAAATATAATTATTTTAATAATTTTAAATTATGTATTTTCTGATTTTAAATTGAATAAAAAACAAAAAATTGTTTTTCGATTAATTGTACTTACGAGGTTTCACTACTTAATCGAAGATATGTTACATAATAGGAATATTCATGTCATTTTTTCGTAGTATGTTGCGTCGTATAGTTTCGTAGTCTGATTGACATGAACGATCATCTCAGAAATTAATTCGTAATTTACTTTTTCGTATAGTTGTTGTTTTTTTTTTTTCAATTTCTATGCCAATTGAGAACTGTCAAATATCAACTACCAAACTATACGAAATACAAAAATTAGAATCATTTTGACTTCCTAATTTTTCAAACTTTCGTAGTTCACAAATGTATGAAAATGAACTATGAAAACTTCGAAAACTACGAAGACTACGAAGACTACAAAACATGACATGAATAATAATATAGGCCATTTTATAATTGTATACATATGTATAGGTCGGCAAGTATATATAGGTATAATATAATGTAAGTATATATATGTATAATTTTTTTGATATGTATGAAACAAACATATATTACTATTTGCGATTATTATATACGTATATACATATGTATGTAGATATATATATAATTTTAAAAAGTATATGTACACATTATTGTACACACACATATATCTACTATATACGTATGTATCTATATTTACTCTATGTAATGTACCTACATATGTATATATATAGTTATATTCTAAAATATATTATATTTTATGTATGTTACACTACATCACGTTCAAGAGTACATAATACATATATACATATTTACATATATACAACACAGAACACCTTCTCAATTTCACATATTATTATTTATAAATTTGTGATGTATAATTGACCCAGAATTTCTATAAATTATTTTTATATATACGAGTAGTAAATATGTACATATATGTTATACATATATAATATTATGTTTAATGTACATTATATGTATATCATGACCATCATGTTATATTAACAATATAATATGCATAATACTAAATATAAAGTTATAATGTAAGACATTATAAATGTTCTCTATTAATTTAAATTTATTGTACACGCGTAGTACATGTATATGTAAATGATATATACAATAGAGTAGTAGCTTTATATTTTCATATCAAAAAAAAAAAATCAAATTAAATTAAAGAAAAAAAAAGAACAAAGAAAATAAACTTAAATACACTAATATTAAAGAACAGACAAGTTACATATGCAAATAATATTTAAGAAAATATTTATCATATAAATATTAATGCATTTTAGATAAGTATACTCATATCGAAACTAATATATGTATGTGATACCTTAGCCTTGTATAAGTGAAATTTTCTACGAAATTCTATTTGTAGCTTTTTATGATTTTTAAATAAAAAAAATACACAATCTTAGTGGTATTCAATTTTTAAAAAATATTGACAACTTCATTGGGCAACATCATATTAAAGGTCAATCCTAATGAAAGCTACATATTTCTAATAATATGTATTTTTAGCAAGTCTAGAATCTAGTTATGAAAAATTTTGATAACAACAACAAAGATTTTACACTAGAAATTTTATAAAAGTTATAAAATGAAAATACTTATATGCTTTTGCATAACCATGGATGCTACTGAAATTGAATTTCTAAAGATTTTGATAAAAAAAAATACAATTTTATTTTGTTTAAAAAAATAAAAACATAAAAGCAATTTTTATAATTTTTGTTGTAAGAAAACATCAAAAAAGTTCAAATTTTATTTTGACATTAAAATCATACAAAAATATGATGATTTAATATATGAAAACACAAGTTAAAGTTGAAGGATTTTTCGAAAAAAAAACCTTCTCCTTTTTTAAAAACTAAATTTCAAAACCAAAAATCGAAAAAGATGTTCCATTTAAGGACCACAATATCCTTCAGCCAATCTATATTCAAATTTCAAAAAATTTGGTTAATCAGTCAAATTTTGACAACTTTGACACTCTGTAAAAAGGAAACAAGGACATTTTTCAAAAAAAAAAATTCCACTTAGGGACCACAATTACTTTCAAAATATACAAATATCATTGAAAATATATCATATATCATTGAGTAATTTCAGAGATATGTGATGCAAAAGAAAGCAGATTTTGTGATATATTACTTTTAATAAATGCAGTTTTTTTTCCTTCTTCTGTAAAATAACATTTAACATTTAATTGTAGTAACGAGGTATTACTCAATATATCTACTTATATATACACAAATTAGGGATCTTAATATACTAAGAAGTTAGCATTATTAGATACACAAAAATCAGTGTAATATATAAATATTCGTATATACTTATGTATACGTGTTAAGTATACACTATTCACATATAAATAAGCGTATATATATATTATATTGATACATGGAGGTATAGTAAAACGAAAAAATAAAATAAAATTAATTTTAAATAAAACGTACAGAGATTGGTTGAACCAGATATTATAAAATATTTGTATATCTATACATCATACAGAAAGAGTAATCTTACAAATTTTGAGTGGTGGTCTGGTATATGTACATACATAAATATGTATAAAAAAATTTTGAATAAAAATAAAAATAAATAAATAAATTAAAAAAAAACTAATAATCAACTGGTTTTTACAATATTTATATTACAATATACGGGTACATATGTACGTCAATATTATACACATACAATATACAATATTACTTACATATGTATATACATATGTACATATTTATGCACTTGTACTAAATACTTACATTCTCGTATACAAATATGTATGTAACTCTCTCTACAAGTATAAAACACAAATAATTTAATAAACTTATAATCAAAAATCGAATGTAATTTTTGGTCAAAAAAAGAAAAAAAAAATATCGAAAAAAATTTTCTCAATTTTATTTTAAAAAAAAAATCAAGGAGCAGCCACTAAAACATTCAGTAAACAAAAAGTAACGGTAATGAGACGTGTTAAAATTAATTAATTTTTTTTTTTTTTTGATTTTTGGTCTATACATACATATATGGTTTAATTAAAAAGTATATTACCTTTAATTTAAACTGCATTAAAAAAGATATTATCTATACCTATATAAATTATTTTAAAAAAAAAAAATTAAAAAACAAAAAACTTTTGAATTTGTACAGTTGATCTAAAAACAATATTTGAACCACTTAATAAATGTTTTCAATTTTTTGGGTTATATACAGAAATGTTTCCACCAAGTATGCCAAAATGAAAATTATCGTGAAAATGTTGAATGTTGTTGACTGATTTTCAATTATTATAGTTTGCATTGCTAAATACGG
This sequence comes from Villa cingulata, assembly GCA_951394055.1. NCBI lineage: Eukaryota > Metazoa > Arthropoda > Insecta > Diptera > Bombyliidae > Villa > Villa cingulata. The sequence goes on along the minus strand of OX596017.1, from coordinate 175,542 downwards.
GAATTAGGAAATTTTCAATTCGATTTCAAATTTAGAAAAAATTCTAAAATGTTTGACGGAATGATGAAGAATAATTTTGATAAATAAGACAAAATAATTAATAAAAGATTGAGTGAAGTCAGAAAAAAAAATGTTGTATTCCGTATGTAGTAGTGTAGTCGTTAATTAAATTAAAGAAAAAAAAAATCCAAAAAATAATCACCGTAACAATAATTGTTACATATTATAGGAAAAATAAAATAAATAATCAAATAATTTACGCATAGATTTTTATTCGGGAAATTATGATGAGTTTACCAGAAGAATATTTTACACCTTCAGTGTATTTATTTATTTATATGTCAGAAGTAAAGAAAAAACACTTACAATTCAATAGTAAAATATTCAAATCATTCACCTCCTAAACAAGACAGATTTTTAGTAAATGTAAGCTGAGTTTAATCAGGATGGGTGTCTGATGACCAAGAAAAGAGTTTTGAAAAAATCAAAATAAGAATTTGCAATAAAATATGTATGAGAGTGATTATTGTGTCATGATTCATATAGGCAGGAGTTTAATATAACATGAAATACACAGAATTTATTTAGGCAGATATCTATGTGAATCACAAATAATTATAATGTACGAGTACACATATATTTTTGTATACACATACCACAAAAAAAATTCTTTTTTTAGTTATTGTTGAAAAATTTTATTATACATATATAAAATTTTAAAATTACATATAATTACAATTAAATCCATAGTATGTAATTGTCTGAACATTTATGAGAGTACCTGTAAATATATCGTACATATAACACTCGTACATTTATGTACATACATTACATATAATATTAAATGTTTAGATTTTAGTTAATGATACATATTGCAATCTGATATACCGTATCATTATTATTACCATTATTAATTTTAATTTTTCATTTTTATGTTACTTTATCATTTCACTAATAAATTTATTATATTATATAAATACAAAATGATTATTTCACAAATTTATATACATATTAGTAAATTATTATTATTTTTATTTTTATCTTTCGCATATTTATTTTGTTTTTTTATTTTTTAAATACGAGTTTGTTATACAAATCCGACATATGAAAACATGAGATATTGAAATATATGTACATATATGTATATGTATACATTTATCATACACCATACAAATATTTTGTTGAAGTAAAAATTTTTATGGAATGAATTTTATAATTGAAAAAAATTAAATACTGTTATGTCAAAAATGTTTTTTTTTTCTTTATATGAGACTATTCTTCATCTTTCATAGCACTACATCTCTAAGTAAACTAGGGCTTTCACAGAAGTGATTTGATGACTTTATTACTATCATATTTACTTTTTACGATCTAATTCAAAACGATTATACATACTTATATATTATACGTTTCAAATGATTGTAACTCGATTTTAAATTATTCATAAACACAGAACAAATTAAAAAAAAACAATATAGCCAATATAGAATCGTACAAGAACGCTAAATCTATCATCTGTTAAATCTTCTTCTTCTTCTTCTTCTTATTTGGCGTTACAGCCCAAGGTGATTCTTGGCCTCCTCCACAATTTGCTCCACTTCACTTTATCTCTCGCTACTGCTTTCCAATTTCTCACTCCCATTCTTAGCATGTCTTCCTCGAAGTCCTCTTTTTATCTCTTTTGTGGTCTTTCTTTGTTTCTGTTGCCTAAGACATTTGCTTCAGATCCAAGTATTTTTTAGGCATTCTTTCCTCCGTCATTCTTTATTCTTCATGGATGCATCTTATTCTCTGAGCTTTTATAAATCTTATAATCATCTGTTACCTAAATGCCAAAAAAAAAAATCATATCAACAAAACAAAATTATAAAGTTCGCATTTCTGTTTTTCAAATCGATATGACTCCAAATTCATTTTAAGATCGATTTAAACGCAATCATAAACTTTGCTGAATCGTTTTGATTTACTTCAGTTGTTAGATCGATTTAACGTTGTTAAAGCAATATAAATTTTGTTAATAAACGCATCAGTAATTGAGATCTTCTAACACAAAAAAAAACTCTAATCAATCAATCATTTCATACAGTCAAATTTCCAAGCATAAGTATGCACGTAGACTAAACAGTCTGATCCCTATAACACAACGTATATCGAGCGAGGTATATCGAGGGTTTACTGTAATTACCTTATGTACATTCATATACCTACACGTATACATTACATAATATACGCAATGAATTTACACTATTATTTTTGCTTTATTTTTTTTTTTATATATTTTCATTTATATATTATACAAATATGTATACATAATATTATATATCATGTATGGAAAATTATATACCTACATATTTATTTTAATAAGTGTAAAAAACATTTACTTACGCATTATATACTCGTATACATAATCTATAGAAAGTACATGTACACATACATAATAAATATAAATACAAAAACGCAGTTTTAATATGTTTATATATAAATATACATTTTTTTTTTTTGAAGTATAAATGTGAAAAGTTACACCGATGTATGAAAAAATTAGTGGTTATGGTATACTACCACTATAATATGGTGGTGGTGGGGCCCACAATGCCAAAGAGGCGTGATCATTATTAAATGCATTTTAATTTATTTTTTTTATACAAATGTATATATTATATACACATATTCATACATACGTATATACATCATACGTTCATTTAATAACATTATGTAATAAATTATATATTTTAAAAAATTTTATTTTTTTATTTTTTATTTTATCTATTATTATGATAATTATATGCGTATTAATAAAATGTATATACCTATATACATACATAATAATATTACACACATATATATATATAATATATGGGTACATAAAAAATTGTTAATGTAAAATACACGTCATATTAAACTAAAATTATATTACACACATTTTATATACATATTTATGTATGTATATACACAAATAAAAGTACAATATTTATGATGATAATTTACTATAAAGAATAATAATTATTGAAAATATTATTGGATTTTTTTTTTCTTTATTTTCTTTTTATATTATTTTTACTAAAATTTTTTATTTTGATTAGCATTTATAATTTTTTCAACAATAGACTATTATTAATCATATACCCCTAGGTAATTTTGTCACTACTGCTTTAGTAAATAATGATATATGTACAATATTAACTTACTACTTAATTTAATTTAATTATATTTTATGTAAATAAATAATATTATATTATTTTCTAAACATCTAGGTGCATTTGTAAAAGTTTTATACTTGTTGCACCAAAATTATCATTTAAATAAATAAAAACAATAAAATAAAAAAAAATTGCAATTAAAATTTGAAAAAAAAAATGACAAACAAATACTCACGCATACACGAAATACTAATATTCTAAAACTAAAAAATAAATAAAAAACATACAAGTAGGTATATAACTTTAAATAAATACGAGGAGAAAAAAAATTAAAGCAAGTAACCAACATTTAAATGCACATAATACCTATTAATAATATTTATAGATATGAATACACGAGTAATACTACATATGTACATATAATTTACACACACACAACACGAACACACATTTTAGATACTGGAAGTGGGTCAACAATTAAGCAAAAAAAATCACATGCTTCTTGTCATAATCGGTATTTTTTATTTAATTTATTTTTTAATTTTTTAATTTTTTACTTAATTCGTATAAATATGTACCTATTTTGTAAATTGCAATTTTTATTATTTTTTACTATTACATATACATACATATATGTGTATTAAAATTCTACACCAATGTACATAACATATACACACAAATGTAATTCTATTTTTGTTATAAAAAAACATATATTATATTATAAATAAGTAGGCGTACTTGTATATAAAAATGTATAATACGTACCCGTATGTACATATAATGTGTGCGTAGAAGGATATTATGGTATTATAAATATGGGTATATTTTCGAACATTTTATATAAATATACGCGCATACGTATGATGAGAGCGTAAAATACATAACTACACAAAAACCATAAAAAAATTTTACATATGAATTTAAACTTTGTATATAATAGAATTAAAAATACATTGAAAAAAAACAGTGAAGAGAGGGATACGACAACAGAACACCCCTTGAAAAGTCATCATATGCCATGATGACCTTAAAACACATTACATACTTAAAACCACTATACCATTATTATTATTAATATTGTGATCATCTATAAAATATCTATTACTCTACTACTATTATAAAAATGTACTTGACTACAAAAAATATGCAAAATTAGTTTTAGCTACATTATTATTATTTTTTTTTAATTAAAAATTTCAAATTACTTATAATATTCCATAACAAACATAATTATACTCTGTTGTACTTGTACTCGTACTCGTACGTATGTATTGTACTTATTACCATTTGTATAATCGTGCATTACTCGTGTATATCTATATATAAATATATGTAAGTAAATAGAATGTATAGGTAATAATATGTAAATATGAGATTTACCAACACATATTATTATTATTATTTATTTGAGAGGGAGGTCAGATAAACTGCCTCACTACCGCCCACACCATGACCCTCCAGGGTCTTTTGGCGGTCAAGATACAAAAATTTAGTTTTGTATCTTAATTAATTAATCTTATTATCAAGATACAAAAATTTGGTTTCTAAAACTTACTCTAGTAATTTAAATAAAATGCTTGCGAGAGTGATTGGCCTCGATTTCCCCTTGTCCACTACTGAGGAAGGAGAGAAGGGGAAAACGGCTCCACTCACCCACACTAGTGCCCCTTAGCGGGACTTATCTAATATTAATCTAAGTACTTAAGACTATTTATGGAATAACAATAAAAAAAAATAACAAAAAAAAAACTTTTATTTGATTTATAACTTTAAAAATTTATTCAAAATAATTTTGGTAATTCATTTTATAATTATAATTTGCCGTATAAACTTTGCATAATAATCTATGTACTTTTGTATTATTTTTTTGTGTAGTTTTCGTAGTTCATTTCAATATTTTTCTACTCTACTGTGAAAGTTTTTAAAAAACTCCGAAAATGATGAAATGCTTCACCACAGTTTTTAGCTTCTACATATACCTATGTAGTGCATAAGCTATAAGTTTCTTGTATAGTTTTGTTCCTATAATCAGTCGTTGTAATTGATATTTGAAAATTTCTCAGTTTACATTTTTTTGAAATTATATGATGTATGGGGAATGGTAAATTGATGGTAAATGGTAAAAGTTGTAAAGGAAACATCATGAGCACATTTGAAATAAAAATGTTAATGAATATGGTAAATAGTAAATTTTTGTCACATAAGTCAAAAAACTTGCATACGAATACTTAAATTTTCAGAATTTATAAATTCAAAATTCACAAATTAAAACGTTCTATTCTAAAATGAAATTTATATTAAATTTAAATATGTAAAAAAATAGTAAAAAATAAAAGTGAAATAAATAAATAATTTTTCTACTAGTTCACAATCACAACATTTTTATTTTATGACCCGTCTGACTTGAACAAATTACGATTTATCTTTTAACATATGCAAAAGCGTGCCGGAATTCATGGTAAAAATTTATTTTAATTTTAACTTCAATAACAATGGTTTACGATTTGCCATGATTACGACAATTACCACGTTTTTACCATACATCGTGAATAGCGCTAAAATAATTATTATAAATTTAAAATATGTACATTATATTAAGTATACATACATCTATAGAGATATTTTTATTTGACAAACTTGATCATAAAGTAAACTACACAGGTACTACTATACGAAATTGGTATAAAATTTTGTAGATGATCATCATCGTTTGAAACTGAAATAATTTTATTGAACTATTTACATGAAGAGTTACATTACAATACTGCATGATGGATGCCCTTTAAAATATTATTTCATGAACATTTTATAAATTAAATTTCATGCATGATTATTAATAGTAGGTAAATAATTTTAATTTCGTTTTTTTTTTTTATTTGTTTAAATTTTTTATATTTTATTAGATTTTTTAATGTTTCAAAATAATAATAGACTTATTGAACTTGTTTTTTGGTTTTATTTTTATTTCTTTGTTGCTGTTTTTTTTTACAATTTATCTCACTACATTACATATATGTACATATACATATCTATGCATGCATATATTATGTATTTAAGAGGATAACAAACACGCAACATACATAAATTCCATGAGAATATTTTTTGATTATCTAAATTGTTTTTTTTCTTTTCATTTTATTTTTTCGAACATGATCAAAAAATATGATATTTAAAAACATTTATTCTTATTTTTATATACATTTTATATATGTATGTATAAGTATATGCATAAGTATTATGCATAGAATTAAAAAGTACACATTACATTGGTAAATTATTTATTTTAGTTGCACGTGCTAAAAATAAAAGTTCGTGCATGTTCCCATACACATATACGTATATGTACATAATATGCATGCATGGAATATTAATCTATATTTATATACATAATTATAAATATACGATTTATATATGGACATGTGTACATATGTACATACATATATGATAATATGCATATATATTTGCACATATGAAAAAATATTGCTTACATATTAAAATTTTGTTGTTGTTTATATTTCTTTTTTCATATATGTACCCTGATGTGTACACATGTATTTTTTGGTTAAAAAAATTATACATAAATTCAGGTTTTATATAAATGATTTATAGAGTCTTATTATCTATTGTATTTATATATCATATTATATTTATGTACATACATATGTTATCTGATATTATATTACGTATATGTATGAATATCTAACAAGAAAATTTTAATTAATTTTGCATTTTGTTTATTTATCATTTTCTTCCTTTTTTTTCCATTTATTTTTATTTCAAAAATATAGGAATTTCTTCAAAAATTCTATAGATTATTCGATTTAGACGGAAATGGTTATTTAATTCAAGATAAATGGATAGAACATATTAAAGGACGATTAACGTAAGTATATAAAAATTCTCAATATTATACATACTATATAATATATGTATATTTTATACTGCATTAATTAAAAAAAAAATAAAAATATTATGGTACTATACATTTTTTTCATTAACAAACAATATTGAAAAATAATAATTGAAAAATCCTTATTTATAATTTCTAAAATATAAATAAAATATATAAATAAAAAAAAAAAATAGAAGAAAAATAAATGTTAAAGTTCGGGTAAAGCAGAAGACAAAACAAGATAAAGCAGAGGACATTTTAGGGCACCCTGAAATAAGGCCATACGAAATTATTTAAGAAAAAATATTCAAATTAGGCCATAATTTGAAATTTTTCGATTATGGCCTTTTTTCAAGTTTTTTTTTTTTTTTTGAAATAGGGCCAAAATTATAAAAATTTGTGCTCGAAATAAAATAGAATTGATTTTAGAAAAATATTTTTGTTTAAAAAGAAATGAAAATAAAATCCTATACATAATAAAGGCTGAATTTCCGAATCACTAACTCGTGATATCGAAACAGGACATTTTTAGAACGGTATTAAAAGTCCGTAGAGAATAATAATTATATTAATCTTTTCTTATAAATATTAAAAATGTTTAAAGAAGTGAATTTTAGCATTTAAAAAAATTCAGAAAAAAGTGTTTCCAATTTACCTTTTACTAAAAATTTAAAAAGAAAGATCACTTTACTAATTTCATTTGAAATAAAAAGTCAATTCAAAATTTTCAATTTAGAAGTCATGTGTAAAAATTTTCTATTTCAATATACAACTATTAATATTAAATACACAATTACACAATACACAATATACAATTATTAATATATAAATTAATATTATTAAGGCTAGGATCTATAGTTACGAAATATTTCGATAAAACAACAACAACAATTTTATATTAGAAATTTTATAAAAATTATAAATACTTACACGTGTATATGCTTTTGCATAACCAGGAGTGGTATTGAAATTGATTTTTTAAAAATTTTGATAAAAAAAAATACAAAGATTTTTATCATTTTTTCTGCAACATCAGAAAAATACAAATTGTATTTTGACAATAAAATCATATTAGAAATATGATGATTTAATTTATGAAAACACAAGTCCATGTTGAAGGACTTTTTTAAAAAAAAAACCTCTCCTTTTTCGAGAGCTATAACTTTGAGAACCAAAAATTAAAAAAGGTGTTCCATTCAAGGACCACAATATCGTTTCGGCTATCTTTATTCAAAATTTCAAAAAATTTGGTCAATCAGTGCTTCTTTACGTCGTGCATTTGGACCAAAAAATTGCAATTTTGATAACTTTGACACATTTTGAAAAGGAAACAAAAACATTTTTCAAAAATGTGTTCCATTTAAGGACTACAACTTCTTTCAAAATATTTATATTTCAAATTTAATTTGGTATACAAAAGAAAAACAGATTTGGTGATGATTATTCTTGAGCATATACGTATATATACATATGTATAAATAGTATGATTGTATTGTAAATATGGTCTAAGAAAATTTATGTACGAATATTATAAGCGCGAGTATGAATTTATGCCTATCGTTCGTCGTTATTAATATTACCTATTACCACTATATTAAATAAAATATAAGCGCGACGCGAGTATAAATAATACATATACGAAGTACAAGAAATAATAAATTCCTATAGATCTCAGCTTTGATGTTTTCGTTTAACTTAAAACTTATTATAGTCACGATGATATCCATTTCAAGTGATGTGATAATCTTACATTTTACACATATACACTTTAATTATATACATACGAATATATCTATTATTTGTATATTTATGAATATAAAATATATTCATCATAAACATTTATGTATAATTTATAATATAATGTACAAATACAATATTCTCGAAGTCTCTTCTATAAACTAATTCTCTTCTTGATAGAATACTCTTACTATAAATAATAATAATAATAATCAGTCTGCCTGCCTGCACGAATAATAACATACCGCATCATGTAAATATTATTTAGATATAATATGTACATATATGAGTATATATTATACATTATACCAATGATTATACATACATGATATATACGTACATATAAATAGTAGATACCATTATGCAATAGTACATCTACCTATTGCTAATCATTATACTTACATTTTACCCAAGTTTGGTCATAGTCAACGATCGATGACCCAATCCAATCAAAAAATCCAATAAAAAAAAAAACAGGGTGTTATTATCTGAAAAATGTATACGCGCAAAAAAATAATATTTTGATACGAATTATTGTGGTATTGTATTCGTATTCAAGTAGAGTAAATTATGAACGTTTTTTTTTATATGCTTTTCTTTACAAAAATTAAATTGTGAATAATTTACATAAAAATAATAATAAATAATGTTTAAATATATATTAAATACTTTAGATTTAGTTATAGTATATGTACTGCGTATAATATCCAGATTATATTCAAATGCATTTACATATTTGCATATTTACATTATAATTTAAAAAATATTTTTCATAAAAAAGAATTTAAAAGATACATGTTAACTTCATTCGCTTTTAAAATGATAATGATATATATTCTGAACATTCTTTATATTTTTGCATAATAAGTACTATAAATGAAAAATAATATAGATCATCATTATGATGTTTTCAACAAAAGGGCATTAGTGTATGCAGGTATACCAGTAAAGAAGATTCACAGAATGAAATATTACATATACACAGGTACTAAATGTAGATATGTACATATATGTATTGTAGGAAATATGTATCATATATATGTAATGTACGTATAAAACGAAAGCAGAAAATGTACATTTATACATTATACAGTATATGCATTTACCTAAATAAACTTATTGTACATATATTGTATATGCATTGTATTATTATGTATATAAATCTATATGAGAATAACATATAAAAACTTGATATAGTGTTGAACTAATTAAATTGAGTTTACCAGTAAAAATATTTTTACTTATTACACACATATAAAAAATATATGCATATATGCCTCCATATATATTTCTTATTTATTTCCTTTAACTAGCATATATTTTTAGTTTAAGTATTTGACTTGATAGCAAATACTTTAAATTTCATAGTCTGGTGTATGATAAATTTCGGCATCTTTAAATATAAATCCGAAATTAGAGATCATTTCTAAAATTTGTAGGTGGACGAATACTTTTTTTACTCTGTGTAAATGTAATTTTTAATTTGACAGTTGTTTGTTTATATTTTTGCTTAGCAGTTTTTTACTTTAACTTTACGGCTTCGGAAATGGTAGCCGCTAGTTAGCAGATTTTTTAAGCAGGTTTTTACTTTAACTTTAGAACCAGAATATAAATTCCTTTAGTTAATAGATTTTTTCGAACTGTCAACATTTTATATGAAACTTAACAGATTTTCAAGTTAGCAGAAAGTGAATTACCTATTTTAAGGTTCTTTATATCTTTGTTTTTTTCTTTATACGACAATTATTCATATTATATGTGTACTCCTCGTATATAATATACCTACATATATATTTATGCAATATAACGTATATGCGGTATAAATATTATATTATCTACTTACAATTACATTCATTATTTATTTAGTATTACATACATATATGTATGTATATTTTTTGTGTATACCATCATATCATATAAGTATGTACATATATATTATGCTCGTATATACTCGTGCATATGTATGTAAATACATATATAATAACATGTACATAAGTAAGCATGTATAATGTCGAAAGAAATTTTAAACCTACGATAAGTATAAAACATAACATATATACATATGTACATAACAAGAATTGATTAACTGTTGTAACAAACTGACTTTTTGATTGATTATATTTTTATCTATATATGGTAAAGGAAGAAAATTAAGATGCTATGTGATGTTTGCATAAATGACATAGATATATGACATATTATATAAGTATTCTGTACATAATATTTTGTAAATTTATATTGATATGTATATGTATATCAAATCAACGTATAATCAATTACGCGGGTATATACTATATACATACATTAATGACAGTTTATTTAATATTTTCAGTCAATTTAATTTAATTTTATACTCGCCTCTTACCACATAATGTACATATACATATACATTAGATAGACGAATATATTTACATATACATCATATATATTTGTATATCAGTTGTATATTATGGTTACCTTTTAAAACTATGGGGCTATTATAATAGGTCTATGATGTTGATGTGTATACCTATTTCTTATCTATTATGAATATTTCATATACGTATAATACAATATGTAGTACATCAATCACACTGAAATATATTAAGTTAAAATATTTGTTTTTATTATTTTAACTTTTAAATTTAACAAAAATACATATAATGTACGAATACGAATATATGCATATGTTTACAAAGAAAAAAAAAATTAAATAAAATATTGAAAAATTATTCAGAAAAACAATTTTATTTACCCATATATATCGAGGACATTTTTATATCATAATCTATTTAAAATGAAAATATATCAATTATTGTGTAAATTTTATATTGAAAAAAATAATAATAATAATAAATATACATACGATACACATTTATAAATTATATAAAAATAAAGGATCTTTAAAAAGTCATAACTTTCTCATTTATATATATATATATATACATATATATATATATATATATATATACGTATATATGTCACGTTTTTTACATTACTCAAATGTCCATCATGAGCACGTCTATTATAAAGGACTGTATAATGAACATAACAATTTTCAATGACTTTACTATGTATATAGTATACATATATCATAATTTCAGTTTTAATTATTAGGAGCTTTCGATTTGGCAATTTCAAGTACTTGCGAGTACTAAAATGTGTCTAAGATAAATTGTTAAAACGAACGATATAAAAATTATTCGTAACTACTTGCATCTACTTCCACCTACTTGAAGAATTTTTTATGAGTAGCTGCGAGTAGATGGTTTAGCACAGACATTTACCTTTTCTACTCGCAAGTATTTGAAATTGCCAAATAGAAAGCACCTATTATTTTAGGATTGAATTTTTGATTTCTTATCCATAATCCCTATAGAAGTATGTAAATATATTTTAAGGGGCTTCAATTACATGATATACATATGTACAAAAATGAGTATATGTATACTAAATATATAATCATAATTATAAAACAAATAAATCGACTTTGAAACTAAGATCTGAATAAAGCACAATCTTTTCACAAATCGTATATGATTCGTGACTTCAGATCTTTTATTTGGAATTCTGGCACTATACTATATGTGTGTTTGAAATAAAATGCAGCAAAACCATCCAAATCAAAACAAAAAACAATGTAATCCTTATTCCTTAGTCTTTATTTTGGAGGAAATAAATTGGAGCTCTGAACATCCATTTCAGCATTAATTTAATGCTCTTCTGACATATCTTTTGAAGTTGTATAGTTCTGAATTACTTATATAGAAGTGCTTGGCCATAATAAATATACGTAATATGATACGTAAGCACCTGTTTGTTAGTGAATGTTTACAGTCGAAGGAATATAATGTTATTTTTCATACTTACTAGGTTTCGCAGCCGTATAGCAGTGTACAGATTTAATCAATTATTTAATTAAATAAAAATGTAATAATATTTATATAATACATATACTTGATTGAAATAAAATTATAACTCAAAACAAAAGAGCGATTCTCTGAAAAATGAAAACATATTTTTAAAAAGAATTGAAATATATCAAAATTTATAGGATATGTTTTAGAAGCCTGACTGTTTTGTGTATAAAATGTAAATTATTAAATGTGTATAGTTTCAATTATTCTTATTTTTTAATGGAAAACTTCAGAAAATGCCCTCTGCTTTACCAGAGAATCGTCCAAATAAATATACCACATCTATCTACATACGTACACATATAATTATATTTTATTATGAAAAAATCATGTATGTATTTTAAAATAATAAGCTCAAATACATACCAGAAAAAAAAAATTAATAAATAATAAATTAATATCTACATATAGTATACTTGTATAAACGAGTGTTTAGTACGGAGTATAATTATTCAAAAAGATAAAGATAAAATGTATCAACCGACCCCCCCTTTTTCATTTTATGTGCATAAATAATAATAATAATATGCATACATTTTTTGTTTAAATTGCACACACCTTTCATAATTAATATAATATAAGTACTTTATATTATGTATATGAATTTTGTACCTTTATGTATTTTTTTTGTGCGATGTATTAAATGCATGTTACATTTTATCGCAGAAATTCATTTCACATAATAAAAGAAAATTTTTTTTCTTTATATAGGTAATAATTTATATATATTTATTTATTATTGAATGAATATTTTTTTTTTAAATATTTTTTTCCCATGTCTAAAACAACAACAACAACAAAAATAAAAAATAATATTTTCCCTTCAGTGATGAAAAACAAATTGATTTCGCTGAGCAATTAGAATCAGTTGCATATGTAATTTGCGGTGAAAGTAAAATAACACTTCGTAATTTTTGGGAAATATGGAATGCACGAGGAGTAAGTATATATTATATTAATTTAAATATACCATATATGAATTTAATTATTAATAAATTATATACCAATATTTTTATATATTGCTTATAAAAGTAATACATAATATAATCAATTATTTCTCTCTATATAATATATAAATACATATGTACAATATTTTGTATAGTACTATACATGTAAAAACATACAAATTATTTTATATACATTTATATGGATATGCGTGTATGTAAATATATGTAGGTATTCAAAATAAAATAAAAAACAAAAAAAAAATTAAAAATAAATGATTACTTATACGCTTATACGTATAATACATATGTACATATATTATCATATTATATTCTTTACACATTAATCATTTACACATACGGCAGTGTATATATGTATGTAAATATATGTTAATATGTACATAAAAATTTTGTAAACAAATAAATATTTAAAAAAAAATAGATTTTATATAAATACTCGTATGTATATAATATTTATTGTGTACATACAATAATAACTTAATCCTTTCCCATAAAATATTTATTATCTGTTTAAATCATTTTTATAAAAAAAAATTTATACATAAATAAAGACACATACATATACATATACATATACATATGTATGTACAAAAAAGAAAAAAAAAATTTATAAAACTTTTATAAATAATTTACATTAAAAACATTTTCAAATAAATGCACGTATATACTCGTATGTACATACATACATAAGTAAGTATTGTACATAAGTCCATATATGCATACATTGTACATGAACATATAAAAAATACATTTATTATTTAAACATTTTTTAAAATATATGGGTATATTTTATTTTCGATAATGATAACAAATATATCTATACATATATCATTTTATAATTTAAGTACATGCTTATATTCAAGATAAACAAAACAAAAAAAAAACATTTCACAATCAAAATACATAATCTAAATGAAGAAAAAAAATAAAAATATAAATTCCTTTAAAATACTCACACAACAAATAATAAACGTAATATACAAAACGGTATGTACCTATATATATAAAAAAATATATACGTATACGTCCAATATTTATACCCAGCAAACATTTAGGCAAGTGTTCGTTATCGCAATAAAGATGGTAATAGTGGTGAATTGTTGCCATGGGTAAGCAAAATGCAAGCATATCTTACATATTTTTCAATTTGGCAATATTAAATTTATGCAATAAACTTATTAAAAACCGAAAAATATTGATTGTTAACTGGCATTTGATAAGTGGTAACAACAATACAGTACTGTTCAAGATTATTTGTGCTATGCTGTTTTTATATACTGAAGGCAGTAATATATTATGAATACCTCAGAAACTTGAAAAAAAAATAACATTAAAAAAAATGCTTTCCTATCGCTACAAAACAAAAGTGTAAAATAATGCACTATAAATATCGTCTATAAATTGTTAATAAAACTAACAGTTGATTTGAATTTCCAATTTATGTATGCTCATTTTGTATGTATAAAAAAAACACTGTGTTATTATATTATTAGATATTCAATTTCAATTCTATAAAAAATATACACTTTATTTCAACGATGTTATCGATACGAATTTTTAAATCGAAATGATGTTTTTCAACAAGTTGTCAACACAGGTACAGACGCACAACTTGGTTGTCAACCCAGTTTGTCAGTCAAGCAAAAATCAAAAAATTTTGATTTTTCTTCAACCGTTAAACAACCTGAAATTCCAACCAACAACCTATCTACAGACGCTTGACACATGCTATGACAACACGTTGACAACATGCTATGTTGACAACCTGGATGATAACCAAGTTGAAAGTCTGGTTATTATGCTGGATGCTGCTTAAGTCACCATTACCATTATCAATATGATTTGCTTGCGCATCAACCTTTTCTTGAGAGAAACATATCCTTTCTGCTCACAAACGATATCGAGGGAAGGCAATAGATGATTGTTGCCTTTGCAATACAATATTCATATTGCATTCTTATTGCCGTGTCCGTGTTTGCTGGGTATGTATTCGAATGAGTTCATAATCATACCCATTCATATACAAAAACTATACTTAAAATTAAAACAAAAGTTTTGAATTGATTATTATAATGTACTCGTATATTACATTTTTGTGAAAAAAATTATTATATCACTGAAATATTGGATATGAATTCGGGTATGATCATTAATCTAAAAAGAGGAAAATATTTTAATTCATGTAATGTACATATACCTACGTATATTTTAAACAGAATTTATAAAAAAAAATAAATAATAATTCCTTGATTATTAGCAAAAAGCAAGCAAAAACAAAAAGCAAAAAAAAAACTGAAATAAAAAATTGTTATAATTTATTCCATTTAAATGAAGACAAATTATACGTATATGAATTACATTATTCATTATATAATAAATATAAGTATAAATCTGTACATATATATACATAATACATTGTATATGTATGTAATACATAATTTAATTCGATTTTTGACCAAAATATATTATTAATGATATCAACAATTTTTTATAATAAATAACAATAAATTTATATTATTTCAGTTCAATGAATGCACATGCATACACATATACGAGTATTCTGTGTATGTACAGAACGGTGAAAAAACTCTGAGACAAACATTATTTATCGAAATTTAATGCTTTAAAACGTAGTATAATATGAAAAAAGAATTAAAACATTTTCAACAAGAACATTTTATTCAAATCATATTATATAATAGAATAAAATAGAACTAGAAATATTCTTAATTTTCGTTATTCAAAAAGGAAAATTATATATTAAATCTAATGTGAATAAATCATGGAACATAGTACAAAAAATTATTAAAAAAATTGTGTAACAACCTTTACGTCTATAGAGACTCTATAAATTGTTTTTGCATTGACTTCACTGGATTTTTAGCATAATCTTATAGAATCTTACCACTTTATTTTGCTTGTAATGAATTTTTATGCTTAAAAATGAAATATAGTAATATAGTGATAGTATTTTAGGTAAAATTAAAACGAAACGAATCGTTTAATGAAAAATAAATAATTTTAACAATAATTTTTCTTTTATATAAGAGTAAATATACATATATGTATGTACAATTTACTATGTATGTATAATGTATATTTTTTTTACGTATTTTTTCTCCATAATTTTTTTACTGATTATTTCATAACAAAAAGATAAAATTAACAAAATATTTTATAAACTAAATACATATATACATATAATATCATTGAAAAAATTATACACAGGGTTCTCCTAGATGAAATTAATTATTTCCGCTTATAATGTGCGAGTTTAAGCACATTTTTGATCCTTTCGCACATCTTTTATCCTTAATATCTCCAAAATGGCTCATGCAATCGCCGTCAGATATTTTTGTTTGAAAGAGGACACTTTCTCACAGTTTTTTTCGGGTTTGTAACATTTGCCGTTACTGCAATTTTTTTCAGATAACCTATGCAGAAAAAAAGCGGTTTTAAAAAATGCATAATGAATTTTGATTTCAGGATGTTCTTTTCCTACGAACAAAATTCTTAATTACCTATTATTGTATATCAAAAGAAAGATAATTTTGTTTTCTGTCATTAACAAGAATGTTAAATTTTGATGCGTAGGGTGTGCAAGAAGTTACACGTGATTTTGTGTTGAAAAGTCATGATAAAAACTCAAAATTTTAAACGCCGTCTAGCGTCGAAAATAAAGCACAAACGAAAAAATGACATAACATTTTCGACTGCAAATGTACTCTAATTTTACCCTTTGAAATATTATTCACCAATTCCCGAACACTCTATATATGTATATATACATATATACATATACCATATATGTATATATGTATATACATATTCTATTCATTTTTTACAAATATAGTTATACATACTGTATGTATTATTATAAATATTAATATACCATACATACATATTTCAGATTCTTGATAAATTATACCGTTTAATTGACACTGATGCTGTGAATTTGATATCAACAAATCAAATAATGGAATTTATATCGAATTTAACAAATGCAAGGTAAGTTAAATATTTATATTATAGAGTTTTATCCGAATATGTACATATGTACATATATAAATGTTTATAGGTACATATGTATAATAAATAATTATTAACAATTTTATGATATGTATGTAATTTATAAATAATGTATAAATTTATTTATTTTATTGTTTTTACTTACGGATTTATTATATTGTTAATATGAACATTATAATTATCCTCATCATCATCAATAACAATCCAATTACATATATGTAATGTATATTATACAAAAAATTTCAATATTTTTCTTTGTATGTGAGTAAGAGTATGCATATACATACATGTGTAATACATGATATGTGCCTCTCATAAGATTTTGTACCACACTGTTTGGAACTTTTTCATATGCTTTGCGTCATTAATACTTTTAAATCAATGTCATTTTCTGCTATTTTGACTGTCTTTCTTAAAGCACTTTTCATTGGAGTCTATATAGTATCTTTCGATTGATGGAATTTCCGGATTGTCTTCTTTTGGTACCGTGGTGACATTATTCATCCTGTACACTAATCCTTGTTTGCCGAAGTGTAGTGTGACGTAGCCAGGTCGGGACAAAATAAAACGGAACCTATGTATGTTGCCGAATAAAAGACATCATCAATCAAACGCTTTTCAAAGCATTTTCGGAATAAACCATATACACCGACCTTTAGTTTGTCCGCGTAAAATTCGTAACCTGGTAATTGTTTAAAATCTGCTTTGGAATACGTCTTGTCACCGCTATTACACAATTAAATTATTCGTTGTGTATTCCCCGAACTTTTAACTACCCTCAAATTCACTCAGCTTTGAATGAGTCCACCAAATTCACTGAGAAAAAGAGCCTATCATGTAATTAAGTTTGTTTCTCTATCAAAAATTTAGTTAGTGATTCGGAATCCATATATTAAATTGACTGCAGAAGTATATATATGAATGAACAGAAAAACCATGTTCCATAAATGTATTTTTGTGCTATGAAAAAAAAAAACAAAATTTATACATACGTATATGTATTATGTACATACCATATCAAATTGTCAAATCACCAAAAATATGTATTAAATTCAACGCCCTTTAAATTTTATCAAATACATTTTTGCCTGCATATCATATTTTTTTTTTCTAATTAATATATTTCCTTTTTATTTTTAATAAATTTTCAGACCAAGAACTGGCTTTGATAAAAGTTCACTAGAACGATTAGAATTGTTATTTAGACGTACTGTTGGAAATGAAAAGGAGATTCGTCGTGAAGAATTCAAAAAAATTGTTACATCGAAAAATGTTTATACTTTTTCCTTATGAAAGACGCCTTTTTTAACTTCAAAATAAACCATTTGTTTTTCAAAATAAACTATGTTTAGTGTATTATAGTATATGAAATAGTTTATTTTGAAAAGCAAATGATTTATTTTGAAGTTAGAAAAGGCGTCTTTCATAGGAAAAAAGAAAATATTTGTAAGCTTTAATTAATTAGAAATTATTTAACATAATGTTTTTCTTTCAGCCATTTTTTACTGAACGAGTTTTTCAAATTTTTGACAAAGATAATTCTGGTTCGATATCATTACAAGAATTCATTGATGCCATACATCAATTTGCTGGACAATCAGTCGAAGATAAAATTAAATTTTTATTTAAAGTTTATGATATTGATGGTTAGTATATCAGTGTAGAATGTAGTGTTGATAATCTTATATCAATAATTTATTTGCAAATTTTTGGGTTTTTTCTTTTTTATTTTTTGTAATGATATATGTATATTTTAAATCAAAATTAAAACTATATCTACATATTTATTTAAGGTGATGGACTTATACAACATCGAGAACTTCAACATGTCATGAGAGCTTGCATGGATGAAAATGGAATGAAATTCTCTGATGAGCAAGTATGTGTAATTAATTATTATTCAAAATGATATCAAAATAATTAACTATTATACATAGATTGAAGATTTAACAATTGCCATGTTTGAAGATGCTGATCCTTATAACAGAGGTGCTATCACATATGAAGCCCTTAAAGGACAATTAGAAAAACATGGAGGATTACTTGAAAATTTGAGTATAACGTATAATACAAGATAAAATAATAATAATATTAATTTAATTTAATTGAAAATTTTAAAGAAAATATTATAAAATAATTTTTTTTTATTTTATTTTATCATTCATATATATTTATACAAAATTACAGTATAGATCGATGGTTGGTACCATTACCACAAGATAAACCACAAACTAAAAATCGTTTTCCATTACCACATCAATTAACTACAGCATATATAAAAAATAATTATGTTTTTATATCATTTTTATTTATTTACATTGCAATTAATGTTGGTCTCTTCATTTCAAGATCAATACAATATCGTCATAGCAATGGTTTTGTTATATTAGCGAGAGCATGTGGTAAGTTTGAACACACATACCAAAACTGATAATGAACATATGCACTCTATCCTTAGCATTATTATGTATGTATATTTATATAATACAATTTTTTTTTCTTTCTTTTAATGCACACACACACACACACACACACACACACACACACACACACACACACACACACACACACACACACACACACACACACACACACACACACACACACACACACACACACACACACACACACATGTAGGACAATGTTTAAATTTTAATTGTGCATGGGTTCTCGTTATGATGTTACGACATTCAATCACATATCTACGTTCGAGAGGATTTAGTACAATATTACCATTAGATCATCATATTTATTTGCATAAATTAGCAGGAGTTCTTATATCTTTATACAGTTTAGTGCATACAATTATGCATTTATTTAATTTTAGCATGATTGTCGTTAATGATCCAATAATTAATTCAAATAATTTTACAACAGCCGAATGGTTATTTACATCTAAGCCAGGTTTATTTGGTTTAGTACCGGGATGTGCAAATCCAACTGGTTTTGCATTATTCGTAATATTATTAATAATGTTTATATGCTCACAGCCATTTGTACGTAGAAAAGGTAGTTTTGAAGTATTTTATTGGACACATTTATTATATGTACCATTTTGGATATTGGTATTATTTCATGGTCCAAATTTTTGGAAATGGTTTATATTACCTGGTCTAATTTATACAATCGAAAGAATTATAAGATTTGCATGGATGAAATCTGAAAGAGGAAAAACATATATTAGTTCTGGTCTATTATTACCATCAAAAGTTACACATTTAGTTATAAAAAGACCATTGCATTTTTGTTTTAGACCTGGTGATTATGTATTTGTTAATATACCAGCAATTGCAAAATATGAATGGCATCCATTTACATTAAGTAGTGCACCAGAACAAGAAGATTATATGTGGTTACATATACGTGGTGTTGGTGAATGGACAAATCGTTTATATATGTATTTTGAAAAAGAACAAGAAAAATTGCATAACGGTGAAATACCACCACATATTGTACATCAAAATTCTGATAATATTATCATAAATAATGATTCAAAACGTTCATTAGGAACAATAAATAATCCAACACCACAAACTGATTTTTTATCTAAAAATTTATCACGAATCAATCATAGTACTAGTTTTGATTCAATGTTTTCAAAAAAATCAAATGATCTTTGTAATATTGAAATGACATCGAATCCATACAATGTTATCAATAATGAATCAAAAGAAAATTATTGTACCACATTAAAATCATCTAGACATCAGAATCCAGGTACATCAAAATTAATAAATGACAATAATACTGAATTAATAGCATCATCTACACAATCGTCAGGAATTATTATTGAAAATAAAACAATAAAAAATATAAAAGCATCATTACATCGTACATTTTCACGTAATAAAAAACATGAAAATCTATCTGGTATATCAAATGATGCATATATACCCGATGATGATAAAATAAATAATTATGAATGTAAAACAAATCCAAAAAGAAAATTAACGCCAGAAAAAAAATTACAAATATTATTATTTCATAGTAAGGCACCATTAGAAAAGAGTCTTTCAATGCCAGATATACAAACGAGAGCTAAAAAAACAGAAAGATTGAATACGTAATAAAATTTTATATATATTTATCATTACATTTATATATCCCTATATAGGAGTGCGTTCATTATAATTACTTTAACCATAGTCATGGTATAGTATAGTTTAAGCACATATAAAATAAATACTTTATAAATAACTTATAAAGTATTTATTTTATATGTGGTTTAAGCAAAGTTATGTTGTACTACAGTCATAGTTATGTTAACTTCAAGTAGTTTTTGAACGCGATTTTTACTACAGCAGTAGCAATAAATTGTCATTCAACTATCATGTCAAGTTTAAAAAATTTTCAAAAAAATTTTTATATATAATTATTATATGTTTTGTTTGTCAAAAATTAATTAATTTTTAAAAATTAATTTTAAAACAAAATAATTAATACTAATACTTTTTTCAAATAAATAAAATTGAAATTTCCACAATTCACAACACAAAATTAAATGACAAACGATTTTTTTATTGTCAATGTCATTACCACTTAAAGGCTTACTATCGTTACTATCGTTAACCATGCTCTCGAGCAGGGTTAATTTTTGACATCAAATAGTTAAAAATTTACTTTAATATAGATGTTTATGAACGCTAAAAAGTTATGTTGGTAGTTATATTTTACTATACCACCACGATTCTGAACGACAAATGATGATAGTTAACTATAGTTAACTATAGTAACGTTTCTGAACGCACTCTAGAATGAATCTAATTTATTTTTGAAATTGATAAAAATTTTCTGTCCTTTTATTTGTCATTTTTTTTTATTTTCAAAGATTACGTGAATATGCAAGATCAGAATCAGAAAGATCATTTGATGATGCAAAAGTACGTAAAGCTCGTCTACAAGCATTAGGTATGGCATATTTAAGTCCGCAAAATAAATCATTAGCTCAAAGTTTTAAATATATGCGTAATAAACCAACAATAATTGCATTTAAAACACCAAGTTTAGAAAATTGTGAACAACGTCCATCATCGCAATCAATGAGTAAGTATAATACTCGCCAAAGCAGATGGCAAATCTTTACACATGTTTTATATGTGTTAGGAGAATTTTTATATGTATACGGATACGAATTGATCTTAAAGACTGGTACTCAGGTCCTGTGAAATTTTTCGCTTGCAATTGGAAATATATTTCTACACGCTAAAAATTGTGAAAATAAACGTATGTAGAGTATGTAGAGTTTTGACATTTGTTGAAAAAAATCGGCGGAGGCTATGAAATTAAATGAAGTAAAAATAAATAAATAAATATTTATTTTTCAAAATATTTGAGCTGTCAATATTTCGCTTGCTTTTTATATGTTCGACCATATAAAATAATTATGAAAAATGAGTGTTTCCACTATGAAATTCCACAGTGAATTTCGTTTAGAAGTAAGTACCGGAAAACAAAACTTGAAACTAAAATGTTAACTAACAATTTCGTGACATTTTTTTATTAAATTTAGCTTTTGATGTGAGTACCAGCCCTAGGATAAAAAAATGTTGATCTTAAGAAAAATGTTAAGCTCCGCATGCATTCTAATAGAAATCTTCACTCGAGCATTATGCATACCTATATTATGTACAAACACGGTTTGTTTGTTCTACGCACATGCATTGTTAGTTGAACTGAAGATGCTCAAATTATTTCTCTCATCTAGTATTATTTTTTTAATTTTGAGAATGTGTAGGTATCTTTTCTTCTGCGCATGTGAACTATGTGAACTTAGTACATTATGCATTTGCCATCTGTTTTGGCTATGCCTATAATATATACGAATATAATTCGTAAATTACTTACAAATTAAATAATAAAAAACAGTAAAATAA
The DNA here is from genome assembly GCA_951394055.1 of Villa cingulata. Classification (NCBI taxonomy): domain Eukaryota; kingdom Metazoa; phylum Arthropoda; class Insecta; order Diptera; family Bombyliidae; genus Villa; species Villa cingulata. The sequence continues at coordinate 152,010 of OX596017.1, read as the reverse complement.
ATCATAAATAAATTAATAATTTCACTTTTTATATTACCTAACTATAACAGTCGTATCTCCAGGTGTATATACTCAAAGACAAGCTGAAGAAGGAAAAATTCTTAAAAGGAATATCAGTAATTTGTTTTTGTTTTTCGTTTTTTTTTTTTTTTTGAATTTTTGTATTTTCAATTTTCAAATTTATTTTTTTTTATGTGTAATAATAGATAATCCTGCCAATAGATCAATAACATTATCGTCTTCGTCACCATCAAATTCACCATTATCTCAAAGAGGTATTAATTATCCTGTCGGTAAACCTCTTGAGGTTTGTATAAAAAAAAAAAAACAAATGTTATTAATTTAAGCCATTTTTCTTTTGTTTTTTTTAGAAATTTTTAAAAATATTATGTATGTAATTTCATTTTCTTCTCATATCTAATAGACAGAAATACACGCAATATCATTCATTATATACAAATAAAAACTATACAATGAAAATAATAAATAGATAAAATAATAATATTTAGATAACATGCTTATTATTTTTATTTTGATTTTTATATTTTTATTTTATTATTTTTTTTTCCATTTTTTATATATTAATTTTAAATCATTTTTAAGGAATCTAAAACAAGTTATTTGTACAAGCCGAAGATCATTAGAAGTTTATCTTCATTTAAGAGGCAACTAAATGGTAAAAACATTACAACAACAACAACCACTAACACGGATACAATACTTGGTCATGGAATGGAGGTTTGGGTTTATTACATACATAGTTTTTGTTTTGTTTTTGTTTTGTTCCGTTTTTTTTTCATTTTATACCTATACATTTTATTTATATTTTTCTAATCATTTTCATATTAATCAATCATTATTTTTTTTTATTTTTTTCAAATCGCACATAAAATACTTTCACAAGCACATAAATACATACAGAGCATATAAAAAGAAATAATAAATTAAAAAGAAATAATAAAAAATAAAGATACAATATACAAACATTTATAATAAATATAATCCATATTATAAAGGGTTTTCTAATAAGAGTGAAAGAACTTTGAAGTGGCATAAAATAAAAACTACAAAAGATATAATGTAGTGAGTAGTACCGTAGTACCTTTTGTTTTATTTTGAAGTATATTCGATGGCATGTATATTCGATTGAATATGAATAAATATTATATCATTTAAAAGACCTCTACCGCAGAATTTTTTTAAGCAAATACGAATAATCCAATTTTCGATGACTCTGGCACACAAATCAGGCTGTACCTCACCAATAAGCAATAACATTGATGATATTATTCGCTTTCAAATTGTCAATAGTTTGCGGTTTATTTGCAAAAACAAAGGACTTCACATGACTCCACACAAAAGAAAGTTTTTGGATGGCCAGTTGAAAGGTCCATTTCTCGAAATAATCTTGTCATTGAACTTCGATCAACAGAAATGTAGGAGGTAGCGTCATTTCATTGAAATCTTGATTTCCAAACCATGTCGGACAAACTTTATTTTGAAAAAAATAAGGGACAATTATCCTACAAGCCAAAAAACCACACCACACGGTAACTTGTTGTAGATGCAACGGTCGCTCGAATATCGCTTGGAAGATAGGAAGAAATGTTGCTCAAACTGAATAAAAATGTTGATACGTAATAAGTTTTAATAATTTCAACGCTTTGTCCGACTGTGCATCTATCTATGATTACTTGTTAAGATATAATGAATACAATACTTCCATGGTAAAAGAAACTATAAAGGTAAACGTAAAGTCAATTTTATCACATGGTCGCCATTTAAAGCTTTTTATGACGTAGCCGTTTGACAGCTTTTAGTGTTTGTAAACAAATTTTGTTATTATTCATTTAATTTAAAGCGTTGGAGAAATAAAATAGTTAATTAAATAAAAATTTGAAAAAAATAAATATATACAGGTACATTTTAATATTGAAAATAATTAAAATTATATAATAATATAAAAAGTATTGAAATAATATAGTAATAGCAAAAATAGTGTCAAAATAATATAATAATAATAATAGTAATAGAAATAAAAAAATTCCATACAAATTATGAAAATTTGTCAAACGATTACGTCAGAGAAAGTTAAAACTTTCAAATTGACTTTATCTTATTGAGAGCTTATTTTACCATTGAATACTTCTTAACTCTAACAGTTCATCGACAAACATGGCGGCTGTTACAGTTAAAAGTTGTATCACTCTTATTGGAAAACTCTTTATAATATATGTATAATATCATGTACGAACGACGATCATTTCGTTGTAATTTTTTTTTTCATACTAAAACTCTTGCAAATATTAAAGTTGATAATTTTATAATTCCTTTTTTTTTCCAAGAAAAAATTGAAAGGAACCAAAATGAATCCACTATATAATCTAGAAAAACATATCATAGTATTTTTTATTTTTCTTGTGATATATCTAACACACACATATGCGTATGTGTGTATAGCAGAAGAAAATCATTTTTATCACACTTCTTATCTAAAATAATTAAGCTTTTATTTAAAATAAATCATTACAAAACTACAATATCATAAATTACATAAAATTATTAAAATAAATAAAAATGGAAGTATGTATATTAACTTCATACATTGTATCAATAATAACAATTGTTTTCATTAGGCAGCCTAAAAAAAGCAAAACAAAAAATTTCAAATTTAATGCATTCGAAAAAAAAAACATTATTTCAAAATCTACATCAATATCTACATATATCATATATTATAAGATTCGATAAATTTATACTTCTTTTTCTTCTATAAATATATGTATGTACAGTATTATACAAAAGAAAAGCAATTATTTTTATTTAAATACAATTTTCTATGGCATTATGAGACTAATAATAATTCCTTTATCGATTTTTCTATAATCCCTCTAGATCCAACGATTCTTATTACATAATTATTTATACAATTATTTCTGTTACGAGTTTCATACTGTTCCACAGCAGAAGTAAAAAAAATAATTTTCAATTTTTCGTTGCCTATTTTCCAAACTTTCATTATCAGCTTTGAATGAGTACCAACTTGCTGGAAAAGAATATCTTAGAAAATCTGATTAGTCTACTTGCTGAGGGATAAGTAATTTAAAGTATTATTAGATAGAAGTATTAGATGATTCTATAAAAATATATCAGTCCAAGTCCTATCATTAAAATAAGTTGTTTTATCATCAATCAGTAACTCAGTGATTTGCAATCCAAATTAAACAGTACATGATAGTAATAAGAAGTATTTTAATCACTTCGGTGACGCTGTACTCTCAAGAGGGTTAAATGATAAGGAAAAAAAATTCGAATACGTATATGTTAAATGTTAATTTAATTCAATTCCATTAACTATATCCTCAAGTAAAGTAAGTACCTATGTATGTATTCTTGTTACAATTACAGCCACAGGTATGCGTAGTCGTACAATATGAAATCTCGTACACAAAATTACATACTATATGTATATGTATTTGAAAATGTTAATAGAAAATTCCATTCTTGATACAATTATTTTAAATTGAATATTTTTGAGATTCGTTTCACGTTTCAGTTTGTCGTAAACTTCGTAATCTTCGTAGTTTTTCAGTTTTCGTAGTTCATTTCCATACATTTACAAACTAAGAAATTTTTGAAAAATCTGCGAAGATAAAATGCTTCGCAGTTTCTAAATTTTGTATTCGTACGTTCGTAGTTAATGTTTGACAGTTCTTACTTGGCTGTTGGCATAGAAATTAATATATTAGAAAATAAATATAATAGATGAAATAAAAACAACTACGAGAAAAGTAAACTACGAAAAAATTTGATATGGTCGTTCATTACAACAGAACTACGAAACTTGAAAACTGAAAAATTATAATGAACTGAAGAATGAAATGAATCCCTTTATTATGTACCTATATCATATTTTTTTATGTATTTATTTTTATATAATTTTTTATATTATTTTTCTTTTAATTATCAACAATATAAAAAAAAATAATAGATTTATATTGATGGACCTTATGGAGCACCATCAAGTCATATATTTCGTGCTCAACATGCAGTTTTAATTGGTACTGGAATCGGTGTAACACCATTTGCATCAATATTACAGTCGATTATGCATCGTTACTGGAAAGCAAGACATTCATGTCCACGTTGTAATTACGAATGGGCTAGTGATATTCCAAAAACAGTTATGAATTTAAGAAAAGTCGATTTCTTTTGGATAAATCGCGATCAAAGATCATTTGAATGGTTTGTTAATTTATTATCGCAACTTGAAATTGAACAAGCTGAATTAGGTGGAGCTATGGAAAGGTATATATGTATATATATATAACATAATTTTTTTTTATAATTTCAAACAAAAAAAAATGCAATATTACTTTGTTTTAACAAAAAAAAATTTTTTTTTGTAAGATTTCTTGAAATGCATATGTACATAACAAGCGCATTACAAAAAACTGATATGAAAGCTGTTGGATTACAATTAGCTCTAGATTTATTACATCAAAAGGTAAATTTAAATTACACATAATATTAATTTTTTTTTTTATATAAGTAGTGTATATAATACGAAATACAATTATGCATTATATGTACATATTATATTTACATAAAAATAATTCTATTATACAAAAATTTTTTATTCATTATTATTATTTAACAAAACAAAAAAATTACATATATCTTTTTTATTTTTTATTGTTATTTTTCTATAGGAAAAACGTGATTTGATAACAGGACTAAAAACAAGAACAAATGCTGGACGACCAAATTGGGATAAAGTTTTTAAACAAATTATGGATCAAAAAAAAGGAAAAGTTACTGTTTTCTATTGTGGTCCACCAGAATTAGGTAAAACGTTACGATATAAATGTGACCAATATGGTTTCGTATTCAGAAAAGAATGCTTCTAAAAATGAATATATTATGTAATAAATAATTCATTCATTCTTTCTAACATATATATAGAAAAATAAAAATAATAAAATTAAGTTTTTAATTAAAAAAATATAAATATATATATTTGTAAAGTGTTTATTTTATTAAAATAATTACATATTGAGTATTCAAATTATGTATGTACATATATCTATTTATTTTTCTATATATTTTTCAATTAATATTGTTGTTCAATTATTTTTACTCAAAAAATTTGTGACAATTATTGTTTTAAATTTTACTTAATATTAATCCTAATTAAAATATTTTATAAAATATTAATTAATTAATTAAAAAAAAATCCTATATTTTTGTATTATATAATGTATATGTATGTATGTGTAAAGCTTTCCGGTTTTGGTGTTATTGTAATTATATGATTTAATGTTTAATTCAAAACTTATTTACTCAGCTTTGTTTATTTATTTATCTTTTTTCATTGTATTAATAAACAGAATAAAACAAAACAAAATAAAACAAAAACAAATCTTTTAAATACTTTAAAACAATTTTATTTAATTATTGGTTTTTTATTTATTTATTTTATTTGTTTTTTTCATTTCAATTTATAGTTTAAAAGATATATTATTTTTGATCTTACAAATAATACATATATTTATATAATATATTAGTAATAGATAATAGAGGGTACTATCACTTATTGTAGACTATCAATCGTCTAGTATTGTTCGATATAATACTATATTTTTAAAACTTTTCAATACCTGATTTAAAATAAAAGAAAGAAAGTTTGAATGTGTAGCTTTTTAATTAGAATTTAGAAAAACATAACTGACAATTCAAATTGAAAATTTCTTCAGTTAAAACTTAAAATCTAGCAAGAAAATTCAAGAAGAGTTAATTGCGATGCGAAAAGTAGTTCAAAAAAATAAAAATTATTTTACAATTTGTTATGAAACAATTTTCACATATTTGTAATTATATAGTATCTTTGCTAATACCTAATAGTAGGCACTAGCAATTATTATAGTCTACAATCGCTTTATTCGATAATAAATTTTTATTATTTGAATTGCATCGAATAAAATCAATAAGTTAGACTATCATCGATAATATTCGATCATTTATATTAAATAAATTACATACATAAAATCAATCATCAACTTTCAAAAAAAAAAAAAGAAAAAATCAAAAACAAAATAATAAGCATAAAAAATACATTACATATGTACATGAAAAAATTGAATTGAATCAATTATAACAATATGTAATTTGAAGAATTCGAAGCATTCTCTTGCAAAACTTATACAATTTACTCAATAACTTTATTGTGTTTTGATAGTTTATAGCATGGATTATTCCACTATTCTAGACAAATTATTTTTTCATTTAAATGAGCCAAACGTTTTTGTTGATATTAAACAGAGCATTCGCAACACCTCAATATGCAACAGCCTGCAACAAAGTTTTACCGTTTTAACAGTACGTATATAATTCACCAACTTTCGGGTCACAACATATGTACATATATCCTCAAGGTACGCTCCAATTAGAGGTAATAACAATATTAAATATTATAATACATATGTAGGCACGCTGTAAATTTAAATGATATAAATATAATTATTTTTTACCAAATATGGTAATATCATGTAATATTATATAAAAAACCGTTATCTCCATCGTTCGATCTCTGAGAGAACAGAAATCAATTAAAAAAATCACTTGTATTCCAACCGTTGTAAAATAAAGTCGATTTGTAGATACTAAAATAAATTTCAGTCTTTTTTTTGTGTGCAACTCCTATAATTTTTTTAGAAGTTGGATGGACAAAAAAAAAGTATTAAATTTTAATGTGTGTTGTGTGTTTTAGTGCCATACGGGCAAAACTAAGAAAAAAATATATATTATTTAATTAAGTGTTTTGTGTCATACGGACGAATTTCAGAAAAAAAATATATTTTTTTTACTTAAATGTATGTTCAACGGTCTCAAACCTAATCTAACTGTGAAAATTTTTGAACAAAAGTTTTATATTTTATCATTGTGTGAAAAGGCGGTGAAATGGAGTTTCATATTAGCTGTTTTTCTTTGGTCACAATTATCTGATATTTCTCAGTTCGACATCTCATTTAGATCATCTATTTTCTTCTTGTTACTAACTGAGCAAACAAACTGAAAGGAACGGACTGATACTTTTATTCTCAGTTGATTGTCATTTTGAAAAGAAATAATTTAAAAAAATTTTATTTTTACAAATTATTTATTACAAATAAACTATATCCAAAAATTTACGAATTATGAAAACGAAGATTGTCAAAATTGTGTCTTTTTTTTTATTCTCAGTTCCTCACATCAATTGAGCAAAAATATTTTTCTTCAGATAGATTACTTAAATCTCACTTCGTTGCTGCTACCACCTATAACAGAATAGAAAAAACACCGATCAAAGAAACGCATTGCTCAATTGAGAACTGAGAATTATCAGATAATTGTGACCAAAGAAAAACAGCTATTAAAACCTTTTTTGAAAAAGCTATTGTAAATGATTTAAAACGGACAAATAAGTTGGGGCTCAAAATTACTGGAAGCAAAGACGAATTGAAGCTAAGATTGGATAACGCTTTCAAAGAAATGACTACAGAAGAAATTGACCAACTCTCGCAGAATGACCTTGGTTTCACCTTTACAGCTTCTGGTAACGCATCGAACTACAGTAATCCATATGATGATCATGCTCAAATTTTATCTAATGAAAATGATGATTTGGATGCACAAATTGATGATTTGCAACAAATAGTTGCAAAGAAACAAAATTTTAGAATTAAGAAAACAACTATTGGAGCTATCACAGGCAAGTGACGATGTTCTATTGAATGGTAAAAAGTCTAATTATATAACAATGGATCGACCATTTCGAAGAATCGTCACGGTTATATAACTGGGACGATTACATAAAAATTCATATATGCACAGAGGTTGTTGTACATATGTACAGCAAAAATTTTTTCCAGGACAATTAAGGTAATGTCTTGGCCAGAGCTAAAAATTACTTTGTCTGAAGAATTGAGAAAAAACATTTCTAAAAGATAAATTCATGAATTACTAAAAAATCGGAAAAAGAAACCAAACGAAACCTACCAACAATATGTGCTTTCGATACAGGAAATTACATCGTTATCTGATGTTGAAGACGGTGATTTATTACAATATATTATAGATGGTATACCAGATGTTCAAATGAATAAGACGATTCTATATACAGCGAACAATTTAAGTGAATTAAAAATTATGTTAAAAAAAAAAGTACGAAAAAATAAAAGTGGGTAGTCTCAGCTTCAACTGAAATAATAATATGATACAAATAAAACAATAAAACAAACTGATAATACAGAGAATAAAATACAAAAAATTTAATGTTATAGTTGTGGTTGTAATGAATACGGTCATTATTCTGTACAATGTGATAAGAAGAAAAGAGAGCCAGGTACCTGTTTCAAGTGTGGGAAAAAAGGTCATTTTTACAAAGAATGCAAAAATCAGAAGAATGTCGGAATATGTGTTGAAACAGCAAATACAGTTGGATGGTGATGTTAATGAATTTGAAAAATTAACTGAATTTACATTTTTTTCAGAAAACAATAAACAAAATTTACTTGCTTTGATCGACTCTGGAAACCCTATCAGCTTTATACAAGAGAGATTTGTTTTTGTTACACACTACCACTATGGAAGTTTGAACTCAGCTGATCACTGCTATTCAGGCATCAATAATAGGCCGTTAAAGATTATCGGTATAGAGTGGGTTCAAAAATTCAATAATGCGTTAAGGCCCAACTATAATCGACATACCTGACATAACAAACATAAGAAAAAATAACAAATGTTAAAACGTAACATTTGGGTAACTATAATAACATAGATAACATACTAAACATAAGCAATACGAATTTCACAAAATGAGCTTATGGCTTATGTTACTTATGTCATGTACGCTCTCGATCGTACTGCTTATGTCGAACTTATGTTAAACGAATTTTTAACGAATGTCAGTAATGTCAATTATAGTTTAGCTCATTGATTTGGCTGTGTTCGGCTACGACATATCTCATAGCTTATGTCAGCAATGTCGATTATAGTTCTACCTTTAGTGCTGCAAAAGAAGCTTTCGTCAACAATTCAAAAAGTAATCATGACTAAAATCATGTGTTCATTTTTTCATTTTGTTCGCAACCCTAACTTATCACAAAGTCAACATTTGCATCATGATTTTTGATGTTGCAATGAATCAACTTCAAACTCGTGAAGTTTAGTTGATTTTAAATTATTATCAATACTATCATGGATCAATAAAACAATGAACAGTGAGTTAAATTTCAATATTTTGAATTTGGTTTATTTATTTGATTTATTTTTGATTTTTGTGAATTTTTACCGATTTGTAAAATTTTAAAAGACAACAAAACTTCAAAACTGTCGTAAAATTAATCAGCATCATCAAAGCATCGCAACATAAATAATCAGTGTTGCGCTAACACTGCGACAACACTTCTGCAACACTGCAAAATCATGATTAATTTTTGAACACAGCCATAATTAATTGTAGGGTAAAGTTGTCAGGTGATGTAATAGATTTTTGTTCATATATTGTTAAAGATTTTAGTATGAATTTAGTATTAATTTTAGGGTGGGGTTTTTTTCAAAATAAATAAGATGACAATCATAAAAAAAATGACAATGATGATGTAAATGTAACCAATGATGACAAAAATATTCAATTGACGATGATTGAATCTGATAATGAAGGTGTAAGTAATGAAGACCTTAATGAAATTATGAATATCGAAATCGGAAATGATATAATATATAAAATTATACACTTCAAATTAATGCGAATTTAACGGTAAAAACTATATTAGAAATCGAAAATTTAATATCAGAAGCTTTTTCTCAAGATATTCCTGAACCTTTAAGAAATAAAAATAGTAACAAAGATATTAACTATAAAAAAAAATTATCTATAAAATTAACAAAAACAGATCCATTTTACTGCTCTCCATGAAGATTATGGGTATCTTCAAAAATGCATCAATGCTTTTATGATGCAGCATCATTGTTGTTTAGTATTCAAAAATGCATCATTTGTTGCATCACAAACTAAATCAAAAATTCAATAATGCATCATGAAGTTATCTGATGCGTCAAAGTTAAGCAAACATGGCATCACAGAATTGAATGATGCAATGATGTTATGATGTGTGAAGAAAATGAAATGTCAAAATAACGGGTATCTTCAAAAATGTCAAATTTTTTTGTAATGATGCGGCATCACTACAGTATCATGACATTTACTACGTACTGATGCGATACGTAACATATGCGATGCTGATGCAACTTTTTGACGTTTTTGAATGATTCATAGAGACGGTATTAAATGTAATGTGTTGTTTGTAAAGTTTGCGATTTAATACTGCTGACCACTGCTTTTCTTTACTAAAGAAAATGAAAATGATAGTGAGATGAAAAATTATTATTAATTTTAAAAAATATGCACTCACATTTGTTCTGCCATCCTATTTTTTATAAATAAAAGCAGAAAACGTAATTCACTTTACACACAAATTGAAATGTTATTTTGACATTTCATTTTCTTCACACATCATAACATCATTGCATCATTCAATTCTGTGATGCCATGTTTGCTTAACTTTGACGCATCAGATATCTTCATGATGCATTATTGAATATTTGATTTAGTTTGTGATGCAACAAATGATGCATTTTTGAATACTAAACAACAATGATGCTGCATCATAAAAGCATTGATGCATTTTTGAAGATACCCAACATTTCAATGTGTGATCAAGAAGCTTGCATCAAAACAAAATACCATAAAATATATATAAAATATATTCATATAATGGCTATGTAAATGATACATGTTCCATTTAATCAAGTAAATAAGGAAATAATAAGAGTAGTGGTATTTCATTGTTGATATACTCGTATATTCGAAATTATATATCTCCCACTTATGCTACACCTCTTATGTCTCCTTAGTCTGCCAGACTAGAATTTACAAGTTCGGGAAATCAGGTAGAGAAAAAAAAATTCGTTTTTAACACTTTATTTAAATTTCACAATTATTAAATGTTTTATTTTAAAATGAACAATTTTTATAAAACCAAATATATTCTTACACCTGTTTTATTTTAAATTACACAATTTTATAAAACTGAATATGATCTTAGAACTGTTTTAAATTAACTTTTCTAAAATACAACTTTCATAAAACTGAATATGTTCTTAAAACTGTTTTAAATTAAACTTTTCTAAAATACAATGTTTATAAAACTGAATGTGTTCTTAGAACTAAAAGAACCGGCTTAGTTGAACTATATGAACTGAACTGAGCTTTCTTAATTTCTATTCTATTTATATAGCCCAATTTCTAATTAGAATGAAAATTGCTGATTTAGTTTCACACGATTTTTGAAAAGGTAGTAAACAAGTATAGGAAATGCAAGTATTTTTAGTACGAATGGAAAATTTTGGGAAATGTGATATTTCACAAAATTTAGGAAAAGTGCAATGAGAAATTTTTATGGAAATTTTATAAAATTTGACACTTAGTAGAAAAAAAAATATAAAAAAACACATAAGCAAAAGTAAATGGAAAAGTATATAATGAAAGGTATTCGCGTGTAAATATGAAAAAAAATATTGTATATTCATTTGCAACGTGAATTATATTCACGTGGGAGTTATATGATTATTTGTTAATTATATTATTTTAGGTGGCTGGGAACAGTGTCGTAACAACTAGAGTCAAGCTCAACAGGGTCTTCTTTCCCCGCTAATTTTTCCAAGTCCGTTTCCTTGGCTGTGGTTTCGCTAGATAGTAGATAGGGACAGTAGGAATCTCGTTAATCCATTCATGCGCGTCACTAATTAGATGACGAGGCATTTGGCTAACGAGTAGAAACTCCATAAAAAATTTATTAAGCAAATCGTTTTACATAGAATCCGGTTTTACAATTTCCGAATTCTAACTTAATTCTAAGATGAATATCAAACTTAAAATAAGAAATATACATTTCAGACTTAAAGTTAAAAATTTCATTCAATTGTTTGGAGTTTATTTCCGCTGGGATGTTGTCAGCGGTACCTGTTCGATCTTCGACTGCGTATGTCACGCCAAGCTGTCTTCATGAAGTGTCGGTGGATTGTCCATCCGCCTCTTAGGACTGTGAGTATGATGTCATTTACTTCTGATGTAGTTAGTCCTAATTTTTCTGCAATAAACTTGTTTTGCTTGCACCATGTGCCTCTGGCTCCAAGTATTAGGGGCAGAACGTATATAATTTTGTCGGGGTGCATCTGTTGGACTTTTTTAATGAAGTTAATGTCGCTGTATATTGATGATTTGTTTGCGTAAAACTGGTTCAGTGTAATACTTCCTTCCCAGTATACGCCTATGTCGGATATTATGACTATGGTGCTTATTGCGGTCATCGAATCGAATATCATTCGAACGTATCTTAACGAATCGAATGTATTTACTTTTGGTATTGTGAAACACGATCGAAACGAGCTAAAAGAATTGCCATGTAAGCAATCGATTGTAAAAATTAAAATGCTGATTATTGTGAATTATTATAAGTCAGTTGTGAATAAATGTCAATTTGACGTTTTTATTTTTCAAAATAAAATTTTAATTGCTTTAGATTTTTTAAAAATGATTTCAGTAGAATTATTTTTCAGCGATGATAGTGATAGTGATGAAAATAATAGTGAAATTATACATTTGTTACAGAGGAGAAGACAAATTAGAGATTCATGTAATCCTTTAGAATTGGAAGAAAATAGGTAATCAATTCAAACTCAACATTTTTTGAAACAATTTTTAATTTAGATTGTGTGTATTTTTCTAGTTTTATTCAAACCTTCAGGCTAACCAAAGACGCATTCAGAAATCTACTCGACGAAATCGATTCGAAATTAAGGTCGTCAGTTAAAACAACAGCAATTCCAAATATTATAAAATTAGCATGTCTTCTACGGTTTTGTGCTCAGGGCTCGTATCAAGCTAGTGTTGGAAATGATTTCAACCTTGGGCTTGCACAGTCTACCACATCTCTAGTTTTGAAAGAAATCATATCCGTAATGGAACAGCATGTTTGTCCAAAATGGATAAAATTTAATTATAATATACAGGAAAAAAATCAAGCAAAACATTTTTTTTATGAGAAAAGTGGGTTTCCTGGAATAATAGGCGTAGTTGATGGGACTCATATTAAAATAAGAGCACCTAAGAAAAATATTCAGCATTTGTACTACAACAGGAAGGGGTTTTACAGTCTTAATACTATGATTGTAAGTAAATATTACATATGTAGATGAAGATTTTTTTATATTATTACGTGTTTACATCATTATAGGTTTGTGATCATAATCAGATTATTCGGTACGTTAATGCAAAATATCCAGGTTCTGCTCATGATTCCGTCGTATGGAATACATCCACAGTGAAATCACACTTAGAAGAAAGTTACGAAAATGGGGATACAAACTCCTGGCTTCTTGGTGAGTTTATATGCATGTATATGTACATATATGCTATTTGGTTCACTCTACTTCATTAATTTACTAACTTTAATTTACAGGTGACGCTGGATACCCTTTGACACCATATCTCATAACACCATATAGAAATGCTGAAGAAGGTTCTGTACAATCACAGTTCAATAAGAAGCACACAAAGGCGCGATTAATAATAGAAAGAACAATTGGGGTCCTGAAAAATAGATTCAGATGTTTATTACGGGCAAGAGAACTACACTATTCACCGGAAAAGGCTACACAAATAGTTAATGTATGTGTAGCTTTACATAATATTTGTGTTAAACATAGAATAGAAGTAAACTATGAACCAGTTGATGAAGAAACTGATGATACCGAAGAAATTCAAAATATTGATGAAAACAATCCTGAAGCCGAAAATATTAGAGAAAGAATTTTAAGAAATATATTGTTCTAAATATGTATTAATAAAATAAAAAGACAGAAATTTATCATAAATAAAATTTTTATTAAGTTTCTTTCTTTAAACATATTGTAGGAACTTAATACACATATTTTCTTGTACATATTGCAGTTTTTTCTTAAAAAATAAAACGAATAAAAAACATGGATCACTGTGAGCAATGAATGTACGGATCACATTTAGGGCCCATATAAAGAATTGCGAAGACTCCTTTCCTGTTGCTTCAGTTCTAAAATTTGCATTTTCAGTTCCAATTTTTTAGCTCTGTCTCTTTGCTTTTGTTTCACTTCTTCCTTATAAACATGTAATTTGTCTTTCTTAATGTTCAGCATCTCTTTTTTTTTATCTTTTTTTAAATAATATATTTTCTTCTTGTATTCACTGATTTCTTTTAAAAATTTTTTTATCTCACTTGTGTCATCTTTTTGTTGTTTTTGATATTCTTTAATTTCTCTCATATTATTTATCATTTCTGTATTAAAATCTTCCATACTTTTTGTTTGACGTTCTAATAATGTCATTCTTTCGTTGTTTAAAGGGCCCAAAATGGTTCTTCTTATGGTTCTGCGCTGTGATGGAGTGGAAGTAGTAGGCAAATTTGTTGTAGCACACGTTGTTTGTGTTGATTCAACAATTACATCATTGCTCATATCTACCAGGATGTTTTCTTCCTGTTCGTCTTCGTTGGTTATTGTTGCTGCTTCCTCGATGTCGGTGGTCATGCCGAAACTTCTTCCTGGAGGATTGGTGTATGTTCTCAAATTAATTAAATTAATCACCTCCTCCTCCAACTCAGTAAAATGTTGAAGGTTGTTGGGACCACCTCCAGTTCCTTTTAATTCTTTGGTGTTGTGTGTTAATTTCCTCTTAATATTGCACTTAAAATCTGCCCATACCTAAGTTAAAAAGATGCATTATTTAAAAAAAGTCATATAAGTACTTATTCTAAAGACATGTTTTATTACCTTTAACCACTTTTCTCCAGATCGAACTGGAGGACCTAAACTATTTAGTTCATCGGCATATTTCTCCCATTCTGCCTGAATTTTTGATCTTCTATATAACCCTTTTGCAATTTCTGGGTTACATTTCATAATAGATACTAATTTTTCTATTTGTCTTTTGTTGGTTATTTTCCTCCTAAAAAAAAATAATAATTTCATGCAAAAAATACGGGTTTTCCTAATCAACAAATACAAAATAATAAAATAAATAAATTAAACAATACACTCACATTTTAAATATAAAACTACTCCTCTATCTTCAAAAGTTGTCAAACGAATGAACTTCGTCAAATAAAATACAATCGACAAAATGAACGATTGCAATCGATATTTCACGATTATATTCGAAATTCACAATACCAAATTCTTTATTCGAAACTGTTACGTTCGACAATCGATAAACGCAATAACCACCTATGTTGTCTTTTGTCATCATTAAGTCTGGCTTTTTCAGCAGTCCGTCCTCTCCTCTAATGTGGGGCTCGAGTTCGGTGTGCCAGCCTTTTTTCCGTGATGTATCGGCTAGTCTACGTACCACATGGTCGTGTCTATTAATGCGTTGCCAGTGTGTTGCGGGACAATTCTGCAGCACGTGTGATAAAGATTCGACTTTGAGGCATCCGTCTGCTCGACACTTTCTTGCAGAAGCTGGGTTGGAGGGGATGCCCACTGTTGGTAATAGATTGTATCTTAGCTGAATCGCTCGAATGAATTCTTCGCCGTTCCAGAATTTTGGCGGATTGTTAATGAATTTGTTGCATGCTGCGTGGTTGGATGCGTTATCAAGTCCCTTACCGGAGTAGCTCTGATAGAATTCTTTTGTTGTATGGTTTCTTACCGCTGTAGTTGATTCTAGATTATTTGCCAGTATCTTTATTCTCTTGATGTTCTTCTCTGCAATGTTGATGATTTGTTGCAAAGTGGTCGACTTTTGTTGTAGTGTGTCGATCCTTTTGGCTAGAATTACAGGTATTGATTCCTTAAATTTAAATATGCCTAGCCCACCCGCTTTGGTGGGCGTGTGAAATAATGAATTGCAGCAGTGTAGGGGTAGATGTAATATTTTGCGCGTAAATGTTCTGATTTTCTTCTCGACTTTATTTAATAATTTTGCGTTAATGTTGGTTCGCTGGAGACTGGCTATGTATCGTGGTATTAAGTATGTTTTTAATATTTTCAGTTTTTGATGAGGTTTAAGGGGCGCTGATCTTATTCTGTTGAGCTGTAAATATAGTTGTTCTAGGCTGCATTTTGTTGTTCCCTGGAAATCGGTTTTTTGTCCCAGGTATTTAAAGGTGTCCCCGATGTTAATTGCTGGGATTGTTCTGTTATGAATCTTAAATCTTGGATCGGGGTCTACGAAGACCTTTTTCTTTGCGGGGACCATTTTTAGTGTCAGTGAGGAGCACTTTTCTACGTTGATCTGAGAGTCATAGTTACTCCCGCCGTTTACCCGCGCTTACTTGAATTTCTTCACTTTGACATTCAGAGCACTGGGCAGAAATCACATTGTGTCAACACCCGTTAGGGCCATCACAATGCTTTGTTTTAATTAGACAGTCGGATTCCCCAAGTCCGTGCCGACGAGGCATTTAGCTACCAAAGTAAAAACTCCATAGCATGGTTTATTGAATAAATTGTTTTACATAGAATCAGGTTTTACAATTTCCGGATTCTAACTTATGACTAGTAGTAAGATTAAACTTAAAATAGATTTATAAATTTCAATCAGTTCTGAAGTTAATTTCCGCTGGGCTGTTGTCAGTGGTACCTGCTTGATCTTCCATTACGTATGTCACGCCAAGCTGTTTTCATGAATTGCCGGTGGATTGTCCATCCGCCTCTTAGGGCTGTGAGGATGATGTCGTTGACCTCAGATGTTAGTCCTAGTTTTTCAGCAATAAATTTGTTTTGCTTGCACCAGGTGCCCCTAGCTCCGAGTATCAGGGGCAGAATGTATATGTTCTTGTCGGGGTGCATCTGTTGGACTTTCTTGATGAACTGATCCCCGCTGTATATTGAGATTTTGTTTGCGTAGAATTGATTTAATGTTATACTGCCTTCCCAATATACGCCGATGACCAAAATTATGACGTTGTTGTTTTTCGTCATCAGTAGGTCTGGTTTTTTCAATAGCCCGTCATCTCCTCTGATGTGCGGCTCGAGTTCGGTGGACCAGCCTTTTTTCCTTGCTGTCTCAGCTATTCTTCGCACTACGTGGTCGTGTCTATTAATGCGTTGCCAGTATGTCGAGGGGCAGTTCTGCATCACGTGGGACAGTGATTCAACTTTAAAGCATCCGTCTGCTCGACACTTTCTCGCAGAGACGGGATTGGAAGGGATGCCAACTGTTGGTAGTAGATTAAATCGTAATTGGATCGCCCTAATAAATTCTTCGCCGTTCCAGAATTTCGGTGGCGCATTAATGAAATGGTTGCAAGCTGCGTGGTTGGATACATTCTCGAGTCCCTTTCCGGAGTAGCTCTTAAGGAATTCTTTAGTTATTCGGCTTCTTACTGCTGCCGTGGATTCTAGACCATTTGCCAGTTTCTTTATTCTATTTGTGTTTTTCTCTGCAATGCTGATGATCTGTTGCAGATTGGTCGACTTTTGCTGTAATGTGTCGATCCTTCTGGCGAGGATTACGGAAATTGATTCCTTAAATTTAAATAAGCCGAGCCCTCCCGCTTTGGTAGGCGTGTGGAGTAATGAGTTGCAGCTGTGGAGGGGTAGGTGTAGTATTTTTCGTGTGAATGTTCTAACTTTCTTGTCGACTTCTGCTAGTAGTTTTCCGCTGATGTTAGTTCGCTGAAGACTGGCTACTCGTATATATCGTGGAATTAGGAATGTTTTTAGTATTGTCAGCTTCTGATGAGGCTTGAGGGGTGCTGTTCTGATTCTGCTGAGCTTTAGGTAGAGTTGCTCTAAGCTACATTTCGTTGTTCCCTGGAAATCTGTTTTTTGTCCTAGGTATTTAAATGTGTGCCCGTTTTCAACGTTGATTTGAAGACCGCTTTTGCCGCAGAAGTCGACCACGTCGCTAAGCATCCTTTCCGCGTATTCTGTGCTCTCCGCGCATATTATTATATCGTCGGCATATGCTAGAGCACAGATCTTTTCGTTTCCTATGCGTACTCCGTTTATTTCGTAGAGTTTGACGATGAGTTCGTCGATGACGATGTTGAATAGGAATGGTGAGAGCGGATCTCCTTGCTTCACCCCTCTGTTTATCTTCACTTTGCCGCAGTTCGTTCCTTGATATATGATTTCTGTGTAGATGTTGTTGTAGTTCTCCTTCACGAGGTTGATGAAAGTGTTGTCAATAGTTGTTCGTTTTCTTTAGCGCTCGAACCAGGCTATCGTGGAGACTGTACCGAAGGCTTTAGCGAAGTCGAGGGTGATGATGGTGAGAGACTGTCCGTTGATCTTTCGATGTTTGATTAGAGTTTCGAGGCAGATGTTATTTGCCAGGCAGCCATCGACTCTGACGAATCCTCTTTGACTTTCGTGGAGGGGAACTTTGTTCATGATTCTGCGCGCTAGGATTTTGTTTAGCAGGCGAGTGAACATGGAGCTTATCGTAATCGGCCTCCAGTTTTTTGTGAGATGAAAGTCGTTGATTTGTTTGGGAATGAGTATTGTACGGCTTTTCTTAAGCACCTCTGGTATGCTGCTGAGCAGAAGCATAGAATTGAAAAGGAGCGCTAACCTCGTTACACCGTCGGGACCAGGAGAACTCTTTTTGTTGCCTGTCATGGCATTCTTTATGTCGTCGGTAGTAATCGGACTACTGATTACTACTGAGTTCATACTCATGTTGTGAGCTTCTTCGTTGTCTGTACATCTAGGTGTTTCGAAAATGGAGGTGTATTGATTTAATATTTCGGTTTTACCTGGTGTAGTTTCCCCTGAGCGTTCGCCCAACCCTTCAAGCAGTTTTTCTGTGTATTTGTTTAGGTTGGTGGTGTAGTCTAGTTGTGCGAGTTGGAATTTTACAGCCCTTTTCTTTCTGTTACTCACGCTGGCGTTGTTAATCATGTTGAGCAGATTGGTTCTTCTTGATGTTATCTTCCCTACTGTTCTTGATGGTACCCTGCTGAACGAACTTACGAAGTCCGTTACCCATTCTTGGAACCTCTGCTTCTTTGCGTGTAGTACTTCTGTGCTGTAGTGTAGGGTGTTTTTGAATTCTATATCCTCAGGTCGTATTTTATCATCGGGTATGGTTTCGATGAAGTTGAGGATATTTCTGCTGGCTGCTGTTAGTTGCGGTTGAGGTTGCTGCTGTTGTCGGTGTTGATGGTGTCGAAGGTTGGTTAGTTCTTTTCTGTATTCATCAACCTTCTTTTTATAGAGATGCAGACGTCGCCTGGCCTTAATTGCTTCTCTGGATCTTGAGCTCTTTTCAAAAAAAAAAAAAAATATATATATATATTTTTATAGTTTTATAGTTTTTTAGTTTTATATATTTAATGCATAATGCATTGTATATCTAATGCCTACCCACATATTATGGGGTATGTATTTATGTATTTTTAAAAATCAGTGTAGTATCGTATGTCGCAATCTTTTAAATTTAATTGAATTATAAAAAGCCATATAATGTACCATACACGGATACAGCATACTCGTACATATGTTGTACCTACATGAGGTAAATAATGTACAATTTGTATCTGAACACATATATAGTAAATTTTAACATTATGTATACATATTTTAGAATAAAGTATATTTTCTATTTCTATACATATTTCTTTTGTTTTCTACTAAACGAACACGACGTATACTACTATTACATTAATATGCAGTTGTAGTTAGTATCGTCCGTCAAAAGGAAAAATTAATGAAAATTTCTATCTGTCATCTTTCTCATTATTACGTAGTAAATGTACCTACTTTTTCCTGTCGTGTCTATACGAGAGTAGTTATGTACACACAAAATTGAAAAAAATTTTTATTAAAATAAAAATGAAGAAAATCTGTACAAGTATAATATTGATAACTCAGCTAGATATCAATAATGACAGAAAAATAAGAAAGAAAGACAGAATATTGAAAGAAGGAAAATTGTTTTTTTGACTCTCTAAGAGAAAAATTTTCTTCTGTTAACGAGTCAGTCTCTGCCTGGTGGCTGGCTGACTGGCCCTTTTCATTTACTTTATATACATCTGTATTACAGAATAATAAATGAGAATATCGTATCAAGAAAATAACGTAATAAGTGATAAGGTAACAAACCGATAGCCAATAGATCAATGATAAAATTAATGAAAATTCTACTGGTTAGGTAGGTAAAATTACATGATGGATGGTTTTGTTTGAATTTATACTTCACTTCGAGTAAATTACTAATACGAAAATGTGTAACTTTAAATTTGTTTTTTTTTTTTTAGTCTAATGAATCAACTTTAAGTAAGATAACTTTAAGGAATGCGGTGCAGTTTTATGAATTAATATTCTCACAAATGTAATTATTGCGACAGATGATACACACAACATAATGTGGTTTAAAATACATTGAATATCTGATACTTTGTAGGTACAAAATTCTCATCATTTTTGGTTTAAATAAATTTTCCGGTGTAATATTATTGGTGTTTTTGTAATGCTTATCACATTATCTATACGAAATGATACGCTCTCGTCGCTCAATATTCTAGATATACCAAAAACAAATACATATCTATATAGGTAGGTAGCTACATACTAAAGAAAATTAAAAAAAAATACCAAATTGCATTTGAATTTTCATTTTTGTGTAATTTTCTTCTTCTCAGATTTCTTTTCTTTTTCGTTTAATTTTAATTTAAAAATGAAGAGCTATATGGTAGATAACACTGACTATGTCTATGTATTATTGTATTGTATTATGTGCTTAGGTGCATATGAGCCGATGTGATCTCTTTCTAATTTTACCTTTTTATTTTAAATTTCTTCGTTTGTTCTTTTAAATCAAAGTCATGGTTATATGTTTGTATATACAGAAGATTAATATCACATACACCATATGCATATATGTACACATGTACATATATAGGGACTGGAACGAAAAGTATTGCACCCTAAGTAAATGATTTATTTACAAATTTTTTACAGTTAAATTTTTTTTTGTATGGAAAACCGTCTAACTTTTGATTTTATGCGCCTCATTATGTTCTGCACAGTTGGGTTGCCGATTTTTTTCGTCATTTTTATCCACTTCCTCCTAAAATCATCTAATGAAACCGCTGGTTTTTCTTCGTATTTCAATTTTCTTTTCATAATTGCCCAGGATCTCTCAATTGGCCGAAGTTCAGGACAATTTGGGGGATTCATATCTTTCGGTACGAAATTCACTCCTTTTTGACGTAAAATTTCCAATGTTCGTCCGGAATAATGAGACGTTGCTAAATCTGGCCAAAATAACGTTGGCGTATTGTGCTCCATTAAAAAAGTAATTAGCCTCTTTTTATACACTCTTCAATGTACATATCAGCATTTATCCTACTCTCCATTACATAAGATGCTCTTTTTCTGCCACATTGACAGATGGCTTGCCATACTAAGATTTTTTTTCCAAATTTCTCAATAGCAATATATTTTAAATCATCTGCAACCTTATTTTCTTTTGTTGTTGTATAGTACTGCAGTCCAGGTAAAGTTTTGAAATCCGCTTTGACGTATGTTTCATCATCCATTACGATGCAGCCCTTGAATCCAATCAAGATCTGGTAATACAACTTTCGGCTCCTTTTAACAGCAACTTCTTGTTGTTTTTCAGTCCGTTTTGGAATTTTTTGTTTTTTGTATGTACAAAAATGATTAATTTTTTTACCCTCTGTACGGTTGTATGGGAGGTAACTGCTACCTGAGCCATATCGCGTATAGACCGCGAAGGAAAATTGTCCAACTGTCGCAGAACCTTTTTCTCGACATCTCTATTCGAAATACCTTTTGGTCTACCACTTTTTGGTTTTTCATGCTCAGTTCCCTCTTCAATAAATCTTTTGATTTTTCTACGAACTGTACAGACAGATGTGGCAACTAATTTTGCTAACTCTTTGTTTTTTAGATTTTTATTTCTTAAAAACTGTGCTATCACTTCTTTTTTAATATGCTCTTGTGACCTGTCCATTTTACTCATTAGGTAAATACAATCTAAACGACTGATTATAAATGAATAGTTAGACCAAGACACGACTAAATTAATCACAAATTAATCATGACAACTATCAAAAATTAATGACAGGATTGTGGAGTGGGTGCAATACTTTTCGTTCCAGTCCTTACATACATGTATTTATGTATTTATAACTTAAATTTCTAATTGAAGTAAAGTGACATATTGGCTGACAATCTGATGAAAAGATTTTGTTTTCTTTATTTTCTTCATATGAAATTTTTACCGTTCGTTCTTTATGGTTAATCCATTGTAATATTAGCTTATCATATGGATGTAACATAATATGTACATATAAGATAAATATATACATATTTATGTGCAGCATATACAAATATATTTATAGCACAAATAGTAAATATGTAAGTAATAAGCGAAATTTTTTATTTTTATGGTCTGTGCCGTGTCCATTCGTTGTCCGTTCATTATCAAAACAGAAAGTTCATTTTTGATATTTTCATAATCTTTTATTAATAAATGTGCTGACTTTTTTTTTGTTTTGTTTTAAAGAAATTTCCAAAAATGTAAAGTCAAAGTTCTTCTTTTTATTGATCATCATCATCATCTTTAATTTTATTCTTTAGTTCAGCCGTTCAGGTACTTAACACATGTATTTTAGATATTATATACATAAACGTAGGTACAGGTACGTACATTCACGTTATATCACATGAGCTTTTCTTTATGATTATTTAGCAATTTTTTTTCTTTTTGCTATTAATGATGACGTTTAAACTATGGTGACTTTATTTCATTTTATCATTCAACAAAATTTTTTAATTCATCATCACCATTATCGTCATCATACATCATTCACTTTGACGGAAAGGTAGGTTAAGATAATTTATTTATTCATTCGTACGTACATGGTACATACAGTATACATACAGTAACTACAGCAGTACAGATAAATACACTTACAAATTGAAATTAAATTTGGATATTACCAACAAAACAATGTTAAATTTATAACAGTGTATACAGCGAAATATAATTATATTTATTTACTCAACTCAAGAAATAAAGAAAAATTGTTGGTTATTTTCCTTTTTCTTTTTTTTTGTTAAATTTTCATTCTTGATTTAGGTATTTTTAAGACCAAAATATCCAGAAAGGGATGGAGCTATACTTGTATAATTTAGTATGTATTGCAATTTTCTTTGATAAAATTTTATTTTATTTTTTGGTTTTAGTTTTCTCCTTCTTTTGTTGATTCATTTTTCGTTTTTTTTCCTTCATTTATTTCTTTTTGAAATTTAAATTAATTTCTATTGTACAATTTTTTTATATGTTATAGGAAAATAGAAAAATCGATTTATATATTATTTGATATTATGTATTTTGTCTGTACTTTATTGTCTTCCATTTCCAGTCAGAATCGAATCGAGCGAGACAATTTTTATTCGTAAAAAAAGTGCAATTTATTATGTTATGACATATTTTAATTTGCAGTTTGCTTGCACTCTTTAAAATGTGAATAATTGTTGTAGAATGTGATACCATATACCATACAAATGAAACCTTTCTTCTTTTTGTTTTTTTTTTTTTCTGTATTCCTCCGGTGATTCATTGCTTTTGATGATGATAATTCCATAAATGGGGAATTGGTGATGGTGAATAATGAATTACTACTACTACTGTGTAAACAATTACGTCTATATATGAATAAATTCATCTTCAAAATTATCATTAAATTGAAGTTTATTTGATATAATTTTTGTGAAATTTTTATCTTTTATTGTAGATTTTCTTTGAATTCTTTAATTTTTGTTTCTTCTCAATTATTTTATTTTAACTTCATTCATTTGTAGTGATGAAGTTCATTACCTGCGGGTGCAGTGCTGATGTGTCTGTGCGTTTTAATTTTCTTCTTGTTATGATTTATCGATTTTATCATAAAATTTTAATGATTTTAATTAAATCAAAACTGCATTCTTTTCTTTCTTTTTTAATTTTTTCATTTTTGTTTGTACTTTCATACAATTTCATAGATTTATTGCGATTATATTATTCACCATTTCACGATTCTGCTGCTGTTTTGTGTTTCTTCTCGTCATAATGGTATACGAAAAATTCGAAAATTGGTACATACATATATTTAGAGCAGCAGAGTATATGTATATACAGGGTGTCCGGTTTCGGGTGGTCATCCAGCACACAGTAGATAGGTCTCGCCCAGACAAACAAAAAATCGTTGTAGAGGGAGGGGGGTAATCTCAACCGTTTAGCCGCTAGAGGGCGATGAAGATTTTTCGCACTCAATCTACGAAATACCCTTTAATAACTACGGTGTACTAGGTAGAAGAATCTGGTCTAAGAAAAATCTGAAGGAAACTCCCCCCTCTCTTCAATGATACCTTATATGCTTCTCTACGTTCTTTGTTTCAAGAGTTATTGTGTTGCAAAGACAGAATTTAGTGATTTTTTGCCATTTTTTTCAGAGATAATACAGGCTGTGGAAGTAAAGCGCCCTCTATATTAATTTTTACTTAAATTAGCAGATAGCCCAGAATATCCGCTTCATTTTAGTATTGTACAGTAAAGATCTATCTCTTACCCATTCAATACCAGCGCATAATAAACAATATTTGAAAAGCCATTTTTTAATAAAATACGGTTCTTTGATATGAGTTTTACATGATTTTATATGATTTTACACAATTCAAACACTAAAAAGATAGAACATGGAAAAAACTGTGAGGTTAGACCTTTACTGTAAAGGGCAAAAATGAAGCAGGTGTCTTAGGCTTTCTGTTTTTGTTCTGTTTTGTTTGTCTCGGCGAGACCTATCTACTGTGTGCCGCATGACCACCCGAAACCGGACACCCTGTATATATATACATAAAAAAAGTCATATAATTTCCAACAATTTATTATATATAGCAGCAGTAGCACATACATTCACACACACAAACAATATTACAAAAGTATTGACTATTGAGCACCACTGTAGAGTAAAGTACAGTTTGGTTGATTTGACTGTTGGTTTATGATTGCTGTGTTCCTTTTAGGCAGGTGTATCTACTCCAGTCTAGATTAGCGCAGTTTGTAAATGGAACAACATAAACTAACCCAGCAAATGTCATTTACGCTATATTTGAGGTTACGCATTTATTGTTGTGATTGTTATTTATTATTATTTATTTTTTTTTATTTTCCATCTTATTCTTTACCAACATTTTTGTTATTAAACTATTTTCACTTATTTGACTGCCTATCTATTCTATTATTTTCAATAAAATTAAAATTAAATTAGATTGTTGTTGAATTAATTGAATTAAAATGGTAAGATAAAATCTTGAGAAAGTTGTTTACAAATATCAAATAATTTTTTTACTGGATTAATTGTAGGAGAACGTAAAAATAATAAAAAATTGGACTTATGAAGAGGGAAGAGCGTTAATTGCAGCCTATGACAATAGAAAAGAAGTATTTCATAAATACAAAAATAAGAAACATTTTTGGGAAGCAATTCTCACTGACATTGAAAATTTAAATGTTCTTGTAAGTAAAGAAGATTTTAACGTATTTACTATTAGCTATTACCTAATTTAATTTTTTATACAACCAGGATTCTCCTACAACCGTAGAACAAGTCCAAGCAAAATGGAAAACTCTGTATAGGGCATATAAATCTGCCAAAGACAGAGGTACAGGAACAAGCACCTCGAAATTTCTTTTTTTGGAAGAAATGGATCAGACTTTCCATAAAAATCCTCTTGTAAGTTCAGCACATGTTGTTTCAGTAAGAGTTGAAAGACAACCAATACCTGCACCATTAGAATCGCCAATACGAGGAAATCTGTTTATTAGATTCAGAAGATTCGTCAACTTCGGCAAAAGGAACATCTTCATCGTCAAATAAAAATTTGAATAAAAAAAGAAAAATGAAGCAACATGAGAGTTTACTTGATGTTAAAAAAAATTATTATGATATGAAAATTAAGGAACAAACAAAAAAAGAGAAATAATAGAAAAATATTTTGAGGAAAAAGAAAAGGCGAAAGAAAGAAGACAGAGAAATTTTGAGTGCAATTAAAAGTGTTAATAATAGCAATAATAATTAAACAATTAAGAATGAAGAGTGGATTTCAACGGTTTTATTAATGTAATTTTTAAAATACTTTTTTTTTGTTTCTATAGAAATATTTTTTTATGTTATGCTAACGAAGACTTTTTCTGTTATTGTTTTATGGCACAGTATGTAAAAAACATGAATAAAAGTTTGTTGAAAAATTAATTTTTTTATTATTTGCAAAATATGTTTTATAAAAAACTATGCACTAACGGTGCGATTCTGCATAAGAGATCTCTTATTTCTCTTATTCCTCTTATCGTTTTTAGTGCAAATTACATTACAAATACATACTTTTAGGAGTTAAATTAAATTAGATAAGAGATGTGATCAGATGATCTCTTAACTTCAGTGGTGAATTTTTTAATGAATTTTGACATTCTACTTTTGAACGTTTATAACCGAAAAATTCTGTTTTAACGGACAAAAATCTCTAAACTTTAGAGGTCATCGATGAGGACCTCTTATATCTCTTATTTATTTTATTTATATTGTTGATATTCAAATATTGTATTCGTGTCGTGCATATTGTAAGTAATTTGATAATAATAATAATAGAATTGTATTAATAATAGGCCCTTATTCTGAGAGTCACCTCACGTGAGTGACAACGGTCACTTGAAAGTCACCTCACATTTGATATGGTATTCTGACACTCGTACAAGGTGAAGTGACTTCATAAATGAATAGAGTGAAACAAAATGAACTTTTGTTGTTTCAAAATTCCTTTTTATCTGTCAAATATTTGTCGTTTATTCAAATTCGTATATCGTTTGTATGTTGTTATTAGTTTGATCAGTTAGAAAATTTATTAATAAAAGTTATTTTTTTGAGCAATTAAAATATTTGCTAATAAAAGTGATTTATTTAAACAATTTAAAAAGAAATAAAATACTAGAATAATATAAAAAATAAAATTAAAAAAAAAATGAGTTGTGTAGAATTTTGGTACGATAGTGAAAGTGACGAAGAAACTGATAGGGATGTTAGAAATTTGGCGCTCGAACGTCGAGCAATTAGAGATGCTTCAAATCCATTAGAATTATCTAATGAAATGTAATAATATTACATGAAATCTATTCTTTAAATTATTAAAATTATTAATTTAACAGATTCATCAAATACTTTTTTTTTTTTTTTTATTTCATCAAATTATTTATTTTTATAGATAATATTTACAATAAAATTATATAAAAAATGTTAACTTTCATTTTACTTTTTTTGTCTCACCTACTTCAACTATGTGACTCAAAATGTCACTTAAAGTGAGAAATGTCACCTCAGTACGACTGTCAGAATACCACATAATTCACTTTTTACGAGATTTGTCGCATTAAGTGACTGTCGGAATAACAAAATTTGAATCTCACATCACTTAACGAGTGAGGTGACTGTCAGAATAAGGGCCATAATAATTATTATAATTATAAATAATAATAATAATAATAATAATAATCATAATAATAATAGTAATAAAATAATAATAAAAATTGTAATAATTACTAATAAAAATTTTAATAATTACTAATAAAAAAAATTGTAATAATTATTAATAACAAAGATGATAATACAGTGTAACTACATTATCTTTTTGTATAATCATAATATCTAAAGATAACTACATTATCTTTTAATAATAATAATCATAATAATAATAGTAATAAAATAATAATAAAAATTTTAATAATTACTAATAAAAATTGTAATAATTACTAATAAAAATTGTAATAATTACTAATAACAAAGATGATAAAACAGTGTAACTACATTATCATTGTATATGACAAGTAGTAAATTGAATAAGGTGGGTTTAAAACCTATGGTGAATCTTATGTCATTTTATGAGGTGAATCTCTTTTCCAGAATACTGATTCCTCTTAAAAAATATATTTCACCAAAACTTTAGAGAAATAAGAGGAATAAGAGATCTCTTATGCAGAATCGCACCGTAAGTTTAATAATATATCTAAGAGACCTAAACTATCTAAAACATTGAATATTCTTTGTCTGCTGTTATTGTTTTCACTGTCATTTTCACCATCATTTTCAATATCTTCTTCATTATAATTATTGGAAGAGTTTTCAGGTTCTAACCATTCTTCAAAGTTATTGTCCAATATGCACATATTATGTAGAGAACATGCAGCTACAACACAATCAGCAATAAATCCTATATCCATTCGCATAAATTTCATTTCATTTATTTTCATTTCTCCTTCTGTAGGCTACCATATAAATTTATGGCTATGTGAAAGTAGCCATTCAATAACTCTATGTAGGCTCTAAACACAGAACTCCTCGTTTCATTAAATCTGTCTGAAATTTGTCGGTATGTTTCTGTATTAGATAAATACCATAGAGTTAAATAAATTTCCGCTTCAGGTCCTATTTTTTTTCGACCATGCTTAAATTCTAATGATTGATAATAATTTTTATAGTCATCTGAAAAAAGTATAAATAGTAAAGTTTTATCTTTTATATTATATATATATATATCTTTTTTATAATTACTAATCAGTCTCTCTACACACGTCCGTTGAAGACGAAAATGTTCTTTGAATTAAATATTTGTATATTCTTCAATTACATTTAAAAAATTTTCCACTCGAGCCTTTTTATTCATTTTTTCTTCATCAGAGTCTGATGTAGATGAAGATGAACTAGAAAACAACAAATGCAGAGAATCATCACTGCTTTCGCTATCGTTGAGTAAAATATTTAATATCTAAAAAAAATATTTTAATAAATAGTAAAATGTTAATATTAAGTATGTATATATTGTTTATATCATACATACTTCACTTACGTTTTCTTTATCCATTTTACAATTCTGAAATTATTACAGTTATTATTATTATTTATTATTGCTTTTTCAAATAAATTCAAATTTACATCTACGATATTCAACAAAAACCTTTAAAAAGGAAAAGCCATCTCGTAGTTTTATATGTAATTAGACAATCCTAGCGGCAAGTATTGTCGTAACTACACCAGAGAAATGTCATTCAACTACACAGCAGTTTGACAGCAGTACAAGTTGGGGTAGTTGAATCTACGCCAAACTACACCAGGGCAATACACCTTTTAAATGGAATACAGCAGATGATTAGTATTAGTAATGTAGTGTGGTTCTGGTTGGTTCAGTTTTTCGTTTTCATTAATTTTTTGTTGCAATTGCTATTGCTAAAATGTAATAAACATCATGGGCGCATTTAAATTGTCTTTAAAGTTAATGACGTCACGTTCTTGACTTTCAAGATAAAGTAAATGTGGACTTGGGTATGAAATGAATTGCTGCACGGCTAGTTCCAAAACAGTTGAATTTTCTTCAATAAGAGTATCTACTATAAAAGAAATTTTCTTAAAATATGCTTACATCAGTTATTTTGGATCTTATACATTCATCATTCGTCATTAACTTAGAAGAGAAGTATAGAAGGGCGAGACAAGAGGAAACAAGAAAGAAAAAACTTCAGAGGTGGTTTGCTTTCTTGTTTTCTTGAATTTAGTGTTGCCGGTATGTTAATAATCAAAATTAGTAGAATGTTTCACCATGAACAAAAATGCAATACTGCTATCGGTTATTAATAATAATCAATTTAAATAATTAATAATCAATTAATAATCAATTAAAATAAAAATTTATATGTATGTATATTTTTTTAGTTATTTTTCTTTATCATAATCGAATTTGTAACTTAATTTTAATGAAAAATGTCAAACATGAAAGCAAGAATGAAAATCATAAAATAAGTATATATGGCAATACTATATTAATAGACATCGCATATAAAAATATACGACATGAAACATGAACAAGAAAGCAAGAATGGATATAATTTAAATGCTATCGTTCTTTTCTGAAACAAGATAAGAAAGCAAGAAAAGACAATGTAAATGCGCCCTAGTCCACTTTACTATATGATATATTGATATATATTTTATATACGATATACTATATAGTGTCTACTGTATAATACATATCACAAGTTCCACCACACATTAAAGAAAAATTTTCAGCTTTTTTTAAACGCGGCGCATTTTTTTTTTCAACATTTTTCTCTTTTGGCTGACTATTTAATCTTAATGTATTAAAATAAAATATTAAATACTACTACTTATTAGAGGTGGGCGATAGCGAATGATTTCAACAATCGATAGTTTGATAGTGAATGAATTCAACTATCGATAGTATCGAATGCGATAGTTTTTACTATCGAATAATCATTCGATAGTTTTAGCCTTTGTTATAAAATAATAATGACATATACCACCGTCACCGTCCCATTTCCCATTCCAATCGGCACGAAAATGGAACTATGTTATATGTTTATCACTTAATACGACATCCCTGTCCTTTTAAGGCCAAAACCAAATGCATACCTCAAGACTCATACCTCATACTTCAAAAAGTGTACTTCAAGACTCTGAATCTTAGCAAAACCAAATGCTTAAGTCAGCTTCAAACTGTTGCCAATATTATGAAAACAAAAATTATATACATGTAAATATAATATACAGTGGTTACCAAAATTATTTGTAAGTAACAAAGTTTTTTTTTCTTTTTGTCCCTCTTCAAGCTCTATTTTGTACAATTCCTTAATTATTTTTCTTCAGGACTTAATATAGAATGGTATTTCTGTGAACTTTACACTTTTTAACTAAATCATTTAAACAATAACAGAAATGCCATTTGTTATATTCAGCAACTATAGCAGCTCTTTTTTCTATCGATAATTCACTTTTTCGTTGCATTTTTACTTCCAATACTCACTAAACGCACTTGAAAATTAAATTAAATGAATTATTTTCATCTTAGTATTCGTATTATTGACCAAAATCAATAAATAAATAATTCAAGTTACTCCTCAGAACACTCCATATACATACAAATAATTTTCGTCAGCACTGTATAATCTTAGTACATACTCGTATATTACAAATAAAAATGATAGATGTCAAGAAGCATATTTTGTATTATAGATGTTGGCATTATTGTTACCTCAGATTCAAAATTCTAAATTTTCAGAATCTCGGATTCAGCTTCATTTGCGGCTGAAGTCGTGAAGTATGCATTTGGATTGCTTCAATACATTTTCATTTATCAGAATCAATTTTGACATTTAAATTTTGAGGTATGAGTCTTGAGGTATGCATTTGGTTTTGGCCTTTATTCTAA
Source organism: Villa cingulata (assembly GCA_951394055.1). Lineage (NCBI taxonomy): Eukaryota > Metazoa > Arthropoda > Insecta > Diptera > Bombyliidae > Villa > Villa cingulata. The sequence continues at coordinate 120,648 of OX596017.1, read as the reverse complement.
ATCTGAAGTGCCATTTGTCATTTTTGTTCTGATATAAAATTTAATTAAGATACTTATATTACATGTACCACATTGTGATGGAGTCGCCCCATTTTTTTTAATTTTCTTCTTTGAAAATTAGAAAAAAAAATTATACATAAAACGGTTTTTCTTCTCCTTTCACAATTTTGCAAGAAAAATGTGACTTTTCTTTCACAAACTAAACGAAAATATTCACATTTTCTTTTTACAATATTATTCCTTTTTCAAATAAAACACATCACATAATAATTTTCTATATCACCAAGGTCATGATTTTTCCACAAAATCTCATTTTTAAATATTACCTTTTAAAAATTAATTGAATTAAAAAATAAAACTTAAAGAAATCAATCAAAAACGTAACATAAAAAGAAAAATTTAAATGAAAAAAAAATGAAACTTCCTACTAAAAAAAAAGCACACCACTTACCTTGTTGATTCTTTTTAACACCATTTTTTATACGATTTTTGTGATTTTTTTATATTATAATTAGAAAAAATAATTTAATAAACAAAAATAAAAAGAAATTTTATAAACTATTAAGAATTTTATAGTTAGATTTTCTTATATTTTTGTAACAAATTTAAACGAAATTTAACTAAGTTGTAAGTTCTTTTTTCTTTTCGTCTTCTTTTTTTTTACAACTTATTAATATGTCTTTTTATATTTTCTTTTTATTCCAATAGACTTCTATTATAAGCTAGACTGGCCCGTTTTTTATTTCCTTTTTTCAATTAAAAAACAAAACTCTTAATTTACAATTCTTTTTTTTTTGTTCTTTTAAAGTTAACCAGAAATTTTTTTTTCCTTTTATTCTAATTTATAACAAAAATAAAAATAAATTTTTGATGCAAAATGTTCTTTCAAATAAACAAAAATAATATTTCTTATTATTTTGAATTAAATGAAATTAAATTCTTAAATTAACTTCACTATTATTTTTATTCTACGAGTATATTGAAAAATTGAAATTGGCCAGAAATGCAGAAATAAAAAAAAATTTCCTCAATTATGATTTATATGATATATGATATGAAACAAGAAACAATGATGAAACTGCACAATCGACGCAGTCCTAACTTTTTAATTTTTGATTTTCTTAAAGTTCGATTTAAAATTACGACGAATGATGAATGATTTTTGTTTTTCGATTAATTTTTCAATTTCCACCAATTCCCTGTCTTAACCTCAAAATATAATAATTTTAGATTTTATATTTCATTTAGTTATTTTCGTTGAGACTTGAAATAAAAACAGAGATTGGAATGCATCATAAATGAATTGTTATCTACAGGAAGTAAATTGCAAATTGTAACTAATATCTTAATAATAAAATTTCATTTACATAATTTATTTTTATATAATTATTTTCAAAATGAAATTTTAATCGAAAATGTTATAACACTTCTCATTACTACATGTATCGGTTAAATATTAAATTTAAAAATTCAAATTTTAGCGTTTTTACTAAAAACAACGAAGGAACAGAACAGAAATCAGAAACACTACATTATCACAAATTATAAAATTTTTCATTTTCTAATGTTCCTCTAACCACTTTATGTCAAAATGTCAAATCTAAACGAAAATTTTGAAAACTGACATTTAACACTTCGAATGGAATTGGCATTTTTGGCAATGTTTTTTTTCCTATTCTTTCCTATCATCATCATACTATCAATCGTCAAATCGTTCTCCGGTTCTCGTGCTCGTGCAGATTTTCATAGGTCAATTTTTTTTTGCTTAAACAAATTTTTTTGGTCGATTGAAAATAATAATTGTAGTTTTTTATGTAGTATAAAAAGTAAAAAAATAAAAATTAATATTGCAAATTAAATGCACTAATGTATTACAGTCGAAAATCAAGTTTGAGAATCTATAAATTAAAATTAAAGTTTGATTGGTTGCGTGGATCTGGATGACGGGATGACGGCAATAAATTGATTGTCTAAATACAAAAAAGGAGCAGTTTTTTTAAATCGTTCTGTCATAAAATTTTTCCCTTTTTTTGTCTGGTTCTTTTATAAATTTGTTTAAATAAAATTATTACAATTTAATGTGTTCATTTGATTGATATTGAGTTAAATAATATTTATAAATAACATGAAAATATTGTAATATGTAAATGGAAGTTAAAAATAAAAATAAGTTTATCATGAAATAATTTTAATGAACATATAGATGTGGTGATGTTTACTTTTTTTTTCTAATTAAGAAATGAGCAATGATACTACAATAACAACAGCTGCAGCTGTATTAAACAGCTCGTCAAATTCGAATTTTTTTAATAATTATACATTTTGTACTAAATCTAAAACTGCAACAACTACTACTGCAAACACAATTATTACTAATGCTACAACTACAACAATTGCTGATGCTGCTGCTACTGAAGAGGAGGTTGTTGCTAGTTAGCAGTAATAATTCTATATCTGTTCAATCATCCATAGAACAAACAAATAGCAATAATACCGCTATCATTGCCGATTTTAATGATTGCAATAATCGTAGTAAAATTAGTAATAATAATGATAATGATGATAATGATAGTAAAGTAAAAATATTAGAAAAATCTCTGATAAAAACGAGTTCAAATGATAGCAGCAGCAGTAACAATAAAGAGAGCCCCACCCAAAAATTCGGTAGCCGTCGAAATAGCAGCAACAGCAAGACAAGACATTGTACATCTTTACCAATCTTTCATAATGTGTAAGTTTTTGTGTTATATAAATTTTATATGTAAGTATGTAATCAAAAATATAAGAAGTTTGTATATAAATATGGTATCTGTGTAAGTACTACAAATTTAAATGAATTGCAATAATTGATATTATTAATATGATTTTATTTTATTAAAAATTTATTTTTTTCAGATTTTTAATTATACGATTTTTTTTTTATTTCAAATAATCAAAGAAAATTATAAGTAATTCACATTTAATATTAATTTTAATAAATGTATCTAGGCGTAGGTTGATTATAAAATGTTCATATTAACGGTATCTACTTATATTACACAAAATGCATTTATAAAAAATTTTGTAATTATGGAATTGCTTACAGTGTCAATTATATGTACACTCATCTGAATATGTCTATGTACAAAATAATTTTTTTATTTTTATATGATATTGATTATATTTTATGATGTTTGTAAATGTAAGTAATGAAAATCAATTACTAATTATTTTATCTTTAGAATGTTAATCGATTAATATAAATTCGAAATTGAATGCATTAACTGCAAATTGAAATAAAATGTTCTACTCTTTGTATTTATTTTTTATTTATTTTTTTTGTGTGTGCTTTACAGGCAAACCTCAATAATAAATATTTTATGATTTGAATCTAAATTTAAACAAAACAAATAAATAAAACCACAGAAAAATATATTATAATATACCTACCTATATTTTTTAAAAAAAAAAAACTTTAGTAGTAATTGTAAACTTTTTTTACGTAATTTAAAATCTTATGCACATAAATATGTGTGTATGTCTAAGTTCGTATATTTGTTTATTATTGTGTTATGTTTTGTTATTTGTTTTTTTTTTTGTTTTCTCTATTATTTTTCAAATTTATAACTAGCTTTCCAATAAACCACAATTTGTTACGCTTTTGAAAAAAAAAAATTTATTTTGATTTTATATTAGATTAGATACCTACTTGCCTCTACTATACCTATATGTAATAATGTTATTGTAAGAGTATGTATGTATTTTTTCTATGTACATACATCTATATATTATTTTCGATTATTTACTCTTCTTAAACTATAAATGATGAAATCTCAATTATTTAAGTATTAAGATTTATTAGATTCGATTTGATTACACTTAAATTGAATTAATAAATTGCAAAATAAAATACATTTTATTACTATATTACTACATATATTATCTGGTATGATGGATTTTGTTTTTGTGATTTGAAATCAATTAATTTTCTTTTTTTGTTATACAAAATGATATCGTATACATACTCATTTAATTGAAAAAACAGATTCTAAAGCAACAAATATAAAAAAAAACCCAAGGAATTAATATATATTCAAGTAGGTACTTACAATTTTTCATTGACAATTTTAAGTCTAACATAAAATCATGTTTAACTTTTTGTACATCCTAAGTATCATAATTTCGTATTCTAGCTAATCATAGGAAATAAAATTACCTTTCTTTTGGTGTACTACAACATGCACTCTAGAATTCGATTCTCAACTAAATGAAATCGTAAATTCAAAATTTATAGTAAAATTTTTTTAAAAAATTTTAAATAAAAATTGAATTCCTCAGAAACAATTTTCTTACTACGGAAAAAAATTGTATTTGGAAAAATAAAATGTCCTCTTTTAAACAAAAAAGTACAATTGCTATAATGCGACCCGTCATTGCGTAATCAAATATCAAAGGTGTGCAGAAATGGTAAAAAATGTACCAACTTAAAATTTGCACAATACGTAAGTATTATGACTTTAAAAAATTTATCCTTTAAAAGTTTAAAAAATATTAGGGGTATGAAAGCCAATTTTTGTACATAATCTACTATTAAATTAATTAATTTACCTGCATATAAATATTTATTTTTGATTTACATTTTCATGTTAGAAAATTTTTCTTGTAAGTAAAATTATACTCATATCATACAATGTAGGTATGCATAATTAGATATACTTTGAGCTCTCTATATTATATATCTGTGGTCACAATGCATAACAACATAACTCCATTTTACTAGGTTTTCACAGTGATAAAAATAAGATAATAATATTTTTCTGGAAAATGTTTTTATGTCAATTTAAGAAATATTTGGTGAGCTGCATGTAGGCATTGATAATTGCATATGGTAAAAATTTTATAGATTTTGCAATAATAATAAGGCAGTTAGAAGAAAAAATTGAAGATAAGTGGTTATTCCCTTTCGCCTTGTATATTTTACAAGCGACGTATATCAGTTAATTGGTTTTTCCAAACTAAGAATATTTTGATTTTATGTACTATTTGTATTTATGTTCTTATTCCAAAATACAGTTCAATTATTTTTTCAAATTATTTTATTATACAAAAACAAATGAAAACTTTAATGTACAATGTACATTCAATAATAAGATAAATTAATTAGTGCGAGAAAATATAATATGTATGTTTTCTCACAATACTTGAAATTGAACAATTGCGATAATTCAATATAATCTGAAAACAGAACAAGTTTTTACTGCTTTTTTAACGACTAGTACTCGGAATTAATTTTAATCACTTTCATCTTCCGAATTTTCCTCGCTTAGGTCGGGATGAACATTTGGTTGCTTAGACGTTGTAAGGCCTTTATAGAAGTCATGAAAGCAAGGATCTATTAGCGACAAGATGTCAATCAAGTCTCGTTTTTTCTCAGTGCTTATAGGTAATGGTTCATTATAAGCTAGTTTCAACTCCTTGTATGAAATATTATTTACTCCGCGTTTTCTAATATTTAATGTTTTAAAAGGTGTTTCTTGGTCGAGTGTTGTCTTATATTCGATGGTATAAAGATTCCCTTTTTTAAAGCGAAGCCATTTTACATTTTTCCATATAAACTTATTACAATCTTCATCAATATTGCGCCATGTAAATTTGTTTTTGGCAATGTCAGAGAAATCAAAAAAATTTGCTTGGTTCATTTCAACAACTTTGAACTGATTTCTTGACTTTGCAGTTATTACAAAATTGTACCAATCTCTAGGATGGTGGATTTTCGCCGTACTTTTTTTTCTTTTTCTTTCGATGATCGAATGATCTACGTCGCATTCCATATGAGAATGTCCTGGGACTAAAAATTTATGATTTATTTCATCGATATTGTTGTAAAAGTTCAAAAAAAGCAAAAACATTGTTGCCACAAAACTATTTTTGTTTTGGCCTGAGCAACAGTCACTATAAAATGTAATATTTCTAGTCGTACTGTCAGTGTTATTAAGTAATAACAGGTACTTGAACAAGCATGAAGCTATGTCGTTTCCTCCTCGTCTAGCTATGGCTTCGTGCCACATGAAACAATAAGCTTCTCCATTACTGCAATCATGAACAGTTAGGTTATATGTCCATAATTGACGCTTATAAAAAGTTACTGATGTACGTAAATACGGTGTTGGTAAGCATTGCTCTAAATCGAAAGTTAGTGTTTTATGTGTTGGTAGATCAAGTGAAATGGTTTTATCTTTCTCCTTGCTTTTATAAGCGTCATCAGCATTAAAAAGGTGAATTCTTTGTTCTTCTTTTAAGGCAGCCATTGATGAAGATCCTGTTTCAGATAAATCGATTTTCGCCTTGATAACATCACAAGTGTTGCAAGTGTCAGCTTTTGGATGTTTGAATCTTAAGTTCATACCTAATGAAAACAAATAAATACTACTAATGAGAAACAAATGTGTTCCATGTTTTTATAAAAAGTTGATCTTACCATGAAATATTTCCGAATATTTACTTAAACTTGCCGGATTGTCGTATTTCTCCTTGTACATATTGTACATTTGGGCCAGAGTCAAATCGGGTGACAAATACTTCTTGCTGGTATCCCTTCGTGTATAATGACTTTCATAAGCGGGGAAGCTGTTAATGTGATCTTTAATTTGTTGTAATTTTTCTTCATCGAATTTATTTGTAGGAGTATGAACACCACGAGAATCTTTAAAAGAATGCTGAGGAAAAATTATCTTTTTTTTCGCAACGCTTCGTATAAAACTTTCAGTTTCCCCGAAACATTTCCGGAAACATTTTTGACAAATGTTTATTCTTTTTGCAGCAATTTCAACATAATATAGATTGCTGTATTCTCGATTTTTGGATGGCTTGTTACCTGATTTTAATGTTTGGGTTTTTTTATCCTGTACAATAACTAATGACATCATGAAAGCCATCCTCTCATTGTATGATCCAAGAGACCAGTATTTCATGAAGAGCATGCGTTGTTGTTCAGCAGTTATTTTATTCGAACAATTTTTCCTGCATCTTTCTAAAGGTAAGCATTTACGTTCACCTATAATTCGACCGCTTTTAGTTTTGTAGGACTGCCCGCTGTTACGTTTGCCCTTGTTTACTTTGCGTGAAAATTTCAGTTTCGAGTTAGATATTATTTCTTCTGTAAGATTTCCTTCCCCTTGAACACCCACTTCTTCACGTTCAGACTCTGGTGAAGGTTCAAAATCAGGATCGTTTACACTATCGTCCGAATTGAAGTCATTGTGAATATTATCCAAAGAATGAATTTGCTCTTCATCGCTTAAATTGAAAAATATTTTTAAGCTGTCCAAATTAAATGTCTTATCTGACGGTTTTGTTTCATATTTCACGACTGGTGAAAAAAACTCAGGTATGAAAAACGTATCACATCTTCTGTATGAAAAACTTTCACAATTTTCTTTCCCTAAATAAAAATGTTTGACGATTCGATTAATACTACAATTAGATTTACATTTTTCAATAATCGTTACCTTTTTCTTTAGGCGTAGTACTAGTGGTGTTTGACCTAAAATTTTCATTTTCCTTATTATCCTGATATTTTATTTCTGGTTCTAATTTTCCCGAAAATACGAAAATAATAAAGTAATAATATAGTTTACCAAATATTTCACATTCAACAATTTTAAATATTAAGAATGCAAATGAATAAATGTAACAAATACTCACGTGCAGGTGCACCCATTCTAGCTTCATATTGTTTTTTTGCCAACAGTAAAATTTTTTTCGTCCGCGATGACATCGTCAATTATTTTAAATCACTACTGTACTACTCAACCGCTTAACTGCAACTGACCAACTTACAGTCGATAAGTTTATAGATAAGAATATCGTTAAGCATAGGAACACAAATAATGATAATTTCATATGTTTCGTACAAAAAAAGTCGGAATAATGACACAAAATGAGTTACTTCTCAGGAAACCAGTCATTTGATTTTAGAATAATCGCACATATTGAGATGTATTTACACTCGACAACTGTTTGGTTATGGAATAATCGCATATCTGGAATTATGTCATTACTCCTTGCTATATATTTTTCAAACTAATGTAAATATTTCAATCAAGCATAAGCATATAAGTCCACTTATTTGCTTCTTACAAAATGAAGAAATAGCAATAAAGTACTTTAAAAAAGGTATTTTTCAAGTTACGTGGTTATTCCAAATGAAGTGCACCATCAAACACAGATAAGCGATTGAGTATTTTGAACATATCTTGGAAAGTATTTATCGTACAACCACGAAATTTTGAGAGCACATAGAGTTATTAATGCTGCAGTGAACTACGATAAATAAGGCAAAATGACATAACTCGACTTATGCGCTTATGGGTTGTGGCCACAGATATAGCAATAGGCAAAAATAGACAGATAAGCACATTTTTAAGCACATTTTTGACCCTTTCCGCACATCTTTGATCTTTAATAACTCAAAAACGGCTCATTCAATCGACGACAGATTTTTTTTCTAACTGGGTAAAAATTGGTATTTTCAAATTAATATGGAACATAATTTACAAATATGTATATTTTTCTAAATCTTGAGGATAATGAATTTTAAATTATTTACAATATTTTTAAAAACAGAAAGCTTAAAAATATTTATTTCAAAATTTTTAAATTTTATTTCGTTGATGTTTTTTCTGTGTGGTATAAAGTATAAACTCAAAAAATTCTAAATAATAGCATTTAATTAGATTCAATGAAAATTGATAATTATTTGTAGCTTGAAAAATATTATATTTTTGTTCACAAATCATAACAATAAACAAGATGTCATGAAGTCGAAAATTGTAAATTTATGTATTTTTATGATTGAATGCAATCAAATTTTTTTCATTTATGTTTGCTTAAAAATAAATTATTAAGTAGAATGTGCCTATAATTCTAGTCCTAGAAATATTTTGGAGATCCGTGTATTATCAAAATATCTTCAGTAGTGATTCAAAAAATTATGTTTCAAAATAACGTGGAATAGGTTTACGTATAGTAAATTATAACTGCTTATTTGAATTCAGAAGTTACCTTTGTATTTTAACATTTCTATTAAATTGATAGCTCATAAACTATTTAATATTATTCTTAAACCAAATTGCCGACAATAAAAAATAAAATTGTAAAATTTATATTTTTCTACCTATAAATTTTAACTCAAAAACGGCTCATTCAATCGACGACAGATTTTTTTTGTTTGAAAGAAGACACTTTCGCACCGTTTTTTTCTGGGTTTGCCACATTTGACATACTGCAATTTTTTTCAGATAAACCTGTTCATACTAAAAGTGGTTTTAAAAAATGCATAATGAATTTTGACTTCAGAATGTTCTTTTGCTAAGAATCAAATTCTTAATTACCTGCTATAGTATATCAAAAGAAAGGTAATTTTGTGCTTTATCATTGTCTAGAATGCTAAATTTTGATACGTAGGGTGTGCAAAAAGTTACACGTGATTTTGTGTTGGAAGGTCTTGCAAAAAACTCAAAATTTTAAACGCCCTCTAGCGTCGAAAATAAAGCGTAAACGAAAAAATGTCATATATAACATTTTCGATTGCAAATGCTCTCTACTTTCACCTCCTTAAATATTGTCGTTGAGTTTTGGGACACCCTGTATAAAAGATAATATACGTAATATGTATTACAGTAAACTCTCAATATAATGAACAGATTTAGCCAGGCGATCATACATTCTAATAGAAGTTATAATGAGTGAGACCATATGGGGTTTTACATATGTATCTACAAAAATGCCTTGTTTTGCTCTACGTTTTTAAAATTATCTGTTGGTCATAAGAAGATCCTATTATTTTCTATATTTCTTTTTATTTCAAATTTCTTTAAGGTCTGAAACACAATCAAAGTACTTAACATCCAGTAGAATTAGAAATATGCTAGTGTAGACTGAAAACTTTAGCAACACATTCAAAACAAATTATACTCTCGGCAGTTATACTTATTCTTTTACTTGTGTTTATGCTTGAGCTTGTCATACTCCAGCAGACGGCAACTTCAAGTTCAACATTGTTCAAACACGACAAAACGACAATCAGCAGATTTTTTTTTTGCTTGGATGTTTCTGTCGTCATATTATGTCTGCATTCATTTAGAAAGCTCTAAACGATATTCTGATTGTAGTAAAAGATTTCTGATTGTACTAAATTTATTGTGTTTAGCGCTTAATTATTAATTCTCTTCTACAAGCTACAAGCTACAACCAGTAACCACTTCAACTTATCAGAGAACTTGTCCGTCATCATAACCGAAGTCCAGTTTGTCCGTTTCCATAGCACGTACAAGCGTCCTTTATAGTAAGAGTTTACTGTATACATATTTTTCATTTTTCATATTTTTTTGATCCTTTTTCTTTTCTTTTTTTCCTTTTCCTTGATTTTTATTAAAATGTCCGCCCTTGCAATATATTTACAGACATTTTGAATTTTGAAGAAAGATAACTTAATCAAACTCTCATTCATTTTAACCAGTTTCATCATTCATTATTTTATATTTTATTTTTTATTAATTTAAATAAAATTTGGATTTTTGTATTACACATCGCACTATCTATAAGCATATGTACATTATGTACAAATGTACTTAAATTATATTTATGTATAATAAGGAAAAGAAAATAATTATTTTTTATCTTTTACGATATCAAATAAGTATTTGTATAAATAAAACATTGAGTATAAGTATACATACATACATACATACTTCTATATGTACTTATACAGGTTTATATAAATTTATAAATACACATATAATTATAAATATGTACATATATATCTCATTTTACTTTGTATATGAGCACATTCACGTACACAAATATGTGAGTATATTATTTGTTTTTAAAAGAATATTATTCTGATGAAATATTTTTTTTTTTATTAATTTGCATTCTTTAAAAGAGTGTGTGTTGATTTTTAGTTCTGTTTGTCTATACATTTTTGTATTATTATGATGTATTTTTATTTTTTTTATTTTGCAAATTTACTTAAAAATAATTCATAAAATAACAAAAGCATAGATATATGAATTTTTGTCGAAATAGGTACGAAATTACTGAATCTAGCTCGTTTTATAATTTTCTTTCTTAATCCTTTTCTTAATAAATTTTTTTCTTATTCTTCCACTTTATGTTGTCATATTTACATCAGATTTATTGGCTTGAGAAAATGAAAAATTACCAATAAACTTCAATTCTTATACACACACACAAGTATACGTACTTGTACCTGTACAGTACATATCATGTAAGAGCATATAATACACAATTTATATACATTACATTTAGATTGTATAAATATGAATGTTTTTTCTTCTTCTATTCATTATTGTTATTTTATATTTACAATATAAAGTTTGAAGTTTAAAATTTGAAATTCAAATTTATTTTTGTCTTCAAATAATAATCATCAATGTAAGTATGTAAACAAAGATAATACAGTCTACTAGATGAACCATTTCATTTTTTTTATTTAAATGTTTGTATGTTTGCCAAAAATAAAGATCGAAAAAGATTTTCTAAGTAATATCGAAAAAGAGCGAAAGTTTATAATTCAGGAGGGATGTAAATATGAGAGAAACATAAGAATATTTATATAGATGAATTAGTTTGTTATTTGCATGACTGGTTTATTAAATTTTATATGGTTTTGAGTGGTACCATCACTTATTTGATATGATATTATACTTGAATAAGTAAAAATAAATGCATATTTTGTACGCAAATGCTTTATGAATACAACAATTGACAATAGGACTGGTTTCCAATTTTTTTTTATTGTATTGATTTGATAGTCGTATTTAATATATGAATGAATTTTGAAAGTATGTATTTCATATTTCATGTATTTTTATATATGTATGTATGTGTTGTTTTGTTAATATGCCTTGTCGCGTGCTATATGCTCTGATATAAATTACTACTACTACTTCTAATTGAAATACATATATACAACTGTATTTATATCAAAGACCATATGAATATATACATTTATATGGTCTTTGGTTATATGTATTACTTGTATAGATCTACATTATTTTCTGATGTAGGATTGTAGAATATTTGGCAACAAAGGTATTTACATATGCATACATTACAATTACTGTAGCATTATACCAGAGATACTATATAAATACATATAAATAGGTTTTTACATAGTATTACAGATCAAATACCCTTATCTGTGATAGTATATAGTATCTTTGATTATACATAATATATGTATACATATGGATATATTATGTTTTTTTTGTTATCTTTTGAGTTCATTGACTTATGAATGCAAGATACGATTATATATTATATCATACCCCGTGCATTGAATTTCTTCTTGAAATTTTTAATGAATGTCTTTTTTAATATTTGGGCCTTAGGACTTCTGAATACATAAAGTATTATTCTGATTTATGATCATAATATAGAAATTTAAAAATCAGGTGTTTTGTGAATTACCAAATATTTTTATAGACTGAGTCAATTTTTTTTCTAACTGGGTAAAAATTGGTATTTTCAAATTAATATGGAACATAATTTACAAATATGTATATTTTTCTAAATCTTGAGGATAATGAATTTTAAATTATTTACAATATTTTTAAAAACAGAAAGCTTAAAAATATTTATTTCAAAATTTTTAAATTTTATTTCGTTGATGTTTTTTCTGTGTGGTATAAAGTATAAACTCAAAAAATTCTAAATAATAGCATTTAATTAGATTCAATGAAAATTGATAATTATTTGTAGCTTGAAAAATATTATATTTTTGTTCACAAATCATAACAATAAACAAGATGTCATGAAGTCGAAAATTGTAAATTTATGTATTTTTATGATTGAATGCAATCAAATTTTTTTCATTTATGTTTGCTTAAAAATAAATTATTAAGTAGAATGTGCCTATAATTCTAGTCCTAGAAATATTTTGGAGATCCGTGTATTATCAAAATATCTTCAGTAGTGATTCAAAAAATTATGTTTCAAAATAACGTGGAATAGGTTTACGTATAGTAAATTATAACTGCTTATTTGAATTCAGAAGTTACCTTTGTATTTTAACATTTCTATTAAATTGATAGCTCATAAACTATTTAATATTATTCTTAAACCAAATTGCCGACAATAAAAAATAAAATTGTAAAATTTATATTTTTCTACCTATAAATTTTAATGAAAATTTTTAATTTGATTCATTCATTTAAAAAGCGCGAGAACTGGTCAATTCTGCATGGTGCGGTCGTGGAGTTGGCAAAAAAGAGGAAGTTAATCTGACCTGCCTCTACTTTAGAATATATTATCAGAAATTTGAATAGCCTCTGACATTTAGTATTAGTCATAAATATTTTTATACAGCATTTTTTTTGAACAAAAGTTTTAAAATTGCATGTTTTTTATATAAATAAAATAAGCTCCTACTTTTTTAATTTTTAATTCTGTTTTTTCTATAAAATATATGTAACTTTGTTTTGAACTTAAATGATCCTAATGAATTCGGACAAAAAAGCAATGAATTATCAATCGTTTTTTAATACAGTTGAAATTATACAATATTTTAATATAGTTGATATTATATTTAATTATTTATTATTATTATTATAATTATATATGTACACTAAACAAATTTATGCTATAATGTTTCGAGGATACATTTCCCATTATTTATTGATTAGAAATTAAATGCCATGTAAAGGTAGTTGTGACCAATACTGTACATCCAGTTTTAGTTTAACTATAGTTGGAAGACAGTTTTCAAATTTAAAAATTTTAAAATCAAATATATTACTATATATAATTAATAAAGTATAATATTAATATGTTGATCAGTGTTAACGAATGACGCTAATTATACAACACTTTTTATACTCTTTTAGCACCCCCGCACCCACCTGCCAATATTCTCTTTTTTTCATTTATATTTTATTTTTCATTCTATAAAATTTTTCAATCTTACTAATGAAAAATTACTCATGAGTAATCACCACCCACCACTCCCTACACAACTCCCCCGCATCAAACAACCACTATTATATTCTATTCATAAATCCTAAATCAAACCGAATTTGAAAAAAAATTGCAAAAAGGTTGACTTTTCAATTTTTTATGAGTAAAAAACCAGCTGATAGCGGAAGTGTATATGTAATTACCAAATATGTATTCATATATCTATGTATGTATAATATAAAATGAATTAATACCACTTTTAAAGAAAATACTTTAAATTATCCCTTTGTAATAAATAACAAAGAAGTTCATATTTAACTTATATATCTTTCTTAACTTATATTTCTGCAGCACGTGTGATCGAGATTCAACTTTGACGCATCCGTCTGCTCGACATTTTCTTGCAGAGACTGGGTTGGAAAGGATGCCAACTGTTGGTAAAAGATTGTATCTTAGTTCAATAGCCCGAATGAATTCCTCGCCGTTCCAGAATTTCGGCGGATTATTGATGAATGTGTTGCATGCTGCGTGGTTGGGTCCGCTTTCAATTCCCTTTCTGGAGTAGCTCTGAAGGAATTCATTAGTTTTTCGGCTTCTTACCGCTGTAGTTGATTCTAGATTTTTTGTCAGTTTTTTTATTCTATTGATGTTCTTATCTGCAATGCTGATGATTTGTTGCAGAGTGGTCGACTTTTGCTGTAGTGTGTCGATCCTTCTGGCTAGAATTAAAGGGATTGATTCCTTAAATTTAAATAAGCCGAGGTGATGTAATATTTTGCGTGTAAATGCTCTAATTTTCTTGTCGACCTCAGCTAGTAATTTTGCGTTGATGTTAGTTCGCTGAAGACTAGCTGCTCGTATATATCGTGGAATTAGGAATGTTTTTAGTATATTTAGTTTTTGATGAGGCTTGAGGGGTGCTGTTCTTATTCTGCTGAGCTGTAGATAGAGTTGCTCAAAGTTACATTTCGTGTTTCCCTGAAAATCGGTTTTTCGTCCTAGGTATTGAAATGTGTGCCCGATGTTTATTGCTGGGATTGCTTTGTTGCGGATCTTGGATCTTGGCTCGGGGTCTACGAAGACCTTCTTCTTTGCTTCGAACGCTGTTAGTCTAAGTTTCTCGACAATAAATTTGTTCTGTTTGCACCACGTGCCCCTGGCTCCAAGTATCAGGGGCAGAACGCATATGTTTTTGTTGGGATGCATCTGTTGTATTTTTTTGATAAACTGATCACCGCTGTATATTGGGGTTTTGTTCGCGTAGAATTGATTTAATGTGATACAGCCTTCCCAATATACGCCGATGTCCGAAATTATGACGTTGTTGTTTTTCGTCATCAGTAGATCAGGTTATTTTAGTAGTCCGTCATCTCCTCTAATGTGCGGCTCAAGTTCAGTGGACCAGCCTTTTTTTCTTGATGTTTCAGCTATTCTTCGCACTACGTGGTCGTGTCTGTTGATGCGTTGCCAGTGTGTTGAGGGACAGTTCTGCAGCACGTGTGATAGAGATTCAACTTTGACGCATCCGTCTGCTCGACATTTTCTTGCAGAGACTGGGTTGGAAAGGATGCCAACTGTTGGTAAAAGATTGTATCTTAGTTCAATAGCCCGAATGAATTCCTCGCCGTTCCAGAATTTCGGCGGATTATTGATGAATGTGTTGCATGCTGCGTGGTTGGGTCCGCTTTCAAATCCCTTTCCGGAGTAGCTCTGAAGGAATTCATTAGTTTTTCGGCTTCTTACCGCTGTAGTTGATTCTAGATTTTTTGTCAGTTTTTTTATTCTATTGATGTTCTTATCTGCAATGCTGATGATTTGTTGCAGAGTGGTCGACTTTTGCTGTAGTGTGTCGATCCTTCTCGCTAGAATTACAGGGATTGATTCCTTAAATTTAAATAAGCCTAGCCCTCCCGCTCTGGTAGGCGTGTGGAATATTGAGTTGCAGCAGTGGAGGGGTAGATGTAATATTTTGCGTGTAAATGCTCTAATTTTCTTGTCGACCTCAGCTAGTAATTTTGCGTTGATGTTAGTTCGCTGAAGACTAGCTGCTCGTATATATCGTGGAATTAGGAATGTTTTTAGTATATTTAGTTTTTGATGAGGCTTGAGGGGTGCTGTTCTTATTCTGCTGAGCTGTAGATAGAGTTGCTCAAAGTTACATTTCGTGTTTCCCTGAAAATCGGTTTTTCGTCCTAGGTATTGAAATGTGTGCCCGATGTTTATTGCTGGGATTGCTTTGTTGCGGATCTTGGATCTTGGCTCGTGGTCTACGAAGACCTTCTTATTTGCTTCGAATGCTGTTAGTCTAAGTTTCTCGACAATAAATTTGTTCTGTTTGCACCAGGTGTCCCTGGCTCCAAGTATCAGGGGCAGAACGTATATGTTTTTGTTGGGATGCATCTGTTGTACTTTTTTGATAAAATGATCACCGCTGTATATTGAGGTTTTGTTCGCGTAAAATTGATTTAATTTGATACTGCCTTCCCAATATACGCCAATGTCGGAAATTATGACGTTGTTGTTTTTCGTCATCAGTAGGTCTGGTTTTTTCAATATTCCGTCTTCTCCTCTAAAGTATGGCTCAAGTTCGGTGGAACAGCCTTTTTTTCGTGATGTTTCGGCTAGTCTTCGCACAACGTGGTCGTATCTGTTGAACCGTTGCCAGTGTGTTTAGGGACAGTTCTGCGGCACGTGTGATAGAGATTCAACTTTGAGGCATCCGTCTGCTCGACATTTTCTTGCAGAGACTAAGTTGGAAGTGATGCCAACTGTTGGTAGTACATTATATCGTAATTGAATAGCCCGAATAAATTCTTCGCCGTTCCAGAATTTCGGTGGCGCATTAATGAAATGGTTACAGGCTGCGTGGTTGGATGCAATCTCGAGTCCCTTTCCGGAGTAGCTCTTAAGGAATTCTTTCGTTATTCGGCTTCTTACTGCTGCCGTGGATTCTAGACCATTTGCCAGTTTTTTTATTCTATTTGTGTTCTTCTCTGCAATGCTGATGATCTGTTGCAGATTGGTCGACATTTGTTGTAGTTTGTCGATCCTTCTGGCGAGGATTACGGGAATTGAATCCTTAAATTTGAATAAGCCGAGTCCTCCCGCTTTGGTAGGCGTGTGTAGTAATAAGTTGCAGCTGTGGAGGGGTAGGTGTAGTATTTTCCGTGTGAACGATCTGATTTTCTTGTCGACTTCTGCTAGCAGTTTTCCGCTGACGTTCGTTCGCTGAAGACTGGCTATGTATCTTGGAATTAAGAAGGATTTTAATATCTTTAATTTTTGGTTAGGCTTGAGGGGCGCTGCTCGTATTCTGTGTAGCTGTAGATATAGTTGCTCTAAGCTGCATTTAGTTATTCCCTGGAAATCGGTCTTTTGGCCCAGGTATTTAAAAGTGTCCCCGATGTTAATTGCTGGGATGGCTTTGTTAAGGATCTTAAATTTTGGATCGGGGTCTACGAAGACCTTTTTCTTTGCGGGAACAGTTTTTAGGGTCAGTGAGTAGCACTTTTCCACGTTGATTTGTAGGCCTCTTTTGTCGCAGAAGCCGACTACGACGCTGGGCATTCTTTCCGCGTCTTCTGCACTCTCCGCGCATATTATTATATCATCGGCGTAGGCTAGGGCGCAGATCTTTTCATTTCCTATGCGTACTCCGCTTCTTTCGTAGAGTTTGACGATGAGTTCGTCGATGACAATGTTGAATAGGAGTGGTGATAGCGGATCTCCTTGCTTCGCGCCTCTGTTTATCTTTACTTGGCCGCAGTTCGTTCCTTGGCATATGATTTCAGTGTAGATGTTGTTGTAGTTCTCCTTCACGAGGTTGATGAAAGTGTTGTCAATATTCGTTTTCTTTAGCGCTCGAATCAGGCTATCGTGGGATACTGTATCGAATGCTTTGGCGAAGTCGAGGGTGATGATGGTAAGTGGCTGTCCGTTGATCCTTCGATGTTTAATTAGAGTTTCAAGGCAGATGTTGTTTGCCAGGCAGGCCATTGAATTCTGGCAGATTGAGCCACCCTTCTCAATTGGTCCGTAAAACTATTTTGATTTATTATTCCAACTATTGGTGCCTGGTCAATAACATCGACTCAGTAACAGTGAAGTGCAATTTAATGACTAACTTTGATTTATCGAGGCTAGTCTCTCACCTCTCCTATTGCTTCCCATTCTACCTTTCCGTGGTGGCACTATTAAGCTCAACAGTAGTAATGGTCAGTATTCAATATTACCATTTGACCTGTTGAGCGACAGAATGAATGGGAACAAAAACCGATTCTTCCAAGGGTACCTCTACCTTGGGGCAATATTATTGCCATAGCTGGATGGATTTATCCATCTGAGAATCGGATTTATAGCTAAGAGGAAACACAAAATCTAATGGCAGAAAATACAGACCGCATTTGCCAAGGCATTTAAATCGAAAATTGGCCTCTCGCAGCATGAAAGGCAGGAACATCCTACAATAAGTAATAAAGCTAGAGCTGCGCAAGCCAATAAAACGAGGCCAGAAGGTAGTACCGAGTCAAGGCATCGAGCATTCTTCTCCGATGAAATCGAGAGAATGCTGGAATCAGAACTAGAATTAAAGGATGATCCCAGGATAGCGGCTAAAATGGCTAGTTTGCTACAAAATAAGACGTTCAAACAAATTCGTGACAAATGTCGCGAACCTGCTTACATTAGACGTCGCAACGAACTTTGAGGTTCGTCTCAACAACCATAGCAGCGATTCCTGAGGATATAGTCATAGTTAAGTTAAGAGAGTCATAGTTATTCCCGCCGTTTACACGTGCTTACGTGGATTTCTTCACTTTGACATTCAGAGCACTGGGCAGAAATCACATTGTGTGAACACCCGTTAGGGCAATCACAATGCTTTGTTTTAATTAAACAGTCGGATTCCCCAAGTCCGTGCCAGTTCTGAATTGATTGTTAATTGATAGTGTAGGTACCAAACATCAAATATTAAAAGAAAATATTTGTTATATAATATAAAACTTTATTATAAAAAAAAACTAAATTCAATGTAGCTAAATAAAAGTGCTGTTGATTGCTTGACTACTGATTTAAGAAGAAGGTATCAAACATTAAATGATTAAGCAGTTAGCAGGTATAAAGCTGGTTACATTTATTCTCATCTCTTATCTCATTGATAAGAAATGTTGAGTGAGTGCAATCAGCTATTGCTACTACCGTATCGTTATCATGTACTGTTACATGATAATTGTATGTATAAATAAATTATAAAAATATGCAAGGCAGTAACAGGGTGCCCACAGATAGCCGTTATAAATTTAATAGAATTTTTTTTTAAATTTCTAAAAAATTATTAGCAAGAAAGTTCCACAATTGGTTACGTAAGCTTCTACCCGGGGAACAAAAATATATAATTTTCTTAAATACAAAAAAAACTATATAAATCCTAAATTACCCAGAATGTGTACATAAACCATATTGTTGTTTCCTAATCAAGCCCGAATATCTCAATTTTCAGAGCCAATTCTTATCCCGAAGTTAAGAGGAGAAAATATCGACACAGCAATAAATGCCATGCTCTTCTATCTTATCTAACACCAAAGTAAAAACTCCATAACATGGTTTATTGAATCTGTTTTACATAAAATTCTGTTTTACAATTGCCGAATTCTAACTTATGACTAATAAGAACAAAGAAATTAACATTTCACTTCATTAATTTGATTGGAGTTGATTCCCGCTGGGCTGTTGTCAGCGGTACCTGCTCGATCCTCGACTGCGTATGTCACGCCAAGCTGTTTTCATGAATTGCCGGTGGATTGTCCATCCGCCTCTTAGGACTGTGAGGATGGCTCCAAGTATCAGGGGCAGAACGTATATGATTTTATTAGGGTGCATCTGTTGGACTTTCTTGATGAAGTTAACGCCGCTGTATATTGACGTTTTGTTTGTAATACTTCCTTCTGTAGTTGATTCTAGATTTTTTGTCAGTTTTTTTATTCTATTGATGTTCTTATCTGCAATGCTGATGATTTGTTGCAGAGTGGTCGACTTTTGCTGTAGTGTGTCGATCCTTCTGGCTAGAATTACAGGGATTGATTCCTTAAATTTAAATAAGTCGAGGTGATGTAATATTTTGCGTGTAAATGCTCTAATTTTCTTGTCGACTTCAGATAGTAATTTTGCGTTGATGTTATTTCGCTGAAGACTAGCTACTCGTATATACCGTGGAATTAGGAATGTTTTTAGTATATTTAGTTTTTGATGAGGCTTGAGGGGTGCTGTTCTTATTCTGCTGAGCTGTAGATAGAGTTGCTCAAAGCTACATTTCGTTGTTCCCTGAAAATCGGTTTTTCGTCCTAGGCATTTAAGTGTGTGCCCGATGTTTATTGCTGGGATTGCTTTGTTGCAGATCTTGGATCTTGGCTCGTGGTCTACGAAGACCTTCTTCTTTGCTTCGAATGCTGTTAGTCTAAGTTTCTCGACAATAAATTTGTTCTGTTTGCACCAGGTGCCCCTGGCTCCAAGTATCAGGGGCAGAACGTATATGTTTTTGTTGGGATGCATCTGTTGTACTTTTTTGATAAAATGATCACCGCTGTATATTGAGGTTTTGTTCGCGTAAAATTGATTTAAATTGATACTGCCTTCCCAATATACGCCAATGTCGGAAATTATGACGTTGTTGTTTTTCGTCATCAGTAGGTCTGGTTTTTTCATTAGTCCGTCTTCTCCTCTAAAGTATGGCTCAAGTTCGGTGGACCAGCCTTTTTTTCGTGATGTTTCGGCTAGTCTTCGCACAACGTGGTCGTATCTGTTGAACCGTTGCCAGTGTGTTTAGGGACAGTTCTGCAGCACGTGTGATAGAGATTCAACTTTGAGGCATCCGTCTGCTCGACATTTTCTTGCAGAGACTAAGTTGGAAGTGATGCCAACTGTTGGTAGTACATTATATCGTAATTGAATAGCCCGAATAAATTCTTCGCCGTTCCAGAATTTCGGTGGAGCATTGATGAAATAGTTGCAAGCTGCGTGGTTGGATGCGTTTTCGAGTCCGTTTCCGGAGTAGCTCTGATGAAATTCTTTAGTTATTCGGCTTCTTACCGCTGTCGTGGATTCTAGACCTTTTGCCAGTTTCTTCATTCTATTGGTGTTTTTCTCTGCAATGCTGATGATCTGTTGCAGAGAGGTCGACTTTTGCTGTAGTGTGTCGATCCTTCTGGCTAGAATTACAGGGATTGATTCCTTAAATTTAAATAAGCCGAGCCCTCCCGCTCTGGTAGGCGTGTGGAATATTGAGTTGCAGCAGTGGAGGGGTAGATGTAATATTTTGCATGTAAATGCTCTAATTTTCTTGTCGACCTCAGCTAGTAATTTTGCGTTGATGTTAGTTCGCTGAAGACTAGCTACTCGTATATATCGTGGAATTAGGAATGCTTTTAGTATATTTAGTTTTTGATGGGGTTTAGGGGTGCTGTTCTTATTCTGCTGAGCTGTAGATAGAGTTGCTCAAAGTTACATTTCGTTGTTCCCTGAAAATCGGTTTTTCGTCCTAGGTATTTAAATGTGTGCCGGATATTTATTGCTGGGATTGCTTTGTTGCGGATCTTGGATCTTGGCTCGTGGTCTACGAAGACCTTCTTATTTGCTTCGAATGCTGTTAGTCTAAGTTTCTCGACAATAAATTTGTTCTGTTTGCACCAGGTGCCCCTGGCTCCAAGTATCAGGGGCAGAACGTATATGTTTTTGTTGGGATGCATCTGTTGTACTTTTTTGATAAAATGATCACCGCTGTATATTGAGGTTTTGTTCGCGTAAAATTGATTTAAATTGATACTGCCTTCCCAATATACGCCAATGTCGGAAATTATGACGTTGTTGTTTTTCGTCATCAGTAGGTCTGGTTTTTTCAATAGTCCGTCTTCTCCTCTAAAGTATGGCTCAAGTTCGGTGGAACAGCCTTTTTTTCGTGATGTTTCGGCTAGTCTTCGCACAACGTGGTCGTATCTGTTGAACCGTTGCCAGTGTGTTTAGGGACAGTTCTGCAGCACGTGTGAGAGTAATTCATTTTTGTGGCATCCGCCTGCTCGACACTTTCTTGAAGAAGCTGGGTTGGAGGGGATGCCCACTGTTGGTAATAGATTGTATCTTAGCTGAATCGCTCGAATGAATTCTTCGCCGTTCCAGAATTTTGGCGGATTGTTAATGAATTTGTTGCATGCTGCGTGGTTGGACGCGTTATCAAGTCCCTTACCGGAGTAGCTCTGATAGAATTCTTTTGTTGTATGGTTTCTTACCGCTGTAGTTGATTCTAGATTATTTGCCAGTATCTTTATTCTCTTGATGTTCTTCTCTGCAACGTTGATGACTTGTTGCAGAGTGGTCGACTTTTGTTGTAGTGTGTCGATCCTTTTGGCTGGAATTACCGGTATTGAATACTGAAATTTAAATATGCCTAGCCCACTCGCTTTAGTGGGCGTGTGAAATAATGAATTGCAGCAGTGTAGGGGTAGATGTAATATTTTGCGCGTAAATGTTCTGATTTTCTTGTCGACTTCAGTTAATAATTTTGCGTTAATGTTGGTTCGCTGGAGACTGGCTATGTATCGTGGTATTAAGTATGTTTTTAATATTTTCAGTTTTTGATGAGGTTTAAGGGGTGCTGATCTTATTCTGTTGAGCTGTAAATATAGTTGTTCTAGGCTGCATTTTGTTGTTCCCTGGAAATCGGTCTTTTGTCCCAGGTATTTAAAGGTGTCCCCGATGTTAATTGCTGGGATTGTTCTGTTATGAATCTTAAATCTTGGATCGGGGTCTACGAAGACCTTTTTCTTTGCGGGGACCGTTTTTAGTGTCAGTGAGGAGCACTTTTCTACGTTGATTTGTAGGCCTCTTTTGTCGCAGAAGCCGACTACGACGCTGAGCATTCTTTCCGCGTCTTCTGCACTCTCCGCGCATATTATTATATCATCGGCGTAGGCTAGGGCGCAGATCTTTTCATTTCCTATGCGTACTCCGCTTCTTTCGTAGAGTTTGACGATGAGTTCGTCGATGACAATGTTGAATAGGAGTGGTGATAGCGGATCTCCTTGCTTCACGCCTCTGTTTATCTTTACTTGGCCGCAGTTCGTTCCTTGGCATATGATTTCAGTGTAGATGTTGTTGAAGTTCTCCTTCACGAGGTTGATGAAAGTGTTGTCAATATTCGTTTTCTTTAGCGCTCGAATCAGGCTACCGTGGGATACTGTATCGAATGCTTTGGCGAAGTCGAGGGTGATGATGGTAAGTGGCTGTCCGTTGATCCTTCGATGTTTAATTAGAGTTTCAAGGCAGATGTTGTTTGCCAGGCAGCCGTCGATTCTGACGAATCCTCTTTGACTTTCATGGAGGGGAACTTTGTCCATGATTCTACGCGCTAGGATTTTGTTTAGCAGGCGAGTGAACATGGAGCTTATCGTGATTGGTCTCCAGTTTTTTGTTAGATGTAGGTCATTGACTTGTTTGGGGATGAGTATTGTACGGCTTTTCTTTAGCACCTCTGGTATGCTGCTGAGCAGAAGCATAGAGTTGAAAAGGAGTGTTAGCCTCTCGGGTGGTATCTTCTCGAGGTCTCGCATCGTTACACCGTCGGGCCCGGGGGCGCTCTTTTTGTTGCCCAACATGGCGGTCTTTATGTCGTCAGTAGTAATCGGACTACTAATTATTACTGAGTTCATACTTATGTTGGGCGTTTCTTCGTTGTCTGTACGTCCAGGTGTTTCGAAAATGGAGATATATTGGTTTAATATTTCGGTTTTACTTGGTGTGGTAACCCCTGAGCATTCGTTCAACCCTTCAAGCAGATTTTCTGCATATTTGTTTAGGTTGGTGGTGTAGTCTAGTTGTGCTAGTTGGAATTTTACTGCTCTTTTCTTTCTGTTGCTCACGTTGGTATTGTTAATCGTGTTAAGCCGATTGGTTCTTCTTGATGTTGCCTTCCCTGCCGTTCTTGATGATACCTTGCTGAACGAACTTACGAAGTCCGTTGCCCATTCTTGGAACCTCTGCTTCTTTGCGAGTGGTGCTTCAGTGCTGGTGAGTAGTATATTTTTGAATTCTATGTCCTCAGGTCTTATTTTGTCATCTGGTATGGTTTCGATGAAGTTGAGTATATCGCTGTTGGTTGTTGTTAGTTGCGGTTGAGGTTGTTGCTGTTGTTGATGTTGTCGAAGGTTGGTTAGTTCTTTTCTGTATTCGTCAACCTTTGTTTTATAAATTAGCAGACGTCGTCTGGCTTTAATTGCTTCTCTGGAACGTGAACTCTTTTTACAGAGTTCGTCGAGGAGTTTGGAGATGGTGATTTCCTCGTCGCACCTAGCCTCGATCTTAGCAAGATCGTTTGTTTCATCCTCGGTCCATCTGATGTTCGTGGATCTGCTGCTCTCGGCTTTGAGCTCGTCGTTGTATTCGGCTTGATGTCGGTGCCGGTAGTGCTGGCGTAGACCCGCGTAGGAGTTAAATTGTAGCCCACAAACTGGGCATTTGTTGTCGGAGATAGTGGTCCCCTTGCAGTATCTTCTCTGGTGTTGTTTGATGCTTGCTTGGGTGTTGTATGTTTTTCCACATACGCACTCGAACTTTAGTGGTGACGTAGACATGATGGAATTATAATTAACTCATCTGCCGTATAAATTTTCGTTCTTATTGACGTCACTTTCCTCTAACACGTAATGTGTCTTCGGCCCTCTTAAGACTGTGTGTTGTGTGTCGATTTCCTCGGCTCGGTGAAAACGAAAACGATTATGGTCGTTTTCTTAGTATGGTGTTTTGTGAGTTCGTTCTGTTGTTCGTATGGTCATAGAGTCATAGTTAAGAGAGTATGGTTAAGAGAGTCATAGTTACTCCCGCCGTTTACCCGCGCTTACTTGAATTTCTTCACTTTGACATTCAGAGCACTGGGCAGAAATCACATTGTGTGAACAACCGTTAGGGCAATCACAATGCTTTGCTTTAATTAAACAGTCGGATTCCCCAAGTCCGTGCCAGTTCTGAATTGATTGTTAATTGATAGCCGTTATAAATTTAATAGAATTTTTTTTTAAAATTTCTAAAAAATTATTAGCAAGAAAGTTCCACAATTGGTTACGTAAGCTTCTACCCGGGGAACAGAAATATATAATTTTCTTAAATACAAAAAAAAAATATAAATCCTAAATTACCCAGAATGAGTACATAAACCATATTATTGTTTCCCAATCAAGCCCGAATATCTCAATTTTCAGAGCCAATTCTTATCCCAAAGTTAAGAGGAGAAAATATCGACACAGCACTCTTTTATCTTATCGAACACCAAAGTAAAAACTCTATAACATGGTTTATTGAATCTGTTTCACATAAAATTCTGTTTTACAATTGCCGAATTCTAACTTATGACTAATAAGAACAAAGAAATTTACATTTCATTTCATTAATTTGATTGGAGTTGATTTCCGCTGGGCTGTTGTCAGTGGTACCTGCTCGATCCTCGACTGCGTATGTCACGCCAAGCTGTTTTCATGAATTGCCGGTGGATTGTCCATCCGCCTCTTAGGACTGTGAGGATGATGTTGACCTCGGATGTTGTTAGTCCTAGTTTTTCAGCAATAAATTTGTTTTGTTTGCACCAGGTGCCCCTAGCTCCAAGTATCAGGGGCAGAACGTATATGATTTTATTAGGGTGCATCTGTTGGACTTTCTTGATGAAGTTAACGCCGCTGTATATTGACGTTTTGTTTGTAATACTTCCTTCTGTAGTTGATTCTAGATTTTTTGTCAGCTTTTTTATTCTATTGATGTTCTTATCTGCAATGCTGATGATTTGTTGCAGAGAGGTCGACTTTTGCTGTAGTGTGTCGATCCTTCTGGCTAGAATTACAGGGATTGATTCCTTAAATTTAAATAAGCCGAGCCCTCCCGCTCTGGTAGGCGTGTGGAATATTGAGTTGCAGCAGTGGAGGGGTAGATGTAATATTTTGCATGTAAATGCTCTAATTTTCTTGTCGACCTCAGCTAGTAATTTTGCGTTGATGTTAGTTCGCTGAAGACTAGCTACTCGTATATATCGTGGAATTAGGAATGCTTTTAGTATATTTAGTTTTTGATGGGGTTTAGGGGTGCTGTTCTTATTCTGCTGAGCTGTAGATAGAGTTGCTCAAAGTTACATTTCGTTGTTCCCTGAAAATCGGTTTTTCGTCCTAGGTATTTAAATGTGTGCCGGATGTTTATTGCTGGGATTGCTTTGTTGCGGATCTTGGATCTTGGCTCGTGGTCTACGAAGACCTTCTTATTTGCTTCGAATGTTGTTAGTCTAAGTTTCTCGACAATAAATTTGTTCTGTTTGCACCAGGTGCCCCTGGCTCCAAGTATCAGGGGCAGAACGTATATGTTTTTGTTGGGATGCATCTGTTGTACTTTTTTGATAAAATGATCACCGCTGTATATTGAGGTTTTGTTCGCGTAAAATTGATTTAAATTGATACTGCCTTCCCAATATACGCGCCAATGTCGGAAATTATGACGTTGTTGTTTTTCGTCATCAGTAGGTCTGGTTTTTTCAATAGTCCGTCTTCTCCTCTAAAGTATGGCTCAAGTTCGGTGGAACAGCCTTTTTTTCGTGATGTTTCGGCTAGTCTTCGCACAACGTGGTCGTATCTGTTGAACCGTTGCCAGTGTGTTTAGGGACAGTTCTGCAGCACGTGTGACAGTAATTCATTTTTGTGGCATCCGCCTGCTCGACACTTTCTTGAAGAAGCTGGGTTGGAGGGGATGCCCACTGTTGGTAATAGATTGAATCTTAGCTGAATCGCTCGGATGAATTCTTCGCCGTTCCAGAATTTTGGCGGATTGTTGATGAATTTGTTGCATGCTGCGTGGTTGGATGCGTTATCAAGTCCCTTACCGGAGTAGCTCTGATAGAGTTCTTTTGTTGAATGGTTTCTTACCGCTTTAGTTGACTCTAGATTATTTGCCATTATCTTTATTCTCTTGATGTTCTTCTCTGCAACGTTGATGACTTGTTGCAGAGTGGTCGACTTTTGTTGTAGTGTGTCGATCCTTTTGGCTAGAATTACCACCGGTATTGAATACTTAAATTTAAATATGCCTAGCCCACCCGCTTTAGTGGGCGTGTGAAATAATGAATTGCAGCAGTGTAGGGGTAAATGTAATATTTTGCGCGTAAATGTTCTGATTTTCTTGTCGACTTCATTTAATAATTTTACGTTAATGTTGGTTCGCTGGAGACTGGCTATGTATAGTGGTATTAAGTATGTTTTTAATATTTTCAGTTTTTGATGAGGTTTAAGGGGTGCTGATCTTATTCTGTTGAGCTGTAAATATAGTTGTTCTAGGCTGCATTTTGTTGTTCCCTGGAAATCGGTCTTTTGTCCCAGGTATTTAAAGGTGTCCCCGATGTTAATTGCTGGGATTGTTCTGTTATGAATCTTAAATCTTGGATCGGGGTCTACGAAGACCTTTTTCTTTGCGGGGACCGTTTTTAGTGTCAGTGAGGAGCACTTTTCTACGTTGATTTGTAGGCCTCTTTTGTCGCAGAAGCCGACTACGACGCTGAGCATTCTTTCCGCGTCTTCTGCACTCTCCGCGCATATTATTATATCATCGGCGTAGGCTAGGGCGCAGATCTTTTCATTTCCTATGCGTACTCCGCTTCTTTCGTAGAGTTTGACGATGAGTTCGTCGATGACAATGTTGAATAGGAGTGGTGATAGCGGATCTCCTTGCTTCACGCCTCTGTTTATCTTTACTTGGCCGCAGTTCGTTCCTTGGCATATGATTTCAGTGTAGATGTTGTTGAAGTTCTCCTTCACGAGGTTGATGAAAGTGTTGTCAATATTCGTTTTCTTTAGCGCTCGAATCAGGCTACCGTGGGATACTGTATCGAATGCTTTGGCGAAGTCGAGGGTGATGATGGTAAGTGGCTGTCCGTTGATCCTTCGATGTTTAATTAGAGTTTCAAGGCAGATGTTGTTTGCCAGGCAGCCGTCGATTCTGACGAATCCTCTTTGACTTTCATGGAGGGGAACTTTGTCCATGATTCTACGCGCTAGGATTTTGTTTAGCAGGCGAGTGAACATGGAGCTTATCGTGATTGGTCTCCAGTTTTTTGTTAAATGTAGGTCGTTGACTTGTTTGGGGATGAGTATTGTACGGCTTTTCTTTAGCACCTCTGGTATGCTGCTGAGCAGAAGCATAGAGTTGAAAAGGAGTGTTAGCCTCTCGGGTGGTATCTTCTCGAGGTCTCGCATCGTTACACCGTCGGGCCCGGGGGCGCTCTTTTTGTTGCCCAACATGGCGGTCTTTATGTCGTCAGTAGTAATCGGACTACTAATTATTACTGAGTTCATACTTATGTTGGGCGTTTCTTCGTTGTCTGTACGTCCAGGTGTTTCGAAAATGGAGATATATTGGTTTAATATTTCGGTTTTACTTGGTGTGGTAACCCCTGAGCATTCGTTCAACCCTTCAAGCAGATTTTCTGCATATTTGTTTAGGTTGGTGGTGTAGTCTAGTTGTGCTAGTTGGAATTTTACTGCTCTTTTCTTTCTGTTGCTCACGTTGGTATTGTTAATCGTGTTAAGCCGATTGGTTCTTCTTGATGTTGCCTTCCCTGCCGTTCTTGATGATACCTTGCTGAACGAACTTACGAAGTCCGTTGCCCATTCTTGGAACCTCTGCTTCTTTGCGAGTGGTGCTTCAGTGCTGGTGAGTAGTATATTTTTGAATTCTATGTCCTCAGGTCTTATTTTGTCATCTGGTATGGTTTCGATGAAGTTGAGTATATCGCTGTTGGTTGTTGTTAGTTGCGGTTGAGGTTGTTGCTGTTGTTGATGTTGTCGAAGGTTGGTTAGTTCTTTTCTGTATTCGTCAACCTTTGTTTTATAAATTAGCAGACGTCGTCTGGCTTTAATTGCTTCTCTGGAACGTGAACTCTTTTTACAGAGTTCGTCGAGGAGTTTGGAGATGGTGATTTCCTCGTCGCACCTAGCCTCGATCTTAGCAAGATCGTTTGTTTCATCCTCGGTCCATCTGATGTTCGTGGATCTGCTGCTCTCGGCTTTGAGCTCGTCGTTGTATTCGGCTTGATGTCGGTGCCGGTAGTGCTGGCGTAGACCCGCGTAGGAGTTAAATTGTAGCCCACAAACTGGGCATTTGTTGTCGGAGATAGTGGTCCCCTTGCAGTATCTTCTCTGGTGTTGTTTGATGCTTGCTTGGGTGTTGTATGTTTTTCCACATACGCACTCGAACTTTAGTGGTGACGTAGACATGATGGAATTATAATTAACTCATCTGCCGTATAAATTTTCGTTCTTATTGACGTCACTTTCCTCTAACACGTAATGTGTCTTCGGCCCTCTTAAGACTGTGTGTTGTGTGTCGATTTCCTCGGCTCGGTGAAAACGAAAACGATTATGGTCGTTTTCTTAGTATGGTGTTTTGTGAGTTCGTTCTGTTGTTCGTATGGTCATAGAGTCATAGTTAAGAGAGTATGGTTAAGAGAGTCATAGTTACTCCCGCCGTTTACCCGCGCTTACTTGAATTTCTTCACTTTGACATTCAGAGCACTGGGCATCAGAAATCACATTGTGTGAACAACCGTTAGGGCAATCACAATGCTTTGTTTTAATTAAACAGTCGGATTCCCCAAGTCCGTGCCAGTTCTGAATTGATTGTTAATTGATAGCCGTTATAAATTTAATAGAATTTTTTTTAAAATTTCTAAAAAATTATTAGCAAGAAAGTTCCACAATTGGTTACGTAAGCTTCTACCCGGGGAACAGAAATATATAATTTTCTTAAATACAAAAAAAAAATATAAATCCTAAATTACCCAGAATGAGTACATAAACCATATTATTGTTTCCCAATCAAGCCCGAATATCTCAATTTTCAGAGCCAATTCTTATCCCGAAGTTAAGAGGAGAAAATATCGACACAGCACTCTTTTATCTTATCGAACACCAAAGTAAAAACTCTATAACATGGTTTATTGAATCTGTTTCACATAAAATTCTGTTTTACAATTGCCGAATTCTAACTTATGACTAATAAGAACAAAGAAATTTACATTTCATTTCATTAATTTGATTGGAGTTGATTTCCGCTGGGCTGTTGTCAGTGGTACCTGCTCGATCCTCGACTGCGTATGTCACGCCAAGCTGTTTTCATGAATTGCCGGTGGATTGTCCATCCGCCTCTTAGGACTGTGAGGATGATGTTGACCTCGGATGTTGTTAGTCCTAGTTTTTCAGCAATAAATTTGTTTTGTTTGCACCAGGTGCCCCTAGCTCCAAGTATCAGGGGCAGAACGTATATGATTTTATTAGGGTGCATCTGTTGGACTTTCTTGATGAAGTTAACGCCGCTGTATATTGACGTTTTGTTTGTAATACTTCCTTCTGTAGTTGATTCTAGATTTTTTGTCAGCTTTTTTATTCTATTGATGTTCTTATCCGCAATGCTGATGATTTGTTGCAGAGAGGTCGACTTTTGCTGTAGTGTGTCGATCCTTCTGGCTAGAATTACAGGGATTGATTCCTTAAATTTAAATAAGCCGAGCCCTCCCGCTCTGGTAGGCGTGTGGAATATTGAGTTGCAGCAGTGGAGGGGTAGATGTAATATTTTGCATGTAAATGCTCTAATTTTCTTGTCGACCTCAGCTAGTAATTTTGCGTTGATGTTAGTTCGCTGAAGACTAGCTACTCGTATATATCGTGGAATTAGGAATGCTTTTAGTATATTTAGTTTTTGATGGGGTTTAGGGGTGCTGTTCTTATTCTGCTGAGCTGTAGATAGAGTTGCTCAAAGTTACATTTCGTTGTTCCCTGAAAATCGGTTTTTCGTCCTAGGTATTTAAATGTGTGCCGGATGTTTATTGCTGGGATTGCTTTGTTGCGGATCTTGGATCTTGGCTCGTGGTCTACGAAGACCTTCTTATTTGCTTCGAATGCTGTTAGTCTAAGTTTCTCGACAATAAATTTGTTCTGTTTGCACCAGGTGCCCCTGGCTCCAAGTATCAGGGGCAGAACGTATATGTTTTTGTTGGGATGCATCTGTTGTACTTTTTTGATAAAATGATCACCGCTGTATATTGAGGTTTTGTTCGCGTAAAATTGATTTAAATTGATACTGCCTTCCCAATATACGCCAATGTCGGAAATTATGACGTTGTTGTTTTTCGTCATCAGTAGGTCTGGTTTTTTCAATAGTCCGTCTTCTCCTCTAAAGTATGGCTCAAGTTCGGTGGAACAGCCTTTTTTTCGTGATGTTTCGGCTAGTCTTCGCACAACGTGGTCGTATCTGTTGAACCGTTGCCAGTGTGTTTAGGGACAGTTCTGCAGCACGTGTGACAGTAATTCATTTTTGTGGCATCCGCCTGCTCGACACTTTCTTGCAGAGACTGGATTTGAAGGGATGCCAACTGTTGGAAGTAGATCATATCTTAGTTGGATCGCCCTTATGTATTCTTCGCCGTTCTAATATTTCGGCGAATCGTTGATAAATTGGTTGCATGCTGCATGGTTCGATGCGTTTTCTAGTCCCTTTCCGGAGTAGCTCTGATGGAATTCTGTTGTTGTTAGGCTTCTTACCGCTGTAGTGGATTCTAGACCTTTTGTTAACTTCTTTAGTCTGTTGGTGTTTTTATCTGCTGTGTTGATGATGTGTTGCAGTGTGGTCGACTTTTGTTGAAGTTTGTCGATCCTTCTAGATAGAATCACAGGGATAATTTCAGCTTCTAATTTCGTTTTTCTTACATTTCGTTTTGCAATTGTCAATTTCTCTTACTGATGTGTAGGCCATTGAATTCTGGCAGATTGAGCCACCCTTCTCAATTGGTCCGTAAAACTATTTTGATTTATTATTCCAACTATTGGTGCCTGGTCAATAACATCGACTCAGTAACAGTGAAGTGCAATTTAATGACTAACTTTGATTTATCGAGGCTAGTCTCTCACCTCTCCTATTGCTGCCCATTCCACCTTTCCGTGGTGGCACTATTAAGCTCAACAGTAGTAATGGTCAGTATTCAATATTACCATTTGACCTGTTGAGCGACAGAATGAATGGGAACAAAAACCGATTCTTCCAAGGGTACCTCTACCTTGGGGCAATATTATTGCCATAGCTGGATGGATTTATCCATCTGAGAATCGGATTTATAGCTAAGAGGAAACACAAAATCTAATGGCAGAAAATACAGACCGTATTTGCCAAGGCATTTAAATCGAAAATTGGCCTCTCGCAGCATGAAAGGCACGAACATCCTACAATAAGTAATAAAGCTAGAGCTGCGCAAGCCAATAAAACGAGGCCAGAAGGTAGTACCGAGTCAAGGCATCGAGCATTCTTCTCCGATGAAATCGAGAGAATGCTGGAATCAGAACTAGAATTAAAGGATGATCCCAGGATAGCGGCTAAAATGGCTAGTTTGCTACAAAATAAGACGTTCAAACAAATTCGTGACAAATGTCGCGAACCTGCTTACATTAGACGTCGCAACGAACTTTGAGGTTCGTCTCAACAACCATAGCAGCGATTCCTGAGGATATAGTCATAGTTAAGTTAAGAGAGTCATAGTTATTCCCGCCGTTTACACGTGCTTACGTGGATTTCTTCACTTTGACATTCAGAGCACTGGGCAGAAATCACATTGTGTGAACACCCGTTAGGGCAATCACAATGCTTTGTTTTAATTAGACAGTCGGATTCCCCAAGTCCGTGCCAGTTCTGAATTGATTGTTAATTGATAGTGTAGGTACCAAACATCAAATATTAAAAGAAAATATTTGTTATATAATATAAAACTTTATTATAAAAAAAAAACTAAATTCAATGTAGCTAAATAAAAGTGCTGTTGATTGCTTGACTACTGATTTAAGAAGAAGGTATCAAACATTAAATGATTAAGCAGTTAGCAGGTATAAAGCTGGTTACATTTATTCTCATCTCTTATCTCATTGATAAGAAATGTTGAGTGAGTGCAATCAGCTATTGTTACTACCGTATCGTTATCATGTACTGTTACATGATAATTGTATGTATAAATAAATTATAAAAATATGCAAGGCAGTAACAGGGTGCCCACAGATAGCCGTTATAAATTTAATAGAATTTTTTTTTAAATTTCTAAAAAATTATTAGCAAGAAAGTTCCACAATTGGTTACGTAAGCTTCTACCCGGGGAACAAAAATATATAATTTTCTTAAATACAAAAAAAACTATATAAATCCTAAATTACCCAGAATGTGTACATAAACCATATTGTTGTTTCCTAATCAAGCCCGAATATCTCAATTTTCAGAGCCAATTCTTATCCCGAAGTTAAGAGGAGAAAATATCGACACAGCAATAAATGCCATGCTCTTCTATCTTATCTAACACCAAAGTAAAAACTCCATAACATGGTTTATTGAATCTGTTTTACATAAAATTCTGTTTTACAATTGCCGAATTCTAACTTATGACTAATAAGAACAAAGAAATTTACATTTCATTTCATTAATTTGATTGGAGTTGATTCCCGCTGGGCTGTTGTCAGCGGTACCTGCTCGATCCTCGACTGCGTATGTCACGCCAAGCTGTTTTCATGAATTGCCGGTGGATTGTCCATCCGCCTCTTAGGACTGTGAGGATGGCTCCAAGTATCAGGGGCAGAACGTATATGATTTTATTAGGGTGCATCTGTTGGACTTTCTTGATGAAGTTAACGCCGCTGTATATTGACGTTTTGTTTGTAATACTTCCTTCTGTAGTTGATTCTAGATTTTTTGTCAGTTTTTTTATTCTATTGATGTTCTTATCTGCAATGCTGATGATTTGTTGCAGAGTGGTCGACTTTTGCTGTAGTGTGTCGATCCTTCTGGCTAGAATTACAGGGATTGATTCCTTAAATTTAAATAAGTCGAGGTGATGTAATATTTTGCGTGTAAATGCTCTAATTTTCTTGTCGACTTCAGATAGTAATTTTGCGTTGATGTTATTTCGCTGAAGACTAGCTACTCGTATATACCGTGGAATTAGGAATGTTTTTAGTATATTTAGTTTTTGATAAGGCTTGAGGGGTGCTGTTCTTATTCTGCTGAGCTGTAGATAGAGTTGCTCAAAGCTACATTTCGTTGTTCCCTGAAAATCGGTTTTTCGTCCTAGGCATTTAAGTGTGTGCCCGATGTTTATTGCTGGGATTGCTTTGTTGCAGATCTTGGATCTTGGCTCGTGGTCTACGAAGACCTTCTTCTTTGCTTCGAATGCTGTTAGTCTAAGTTTCTCGACAATAAATTTGTTCTGTTTGCACCAGGTGCCCCTGGCTCCAAGTATCAGGGGCAGAACGTATATGTTTTTGTTGGGATGCATCTGTTGTACTTTTTTGATAAAATGATCACCGCTGTATATTGAGGTTTTGTTCGCGTAAAATTGATTTAAATTGATACTGCCTTCCCAATATACGCCAATGTCGGAAATTATGACGTTGTTGTTTTTCGTCATCAGTAGGTCTGGTTTTTTCATTAGTCCGTCTTCTCCTCTAAAGTATGGCTCAAGTTCGGTGGAACAGCCTTTTTTTCGTGATGTTTCGGCTAGTCTTCGCACGACGTGGTCGTATCTGTTGAACCGTTGCCAGTGTGTTTAGGGACAGTTCTGCAGCACGTGTGATAGAGATTCAACTTTGAGGCATCCGTCTGCTCGACACTTTCTTGCAGAAGCTGGGTTGGAGGGGATGCCCACTGTTGGTAATAGATTGTATCTTAGCTGAATCGCTCGAATGAATTCTTCGCCGTTCCAGAATTTTGGCGGATTGTTAATGAATTTGTTGCATGCTGCGTGGTTGGACGCGTTATCAAGTCCCTTACCGGAGTAGCTCTGATAGAATTCTTTTGTTGTATGGTTTCTTACCGCTGTAGTTGATTCTAGATTATTTGCCAGTATCCTTATTCTCTTGATGTTCTTATCTGCAATGCTGATGATTTGTTGCAGAGTGGTCGACTTTTGCTGTAGTGTGTCGATCCTTCTGGCTAGAATTACAGGGATTGATTCCTTAAATTTAAATAAGTCGAGGTGATGTAATATTTTGCGTGTAAATGCTCTAATTTTCTTGTCGACTTCAGATAGTAATTTTGCGTTGATGTTATTTCGCTGAAGACTAGCTACTCGTATATACCGTGGAATTAGGAATGTTTTTAGTATATTTAGTTTTTGATGAGGCTTGAGGGGTGCTGTTCTTATTCTGCTGAGCTGTAGATAGAGTTGCTCAAAGCTACATTTCGTTGTTCCCTGAAAATCGGTTTTTCGTCCTAGGCATTTAAGTGTGTGCCCGATGTTTATTGCTGGGATTGCTTTGTTGCAGATCTTGGATCTTGGCTCGTGGTCTACGAAGACCTTCTTCTTTGCTTCGAATGCTATTAGTCTAAGTTTCTCGACAATAAATTTGTTCTGTTTGCACCAGGTGCCCCTGGCTCCAAGTATCAGGGGCAGAACGTATATGTTTTTGTTGGGATGTATCTGTTGTACTTTTTTGATAAAATGATCACCGCTGTATATTGAGGTTTTGTTCGCGTAAAATTGATTTAAATTGATACTGCCTTCCCAATATACGCCAATGTCGGAAATTATGACGTTGTTGTTTTTCGTCATCAGTAGGTCTGGTTTTTTCATTAGTCCGTCTTCTCCTCTAAAGTATGGCTCAAGTTCGGTGGAACAGCCTTTTTTTCGTGATGTTTCGGCTAGTCTTCGCACAACGTGGTCGTATCTGTTGAACCGTTGCCAGTGTGTTTAGGGACAGTTCTGCAGCACGTGTGATAGAGATTCAACTTTGAGGCATCCGTCTGCTCGACATTTTCTTGCAGAGACTAAGTTGGAAGTGATGCCAACTGTTGGTAGTACATTATATCGTAATTGAATAGCCCGAATAAATTCTTCGCCGTTCCAGAATTTCGGTGGAGCATTGATGAAATAGTTGCAAGCTGCGTGGTTGGATGCGTTTTCGAGTCCGTTTCCGGAGTAGCTCTGATGAAATTCTTTAGTTATTCGGCTTCTTACCGCTGTCGTGGATTCTAGACCTTTTGCCAGTTTCTTCATTCTATTGGTGTTTTTCTCTGCAATGCTGATGATCTGTTGCAGATTGGTCGACTTTTGCTGTAATGTGTCGATCCTTCTGGCGAGGATTACGGGAATTGATTCCTTAAATTTAAATAAGCCGAGCCCTCCCGCTCTGGTAGGCGTGTGGAATATTGAGTTGCAGCAGTGGAGGGGTAGATGTAATATTTTGCGCGTAAATGTTCTGATTTTCTTGTCGACTTCAGTTAATAATTTTGCGTTAATGTTGGTTCGCTGGAGACTGGCTATGTATCGTGGTATTAAGTATGTTTTTAATATTTTCAGTTTTTGATGAGGTTTAAGGGGTGCTGATCTTATTCTGTTGAGCTGTAAATATAGTTGTTCTAGGCTGCATTTTGTTGTTCCCTGGAAATCGGTCTTTTGTCCCAGGTATTTAAAGGTGTCCCCGATGTTAATTGCTGGGATTGTTCTGTTATGAATCTTAAATCTTGGATCGGGGTCTACGAAGACCTTTTTCTTTGCGGGGACCGTTTTTAGTGTCAGTGAGGAGCACTTTTCTACGTTGATTTGTAGGCCTCTTTTGTCGCAGAAGCCGACTACGACGCTGAGCATTCTTTCCGCGTCTTCTGCACTCTCCGCGCATATTATTATATCATCGGCGTAGGCTAGGGCGCAGATCTTTTCATTTCCTATGCGTACTCCGCTTCTTTCGTAGAGTTTGACGATGAGTTCGTCGATGACAATGTTGAATAGGAGTGGTGATAGCGGATCTCCTTGCTTCACGCCTCTGTTTATCTTTACTTGGCCGCAGTTCGTTCCTTGGCATATGATTTCAGTGTAGATGTTGTTGAAGTTCTCCTTCACGAGGTTGATGAAAGTGTTGTCAATATTCGTTTTCTTTAGCGCTCGAATCAGGCTACCGTGGGATACTGTATCGAATGCTTTGGCGAAGTCGAGGGTGATGATGGTAAGTGGCTGTCCGTTGATCCTTCGATGTTTAATTAGAGTTTCAAGGCAGATGTTGTTTGCCAGGCAGCCGTCGATTCTGACAAATCCTCTTTGACTTTCATGGAGGGGAACTTTGTCCATGATTCTACGCGCTAGGATTTTGTTTAGCAGGCGAGTGAACATGGAGCTTATCGTGATTGGTCTCCAGTTTTTTGTTAGATGTAGGTCATTGACTTGTTTGGGGATGAGTATTGTACGGCTTTTCTTTAGCACCTCTGGTATGCTGCTGAGCAGAAGCATAGAGTTGAAAAGGAGTGTTAGCCTCTCGGGTGGTATCTTCTCGAGGTCTCGCATCGTTACACCGTCGGGCCCGGGGGCGCTCTTTTTGTTGCCCAACATGGCGGTCTTTATGTCGTCAGTAGTAATCGGACTACTAATTATTACTGAGTTCATACTTATGTTGGGCGTTTCTTCGTTGTCTGTACGTCCAGGTGTTTCGAAAATGGAGATATATTGGTTTAATATTTCGGTTTTACTTGGTGTGGTAACCCCTGAGCATTCGTTCAACCCTTCAAGCAGATTTTCTGCATATTTGTTTAGGTTGGTGGTGTAGTCTAGTTGTGCTAGTTGGAATTTTACTGCTCTTTTCTTTCTGTTGCTCACGTTGGTATTGTTAATCGTGTTAAGCCGATTGGTTCTTCTTGATGTTGCCTTCGTTCGGTTCGGTGGAACAGCCTTTTTTTCGTGATGTTTCGGCTAGTCTTCGCACAACGTGGTCGTATCTGTTGAACCGTTGCCAGTATGTTTAGGGACAGTTCTGCAGCACGTGTGACAGTAATTCATTTTTGTGGCATCCGCCTGCTCGACACTTTCTTGCAGAGACTGGATTTGAAGTGATGCCAACTGTTGGAAGTAGATCATATCTTAGTTGGATCGCCCTTATGTATTCTTCGCCGTTCTAATATTTCGGCGAATCGTTGATAAATTGGTTGCATGCTGCATGGTTCGATGCGTTTTCTAGTCCCTTTCCGGAGTAGCTCTGATGGAATTCTGTTGTTGTTAGGCTTCTTACCGCTGTAGTGGATTCTAGACCTTTTGTTAACTTCTTTAGTCTGTTGGTGTTTTTATCTGCTGTGTTGATGATGTGTTGCAGTGTGGTCGACTTTTGTTGAAGTTTGTCGATCCTTCTAGATAGAATCACAGGGATAATTTCAGCTTCTAATTTCGTTTTTCTTACATTTCGTTTTGCAATTGTCAATTTCTCTTACTGATGTGTAGGCCATTGAATTCTGGCAGATTGAGCCACCCTTCTCAATTGGTCCGTAAAACTATTTTGATTTATTATTCCAACTATTGGTGCCTGGTCAATAACATCGACTCAGTAACAGTGAAGTGCAATTTAATGACTAACTTTGATTTATCGAGGCTAGTCTCTCACCTCTCCTATTGCTGCCCATTCTACCTTTCCGTGGTGGCACTATTAAGCTCAACAGTAGTAATGGTCAGTATTCAATATTACCATTTGACCTGTTGAGCGACAGAATGAATGGGAACAAAAACCGATTCTTCCAAGGGTACCTCTACCTTGGGGCAATATTATTGCCATAGCTGGATGGATTTATCCATCTGAGAATCGGATTTATAGCTAAGAGGAAACACAAAATCTAATGGCAGAAAATACAGACCGTATTTGCCAAGGCATTTAAATCGAAAATTGGCCTCTCGCAGCATGAAAGGCACGAACATCCTACAATAAGTAATAAAGCTAGAGCTGCGCAAGCCAATAAAACGAGGCCAGAAGGTAGTACCGAGTCAAGGCATCGAGCATTCTTCTCCGATGAAATCGAGAGAATGCTGGAATCAGAACTAGAATTAAAGGATGATCCCAGGATAGCGGCTAAAATGGCTAGTTTGCTACAAAATAAGACGTTCAAACAAATTCGTGACAAATGTCGCGAACCTGCTTACATTAGACGTCGCAACGAACTTTGAGGTTCGTCTCAACAACCATAGCAGCGATTCCTGAGGATATAGTCATAGTTAAGTTAAGAGAGTCATAGTTATTCCCGCCGTTTACACGTGCTTACGTGGATTTCTTCACTTTGACATTCAGAGCACTGGGCAGAAATCACATTGTGTGAACACCCGTTAGGGCAATCACAATGCTTTGTTTTAATTAGACAGTCGGATTCCCCAAGTCCGTGCCAGTTCTGAATTGATTGTTAATTGATAGTGTAGGTACCAAACATCAAATATTAAAAGAAAATATTTGTTATATAATATAAAACTTTATTATAAAAAAAAAACTAAATTCAATGTAGCTAAATAAAAGTGCTGTTGATTGCTTGACTACTGATTTAAGAAGAAGGTATCAAACATTAAATGATTAAGCAGTTAGCAGGTATAAAGCTGGTTACATTTATTCTCATCTCTTATCTCATTGATAAGAAATGTTGAGTGAGTGCAATCAGCTATTGTTACTACCGTATCGTTATCATGTACTGTTACATGATAATTGTATGTATAAATAAATTATAAAAATATGCAAGGCAGTAACAGGGTGCCCACAGATAGCCGTTATAAATTTAATAGAATTTTTTTTTAAATTTCTAAAAAATTATTAGCAAGAAAGTTCCACAATTGGTTACGTAAGCTTCTACCCGGGGAACAAAAATATATAATTTTCTTAAATACAAAAAAAACTATATAAATCCTAAATTACCCAGAATGTGTACATAAACCATATTGTTGTTTCCTAATCAAGCCCGAATATCTCAATTTTCAGAGCCAATTCTTATCCCGAAGTTAAGAGGAGAAAATATCAACACAGCAATAAATGCCATGCTCTTCTATCTTATCTAACACCAAAGTAAAAACTCCATAACATGGTTTATTGAATCTGTTTTACATAAAATTCTGTTTTACAATTGCCGAATTCTAACTTATGACAAATAAGAACAAAGAAATTTACATTTCATTTCATTAATTTGATTGGAGTTGATTCCCGCTGGGCTGTTGTCAGCGGTACCTGCTCGATCCTCGACTGCGTATGTCACGTCAAGCTGTTTTCATGAATTGACGGTGGATTGTCCATCCGCCTCTTAGGACTGTGAGGATGGCTCCAAGTATCAGGGGCAGAACGTATATGATTTTATTAGGGTGCATCTGTTGGACTTTCTTGATGAAGTTAACGCCGCTGTATATTGACGTTTTGTTTGTAATACTTCCTTCTGTAGTTGATTCTAGATTTTTTGTCAGTTTTTTTATTCTATTGATGTTCTTATCTGCAATGCTGATGATTTGTTGCAGAGTGGTCGACTTTTGCTGTAGTGTGTCGATCCTTCTGGCTAGAATTACAGGGATTGATTCCTTAAATTTAAATAAGTCGAGGTGATGTAATATTTTGCGTGTAAATGCTCTAATTTTCTTGTCGACTTCAGATAGTAATTTTGCGTTGATGTTATTTCGCTGAAGACTAGCTACTCGTATATACCGTGGAATTAGGAATGTTTTTAGTATATTTAGTTTTTGATAAGGCTTGAGGGGTGCTGTTCTTATTCTGCTGAGCTGTAGATAGAGTTGCTCAAAGCTACATTTCGTTGTTCCCTGAAAATCGGTTTTTCGTCCTAGGCATTTAAGTGTGTGCCCGATGTTTATTGCTGGGATTGCTTTGTTGCAGATCTTGGATCTTGGCTCGTGGTCTACGAAGACCTTCTTCTTTGCTTCGAATGCTGTTAGTCTAAGTTTCTCGACAATAAATTTGTTCTGTTTGCACCAGGTGCCCCTGGCTCCAAGTATCAGGGGCAGAACGTATATGTTTTTGTTGGGATGCATCTGTTGTACTTTTTTGATAAAATGATCACCGCTGTATATTGAGGTTTTGTTCGCGTAAAATTGATTTAAATTGATACTGCCTTCCCAATATACGCCAATGTCGGAAATTATGACGTTGTTGTTTTTCGTCATCAGTAGGTCTGGTTTTTTCATTAGTCCGTCTTCTCCTCTAAAGTATGGCTCAAGTTCGGTGGAACAGCCTTTTTTTCGTGATGTTTCGGCTAGTCTTCGCACGACGTGGTCGTATCTGTTGAACCGTTGCCAGTGTGTTTAGGGACAGTTCTGCAGCACGTGTGATAGAGATTCAACTTTGAGGCATCCGTCTGCTCGACACTTTCTTGCAGAAGCTGGGTTGGAGGGGATGCCCACTGTTGGTAATAGATTGTATCTTAGCTGAATCGCTCGAATGAATTCTTCGCCGTTCCAGAATTTTGGCGGATTGTTAATGAATTTGTTGCATGCTGCGTGGTTGGACGCGTTATCAAGTCCCTTACCGGAGTAGCTCTGATAGAATTCTTTTGTTGTATGGTTTCTTACCGCTGTAGTTGATTCTAGATTATTTGCCAGTATCCTTATTCTCTTGATGTTCTTCTCTGCAATGTTGATGATTTGTTGCAAAGTGGTCGACTTTTGCTGTAGTGTGTCGATCCTTTTGGCTAGAATTACAGGTATTGATTCCTTGAATTTAAATATGCCTATCCCACCCGCTTTGGTGGGCGTGTGAAATAATAAATTGCAGCAGTGTATCAGAAAAAATGTTGGTGTATTCTCTGTTATGGAAAATTACGTGTCTTTCTAGATTTAAAATGTCAAGTTCGGTGTATTCAGATAAAAGTAGTAAATCCAAAAGTTCTATTAAGTTGATAACAAAATCCCATGTCATATCATTTTCTTCAATTCTATCTCCAATAAGCAGAGGAAAAAAATGTGCGAAAGTTAATTTATGATAATTATGAGATAATTTATGTAAATATTTTAAATGAGAAAAATATTTTTCACACTCGTTAAAGTGTTTAGAACAGAGAAAACAAGAAATATCCATTTTTCTTTGCCTTTGCCAAAGAAGACCTTTTTCTTTGCGGGGACCGTTTTTAGTGTCAGTGAGGAGCACTTTTCTACGTTGATTTGTAGGCCTCTTTTGTCGCAGAAGCCGACTACGACGCTGAGCATTCTTTCCGCGTCTTCTGCACTCTCCGCGCATATTATTATATCATCGGCGTAGGCTAGGGCGCAGATCTTTTCATTTCCTATGCGTACTCCGCTTCTTTCGTAGAGTTTGACGATGAGTTCGTCGATGACAATGTTGAATAGGAGTGGTGATAGCGGATCTCCTTGCTTCACGCCTCTGTTTATCTTTACTTGGCCGCAGTTCGTTCCTTGGCATATGATTTCAGTGTAGATGTTGTTGAAGTTCTCCTTCACGAGGTTGATGAAAGTGTTGTCAATATTCGTTTTCTTTAGCGCTCGAATCAGGCTACCGTGGGATACTGTATCGAATGCTTTGGCGAAGTCGAGGGTGATGATGGTAAGTGGCTGTCCGTTGATCCTTCGATGTTTAATTAGAGTTTCAAGGCAGATGTTGTTTGCCAGGCAGCCGTCGATTCTGACAAATCCTCTTTGACTTTCATGGAGGGGAACTTTGTCCATGATTCTACGCGCTAGGATTTTGTTTAGCAGGCGAGTGAACATGGAGCTTATCGTGATTGGTCTCCAGTTTTTTGTTAGATGTAGGTCATTGACTTGTTTGGGGATGAGTATTGTACGGCTTTTCTTTAGCACCTCTGGTATGCTGCTGAGCAGAAGCATAGAGTTGAAAAGGAGTGTTAGCCTCTCGGGTGGTATCTTCTCGAGGTCTCGCATCGTTACACCGTCGGGCCCGGGGGCGCTCTTTTTGTTGCCCAACATGGCGGTCTTTATGTCGTCAGTAGTAATCGGACTACTAATTATTACTGAGTTCATACTTATGTTGGGCGTTTCTTCGTTGTCTGTACGTCCAGGTGTTTCGAAAATGGAGATATATTGGTTTAATATTTCGGTTTTACTTGGTGTGGTAACCCCTGAGCATTCGTTCAACCCTTCAAGCAGATTTTCTGCATATTTGTTTAGGTTGGTGGTGTAGTCTAGTTGTGCTAGTTGGAATTTTACTGCTCTTTTCTTTCTGTTGCTCACGTTGGTATTGTTAATCGTGTTAAGCCGATTGGTTCTTCTTGATGTTGCCTTCCCTGCCGTTCTTGATGATACCTTGCTGAACGAACTTACGAAGTCCGTTGCCCATTCTTGGAACCTCTGCTTCTTTGCGAGTGGTGCTTCAGTGCTGGTGAGTAGTATATTTTTGAATTCTATGTCCTCAGGTCTTATTTTGTCATCTGGTATGGTTTCGATGAAGTTGAGTATATCGCTGTTGGTTGTTGTTAGTTGCGGTTGAGGTTGTTGCTGTTGTTGATGTTGTCGAAGGTTGGTTAGTTCTTTTCTGTATTCGTCAACCTTTGTTTTATAAATTAGCAGACGTCGTCTGGCTTTAATTGCTTCTCTGGAACGTGAACTCTTTTTACAGAGTTCGTCGAGGAGTTTGGAGATGGTGATTTCCTCGTCGCACCTAGCCTCGATCTTAGCAAGATCGTTTGTTTCATCCTCGGTCCATCTGATGTTCGTGGATCTGCTGCTCTCGGCTTTGAGCTCGTCGTTGTATTCGGCTTGATGTCGGTGCCGGTAGTGCTGGCGTAGACCCGCGTAGGAGTTAAATTGTAGCCCACAAACTGGGCATTTGTTGTCGGAGATAGTGGTCCCCTTGCAGTATCTTCTCTGGTGTTGTTTGATGCTTGCTTGGGTGTTGTATGTTTTTCCACATACGCACTCGAACTTTAGTGGTGACGTAGACATGATGGAATTATAATTAACTCATCTGCCGTATAAATTTTCGTTCTTATTGACGTCACTTTCCTCTAACACGTAATGTGCCTTCGGCCCTCTTAAGACTGTGTGTTGTGTGTCGATTTCCTCGGCTCGGTGAAAACGAAAACGATTATCGTCGTTTTCTTAGTATGGTGTTTTGTGAGTTCGTTCTGTTGTTCGTATGGTCATAGAGTCATAGTTAAGAGAGTATGGTTAAGAGAGTCATAGTTACTCCCGCCGTTTACCCGCGCTTACTTGAATTTCTTCACTTTGACATTCAGAGCACTGGGCAGAAATCACATTGTGTGAACAACCGTTAGGGCAATCACAATGCTTTGTTTTAATTAAACAGTCGGATTCCCCAAGTCCGTGCCAGTTCTGAATTGATTGTTAATTGATAGCCGTTATAAATTTAATAGAATTTTTTTTAAAATTTCTAAAAAATTATTAGCAAGAAAGTTCCACAATT
Organism: Villa cingulata; assembly: GCA_951394055.1. NCBI lineage: Eukaryota > Metazoa > Arthropoda > Insecta > Diptera > Bombyliidae > Villa > Villa cingulata. The sequence goes on along the minus strand of OX596017.1, from coordinate 76,483 downwards.
GGTTACGTAAGCTTCTACCCGGGGAACAGAAATATATAATTTTCTTAAATACAAAAAAAAAATATAAATCCTAAATTACCCACAAAGAGTACATAAACCATATTATTGTTTCCCAATCAAGCCCGAATATCTCAATTTTCAGAGCCAATTCTTATCCCGAAGTTAAGAGGAGAAAATATCGACACAGCACTCTTTTATCTAATCGAACACCAAAGTAAAAACTCTATAACATGGTTTATTGAATCTGTTTCACATAAAATTCTGTTTTACAATTGCCGAATTCTTACTTATGACTAATAAGAACAAAGAAATTTACATTTCATTTCATTAATTTGATTGGAGTTGATTTCCGCTGGGCTGTTGTCAGTGGTACCTGCTCGATCCTCGACTGCGTATGTCACGCCAAGCTGTTTTCATGAATTGCCGGTGGATTGTCCATCCGCCTCTTAGGACTGTGAGGATGATGTCGTTGACCTCGGATGTTGTTAGTCCTAGTTTTTCAGCAATAAATTTGTTTTGTTTGCACCAGGTGCCCCTAGCTCCAAGTATCAGGGGCAGAACGTATATGATTTTATTAGGGTGCATCTGTTGGACTTTCTTGATGAAGTTAACGCCGCTGTATATTGACGTTTTGTTTGTAATACTTCCTTCTGTAGTTGATTCTAGATTTTTTGTCAGCTTTTTTATTCTATTGATGTTCTTATCTGCAATGCTGATGATTTGTTGCAGAGAGGTCGACTTTTGCTGTAGTGTGTCGATCCTTCTGGCTAGAATTACAGGGATTGATTCCTTAAATTTAAATAAGCCGAGCCCTCCCGCTCTGGTAGGCGTGTGGAATATTGAGTTGCAGCAGTGGAGGGGTAGATGTAATATTTTGCATGTAAATGCTCTAATTTTCTTGTCGACCTCAGCTAGTAATTTTGCGTTGATGTAAGTTCGCTGAAGACTAGCTACTCGTATATATCGTGGAATTAGGAATGCTTTTAGTATATTTAGTTTTTGATGGGGTTTAGGGGTGCTGTTCTTATTCTGCTGAGCTGTAGATAGAGTTGCTCAAAGTTACATTTCGTTGTTCCCTGAAAATCGGTTTTTCGTCCTAGGTATTTAAATGTGTGCCGGATGTTTATTGCTGGGATTGCTTTGTTGCGGATCTTGGATCTTGGCTCGTGGTCTACGAAGACCTTCTTATTTGCTTCGAATGCTGTTAGTCTAAGTTTCTCGACAATAAATTTGTTCTGTTTACACCAGGTGCCCCTGGCTCCAAGTATCAGGGGCAGAACGTATATGTTTTTGTTGGGATGCATCTGTTGTACTTTTTTGATAAAATGATCACCGCTGTATATTGAGGTTTTGTTCGCGTAAAATTGATTTAAATTGATACTGCCTTCCCAATATACGCCAATGTCGGAAATTATGACGTTGTTGTTTTTCGTCATCAGTAGGTCTGGTTTTTTCAATAGTCCGTCTTCTCCTCTAAAGTATGGCTCAAGTTCGGTGGAACAGCATTTTTTTCGTGATGTTTCGGCTAGTCTTCGCACAACGTGGTCGTATCTGTTGAACCGTTGCCAGTGTGTTTAGGGACAGTTCTGCAGCACGTGTGACAGTAATTCATTTTTGTGGCATCCGCCTGCTCGACACTTTCTTGCAGAGACTGGATTTGAAGGGATGCCAACTGTTGGAAGTAGATCATATCTTAGTTGGATCGCCCTTATGTATTCTTCGCCGTTCTAATATTTCGGCGAATCGTTGATAAATTGGTTGCATGCTGCATGGTTCGATGCGTTTTCTAGTCCCTTTCCGGAGTAGCTCTGATGGAAATCTGTTGTTGTTAGGCTTCTTACCGCTGTAGTGGATTCTAGACCTTTTGTTAACTTCTTTAGTCTGTTGGTGTTTTTATCTGCTGTGTTGATGATGTGTTGCAGTGTGGTCGACTTTTGTTGAAGTTTGTCGATCCTTCTAGATAGAATCACAGTGATAATTTCAGCTTCTAATTTCGTTTTTCTTACATTTCGTTTTGCAATTGTCAATTTCTCTTACTGATGTGTAGGCCATTGAATTCTGGCAGATTGAGCCACCCTTCTCAATTGGTCCGTAAAACTATTTTGATTTATTATTCCAACTATTGGTGCCTGGTCAATAACATCGACTCAGTAACAGTGAAGTGCAATTTAATGACTAACTTTGATTTATCGAGGCTAGTCTCTCACCTCTCCTATTGCTGCCCATTCTACCTTTCCGTGGTGGCACTATTAAGCTCAACAGTAGTAATGGTCAGTATTCAATATTACCATTTGACCTGTTGAGCGACAGAATGAATGGGAACAAAAACCGATTCTTCCAAGGGTACCTCTACCTTGGGGCAATATTATTGCCATAGCTGGATGGATTTATCCATCTGAGAATCGGATTTATAGCTAAGAGGAAACACAAAATCTAATGGCAGAAAATACAGACCGCATTTGCCAAGGCATTTAAATCGAAAATTGGCCTCTCGCAGCATGAAAGGCACGAACATCCTACAATAAGTAATAAAGCTAGAGCTGCGCAAGCCAATAAAATGAGGCCAGAAGGTAGTACCGAGTCAAGGCATCGAGCAATCTTCTCCGATGAAATCGAGAGAATGCTGGAATCAGAACTAGAATTAAAGGATGATCCCAGGATAGCGGCTAAAATGGCTAGTTTGCTACAAAATAAGACGTTCAAACAAATTCGTGACAAATGTCGCGAACCTGCTTACATTAGACGTCGCAACGAACTTTGAGGTTCGTCTCAACAACCATAGCAGCGATTCCTGAGGATATAGTCATAGTTAAGTTAAGAGAGTCATAGTTATTCCCGCCGTTTACACGTGCTTACGTGGATTTCTTCACTTTGACATTCAGAGCACTGGGCAGAAATCACATTGTGTGAACACCCGTTAGGGCAATCACAATGCTTTGTTTTAATTAAACAGTCGGATTCCCCAAGTCCGTGCCAGTTCTGAATTGATTGTTAATTGATAGTGTAGGTACCAAACATCAAATATTAAAAGAAAATATTTGTTATATAATATAAAACTTTATTATAAAAAAAAACTAAATTCAATGTAGCTAAATAAAAGTGCTGTTGATTGCTTGACTACTGATTTAAGAAGAAGGTATCAAACATTAAATGATTAAGCAGTTAGCAGGTATAAAGCTGGTTACATTTATTCTCATCTCTTATCTCATTGATAAGAAATGTTGAGTGAGTGCAATCAGCTATTGTTACTACCGTATCGTTATCATGTACTGTTACATGATAATTGTATGTATAAATAAATTATAAAAATATGCAAGGCAGTAACAGGGTGCCCACAGATAGCCGTTATAAATTTAATAGAATTTTTTTTTAAATTTCTAAAAAATTATTAGCAAGAAAGTTCCACAATTGGTTACGTAAGCTTCTACCCGGGGAACAAAAATATATAATTTTCTTAAATACAAAAAAAACTATATAAATCCTAAATTACCCAGAATGTGTACATAAATCATATTGTTGTTTTCTAATCAAGCCCGAATATCTCAATTTTCAGAGCCAATTCTTATCCCGAAGTTAAGAGGAGAAAATATCGACACAGCAATAAATGCCATGCTCTTCTATCTTATCTAACACCAAAGTAAAAACTCCATAACATGGTTTATTGAATCTGTTTTACATAAAATTCTGTTTTACAATTGCCGAATTCTAACTTATGACTAATAAGAACAAAGAAATTTACATTTCATTTCATTAATTTGATTGGAGTTGATTCCCGCTGGGCTGTTGTCAGCGGTACCTGCTCGATCCTCGACTGCGTATGTCACGCCAAGCTGTTTTCATGAATTGCCGGTGGATTGTCCATCCGCCTCTTAGGACTGTGAGGATGGCTCCAAGTATCAGGGGCAGAACGTATATGATTTTATTAGGGTGCATCTGTTGGACTTTCTTGATGAAGTTAACGCCGCTGTATATTGACGTTTTGTTTGTAATACTTCCTTCTGTAGTTGATTCTAGATTTTTTGTCAGTTTTTTTATTCTATTGATGTTCTTATCTGCAATGCTGATGATTTGTTGCAGAGTGGTCGACTTTTGCTGTAGTGTGTCGATCCTTCTGGCTAGAATTACAGGGATTGATTCCTTAAATTTAAATAAGTCGAGGTGATGTAATATTTTGCGTGTAAATGCTCTAATTTTCTTGTCGACTTCAGATAGTAATTTTGCGTTGATGTTATTTCGCTGAAGACTAGCTACTCGTATATACCGTGGAATTAGGAATGTTTTTAGTATATTTAGTTTTTGATAAGGCTTGAGGGGTGCTGTTCTTATTCTGCTGAGCTGTAGATAGAGTTGCTCAAAGCTACATTTCGTTGTTCCCTGAAAATCGGTTTTTCGTCCTAGGTATTTAAATGTGTGCCGGATGTTTATTGCTGGGATTGCTTTGTTGCGGATCTTGGATCTTGGCTCGTGGTCTACGAAGACCTTCTTATTTGCTTCGAATGCTGTTAGTCTAAGTTTCTCGACAATAAATTTGTTCTGTTTGCACCAGGTGCCCCTGGCTCCAAGTATCAGGGGCAGAACGTATATGTTTTTGTTGGGATGCATCTGTTGTACTTTTTTGATAAAATGATCACCGCTGTATATTGAGGTTTTGTTCGCGTAAAATTGATTTAAATTGATACTGCCTTCCCAATATACGCGCCAATGTCGGAAATTATGACGTTGTTGTTTTTCGTCATCAGTAGGTCTGGTTTTTTCAATAGTCCGTCTTCTCCTCTAAAGTATGGCTCAAGTTCGGTGGAACAGCCTTTTTTTCGTGATGTTTCGGCTAGTCTTCGCACAACGTGGTCGTATCTGTTGAACCGTTGCCAGTGTGTTTAGGGACAGTTCTGCAGCACGTGTGACAGTAATTCATTTTTGTGGCATCCGCCTGCTCGACACTTTCTTGCAGAAGCTGGGTTGGAGGGGATGCCCACTGTTGGTAATAGATTGAATCTTAGCTGAATCGCTCGGATGAATTCTTCGCCGTTCCAGAATTTTGGCGGATTGTTGATGAATTTGTTGCATGCTGCGTGGTTGGATGCGTTATCAAGTCCCTTACCGGAGTAGCTCTGATAGAGTTCTTTTGTTGAATGGTTTCTTACCGCTTTAGTTGACTCTAGATTATTTGCCATTATCTTTATTCTCTTGATGTTCTTCTCTGCAACGTTGATGACTTGTTGCAGAGTGGTCGACTTTTGTTGTAGTGTGTCGATCCTTTTGGCTAGAATTACCGGTATTGAATACTTAAATTTAAATATGCCTAGCCCACCCGCTTTAGTGGGCGTGTGAAATAATGAATTGCAGCAGTGTAGGGGTAAATGTAATATTTTGCGCGTAAATGTTCTGATTTTCTTGTCGACTTCATTTAATAATTTTACGTTAATGTTGGTTCGCTGGAGACTGGCTATGTATCGTGGTATTAAGTATGTTTTTAATATTTTCAGTTTTTGATGAGGTTTAAGGGGTGCTGATCTTATTCTGTTGAGCTGTAAATATAGTTGTTCTAGGCTGCATTTTGTTGTTCCCTGGAAATCGGTCTTTTGTCCCAGGTATTTAAAGGTGTCCCCGATGTTAATTGCTGGGATTGTTCTGTTATGAATCTTAAATCTTGGATCGGGGTCTACGAAGACCTTTTTCTTTGCGGGGACCGTTTTTAGTGTCAGTGAGGAGCACTTTTCTACGTTGATTTGTAGGCCTCTTTTGTCGCAGAAGCCGACTACGACGCTGAGCATTCTTTCCGCGTCTTCTGCACTCTCCGCGCATATTATTATATCATCGGCGTAGGCTAGGGCGCAGATCTTTTCATTTCCTATGCGTACTCCGCTTCTTTCGTAGAGTTTGACGATGAGTTCGTCGATGACAATGTTGAATAGGAGTGGTGATAGCGGATCTCCTTGCTTCACGCCTCTGTTTATCTTTACTTGGCCGCAGTTCGTTCCTTGGCATATGATTTCAGTGTAGATGTTGTTGAAGTTCTCCTTCACGAGGTTGATGAAAGTGTTGTCAATATTCGTTTTCTTTAGCGCTCCAATCAGGCTACCGTGGGATACTGTATCGAATGCTTTGGCGAAGTCGAGGGTGATGATGGTAAGTGGCTGTCCGTTGATCCTTCGATGTTTAATTAGAGTTTCAAGGCAGATGTTGTTTGCCAGGCAGCCGTCGATTCTGACGAATCCTCTTTGACTTTCATGGAGGGGAACTTTGTCCATGATTCTACGCGCTAGGATTTTGTTTAGCAGGCGAGTGAACATGGAGCTTATCGTGATTGGTCTCCAGTTTTTTGTTAGATGTAGGTCATTGACTTGTTTGGGGATGAGTATTGTACGGCTTTTCTTTAGCACCTCTGGTATGCTGCTGAGCAGAAGCATAGAGTTGAAAAGGAGTGTTAGCCTCTCGGGTGGTATCTTCTCGAGGTCTCGCATCGTTACACCGTCGGGCCCGGGGGCGCTCTTTTTGTTGCCCAACATGGCGGTCTTTATGTCGTCAGTAGTAATCGGACTACTAATTATTACTGAGTTCATACTTATGTTGGGCGTTTCTTCGTTGTCTGTACGTCCAGGTGTTTCGAAAATGGAGATATATTGGTTTAATATTTCGGTTTTACTTGGTGTGGTAACCCCTGAGCATTCGTTCAACCCTTCAAGCAGATTTTCTGCATATTTGTTTAGGTTGGTGGTGTAGTCTAGTTGTGCTAGTTGGAATTTTACTGCTCTTTTCTTTCTGTTGCTCACGTTGGTATTGTTAATCGTGTTAAGCCGATTGGTTCTTCTTGATGTTGCCTTCCCTGCCGTTCTTGATGATACCTTGCTGAACGAACTTACGAAGTCCGTTGCCCATTCTTGGAACATCTGCTTCTTTGCGAGTGCTGCTTCAGTGCTGGTGAGTAGTATATTTTTGAATTCTATGTCCTCAGGTCTTATTTTGTCATCTGGTATGGTTTCGATGAAGTTGAGTATATCGCTGTTGGTTGTTGTTAGTTGCGGTTGAGGTTGTTGCTGTTGTTGATGTTGTCGAAGGTTGGTTAGTTCTTTTCTGTATTCGTCAACCTTTGTTTTATAAATTAGCAGACGTCGTCTGGCTTTAATTGCTTCTCTGGAACGTGAACTCTTTTTACAGAGTTCGTCGAGGAGTTTGGAGATGGTGATTTCCTCGTCGCACCTAGCCTCGATCTTAGCAAGATCGTTTGTTTCATCCTCGGTCCATCTGATGTTCGTGGATCTGCTGCTCTCGGCTTTGAGCTCGTCGTTGTATTCGGCTTGATGTCGGTGCCGGTAGTGCTGGCGTAGACCCGCGTAGGAGTTAAATTGTAGCCCACAAACTGGGCATTTGTTGTCGGAGATAGTGGTCCCCTTGCAGTATCTTCTCTGGTGTTGTTTGATGCTTGCTTGGGTGTTGTATGTTTTTCCACATACGCACTCGAACTTTAGTGGTGACGTAGACATGATGGAATTATAATTAACTAATCTGCCGTATAAATTTTCGTTCTTATTGACGTCACTTTCCTCTAACACGTAATGTGTCTTCGGCCCTCTTAAGACTGTGTGTTGTGTGTCGATTTCCTCGGCTCGGTGAAAACGAAAACGATTATGGTCGTTTTCTTAGTATGGTGTTTTGTGAGTTCGTTCTGTTGTTCGTATGGTCATAGAGTCATAGTTAAGAGAGTATGGTTAAGAGAGTCATAGTTACTCCCGCCGTTTACCCGCGCTTACTTGAATTTCTTCACTTTGACATTCAGAGCACTGGGCAGAAATCACATTGTGTGAACAACCGTTAGGGCAATCACAATGCTTTGCTTTAATTAAACAGTCGGATTCCCCAAGTCCGTGCCAGTTCTGAATTGATTGTTAATTGATAGCCGTTATAAATTTAATAGAATTTTTTTTAAAATTTCTAAAAAATTATTAGCAAGAAAGTTCCACAATTGGTTACGTAAGCTTCTACCCGGGGAACAGAAATATATAATTTTCTTAAATACAAAAAAAAATATAAATCCTAAATTACCCAGAATGAGTACATAAACCATATTATTGTTTCCCAATCAAGCCCGAATATCTCAATTTTCAGAGCCAATTCTTATCCCGAAGTTAAGAGGAGAAAATATCGACACAGCACTCTTTTATCTTATCGAACACCAAAGTAAAAACTCTATAACATGGTTTATTGAATCTGTTTCACATAAAATTCTGTTTTACAATTGCCGAATTCTAACTTATGACTAATAAGAACAAAGAAATTTACATTTCATTTCATTAATTTGATTGGAGTTGATTTCCGCTGGGCTGTTGTCAGTGGTACCTGCTCGATCCTCGACTGCGTATGTCACGCCAAGCTGTTTTCATGAATTGCCGGTGGATTGTCCATCCGCCTCTTAGGACTGTGAGGATGATGTTGACCTCGGATGTTGTTAGTTCTAGTTTTTCAGCAATAAATTTGTTTTGTTTGCACCAGGTGCCCCTAGCTCCAAGTATCAGGGGCAGAACGTATATGATTTTATTAGGGTGCATCTGTTGGACTTTCTTGATGAAGTTAACGCCGCTGTATATTGACGTTTTGTTTGTAATACTTCCTTCTGTAGTTGATTCTAGATTTTTTGTCAGCTTTTTTATTCTATTGATGTTCTTATCTGCAATGCTGATGATTTGTTGCAGAGAGGTCGACTTTTGCTGTAGTGTGTCGATCCTTCTGGCTAGAATTACAGGGATTGATTCCTTAAATTTAAATAAGCCGAGCCCTCCCGCTCTGGTAGGCGTGTGGAATATTGAGTTGCAGCAGTGGAGGGGTAGATGTAATATTTTGCATGTAAATGCTCTAATTTTCTTGTCGACCTCAGCTAGTAATTTTGCGTTGATGTTAGTTCGCTGAAGACTAGCTACTCGTATATATCGTGGAATTAGGAATGCTTTTAGTATATTTAGTTTTTGATGGGGTTTAGGGGTGCTGTTCTTATTCTGCTGAGCTGTAGATAGAGTTGCTCAAAGTTACATTTCGTTGTTCCCTGAAAATCGGTTTTTCGTCCTAGGTATTTAAATGTGTGCCGGATGTTTATTGCTGGGATTGCTTTGTTGCGGATCTTGGATCTTGGCTCGTGGTCTACGAAGACCTTCTTATTTGCTTCGAATGCTGTTAGTCTAAGTTTCTCGACAATAAATTTGTTCTGTTTGCACCAGGTGCCCCTGGCTCCAAGTATCAGGGGCAGAACGTATATGTTTTTGTTGGGATGCATCTGTTGTACTTTTTTGATAAAATGATCACCGCTGTATATTGAGGTTTTGTTCGCGTAAAATTGATTTAAATTGATACTGCCTTCCCAATATACGCCAATGTCGGAAATTATGACGTTGTTGTTTTTCGTCATCAGTAGGTCTGGTTTTTTCAATAGTCCGTCTTCTCCTCTAAAGTATGGCTCAAGTTCGGTGGAACAGCCTTTTTTTCGTGATGTTTCGGCTAGTCTTCGCACAACGTGGTCGTATCTGTTGAACCGTTGCCAGTGTGTTTAGGGACAGTTCTGCAGCACGTGTGACAGTAATTCATTTTTGTGGCATCCGCCTGCTCGACACTTTCTTGCAGAAGCTGGATTTGAAGGGATGCCAACTGTTGGAAGTAGATCATATCTTAGTTGGATCGCCCTTATGTATTCTTCGCCGTTCTAATATTTCGGCGAATCGTTGATAAATTGGTTGCATGCTGCATGGTTCGATGCGTTTTCTAGTCCCTTTCCGGAGTAGCTCTGATGGAATTCTGTTGTTGTTAGGCTTCTTACCGCTGTAGTGGATTCTAGACCTTTTGTTAACTTCTTTAGTCTGTTGGTGTTTTTATCTGCTGTGTTGATGATGTGTTGCAGTGTGGTCGACTTTTGTTGAAGTTTGTCGATCCTTCTAGATAGAATCACAGGGATAATTTCAGCTTCTAATTTCGTTTTTCTTACATTTCGTTTTGCAATTGTCAATTTCTCTTACTGATGTGTAGGCCATTGAATTCTGGCAGATTGAGCCACCCTTCTCAATTGGTCCGTAAAACTATTTTGATTTATTATTCCAACTATTGGTGCCTGGTCAATAACATCGACTCAGTAACAGTGAAGTGCAATTTAATGACTAACTTTGATTTATCGAGGCTAGTCTCTCACCTCTCCTATTGCTGCCCATTCTACCTTTCCGTGGTGGCACTATTAAGCTCAACAGTAGTAATGGTCAGTATTCAATATTACCATTTGACCTGTTGAGCGACAGAATGAATGGGAACAAAAACCGATTCTTCCAAGGGTACCTCTACCTTGGGGCAATATTATTGCCATAGCTGGATGGATTTATCCATCTGAGAATCGGATTTATAGCTAAGAGGAAACACAAAATCTAATGGCAGAAAATACAGACCGTATTTGCCAAGGCATTTAAATCGAAAATTGGCCTCTCGCAGCATGAAAGGCACGAACATCCTACAATAAGTAATAAAGCTAGAGCTGCGCAAGCCAATAAAACGAGGCCAGAAGGTAGTACCGAGTCAAGGCATCGAGCATTCTTCTCCGATGAAATCGAGAGAATGCTGGAATCAGAACTAGAATTAAAGGATGATCCCAGGATAGCGGCTAAAATGGCTAATTTGCTACAAAATAAGACGTTCAAACAAATTCGTGACAAATGTCGCGAACCTGCTTACATTAGACGTCGCAACGAACTTTGAGGTTCGTCTCAACAACCATAGCAGCGATTCCTGAGGATATAGTCATAGTTAAGTTAAGAGAGTCATAGTTATTCCCGCCGTTTACACGTGCTTACGTGGATTTCTTCACTTTGACATTCAGAGCACTGGGCAGAAATCACATTGTGTGAACACCCGTTAGGGCAATCACAATGCTTTGTTTTAATTAAACAGTCGGATTCCCCAAGTCCGTGCCAGTTCTGAATTGATTGTTAATTGATAGTGTAGGTACCAAACATCAAATATTAAAAGAAAATATTTGTTATATAATATAAAACTTTATTATAAAAAAAAAACTAAATTCAATGTAGCTAAATAAAAGTGCTGTTGATTGCTTGACTACTGATTTAAGAAGAAGGTATCAAACATTAAATGATTAAGCAGTTAGCAGGTATAAAGCTGGTTACATTTATTCTCATCTCTTATCTCATTGATAAGAAATGTTGAGTGAGTGCAATCAGCTATTGTTACTACCGTATCGTTATCATGTACTGTTACATGATAATTGTATGTATAAATAAATTATAAAAATATGCAAGGCAGTAACAGGGTGCCCACAGATAGCCGTTATAAATTTAATAGAATTTTTTTTTAAATTTCTAAAAAATTATTAGCAAGAAAGTTCCACAATTGGTTACGTAAGCTTCTACCCGGGGAACAAAAATATATAATTTTCTTAAATACAAAAAAAACTATATAAATCCTAAATTACCCAGAATGTGTACATAAACCATATTGTTGTTTCCCAATCAAGCCCGAATATCTCAATTTTCAGAGCCAATTCTTATCCCGAAGTTAAGAGGAGAAAATATCAACACAGCAATAAATGCCATGCTCTTCTATCTTATCTAACACCAAAGTAAAAACTCCATAACATGGTTTATTGAATCTGTTTTACATAAAATTCTGTTTTACAATTGCCGAATTCTAACTTATGACTAATAAGAACAAAGAAATTTACATTTCATTTCATTAATTTGATTGGAGTTGATTCCCGCTGGGCTGTTGTCAGCGGTACCTGCTCGATCCTCGACTGCGTATGTCACGCCAAGCTGTTTTCATGAATTGCCGGTGGATTGTCCATCCGCCTCTTAGGACTGTGAGGATGGCTCCAAGTATCAGGGGCAGAACGTATATGATTTTATTAGGGTGCATCTGTTGGACTTTCTTGATGAAGTTAACGCCGCTGTATATTGACGTTTTGTTTGTAATACTTCCTTCTGTAGTTGATTCTAGATTTTTTGTCAGTTTTTTTATTCTATTGATGTTCTTATCTGCAATGCTGATGATTTGTTGCAGAGTGGTCGACTTTTGCTGTAGTGTGTCGATCCTTCTGGCTAGAATTACAGGGATTGATTCCTTAAATTTAAATAAGTCGAGGTGATGTAATATTTTGCGTGTAAATGCTCTAATTTTCTTGTCGACTTCAGATAGTAATTTTGCGTTGATGTTATTTCGCTGAAGACTAGCTACTCGTATATACCGTGGAATTAGGAATGTTTTTAGTATATTTAGTTTTTGATGAGGCTTGAGGGGTGCTGTTCTTATTCTGCTGAGCTGTAGATAGAGTTGCTCAAAGCTACATTTCGTTGTTCCCTGAAAATCGGTTTTTCGTCCTAGGCATTTAAGTGTGTGCCCGATGTTTATTGCTGGGATTGCTTTGTTGCAGATCTTGGATCTTGGCTCGTGGTCTACGAAGACCTTCTTCTTTGCTTCGAATGCTGTTAGTCTAAGTTTCTCGACAATAAATTTGTTCTGTTTGCACCAGGTGCCCCTGGCTCCAAGTATCAGGGGCAGAACGTATATGTTTTTGTTGGGATGTATCTGTTGTACTTTTTTGATAAAATGATCACCGCTGTATATTGAGGTTTTGTTCGCGTAAAATTGATTTAAATTGATACTGCCTTCCCAATATACGCCAATGTCGGAAATGATGACGTTGTTGTTTTTCGTCATCAGTAGGTCTGGTTTTTTCATTAGTCCGTCTTCTCCTCTAAAGTATGGCTCAAGTTCGGTGGAACAGCCTTTTTTTCGTGATGTTTCGGCTAGTCTTCGCACAACGTGGTCGTATCTGTTGAACCGTTGCCAGTGTGTTTAGGGACAGTTCTGCAGCACGTGTGATAGAGATTCAACTTTGAGGCATCCGTCTGCTCGACATTTTCTTGCAGAGACTAAGTTGGAAGTGATGCCAACTGTTGGTAGTACATTATATCGTAATTGAATAGCCCGAATAAATTCTTCGCCGTTCCAGAATTTCGGTGGAGCATTGATGAAATAGTTGCAAGCTGCGTGGTTGGATGCGTTTTCGAGTCCGTTTCCGGAGTAGCTCTGATGAAATTCTTTAGTTATTCGGCTTCTTACCGCTGTCGTGGATTCTAGACCTTTTGCCAGTTTCTTCATTCTATTGGTGTTTTTCTCTGCAATGCTGATGATCTGTTGCAGATTGGTCGACTTTTGCTGTAATGTGTCGATCCTTCTGGCGAGGATTACGGGAATTGATTCCTTAAATTTAAATAAGCCGAGCCCTCCCGCTCTGGTAGGCGTGTGGAATATTGAGTTGCAGCAGTGGAGGGGTAGATGTAATATTTTGCATGTAAATGCTCTAATTTTCTTGTCGACCTCAGCTAGTAATTTTGCGTTGATGTTAGTTCGCTGAAGACTAGCTACTCGTATATATCGTGGAATTAGGAATGCTTTTAGTATATTTAGTTTTTGATAAGGCTTGAGGGGTGCTGTTCTTATTCTGCTGAGCTGTAGATAGAGTTGCTCAAAGCTACATTTCGTTGTTCCCTGAAAATCGGTTTTTCGTCCTAGGTATTTAAATGTGTGCCGGATGTTTATTGCTGGGATTGCTTTGTTGCGGATCTTGGATCTTGGCTCGTGGTCTACGAAGACCTTCTTATTTGCTTCGAATGCTGTTAGTCTAAGTTTCTCGACAATAAATTTGTTCTGTTTGCACCAGGTGCCCCTGGCTCCAAGTATCAGGGGCAGAACGTATATGTTTTTGTTGGGATGCATCTGTTGTACTTTTTTGATAAAATGATCACCGCTGTATATTGAGGTTTTGTTCGCGTAAAATTGATTTAAATTGATACTGCCTTCCCAATATACGCCAATGTCGGAAATTATGACGTTGTTGTTTTTCGTCATCAGTAGGTCTGGTTTTTTCAATAGTCCGGTTTCTCCTCTAAAGTATGGCTCAAGTTCGGTGGAACAGCCTTTTTTTCGTGATGTTTCGGCTAGTCTTCGCACAACGTGGTCGTATCTGTTGAACCGTTGCCAGTGTGTTTAGGGACAGTTCTGCAGCACGTGTGACAGTAATTCATTTTTGTGGCATCCGCCTGCTCGACACTTTCTTGCAGAAGCTGGGTTGGAGGGGATGCCCACTGTTGGTAATAGATTGTATCTTAGCTGAATCGCTCGAATGAATTCTTCGCCGTTCCAGAATTTTGGCGGATTGTTAATGAATTTGTTGCATGCTGCGTGGTTGGACGCGTTATCAAGTCCCTTACCGGAGTAGCTCTGATAGAATTCTTTTGTTGTATGGTTTCTTACCGCTGTAGTTGATTCTAGATTATTTGCCAGTATCCTTATTCTCTTGATGTTCTTCTCTGCAATGTTGATGATTTGTTGCAAAGTGGTCGACTTTTGCTGTAGTGTGTCGATCCTTTTGGCTAGAATTACAGGTATTGATTCCTTAAATTTAAATATGCCTATCCCACCCGCTTTGGTGGGCGTGTGAAATAATGAATTGCAGCAGTGTATCAGAAAAAATGTTGGTGTATTCTCTGTTATGGAAAATTACGTGTCTTTCTAGATTTAAAATGTCAAGTTCGGTGTATTCAGATAAAAGTAGTAAATCCAAAAGTTCTATTAAGTTGATAACAAAATCCCATGTCATATCATTTTCTTCAATTCTATCTCCAATAAGCAGAGGAAAAAAATGTGCGAAAGTTAATTTATGATAATTATGAGATAATTTATGTAAATATTTTAAATGAGAAAAATAAGTTAAAGTTAAAGTGTTTAGAACAGAGAAAACAAGAAATATCCATTTTTCTTTGCCTTTGCCAAAGAAGACCTTTTTCTTTGCGGGGACCGTTTTTAGTGTCAGTGAGGAGCACTTTTCTACGTTGATTTGTAGGCCTCTTTTGTCGCAGAAGCCGACTACGACGCTGAGCATTCTTTCCGCGTCTTCTGCACTCTCCGCGCATATTATTATATCATCGGCGTAGGCTAGGGCGCAGATCTTTTCATTTCCTATGCGTACTCCGCTTCTTTCGTAGAGTTTGACGATGAGTTCGTCGATGACAATGTTGAATAGGAGTGGTGATAGCGGATCTCCTTGCTTCACGCCTCTGTTTATCTTTACTTGGCCGCAGTTCGTTCCTTGGCATATGATTTCAGTGTAGATGTTGTTGAAGTTCTCCTTCACGAGGTTGATGAAAGTGTTGTCAATATTCGTTTTCTTTAGCGCTCCAATCAGGCTACCGTGGGATACTGTATCGAATGCTTTGGCGAAGTCGAGGGTGATGATGGTAAGTGGCTGTCCGTTGATCCTTCGATGTTTAATTAGAGTTTCAAGGCAGATGTTGTTTGCCAGGCAGCCGTCGATTCTGACGAATCCTCTTTGACTTTCATGGAGGGGAACTTTGTCCATGATTCTACGCGCTAGGATTTTGTTTAGCAGGCGAGTGAACATGGAGCTTATCGTGATTGGTCTCCAGTTTTTTGTTAGATGTAGGTCATTGACTTGTTTGGGGATGAGTATTGTACGGCTTTTCTTTAGCACCTCTGGTATGCTGCTGAGCAGAAGCATAGAGTTGAAAAGGAGTGTTAGCCTCTCGGGTGGTATCTTCTCGAGGTCTCGCATCGTTACACCGTCGGGCCCGGGGGCGCTCTTTTTGTTGCCCAACATGGCGGTCTTTATGTTGTCAGTAGTAATCGGACTACTAATTATTACTGAGTTCATACTTATGTTGGGCGTTTCTTCGTTGTCTGTACGTCCAGGTGTTTCGAAAATGGAGATATATTGGTTTAATATTTCGGTTTTACTTGGTGTGGTAACCCCTGAGCATTCGTTCAACCCTTCAAGCAGATTTTCTGCATATTTGTTTAGGTTGGTGGTGTAGTCTAGTTGTGCTAGTTGGAATTTTACTGCTCTTTTCTTTCTGTTGCTCACGTTGGTATTGTTAATCGTGTTAAGCCGATTGGTTCTTCTTGATGTTGCCTTCCCTGCCGTTCTTGATGATACCTTGCTGAACGAACTTACGAAGTCCGTTGCCCATTCTTGGAACCTCTGCTTCTTTGCGAGTGCTGCTTCAGTGCTGGTGAGTAGTATATTTTTGAATTCTATGTCCTCAGGTCTTATTTTGTCATCTGGTATGGTTTCGATGAAGTTGAGTATATCGCTGTTGGTTGTTGTTAGTTGCGGTTGAGGTTGTTGCTGTTGTTGATGTTGTCGAAGGTTGGTTAGTTCTTTTCTGTATTCGTCAACCTTTGTTTTATAAATTAGCAGACGTCGTCTGGCTTTAATTGCTTCTCTGGAACGTGAACTCTTTTTACAGAGTTCGTCGAGGAGTTTGGAGATGGTGATTTCCTCGTCGCACCTAGCCTCGATCTTAGCAAGATCGTTTGTTTCATCCTCGGTCCATCTGATGTTCGTGGATCTGCTGCTCTCGGCTTTGAGCTCGTCGTTGTATTCGGCTTGATGTCGGTGCCGGTAGTGCTGGCGTAGACCCGCGTAGGAGTTAAATTGTAGCCCACAAACTGGGCATTTGTTGTCGGAGATAGTGGTCCCCTTGCAGTATCTTCTCTGGTGTTGTTTGATGCTTGCTTGGGTGTTGTATGTTTTTCCACATACGCACTCGAACTTTAGTGGTGACGTAGACATGATGGAATTATAATTAACTCATCTGCCGTATAAATTTTCGTTCTTATTGACGTCACTTTCCTCTAACACGTAATGTGTCTTCGGCCCTCTTAAGACTGTGTGTTCTGTGTCGATTTCCTCGGCTCGGTGAAAACGAAAACGATTATGGTCGTTTTCTTAGTATGGTGTTTTGTGAGTTCGTTCTGTTGTTCGTATGGTCATAGAGTCATAGTTAAGAGAGTATGGTTAAGAGAGTCATAGTTACTCCCGCCGTTTACCCGCGCTTACTTGAATTTCTTCACTTTGACATTCAGAGCACTGGGCAGAAATCACATTGTGTGAACAACCGTTAGGGCAATCACAATGCTTTGCTTTAATTAAACAGTCGGATTCCCCAAGTCCGTGCCAGTTCTGAATTGATTGTTAATTGATAGCCGTTATAAATTTAATAGAAATTTTTTTAAAATTTCTAAAAAATTATTAGCAAGAAAGTTCCACAATTGGTTACGTAAGCTTCTATCCGGGGAACAGAAATATATAATTTTCTTAAATACAAAAAAAAATTATATAAATCCTAATTTACCCAGAATGAGTACATAAACCATATTATTGTTTCCCAATCAAGCCCGAATATCTCAATTTTCAGAGCCAATTCTTATCCCAAAGTTAAGAGGAGAAAATATCGACACAGCACTCTTTTATCTTATCGAACACCAAAGTAAAAACTCTATAACATGGTTTATTGAATCTGTTTCACATAAAATTCTGTTTTACAATTGCCGAATTCTAACTTATGACTAATAAGAACAAAGAAATTTACATTTCATTTCATTAATTTGATTGGAGTTGATTTCCGCTGGGCTGTTGTCAGTGGTACCTGCTCGATCCTCGACTGCGTATGTCACGCCAAGCTGTTTTCATGAATTGCCGGTGGATTGTCCATCCGCCTCTTAGGACTGTGAGGATGATGTCGTTGACCTCGGATGTTGTTAGTTCTAGTTTTTCAGCAATAAATTTGTTTTGTTTGCACCAGGTGCCCCTAGCTCCAAGTATCAGGGGCAGAACGTATATGATTTTATTAGGGTGCATCTGTTGGACTTTCTTGATGAAGTTAACGCCGCTGTATATTGACGTTTTGTTTGTAATACTTCCTTCTGTAGTTGATTCTAGATTTTTTGTCAGCTTTTTTATTCTATTGATGTTCTTATCTGCAATGCTGATGATTTGTTGCAGAGAGGTCGACTTTTGCTGTAGTGTGTCGATCCTTCTGGCTAGAATTACAGGGATTGATTCCTTAAATTTAAATAAGCCGAGCCCTCCCGCTCTGGTAGGCGTGTGGAATATTGAGTTGCAGCAGTGGAGGGGTAGATGTAATATTTTGCATGTAAATGCTCTAATTTTCTTGTCGACCTCAGCTAGTAATTTTGCGTTGATGTTAGTTCGCTGAAGACTAGCTACTCGTATATATCGTGGAATTAGGAATGCTTTTAGTATATTTAGTTTTTGATGGGGTTTAGGGGTGCTGTTCTTATTCTGCTGAGCTGTAGATAGAGTTGCTCAAAGTTACATTTCGTTGTTCCCTGAAAATCGGTTTTTCGTCCTAGGTATTTAAATGTGTGCCGGATGTTTATTGCTGGGATTGCTTTGTTGCGGATCTTGGATCTTGGCTCGTGGTCTACGAAGACCTTCTTATTTGCTTCGAATGTTGTTAGTCTAAGTTTCTCGACAATAAATTTGTTCTGTTTGCACCAGGTGCCCCTGGCTCCAAGTATCAGGGGCAGAACGTATATGTTTTTGTTGGGATGCATCTGTTGTACTTTTTTGATAAAATGATCACCGCTGTATATTGAGGTTTTGTTCGCGTAAAATTGATTTAAATTGATACTGCCTTCCCAATATACGCGCCAATGTCGGAAATTATGACGTTGTTGTTTTTCGTCATCAGTAGGTCTGGTTTTTTCAATAGTCCGTCTTCTCCTCTAAAGTATGGCTCAAGTTCGGTGGAACAGCCTTTTTTTCGTGATGTTTCGGCTAGTCTTCGCACAACGTGGTCGTATCTGTTGAACCGTTGCCAGTGTGTTTAGGGACAGTTCTGCAGCACGTGTGACAGTAATTCATTTTTGTGGCATCCGCCTGCTCGACACTTTCTTGAAGAAGCTGGGTTGGAGGGGATGCCCACTGTTGGTAATAGATTGAATCTTAGCTGAATCGCTCGGATGAATTCTTCGCCGTTCCAGAATTTTGGCGGATTGTTGATGAATTTGTTGCATGCTGCGTGGTTGGATGCGTTATCAAGTCCCTTACCGGAGTAGCTCTGATAGAGTTCTTTTGTTGAATGGTTTCTTACCGCTTTAGTTGACTCTAGATTATTTGCCATTATCTTTATTCTCTTGATGTTCTTCTCTGCAACGTTGATGACTTGTTGCAGAGTGGTCGACTTTTGTTGTAGTGTGTCGATCCTTTTGGCTAGAATTACCACCGGTATTGAATACTTAAATTTAAATATGCCTAGCCCACCCGCTTTAGTGGGCGTGTGAAATAATGAATTGCAGCAGTGTAGGGGTAAATGTAATATTTTGCGCGTAAATGTTCTGATTTTCTTGTCGACTTCATTTAATAATTTTACGTTAATGTTGGTTCGCTGGAGACTGGCTATGTATAGTGGTATTAAGTATGTTTTTAATATTTTCAGTTTTTGATGAGGTTTAAGGGGTGCTGATCTTATTCTGTTGAGCTGTAAATATAGTTGTTCTAGGCTGCATTTTGTTGTTCCCTGGAAATCGGTCTTTTGTCCCAGGTATTTAAAGGTGTCCCCGATGTTAATTGCTGGGATTGTTCTGTTATGAATCTTAAATCTTGGATCGGGGTCTACGAAGACCTTTTTCTTTGCGGGGACCGTTTTTAGTGTCAGTGAGGAGCACTTTTCTACGTTGATTTGTAGGCCTCTTTTGTCGCAGAAGCCGACTACGACGCTGAGCATTCTTTCCGCGTCTTCTGCACTCTCCGCGCATATTATTATATCATCGGCGTAGGCTAGGGCGCAGATCTTTTCATTTCCTATGCGTACTCCGCTTCTTTCGTAGAGTTTGACGATGAGTTCGTCGATGACAATGTTGAATAGGAGTGGTGATAGCGGATCTCCTTGCTTCACGCCTCTGTTTATCTTTACTTGGCCGCAGTTCGTTCCTTGGCATATGATTTCAGTGTAGATGTTGTTGAAGTTCTCCTTCACGAGGTTGATGAAAGTGTTGTCAATATTCGTTTTCTTTAGCGCTCGAATCAGGCTACCGTGGGATACTGTATCGAATGCTTTGGCGAAGTCGAGGGTGATGATGGTAAGTGGCTGTCCGTTGATCCTTCGATGTTTAATTAGAGTTTCAAGGCAGATGTTGTTTGCCAGGCAGCCGTCGATTCTGACGAATCCTCTTTGACTTTCATGGAGGGGAACTTTGTCCATGATTCTACGCGCTAGGATTTTGTTTAGCAGGCGAGTGAACATGGAGCTTATCGTGATTGGTCTCCAGTTTTTTGTTAAATGTAGGTCGTTGACTTGTTTGGGGATGAGTATTGTACGGCTTTTCTTTAGCACCTCTGGTATGCTGCTGAGCAGAAGCATAGAGTTGAAAAGGAGTGTTAGCCTCTCGGGTGGTATCTTCTCGAGGTCTCGCATCGTTACACCGTCGGGCCCGGGGGCGCTCTTTTTGTTGCCCAACATGGCGGTCTTTATGTCGTCAGTAGTAATCGGACTACTAATTATTACTGAGTTCATACTTATGTTGGGCGTTTCTTCGTTGTCTGTACGTCCAGGTGTTTCGAAAATGGAGATATATTGGTTTAATATTTCGGTTTTACTTGGTGTGGTAACCCCTGAGCATTCGTTCAACCCTTCAAGCAGATTTTCTGCATATTTGTTTAGGTTGGTGGTGTAGTCTAGTTGTGCTAGTTGGAATTTTACTGCTCTTTTCTTTCTGTTGCTCACGTTGGTATTGTTAATCGTGTTAAGCCGATTGGTTCTTCTTGATGTTGCCTTCCCTGCCGTTCTTGATGATACCTTGCTGAACGAACTTACGAAGTCCGTTGCCCATTCTTGGAACATCTGCTTCTTTGCGAGTGCTGCTTCAGTGCTGGTGAGTAGTATATTTTTGAATTCTATGTCCTCAGGTCTTATTTTGTCATCTGGTATGGTTTCGATGAAGTTGAGTATATCGCTGTTGGTTGTTGTTAGTTGCGGTTGAGGTTGTTGCTGTTGTTGATGTTGTCGAAGGTTGGTTAGTTCTTTTCTGTATTCGTCAACCTTTGTTTTATAAATTAGCAGACGTCGTCTGGCTTTAATTGCTTCTCTGGAACGTGAACTCTTTTTACAGAGTTCGTCGAGGAGTTTGGAGATGGTGATTTCCTCGTCGCACCTAGCCTCGATCTTAGCAAGATCGTTTGTTTCATCCTCGGTCCATCTGATGTTCGTGGATCTGCTGCTCTCGGCTTTGAGCTCGTCGTTGTATTCGGCTTGATGTCGGTGCCGGTAGTGCTGGCGTAGACCCGCGTAGGAGTTAAATTGTAGCCCACAAACTGGGCATTTGTTGTCGGAGATAGTGGTCCCCTTGCAGTATCTTCTCTGGTGTTGTTTGATGCTTGCTTGGGTGTTGTATGTTTTTCCACATACGCACTCGAACTTTAGTGGTGACGTAGACATGATGGAATTATAATTAACTCATCTGCCGTATAAATTTTCGTTCTTATTGACGTCACTTTCCTCTAACACGTAATGTGTCTTCGGCCCTCTTAAGACTGTGTGTTGTGTGTCGATTTCCTCGGCTCGGTGAAAACGAAAACGATTATGGTCGTTTTCTTAGTATGGTGTTTTGTGAGTTCGTTCTGTTGTTCGTATGGTCATAGAGTCATAGTTAAGAGAGTATGGTTAAGAGAGTCATAGTTACTCCCGCCGTTTACCCGCGCTTACTTGAATTTCTTCACTTTGACATTCAGAGCACTGGGCATCAGAAATCACATTGTGTGAACAACCGTTAGGGCAATCACAATGCTTTGTTTTAATTAAACAGTCGGATTCCCCAAGTCCGTGCCAGTTCTGAATTGATTGTTAATTGATAGCCGTTATAAATTTAATAGAATTTTTTTTAAAATTTCTAAAAAATTATTAGCAAGAAAGTTCCACAATTGGTTACGTAAGCTTCTACCCGGGGAACAGAAATATATAATTTTCTTAAATACAAAAAAAAAATATAAATCCTAAATTACCCAGAATGAGTACATAAACCATATTATTGTTTCCCAATCAAGCCCGAATATCTCAATTTTCAGAGCCAATTCTTATCCCGAAGTTAAGAGGAGAAAATATCGACACAGCACTCTTTTATCTTATCGAACACCAAAGTAAAAACTCTATAACATGGTTTATTGAATCTGTTTCACATAAAATTCTGTTTTACAATTGCCGAATTCTAACTTATGACTAATAAGAACAAAGAAATTTACATTTCATTTCATTAATTTGATTGGAGTTGATTTCCGCTGGGCTGTTGTCAGTGGTACCTGCTCGATCCTCGACTGCGTATGTCACGCCAAGCTGTTTTCATGAATTGCCGGTGGATTGTCCATCCGCCTCTTAGGACTGTGAGGATGATGTTGACCTCGGATGTTGTTAGTTCTAGTTTTTCAGCAATAAATTTGTTTTGTTTGCACCAGGTGCCCCTAGCTCCAAGTATCAGGGGCAGAACGTATATGATTTTATTAGGGTGCATCTGTTGGACTTTCTTGATGAAGTTAACGCCGCTGTATATTGACGTTTTGTTTGTAATACTTCCTTCTGTAGTTGATTCTAGATTTTTTGTCAGCTTTTTTATTCTATTGATGTTCTTATCCGCAATGCTGATGATTTGTTGCAGAGAGGTCGACTTTTGCTGTAGTGTGTCGATCCTTCTGGCTAGAATTACAGGGATTGATTCCTTAAATTTAAATAAGCCGAGCCCTCCCGCTCTGGTAGGCGTGTGGAATATTGAGTTGCAGCAGTGGAGGGGTAGATGTAATATTTTGCATGTAAATGCTCTAATTTTCTTGTCGACCTCAGCTAGTAATTTTGCGTTGATGTTAGTTCGCTGAAGACTAGCTACTCGTATATATCGTGGAATTAGGAATGCTTTTAGTATATTTAGTTTTTGATGGGGTTTAGGGGTGCTGTTCTTATTCTGCTGAGCTGTAGATAGAGTTGCTCAAAGTTACATTTCGTTGTTCCCTGAAAATCGGTTTTTCGTCCTAGGTATTTAAATGTGTGCCGGATGTTTATTGCTGGGATTGCTTTGTTGCGGATCTTGGATCTTGGCTCGTGGTCTACGAAGACCTTCTTATTTGCTTCGAATGCTGTTAGTCTAAGTTTCTCGACAATAAATTTGTTCTGTTTGCACCAGGTGCCCCTGGCTCCAAGTATCAGGGGCAGAACGTATATGTTTTTGTTGGGATGCATCTGTTGTACTTTTTTGATAAAATGATCACCGCTGTATATTGAGGTTTTGTTCGCGTAAAATTGATTTAAATTGATACTGCCTTCCCAATATACGCCAATGTCGGAAATTATGACGTTGTTGTTTTTCGTCATCAGTAGGTCTGGTTTTTTCAATAGTCCGTCTTCTCCTCTAAAGTATGGCTCAAGTTCGGTGGAACAGCCTTTTTTTCGTGATGTTTCGGCTAGTCTTCGCACAACGTGGTCGTATCTGTTGAACCGTTGCCAGTGTGTTTAGGGACAGTTCTGCAGCACGTGTGACAGTAATTCATTTTTGTGGCATCCGCCTGCTCGACACTTTCTTGCAGAGACTGGATTTGAAGGGATGCCAACTGTTGGAAGTAGATCATATCTTAGTTGGATCGCCCTTATGTATTCTTCGCCGTTCTAATATTTCGGCGAATCGTTGATAAATTGGTTGCATGCTGCATGGTTCGATGCGTTTTCTAGTCCCTTTCCGGAGTAGCTCTGATGGAATTCTGTTGTTGTTAGGCTTCTTACCGCTGTAGTGGATTCTAGACCTTTTGTTAACTTCTTTAGTCTGTTGGTGTTTTTATCTGCTGTGTTGATGATGTGTTGCAGTGTGGTCGACTTTTGTTGAAGTTTGTCGATCCTTCTAGATAGAATCACAGGGATAATTTCAGCTTCTAATTTCGTTTTTCTTACATTTCGTTTTGCAATTGTCAATTTCTCTTACTGATGTGTAGGCCATTGAATTCTGGCAGATTGAGCCACCCTTCTCAATTGGTCCGTAAAACTATTTTGATTTATTATTCCAACTATTGGTGCCTGGTCAATAACATCGACTCAGTAACAGTGAAGTGCAATTTAATGACTAACTTTGATTTATCGAGGCTAGTCTCTCACCTCTCCTATTGCTGCCCATTCCACCTTTCCGTGGTGGCACTATTAAGCTCAACAGTAGTAATGGTCAGTATTCAATATTACCATTTGACCTGTTGAGCGACAGAATGAATGGGAACAAAAACCGATTCTTCCAAGGGTACCTCTACCTTGGGGCAATATTATTGCCATAGCTGGATGGATTTATCCATCTGAGAATCGGATTTATAGCTAAGAGGAAACACAAAATCTAATGGCAGAAAATACAGACCGTATTTGCCAAGGCATTTAAATCGAAAATTGGCCTCTCGCAGCATGAAAGGCACGAACATCCTACAATAAGTAATAAAGCTAGAGCTGCGCAAGCCAATAAAACGAGGCCAGAAGGTAGTACCGAGTCAAGGCATCGAGCATTCTTCTCCGATGAAATCGAGAGAATGCTGGAATCAGAACTAGAATTAAAGGATGATCCCAGGATAGCGGCTAAAATGGCTAGTTTGCTACAAAATAAGACGTTCAAACAAATTCGTGACAAATGTCGCGAACCTGCTTACATTAGACGTCGCAACGAACTTTGAGGTTCGTCTCAACAACCATAGCAGCGATTCCTGAGGATATAGTCATAGTTAAGTTAAGAGAGTCATAGTTATTCCCGCCGTTTACACGTGCTTACGTGGATTTCTTCACTTTGACATTCAGAGCACTGGGCAGAAATCACATTGTGTGAACACCCGTTAGGGCAATCACAATGCTTTGTTTTAATTAGACAGTCGGATTCCCCAAGTCCGTGCCAGTTCTGAATTGATTGTTAATTGATAGTGTAGGTACCAAACATCAAATATTAAAAGAAAATATTTGTTATATAATATAAAACTTTATTATAAAAAAAAAACTAAATTCAATGTAGCTAAATAAAAGTGCTGTTGATTGCTTGACTACTGATTTAAGAAGAAGGTATCAAACATTAAATGATTAAGCAGTTAGCAGGTATAAAGCTGGTTACATTTATTCTCATCTCTTATCTCATTGATAAGAAATGTTGAGTGAGTGCAATCAGCTATTGTTACTACCGTATCGTTATCATGTACTGTTACATGATAATTGTATGTATAAATAAATTATAAAAATATGCAAGGCAGTAACAGGGTGCCCACAGATAGCCGTTATAAATTTAATAGAATTTTTTTTTAAATTTCTAAAAAATTATTAGCAAGAAAGTTCCACAATTGGTTACGTAAGCTTCTACCCGGGGAACAAAAATATATAATTTTCTTAAATACAAAAAAAACTATATAAATCCTAAATTACCCAGAATGTGTACATAAACCATATTGTTGTTTCCTAATCAAGCCCGAATATCTCAATTTTCAGAGCCAATTCTTATCCCGAAGTTAAGAGGAGAAAATATCGACACAGCAATAAATGCCATGCTCTTCTATCTTATCTAACACCAAAGTAAAAACTCCATAACATGGTTTATTGAATCTGTTTTACATAAAATTCTGTTTTACAATTGCCGAATTCTAACTTATGACTAATAAGAACAAAGAAATTTACATTTCATTTCATTAATTTGATTGGAGTTGATTCCCGCTGGGCTGTTGTCAGCGGTACCTGCTCGATCCTCGACTGCGTATGTCACGCCAAGCTGTTTTCATGAATTGCCGGTGGATTGTCCATCCGCCTCTTAGGACTGTGAGGATGGCTCCAAGTATCAGGGGCAGAACGTATATGATTTTATTAGGGTGCATCTGTTGGACTTTCTTGATGAAGTTAACGCCGCTGTATATTGACGTTTTGTTTGTAATACTTCCTTCTGTAGTTGATTCTAGATTTTTTGTCAGTTTTTTTATTCTATTGATGTTCTTATCTGCAATGCTGATGATTTGTTGCAGAGTGGTCGACTTTTGCTGTAGTGTGTCGATCCTTCTGGCTAGAATTACAGGGATTGATTCCTTAAATTTAAATAAGTCGAGGTGATGTAATATTTTGCGTGTAAATGCTCTAATTTTCTTGTCGACTTCAGATAGTAATTTTGCGTTGATGTTATTTCGCTGAAGACTAGCTACTCGTATATACCGTGGAATTAGGAATGTTTTTAGTATATTTAGTTTTTGATAAGGCTTGAGGGGTGCTGTTCTTATTCTGCTGAGCTGTAGATAGAGTTGCTCAAAGCTACATTTCGTTGTTCCCTGAAAATCGGTTTTTCGTCCTAGGCATTTAAGTGTGTGCCCGATGTTTATTGCTGGGATTGCTTTGTTGCAGATCTTGGATCTTGGCTCGTGGTCTACGAAGACCTTCTTCTTTGCTTCGAATGCTGTTAGTCTAAGTTTCTCGACAATAAATTTGTTCTGTTTGCACCAGGTGCCCCTGGCTCCAAGTATCAGGGGCAGAACGTATATGTTTTTGTTGGGATGCATCTGTTGTACTTTTTTGATAAAATGATCACCGCTGTATATTGAGGTTTTGTTCGCGTAAAATTGATTTAAATTGATACTGCCTTCCCAATATACGCCAATGTCGGAAATTATGACGTTGTTGTTTTTCGTCATCAGTAGGTCTGGTTTTTTCATTAGTCCGTCTTCTCCTCTAAAGTATGGCTCAAGTTCGGTGGAACAGCCTTTTTTTCGTGATGTTTCGGCTAGTCTTCGCACGACGTGGTCGTATCTGTTGAACCGTTGCCAGTGTGTTTAGGGACAGTTCTGCAGCACGTGTGATAGAGATTCAACTTTGAGGCATCCGTCTGCTCGACACTTTCTTGCAGAAGCTGGGTTGGAGGGGATGCCCACTGTTGGTAATAGATTGTATCTTAGCTGAATCGCTCGAATGAATTCTTCGCCGTTCCAGAATTTTGGCGGATTGTTAATGAATTTGTTGCATGCTGCGTGGTTGGACGCGTTATCAAGTCCCTTACCGGAGTAGCTCTGATAGAATTCTTTTGTTGTATGGTTTCTTACCGCTGTAGTTGATTCTAGATTATTTGCCAGTATCCTTATTCTCTTGATGTTCTTATCTGCAATGCTGATGATTTGTTGCAGAGTGGTCGACTTTTGCTGTAGTGTGTCGATCCTTCTGGCTAGAATTACAGGGATTGATTCCTTAAATTTAAATAAGTCGAGGTGATGTAATATTTTGCGTGTAAATGCTCTAATTTTCTTGTCGACTTCAGATAGTAATTTTGCGTTGATGTTATTTCGCTGAAGACTAGCTACTCGTATATACCGTGGAATTAGGAATGTTTTTAGTATATTTAGTTTTTGATGAGGCTTGAGGGGTGCTGTTCTTATTCTGCTGAGCTGTAGATAGAGTTGCTCAAAGCTACATTTCGTTGTTCCCTGAAAATCGGTTTTTCGTCCTAGGCATTTAAGTGTGTGCCCGATGTTTATTGCTGGGATTGCTTTGTTGCAGATCTTGGATCTTGGCTCGTGGTCTACGAAGACCTTCTTCTTTGCTTCGAATGCTATTAGTCTAAGTTTCTCGACAATAAATTTGTTCTGTTTGCACCAGGTGCCCCTGGCTCCAAGTATCAGGGGCAGAACGTATATGTTTTTGTTGGGATGTATCTGTTGTACTTTTTTGATAAAATGATCACCGCTGTATATTGAGGTTTTGTTCGCGTAAAATTGATTTAAATTGATACTGCCTTCCCAATATACGCCAATGTCGGAAATTATGACGTTGTTGTTTTTCGTCATCAGTAGGTCTGGTTTTTTCATTAGTCCGTCTTCTCCTCTAAAGTATGGCTCAAGTTCGGTGGAACAGCCTTTTTTTCGTGATGTTTCGGCTAGTCTTCGCACAACGTGGTCGTATCTGTTGAACCGTTGCCAGTGTGTTTAGGGACAGTTCTGCAGCACGTGTGATAGAGATTCAACTTTGAGGCATCCGTCTGCTCGACATTTTCTTGCAGAGACTAAGTTGGAAGTGATGCCAACTGTTGGTAGTACATTATATCGTAATTGAATAGCCCGAATAAATTCTTCGCCGTTCCAGAATTTCGGTGGAGCATTGATGAAATAGTTGCAAGCTGCGTGGTTGGATGCGTTTTCGAGTCCGTTTCCGGAGTAGCTCTGATGAAATTCTTTAGTTATTCGGCTTCTTACCGCTGTCGTGGATTCTAGACCTTTTGCCAGTTTCTTCATTCTATTGGTGTTTTTCTCTGCAATGCTGATGATCTGTTGCAGATTGGTCGACTTTTGCTGTAATGTGTCGATCCTTCTGGCGAGGATTACGGGAATTGATTCCTTAAATTTAAATAAGCCGAGCCCTCCCGCTCTGGTAGGCGTGTGGAATATTGAGTTGCAGCAGTGGAGGGGTAGATGTAATATTTTGCGCGTAAATGTTCTGATTTTCTTGTCGACTTCAGTTAATAATTTTGCGTTAATGTTGGTTCGCTGGAGACTGGCTATGTATCGTGGTATTAAGTATGTTTTTAATATTTTCAGTTTTTGATGAGGTTTAAGGGGTGCTGATCTTATTCTGTTGAGCTGTAAATATAGTTGTTCTAGGCTGCATTTTGTTGTTCCCTGGAAATCGGTCTTTTGTCCCAGGTATTTAAAGGTGTCCCCGATGTTAATTGCTGGGATTGTTCTGTTATGAATCTTAAATCTTGGATCGGGGTCTACGAAGACCTTTTTCTTTGCGGGGACCGTTTTTAGTGTCAGTGAGGAGCACTTTTCTACGTTGATTTGTAGGCCTCTTTTGTCGCAGAAGCCGACTACGACGCTGAGCATTCTTTCCGCGTCTTCTGCACTCTCCGCGCATATTATTATATCATCGGCGTAGGCTAGGGCGCAGATCTTTTCATTTCCTATGCGTACTCCGCTTCTTTCGTAGAGTTTGACGATGAGTTCGTCGATGACAATGTTGAATAGGAGTGGTGATAGCGGATCTCCTTGCTTCACGCCTCTGTTTATCTTTACTTGGCCGCAGTTCGTTCCTTGGCATATGATTTCAGTGTAGATGTTGTTGAAGTTCTCCTTCACGAGGTTGATGAAAGTGTTGTCAATATTCGTTTTCTTTAGCGCTCGAATCAGGCTACCGTGGGATACTGTATCGAATGCTTTGGCGAAGTCGAGGGTGATGATGGTAAGTGGCTGTCCGTTGATCCTTCGATGTTTAATTAGAGTTTCAAGGCAGATGTTGTTTGCCAGGCAGCCGTCGATTCTGACAAATCCTCTTTGACTTTCATGGAGGGGAACTTTGTCCATGATTCTACGCGCTAGGATTTTGTTTAGCAGGCGAGTGAACATGGAGCTTATCGTGATTGGTCTCCAGTTTTTTGTTAGATGTAGGTCATTGACTTGTTTGGGGATGAGTATTGTACGGCTTTTCTTTAGCACCTCTGGTATGCTGCTGAGCAGAAGCATAGAGTTGAAAAGGAGTGTTAGCCTCTCGGGTGGTATCTTCTCGAGGTCTCGCATCGTTACACCGTCGGGCCCGGGGGCGCTCTTTTTGTTGCCCAACATGGCGGTCTTTATGTCGTCAGTAGTAATCGGACTACTAATTATTACTGAGTTCATACTTATGTTGGGCGTTTCTTCGTTGTCTGTACGTCCAGGTGTTTCGAAAATGGAGATATATTGGTTTAATATTTCGGTTTTACTTGGTGTGGTAACCCCTGAGCATTCGTTCAACCCTTCAAGCAGATTTTCTGCATATTTGTTTAGGTTGGTGGTGTAGTCTAGTTGTGCTAGTTGGAATTTTACTGCTCTTTTCTTTCTGTTGCTCACGTTGGTATTGTTAATCGTGTTAAGCCGATTGGTTCTTCTTGATGTTGCCTTCGTTCGGTTCGGTGGAACAGCCTTTTTTTCGTGATGTTTCGGCTAGTCTTCGCACAACGTGGTCGTATCTGTTGAACCGTTGCCAGTATGTTTAGGGACAGTTCTGCAGCACGTGTGACAGTAATTCATTTTTGTGGCATCCGCCTGCTCGACACTTTCTTGCAGAGACTGGATTTGAAGTGATGCCAACTGTTGGAAGTAGATCATATCTTAGTTGGATCGCCCTTATGTATTCTTCGCCGTTCTAATATTTCGGCGAATCGTTGATAAATTGGTTGCATGCTGCATGGTTCGATGCGTTTTCTAGTCCCTTTCCGGAGTAGCTCTGATGGAATTCTGTTGTTGTTAGGCTTCTTACCGCTGTAGTGGATTCTAGACCTTTTGTTAACTTCTTTAGTCTGTTGGTGTTTTTATCTGCTGTGTTGATGATGTGTTGCAGTGTGGTCGACTTTTGTTGAAGTTTGTCGATCCTTCTAGATAGAATCACAGGGATAATTTCAGCTTCTAATTTCGTTTTTCTTACATTTCGTTTTGCAATTGTCAATTTCTCTTACTGATGTGTAGGCCATTGAATTCTGGCAGATTGAGCCACCCTTCTCAATTGGTCCGTAAAACTATTTTGATTTATTATTCCAACTATTGGTGCCTGGTCAATAACATCGACTCAGTAACAGTGAAGTGCAATTTAATGACTAACTTTGATTTATCGAGGCTAGTCTCTCACCTCTCCTATTGCTGCCCATTCTACCTTTCCGTGGTGGCACTATTAAGCTCAACAGTAGTAATGGTCAGTATTCAATATTACCATTTGACCTGTTGAGCGACAGAATGAATGGGAACAAAAACCGATTCTTCCAAGGGTACCTCTACCTTGGGGCAATATTATTGCCATAGCTGGATGGATTTATCCATCTGAGAATCGGATTTATAGCTAAGAGGAAACACAAAATCTAATGGCAGAAAATACAGACCGTATTTGCCAAGGCATTTAAATCGAAAATTGGCCTCTCGCAGCATGAAAGGCACGAACATCCTACAATAAGTAATAAAGCTAGAGCTGCGCAAGCCAATAAAACGAGGCCAGAAGGTAGTACCGAGTCAAGGCATCGAGCATTCTTCTCCGATGAAATCGAGAGAATGCTGGAATCAGAACTAGAATTAAAGGATGATCCCAGGATAGCGGCTAAAATGGCTAGTTTGCTACAAAATAAGACGTTCAAACAAATTCGTGACAAATGTCGCGAACCTGCTTACATTAGACGTCGCAACGAACTTTGAGGTTCGTCTCAACAACCATAGCAGCGATTCCTGAGGATATAGTCATAGTTAAGTTAAGAGAGTCATAGTTATTCCCGCCGTTTACACGTGCTTACGTGGATTTCTTCACTTTGACATTCAGAGCACTGGGCAGAAATCACATTGTGTGAACACCCGTTAGGGCAATCACAATGCTTTGTTTTAATTAAACAGTCGGATTCCCCAAGTCCGTGCCAGTTCTGAATTGATTGTTAATTGATAGTGTAGGTACCAAACATCAAATATTAAAAGAAAATATTTGTTATATAATATAAAACTTTATTATAAAAAAAAAACTAAATTCAATGTAGCTAAATAAAAGTGCTGTTGATTGCTTGACTACTGATTTAAGAAGAAGGTATCAAACATTAAATGATTAAGCAGTTAGCAGGTATAAAGCTGGTTACATTTATTCTCATCTCTTATCTCATTGATAAGAAATGTTGAGTGAGTGCAATCAGCTATTGTTACTACCGTATCGTTATCATGTACTGTTACATGATAATTGTATGTATAAATAAATTATAAAAATATGCAAGGCAGTAACAGGGTGCCCACAGATAGCCGTTATAAATTTAATAGAATTTTTTTTTAAATTTCTAAAAAATTATTAGCAAGAAAGTTCCACAATTGGTTACGTAAGCTTCTACCCGGGGAACAAAAATATATAATTTTCTTAAATACAAAAAAAACTATATAAATCCTAAATTACCCAGAATGTGTACATAAACCATATTGTTGTTTCCTAATCAAGCCCGAATATCTCAATTTTCAGAGCCAATTCTTATCCCGAAGTTAAGAGGAGAAAATATCAACACAGCAATAAATGCCATGCTCTTCTATCTTATCTAACACCAAAGTAAAAACTCCATAACATGGTTTATTGAATCTGTTTTACATAAAATTCTGTTTTACAATTGCCGAATTCTAACTTATGACAAATAAGAACAAAGAAATTTACATTTCATTTCATTAATTTGATTGGAGTTGATTCCCGCTGGGCTGTTGTCAGCGGTACCTGCTCGATCCTCGACTGCGTATGTCACGTCAAGCTGTTTTCATGAATTGCCGGTGGATTGTCCATCCGCCTCTTAGGACTGTGAGGATGGCTCCAAGTATCAGGGGCAGAACGTATATGATTTTATTAGGGTGCATCTGTTGGACTTTCTTGATGAAGTTAACGCCGCTGTATATTGACGTTTTGTTTGTAATACTTCCTTCTGTAGTTGATTCTAGATTTTTTGTCAGTTTTTTTATTCTATTGATGTTCTTATCTGCAATGCTGATGATTTGTTGCAGAGTGGTCGACTTTTGCTGTAGTGTGTCGATCCTTCTGGCTAGAATTACAGGGATTGATTCCTTAAATTTAAATAAGTCGAGGTGATGTAATATTTTGCGTGTAAATGCTCTAATTTTCTTGTCGACTTCAGATAGTAATTTTGCGTTGATGTTATTTCGCTGAAGACTAGCTACTCGTATATACCGTGGAATTAGGAATGTTTTTAGTATATTTAGTTTTTGATAAGGCTTGAGGGGTGCTGTTCTTATTCTGCTGAGCTGTAGATAGAGTTGCTCAAAGCTACATTTCGTTGTTCCCTGAAAATCGGTTTTTCGTCCTAGGCATTTAAGTGTGTGCCCGATGTTTATTGCTGGGATTGCTTTGTTGCAGATCTTGGATCTTGGCTCGTGGTCTACGAAGACCTTCTTCTTTGCTTCGAATGCTGTTAGTCTAAGTTTCTCGACAATAAATTTGTTCTGTTTGCACCAGGTGCCCCTGGCTCCAAGTATCAGGGGCAGAACGTATATGTTTTTGTTGGGATGCATCTGTTGTACTTTTTTGATAAAATGATCACCGCTGTATATTGAGGTTTTGTTCGCGTAAAATTGATTTAAATTGATACTGCCTTCCCAATATACGCCAATGTCGGAAATTATGACGTTGTTGTTTTTCGTCATCAGTAGGTCTGGTTTTTTCATTAGTCCGTCTTCTCCTCTAAAGTATGGCTCAAGTTCGGTGGAACAGCCTTTTTTTCGTGATGTTTCGGCTAGTCTTCGCACGACGTGGTCGTATCTGTTGAACCGTTGCCAGTGTGTTTAGGGACAGTTCTGCAGCACGTGTGATAGAGATTCAACTTTGAGGCATCCGTCTGCTCGACACTTTCTTGCAGAAGCTGGGTTGGAGGGGATGCCCACTGTTGGTAATAGATTGTATCTTAGCTGAATCGCTCGAATGAATTCTTCGCCGTTCCAGAATTTTGGCGGATTGTTAATGAATTTGTTGCATGCTGCGTGGTTGGACGCGTTATCAAGTCCCTTACCGGAGTAGCTCTGATAGAATTCTTTTGTTGTATGGTTTCTTACCGCTGTAGTTGATTCTAGATTATTTGCCAGTATCCTTATTCTCTTGATGTTCTTCTCTGCAATGTTGATGATTTGTTGCAAAGTGGTCGACTTTTGCTGTAGTGTGTCGATCCTTTTGGCTAGAATTACAGGTATTGATTCCTTGAATTTAAATATGCCTATCCCACCCGCTTTGGTGGGCGTGTGAAATAATAAATTGCAGCAGTGTATCAGAAAAAATGTTGGTGTATTCTCTGTTATGGAAAATTACGTGTCTTTCTAGATTTAAAATGTCAAGTTCGGTGTATTCAGATAAAAGTAGTAAATCCAAAAGTTCTATTAAGTTGATAACAAAATCCCATGTCATATCATTTTCTTCAATTCTATCTCCAATAAGCAGAGGAAAAAAATGTGCGAAAGTTAATTTATGATAATTATGAGATAATTTATGTAAATATTTTAAATGAGAAAAATATTTTTCACACTCGTTAAAGTGTTTAGAACAGAGAAAACAAGAAATATCCATTTTTCTTTGCCTTTGCCAAAGAAGACCTTTTTCTTTGCGGGGACCGTTTTTAGTGTCAGTGAGGAGCACTTTTCTACGTTGATTTGTAGGCCTCTTTTGTCGCAGAAGCCGACTACGACGCTGAGCATTCTTTCCGCGTCTTCTGCACTCTCCGCGCATATTATTATATCATCGGCGTAGGCTAGGGCGCAGATCTTTTCATTTCCTATGCGTACTCCGCTTCTTTCGTAGAGTTTGACGATGAGTTCGTCGATGACAATGTTGAATAGGAGTGGTGATAGCGGATCTCCTTGCTTCACGCCTCTGTTTATCTTTACTTGGCCGCAGTTCGTTCCTTGGCATATGATTTCAGTGTAGATGTTGTTGAAGTTCTCCTTCACGAGGTTGATGAAAGTGTTGTCAATATTCGTTTTCTTTAGCGCTCGAATCAGGCTACCGTGGGATACTGTATCGAATGCTTTGGCGAAGTCGAGGGTGATGATGGTAAGTGGCTGTCCGTTGATCCTTCGATGTTTAATTAGAGTTTCAAGGCAGATGTTGTTTGCCAGGCAGCCGTCGATTCTGACAAATCCTCTTTGACTTTCATGGAGGGGAACTTTGTCCATGATTCTACGCGCTAGGATTTTGTTTAGCAGGCGAGTGAACATGGAGCTTATCGTGATTGGTCTCCAGTTTTTTGTTAGATGTAGGTCATTGACTTGTTTGGGGATGAGTATTGTACGGCTTTTCTTTAGCACCTCTGGTATGCTGCTGAGCAGAAGCATAGAGTTGAAAAGGAGTGTTAGCCTCTCGGGTGGTATCTTCTCGAGGTCTCGCATCGTTACACCGTCGGGCCCGGGGGCGCTCTTTTTGTTGCCCAACATGGCGGTCTTTATGTCGTCAGTAGTAATCGGACTACTAATTATTACTGAGTTCATACTTATGTTGGGCGTTTCTTCGTTGTCTGTACGTCCAGGTGTTTCGAAAATGGAGATATATTGGTTTAATATTTCGGTTTTACTTGGTGTGGTAACCCCTGAGCATTCGTTCAACCCTTCAAGCAGATTTTCTGCATATTTGTTTAGGTTGGTGGTGTAGTCTAGTTGTGCTAGTTGGAATTTTACTGCTCTTTTCTTTCTGTTGCTCACGTTGGTATTGTTAATCGTGTTAAGCCGATTGGTTCTTCTTGATGTTGCCTTCCCTGCCGTTCTTGATGATACCTTGCTGAACGAACTTACGAAGTCCGTTGCCCATTCTTGGAACCTCTGCTTCTTTGCGAGTGGTGCTTCAGTGCTGGTGAGTAGTATATTTTTGAATTCTATGTCCTCAGGTCTTATTTTGTCATCTGGTATGGTTTCGATGAAGTTGAGTATATCGCTGTTGGTTGTTGTTAGTTGCGGTTGAGGTTGTTGCTGTTGTTGATGTTGTCGAAGGTTGGTTAGTTCTTTTCTGTATTCGTCAACCTTTGTTTTATAAATTAGCAGACGTCGTCTGGCTTTAATTGCTTCTCTGGAACGTGAACTCTTTTTACAGAGTTCGTCGAGGAGTTTGGAGATGGTGATTTCCTCGTCGCACCTAGCCTCGATCTTAGCAAGATCGTTTGTTTCATCCTCGGTCCATCTGATGTTCGTGGATCTGCTGCTCTCGGCTTTGAGCTCGTCGTTGTATTCGGCTTGATGTCGGTGCCGGTAGTGCTGGCGTAGACCCGCGTAGGAGTTAAATTGTAGCCCACAAACTGGGCATTTGTTGTCGGAGATAGTGGTCCCCTTGCAGTATCTTCTCTGGTGTTGTTTGATGCTTGCTTGGGTGTTGTATGTTTTTCCACATACGCACTCGAACTTTAGTGGTGACGTAGACATGATGGAATTATAATTAACTCATCTGCCGTATAAATTTTCGTTCTTATTGACGTCACTTTCCTCTAACACGTAATGTGTCTTCGGCCCTCTTAAGACTGTGTGTTGTGTGTCGATTTCCTCGGCTCGGTGAAAACGAAAACGATTATCGTCGTTTTCTTAGTATGGTGTTTTGTGAGTTCGTTCTGTTGTTCGTATGGTCATAGAGTCATAGTTAAGAGAGTATGGTTAAGAGAGTCATAGTTACTCCCGCCGTTTACCCGCGCTTACTTGAATTTCTTCACTTTGACATTCAGAGCACTGGGCAGAAATCACATTGTGTGAACAACCGTTAGGGCAATCACAATGCTTTGTTTTAATTAAACAGTCGGATTCCCCAAGTCCGTGCCAGTTCTGAATTGATTGTTAATTGATAGCCGTTATAAATTTAATAGAATTTTTTTTAAAATTTCTAAAAAATTATTAGCAAGAAAGTTCCACAATTGGTTACGTAAGCTTCTACCCGGGGAACAGAAATATATAATTTTCTTAAATACAAAAAAAAAATATAAATCCTAAATTACCCACAAAGAGTACATAAACCATATTATTGTTTCCCAATCAAGCCCGAATATCTCAATTTTCAGAGCCAATTCTTATCCCGAAGTTAAGAGGAGAAAATATCGACACAGCACTCTTTTATCTAATCGAACACCAAAGTAAAAACTCTATAACATGGTTTATTGAATCTGTTTCACATAAAATTCTGTTTTACAATTGCCGAATTCTTACTTATGACTAATAAGAACAAAGAAATTTACATTTCATTTCATTAATTTGATTGGAGTTGATTTCCGCTGGGCTGTTGTCAGTGGTACCTGCTCGATCCTCGACTGCGTATGTCACGCCAAGCTGTTTTCATGAATTGCCGGTGGATTGTCCATCCGCCTCTTAGGACTGTGAGGATGATGTCGTTGACCTCGGATGTTGTTAGTCCTAGTTTTTCAGCAATAAATTTGTTTTGTTTGCACCAGGTGCCCCTAGCTCCAAGTATCAGGGGCAGAACGTATATGATTTTATTAGGGTGCATCTGTTGGACTTTCTTGATGAAGTTAACGCCGCTGTATATTGACGTTTTGTTTGTAATACTTCCTTCTGTAGTTGATTCTAGATTTTTTGTCAGCTTTTTTATTCTATTGATGTTCTTATCTGCAATGCTGATGATTTGTTGCAGAGAGGTCGACTTTTGCTGTAGTGTGTCGATCCTTCTGGCTAGAATTACAGGGATTGATTCCTTAAATTTAAATAAGCCGAGCCCTCCCGCTCTGGTAGGCGTGTGGAATATTGAGTTGCAGCAGTGGAGGGGTAGATGTAATATTTTGCATGTAAATGCTCTAATTTTCTTGTCGACCTCAGCTAGTAATTTTGCGTTGATGTAAGTTCGCTGAAGACTAGCTACTCGTATATATCGTGGAATTAGGAATGCTTTTAGTATATTTAGTTTTTGATGGGGTTTAGGGGTGCTGTTCTTATTCTGCTGAGCTGTAGATAGAGTTGCTCAAAGTTACATTTCGTTGTTCCCTGAAAATCGGTTTTTCGTCCTAGGTATTTAAATGTGTGCCGGATGTTTATTGCTGGGATTGCTTTGTTGCGGATCTTGGATCTTGGCTCGTGGTCTACGAAGACCTTCTTATTTGCTTCGAATGCTGTTAGTCTAAGTTTCTCGACAATAAATTTGTTCTGTTTACACCAGGTGCCCCTGGCTCCAAGTATCAGGGGCAGAACGTATATGTTTTTGTTGGGATGCATCTGTTGTACTTTTTTGATAAAATGATCACCGCTGTATATTGAGGTTTTGTTCGCGTAAAATTGATTTAAATTGATACTGCCTTCCCAATATACGCCAATGTCGGAAATTATGACGTTGTTGTTTTTCGTCATCAGTAGGTCTGGTTTTTTCAATAGTCCGTCTTCTCCTCTAAAGTATGGCTCAAGTTCGGTGGAACAGCATTTTTTTCGTGATGTTTCGGCTAGTCTTCGCACAACGTGGTCGTATCTGTTGAACCGTTGCCAGTGTGTTTAGGGACAGTTCTGCAGCACGTGTGACAGTAATTCATTTTTGTGGCATCCGCCTGCTCGACACTTTCTTGCAGAGACTGGATTTGAAGGGATGCCAACTGTTGGAAGTAGATCATATCTTAGTTGGATCGCCCTTATGTATTCTTCGCCGTTCTAATATTTCGGCGAATCGTTGATAAATTGGTTGCATGCTGCATGGTTCGATGCGTTTTCTAGTCCCTTTCCGGAGTAGCTCTGATGGAAATCTGTTGTTGTTAGGCTTCTTACCGCTGTAGTGGATTCTAGACCTTTTGTTAACTTCTTTAGTCTGTTGGTGTTTTTATCTGCTGTGTTGATGATGTGTTGCAGTGTGGTCGACTTTTGTTGAAGTTTGTCGATCCTTCTAGATAGAATCACAGTGATAATTTCAGCTTCTAATTTCGTTTTTCTTACATTTCGTTTTGCAATTGTCAATTTCTCTTACTGATGTGTAGGCCATTGAATTCTGGCAGATTGAGCCACCCTTCTCAATTGGTCCGTAAAACTATTTTGATTTATTATTCCAACTATTGGTGCCTGGTCAATAACATCGACTCAGTAACAGTGAAGTGCAATTTAATGACTAACTTTGATTTATCGAGGCTAGTCTCTCACCTCTCCTATTGCTGCCCATTCTACCTTTCCGTGGTGGCACTATTAAGCTCAACAGTAGTAATGGTCAGTATTCAATATTACCATTTGACCTGTTGAGCGACAGAATGAATGGGAACAAAAACCGATTCTTCCAAGGGTACCTCTACCTTGGGGCAATATTATTGCCATAGCTGGATGGATTTATCCATCTGAGAATCGGATTTATAGCTAAGAGGAAACACAAAATCTAATGGCAGAAAATACAGACCGCATTTGCCAAGGCATTTAAATCGAAAATTGGCCTCTCGCAGCATGAAAGGCACGAACATCCTACAATAAGTAATAAAGCTAGAGCTGCGCAAGCCAATAAAATGAGGCCAGAAGGTAGTACCGAGTCAAGGCATCGAGCAATCTTCTCCGATGAAATCGAGAGAATGCTGGAATCAGAACTAGAATTAAAGGATGATCCCAGGATAGCGGCTAAAATGGCTAGTTTGCTACAAAATAAGACGTTCAAACAAATTCGTGACAAATGTCGCGAACCTGCTTACATTAGACGTCGCAACGAACTTTGAGGTTCGTCTCAACAACCATAGCAGCGATTCCTGAGGATATAGTCATAGTTAAGTTAAGAGAGTCATAGTTATTCCCGCCGTTTACACGTGCTTACGTGGATTTCTTCACTTTGACATTCAGAGCACTGGGCAGAAATCACATTGTGTGAACACCCGTTAGGGCAATCACAATGCTTTGTTTTAATTAAACAGTCGGATTCCCCAAGTCCGTGCCAGTTCTGAATTGATTGTTAATTGATAGTGTAGGTACCAAACATCAAATATTAAAAGAAAATATTTGTTATATAATATAAAACTTTATTATAAAAAAAAACTAAATTCAATGTAGCTAAATAAAAGTGCTGTTGATTGCTTGACTACTGATTTAAGAAGAAGGTATCAAACATTAAATGATTAAGCAGTTAGCAGGTATAAAGCTGGTTACATTTATTCTCATCTCTTATCTCATTGATAAGAAATGTTGAGTGAGTGCAATCAGCTATTGTTACTACCGTATCGTTATCATGTACTGTTACATGATAATTGTATGTATAAATAAATTATAAAAATATGCAAGGCAGTAACAGGGTGCCCACAGATAGCCGTTATAAATTTAATAGAATTTTTTTTTAAATTTCTAAAAAATTATTAGCAAGAAAGTTCCACAATTGGTTACGTAAGCTTCTACCCGGGGAACAAAAATATATAATTTTCTTAAATACAAAAAAAACTATATAAATCCTAAATTACCCAGAATGTGTACATAAATCATATTGTTGTTTTCTAATCAAGCCCGAATATCTCAATTTTCAGAGCCAATTCTTATCCCGAAGTTAAGAGGAGAAAATATCGACACAGCAATAAATGCCATGCTCTTCTATCTTATCTAACACCAAAGTAAAAACTCCATAACATGGTTTATTGAATCTGTTTTACATAAAATTCTGTTTTACAATTGCCGAATTCTAACTTATGACTAATAAGAACAAAGAAATTTACATTTCATTTCATTAATTTGATTGGAGTTGATTCCCGCTGGGCTGTTGTCAGCGGTACCTGCTCGATCCTCGACTGCGTATGTCACGCCAAGCTGTTTTCATGAATTGCCGGTGGATTGTCCATCCGCCTCTTAGGACTGTGAGGATGGCTCCAAGTATCAGGGGCAGAACGTATATGATTTTATTAGGGTGCATCTGTTGGACTTTCTTGATGAAGTTAACGCCGCTGTATATTGACGTTTTGTTTGTAATACTTCCTTCTGTAGTTGATTCTAGATTTTTTGTCAGTTTTTTTATTCTATTGATGTTCTTATCTGCAATGCTGATGATTTGTTGCAGAGTGGTCGACTTTTGCTGTAGTGTGTCGATCCTTCTGGCTAGAATTACAGGGATTGATTCCTTAAATTTAAATAAGTCGAGGTGATGTAATATTTTGCGTGTAAATGCTCTAATTTTCTTGTCGACTTCAGATAGTAATTTTGCGTTGATGTTATTTCGCTGAAGACTAGCTACTCGTATATACCGTGGAATTAGGAATGTTTTTAGTATATTTAGTTTTTGATAAGGCTTGAGGGGTGCTGTTCTTATTCTGCTGAGCTGTAGATAGAGTTGCTCAAAGCTACATTTCGTTGTTCCCTGAAAATCGGTTTTTCGTCCTAGGTATTTAAATGTGTGCCGGATGTTTATTGCTGGGATTGCTTTGTTGCGGATCTTGGATCTTGGCTCGTGGTCTACGAAGACCTTCTTATTTGCTTCGAATGCTGTTAGTCTAAGTTTCTCGACAATAAATTTGTTCTGTTTGCACCAGGTGCCCCTGGCTCCAAGTATCAGGGGCAGAACGTATATGTTTTTGTTGGGATGCATCTGTTGTACTTTTTTGATAAAATGATCACCGCTGTATATTGAGGTTTTGTTCGCGTAAAATTGATTTAAATTGATACTGCCTTCCCAATATACGCGCCAATGTCGGAAATTATGACGTTGTTGTTTTTCGTCATCAGTAGGTCTGGTTTTTTCAATAGTCCGTCTTCTCCTCTAAAGTATGGCTCAAGTTCGGTGGAACAGCCTTTTTTTCGTGATGTTTCGGCTAGTCTTCGCACAACGTGGTCGTATCTGTTGAACCGTTGCCAGTGTGTTTAGGGACAGTTCTGCAGCACGTGTGACAGTAATTCATTTTTGTGGCATCCGCCTGCTCGACACTTTCTTGCAGAAGCTGGGTTGGAGGGGATGCCCACTGTTGGTAATAGATTGAATCTTAGCTGAATCGCTCGGATGAATTCTTCGCCGTTCCAGAATTTTGGCGGATTGTTGATGAATTTGTTGCATGCTGCGTGGTTGGATGCGTTATCAAGTCCCTTACCGGAGTAGCTCTGATAGAGTTCTTTTGTTGAATGGTTTCTTACCGCTTTAGTTGACTCTAGATTATTTGCCATTATCTTTATTCTCTTGATGTTCTTCTCTGCAACGTTGATGACTTGTTGCAGAGTGGTCGACTTTTGTTGTAGTGTGTCGATCCTTTTGGCTAGAATTACCGGTATTGAATACTTAAATTTAAATATGCCTAGCCCACCCGCTTTAGTGGGCGTGTGAAATAATGAATTGCAGCAGTGTAGGGGTAAATGTAATATTTTGCGCGTAAATGTTCTGATTTTCTTGTCGACTTCATTTAATAATTTTACGTTAATGTTGGTTCGCTGGAGACTGGCTATGTATCGTGGTATTAAGTATGTTTTTAATATTTTCAGTTTTTGATGAGGTTTAAGGGGTGCTGATCTTATTCTGTTGAGCTGTAAATATAGTTGTTCTAGGCTGCATTTTGTTGTTCCCTGGAAATCGGTCTTTTGTCCCAGGTATTTAAAGGTGTCCCCGATGTTAATTGCTGGGATTGTTCTGTTATGAATCTTAAATCTTGGATCGGGGTCTACGAAGACCTTTTTCTTTGCGGGGACCGTTTTTAGTGTCAGTGAGGAGCACTTTTCTACGTTGATTTGTAGGCCTCTTTTGTCGCAGAAGCCGACTACGACGCTGAGCATTCTTTCCGCGTCTTCTGCACTCTCCGCGCATATTATTATATCATCGGCGTAGGCTAGGGCGCAGATCTTTTCATTTCCTATGCGTACTCCGCTTCTTTCGTAGAGTTTGACGATGAGTTCGTCGATGACAATGTTGAATAGGAGTGGTGATAGCGGATCTCCTTGCTTCACGCCTCTGTTTATCTTTACTTGGCCGCAGTTCGTTCCTTGGCATATGATTTCAGTGTAGATGTTGTTGAAGTTCTCCTTCACGAGGTTGATGAAAGTGTTGTCAATATTCGTTTTCTTTAGCGCTCCAATCAGGCTACCGTGGGATACTGTATCGAATGCTTTGGCGAAGTCGAGGGTGATGATGGTAAGTGGCTGTCCGTTGATCCTTCGATGTTTAATTAGAGTTTCAAGGCAGATGTTGTTTGCCAGGCAGCCGTCGATTCTGACGAATCCTCTTTGACTTTCATGGAGGGGAACTTTGTCCATGATTCTACGCGCTAGGATTTTGTTTAGCAGGCGAGTGAACATGGAGCTTATCGTGATTGGTCTCCAGTTTTTTGTTAGATGTAGGTCATTGACTTGTTTGGGGATGAGTATTGTACGGCTTTTCTTTAGCACCTCTGGTATGCTGCTGAGCAGAAGCATAGAGTTGAAAAGGAGTGTTAGCCTCTCGGGTGGTATCTTCTCGAGGTCTCGCATCGTTACACCGTCGGGCCCGGGGGCGCTCTTTTTGTTGCCCAACATGGCGGTCTTTATGTCGTCAGTAGTAATCGGACTACTAATTATTACTGAGTTCATACTTATGTTGGGCGTTTCTTCGTTGTCTGTACGTCCAGGTGTTTCGAAAATGGAGATATATTGGTTTAATATTTCGGTTTTACTTGGTGTGGTAACCCCTGAGCATTCGTTCAACCCTTCAAGCAGATTTTCTGCATATTTGTTTAGGTTGGTGGTGTAGTCTAGTTGTGCTAGTTGGAATTTTACTGCTCTTTTCTTTCTGTTGCTCACGTTGGTATTGTTAATCGTGTTAAGCCGATTGGTTCTTCTTGATGTTGCCTTCCCTGCCGTTCTTGATGATACCTTGCTGAACGAACTTACGAAGTCCGTTGCCCATTCTTGGAACATCTGCTTCTTTGCGAGTGCTGCTTCAGTGCTGGTGAGTAGTATATTTTTGAATTCTATGTCCTCAGGTCTTATTTTGTCATCTGGTATGGTTTCGATGAAGTTGAGTATATCGCTGTTGGTTGTTGTTAGTTGCGGTTGAGGTTGTTGCTGTTGTTGATGTTGTCGAAGGTTGGTTAGTTCTTTTCTGTATTCGTCAACCTTTGTTTTATAAATTAGCAGACGTCGTCTGGCTTTAATTGCTTCTCTGGAACGTGAACTCTTTTTACAGAGTTCGTCGAGGAGTTTGGAGATGGTGATTTCCTCGTCGCACCTAGCCTCGATCTTAGCAAGATCGTTTGTTTCATCCTCGGTCCATCTGATGTTCGTGGATCTGCTGCTCTCGGCTTTGAGCTCGTCGTTGTATTCGGCTTGATGTCGGTGCCGGTAGTGCTGGCGTAGACCCGCGTAGGAGTTAAATTGTAGCCCACAAACTGGGCATTTGTTGTCGGAGATAGTGGTCCCCTTGCAGTATCTTCTCTGGTGTTGTTTGATGCTTGCTTGGGTGTTGTATGTTTTTCCACATACGCACTCGAACTTTAGTGGTGACGTAGACATGATGGAATTATAATTAACTCATCTGCCGTATAAATTTTCGTTCTTATTGACGTCACTTTCCTCTAACACGTAATGTGTCTTCGGCCCTCTTAAGACTGTGTGTTGTGTGTCGATTTCCTCGGCTCGGTGAAAACGAAAACGATTATGGTCGTTTTCTTAGTATGGTGTTTTGTGAGTTCGTTCTGTTGTTCGTATGGTCATAGAGTCATAGTTAAGAGAGTATGGTTAAGAGAGTCATAGTTACTCCCGCCGTTTACCCGCGCTTACTTGAATTTCTTCACTTTGACATTCAGAGCACTGGGCAGAAATCACATTGTGTGAACAACCGTTAGGGCAATCACAATGCTTTGCTTTAATTAAACAGTCGGATTCCCCAAGTCCGTGCCAGTTCTGAATTGATTGTTAATTGATAGCCGTTATAAATTTAATAGAATTTTTTTTAAAATTTCTAAAAAATTATTAGCAAGAAAGTTCCACAATTGGTTACGTAAGCTTCTACCCGGGGAACAGAAATATATAATTTTCTTAAATACAAAAAAAAATATAAATCCTAAATTACCCAGAATGAGTACATAAACCATATTATTGTTTCCCAATCAAGCCCGAATATCTCAATTTTCAGAGCCAATTCTTATCCCGAAGTTAAGAGGAGAAAATATCGACACAGCACTCTTTTATCTTATCGAACACCAAAGTAAAAACTCTATAACATGGTTTATTGAATCTGTTTCACATAAAATTCTGTTTTACAATTGCCGAATTCTAACTTATGACTAATAAGAACAAAGAAATTTACATTTCATTTCATTAATTTGATTGGAGTTGATTTCCGCTGGGCTGTTGTCAGTGGTACCTGCTCGATCCTCGACTGCGTATGTCACGCCAAGCTGTTTTCATGAATTGCCGGTGGATTGTCCATCCGCCTCTTAGGACTGTGAGGATGATGTTGACCTCGGATGTTGTTAGTTCTAGTTTTTCAGCAATAAATTTGTTTTGTTTGCACCAGGTGCCCCTAGCTCCAAGTATCAGGGGCAGAACGTATATGATTTTATTAGGGTGCATCTGTTGGACTTTCTTGATGAAGTTAACGCCGCTGTATATTGACGTTTTGTTTGTAATACTTCC
This sequence comes from Villa cingulata, assembly GCA_951394055.1. Taxonomy (NCBI): domain Eukaryota; kingdom Metazoa; phylum Arthropoda; class Insecta; order Diptera; family Bombyliidae; genus Villa; species Villa cingulata. The sequence goes on along the minus strand of OX596017.1, from coordinate 31,653 downwards.
TTCTGTAGTTGATTCTAGATTTTTTGTCAGCTTTTTTATTCTATTGATGTTCTTATCTGCAATGCTGATGATTTGTTGCAGAGAGGTCGACTTTTGCTGTAGTGTGTCGATCCTTCTGGCTAGAATTACAGGGATTGATTCCTTAAATTTAAATAAGCCGAGCCCTCCCGCTCTGGTAGGCGTGTGGAATATTGAGTTGCAGCAGTGGAGGGGTAGATGTAATATTTTGCATGTAAATGCTCTAATTTTCTTGTCGACCTCAGCTAGTAATTTTGCGTTGATGTTAGTTCGCTGAAGACTAGCTACTCGTATATATCGTGGAATTAGGAATGCTTTTAGTATATTTAGTTTTTGATGGGGTTTAGGGGTGCTGTTCTTATTCTGCTGAGCTGTAGATAGAGTTGCTCAAAGTTACATTTCGTTGTTCCCTGAAAATCGGTTTTTCGTCCTAGGTATTTAAATGTGTGCCGGATGTTTATTGCTGGGATTGCTTTGTTGCGGATCTTGGATCTTGGCTCGTGGTCTACGAAGACCTTCTTATTTGCTTCGAATGCTGTTAGTCTAAGTTTCTCGACAATAAATTTGTTCTGTTTGCACCAGGTGCCCCTGGCTCCAAGTATCAGGGGCAGAACGTATATGTTTTTGTTGGGATGCATCTGTTGTACTTTTTTGATAAAATGATCACCGCTGTATATTGAGGTTTTGTTCGCGTAAAATTGATTTAAATTGATACTGCCTTCCCAATATACGCCAATGTCGGAAATTATGACGTTGTTGTTTTTCGTCATCAGTAGGTCTGGTTTTTTCAATAGTCCGTCTTCTCCTCTAAAGTATGGCTCAAGTTCGGTGGAACAGCCTTTTTTTCGTGATGTTTCGGCTAGTCTTCGCACAACGTGGTCGTATCTGTTGAACCGTTGCCAGTGTGTTTAGGGACAGTTCTGCAGCACGTGTGACAGTAATTCATTTTTGTGGCATCCGCCTGCTCGACACTTTCTTGCAGAAGCTGGATTTGAAGGGATGCCAACTGTTGGAAGTAGATCATATCTTAGTTGGATCGCCCTTATGTATTCTTCGCCGTTCTAATATTTCGGCGAATCGTTGATAAATTGGTTGCATGCTGCATGGTTCGATGCGTTTTCTAGTCCCTTTCCGGAGTAGCTCTGATGGAATTCTGTTGTTGTTAGGCTTCTTACCGCTGTAGTGGATTCTAGACCTTTTGTTAACTTCTTTAGTCTGTTGGTGTTTTTATCTGCTGTGTTGATGATGTGTTGCAGTGTGGTCGACTTTTGTTGAAGTTTGTCGATCCTTCTAGATAGAATCACAGGGATAATTTCAGCTTCTAATTTCGTTTTTCTTACATTTCGTTTTGCAATTGTCAATTTCTCTTACTGATGTGTAGGCCATTGAATTCTGGCAGATTGAGCCACCCTTCTCAATTGGTCCGTAAAACTATTTTGATTTATTATTCCAACTATTGGTGCCTGGTCAATAACATCGACTCAGTAACAGTGAAGTGCAATTTAATGACTAACTTTGATTTATCGAGGCTAGTCTCTCACCTCTCCTATTGCTGCCCATTCTACCTTTCCGTGGTGGCACTATTAAGCTCAACAGTAGTAATGGTCAGTATTCAATATTACCATTTGACCTGTTGAGCGACAGAATGAATGGGAACAAAAACCGATTCTTCCAAGGGTACCTCTACCTTGGGGCAATATTATTGCCATAGCTGGATGGATTTATCCATCTGAGAATCGGATTTATAGCTAAGAGGAAACACAAAATCTAATGGCAGAAAATACAGACCGTATTTGCCAAGGCATTTAAATCGAAAATTGGCCTCTCGCAGCATGAAAGGCACGAACATCCTACAATAAGTAATAAAGCTAGAGCTGCGCAAGCCAATAAAACGAGGCCAGAAGGTAGTACCGAGTCAAGGCATCGAGCATTCTTCTCCGATGAAATCGAGAGAATGCTGGAATCAGAACTAGAATTAAAGGATGATCCCAGGATAGCGGCTAAAATGGCTAATTTGCTACAAAATAAGACGTTCAAACAAATTCGTGACAAATGTCGCGAACCTGCTTACATTAGACGTCGCAACGAACTTTGAGGTTCGTCTCAACAACCATAGCAGCGATTCCTGAGGATATAGTCATAGTTAAGTTAAGAGAGTCATAGTTATTCCCGCCGTTTACACGTGCTTACGTGGATTTCTTCACTTTGACATTCAGAGCACTGGGCAGAAATCACATTGTGTGAACACCCGTTAGGGCAATCACAATGCTTTGTTTTAATTAAACAGTCGGATTCCCCAAGTCCGTGCCAGTTCTGAATTGATTGTTAATTGATAGTGTAGGTACCAAACATCAAATATTAAAAGAAAATATTTGTTATATAATATAAAACTTTATTATAAAAAAAAAACTAAATTCAATGTAGCTAAATAAAAGTGCTGTTGATTGCTTGACTACTGATTTAAGAAGAAGGTATCAAACATTAAATGATTAAGCAGTTAGCAGGTATAAAGCTGGTTACATTTATTCTCATCTCTTATCTCATTGATAAGAAATGTTGAGTGAGTGCAATCAGCTATTGTTACTACCGTATCGTTATCATGTACTGTTACATGATAATTGTATGTATAAATAAATTATAAAAATATGCAAGGCAGTAACAGGGTGCCCACAGATAGCCGTTATAAATTTAATAGAATTTTTTTTTAAATTTCTAAAAAATTATTAGCAAGAAAGTTCCACAATTGGTTACGTAAGCTTCTACCCGGGGAACAAAAATATATAATTTTCTTAAATACAAAAAAAACTATATAAATCCTAAATTACCCAGAATGTGTACATAAACCATATTGTTGTTTCCCAATCAAGCCCGAATATCTCAATTTTCAGAGCCAATTCTTATCCCGAAGTTAAGAGGAGAAAATATCAACACAGCAATAAATGCCATGCTCTTCTATCTTATCTAACACCAAAGTAAAAACTCCATAACATGGTTTATTGAATCTGTTTTACATAAAATTCTGTTTTACAATTGCCGAATTCTAACTTATGACTAATAAGAACAAAGAAATTTACATTTCATTTCATTAATTTGATTGGAGTTGATTCCCGCTGGGCTGTTGTCAGCGGTACCTGCTCGATCCTCGACTGCGTATGTCACGCCAAGCTGTTTTCATGAATTGCCGGTGGATTGTCCATCCGCCTCTTAGGACTGTGAGGATGGCTCCAAGTATCAGGGGCAGAACGTATATGATTTTATTAGGGTGCATCTGTTGGACTTTCTTGATGAAGTTAACGCCGCTGTATATTGACGTTTTGTTTGTAATACTTCCTTCTGTAGTTGATTCTAGATTTTTTGTCAGTTTTTTTATTCTATTGATGTTCTTATCTGCAATGCTGATGATTTGTTGCAGAGTGGTCGACTTTTGCTGTAGTGTGTCGATCCTTCTGGCTAGAATTACAGGGATTGATTCCTTAAATTTAAATAAGTCGAGGTGATGTAATATTTTGCGTGTAAATGCTCTAATTTTCTTGTCGACTTCAGATAGTAATTTTGCGTTGATGTTATTTCGCTGAAGACTAGCTACTCGTATATACCGTGGAATTAGGAATGTTTTTAGTATATTTAGTTTTTGATGAGGCTTGAGGGGTGCTGTTCTTATTCTGCTGAGCTGTAGATAGAGTTGCTCAAAGCTACATTTCGTTGTTCCCTGAAAATCGGTTTTTCGTCCTAGGCATTTAAGTGTGTGCCCGATGTTTATTGCTGGGATTGCTTTGTTGCAGATCTTGGATCTTGGCTCGTGGTCTACGAAGACCTTCTTCTTTGCTTCGAATGCTGTTAGTCTAAGTTTCTCGACAATAAATTTGTTCTGTTTGCACCAGGTGCCCCTGGCTCCAAGTATCAGGGGCAGAACGTATATGTTTTTGTTGGGATGTATCTGTTGTACTTTTTTGATAAAATGATCACCGCTGTATATTGAGGTTTTGTTCGCGTAAAATTGATTTAAATTGATACTGCCTTCCCAATATACGCCAATGTCGGAAATGATGACGTTGTTGTTTTTCGTCATCAGTAGGTCTGGTTTTTTCATTAGTCCGTCTTCTCCTCTAAAGTATGGCTCAAGTTCGGTGGAACAGCCTTTTTTTCGTGATGTTTCGGCTAGTCTTCGCACAACGTGGTCGTATCTGTTGAACCGTTGCCAGTGTGTTTAGGGACAGTTCTGCAGCACGTGTGATAGAGATTCAACTTTGAGGCATCCGTCTGCTCGACATTTTCTTGCAGAGACTAAGTTGGAAGTGATGCCAACTGTTGGTAGTACATTATATCGTAATTGAATAGCCCGAATAAATTCTTCGCCGTTCCAGAATTTCGGTGGAGCATTGATGAAATAGTTGCAAGCTGCGTGGTTGGATGCGTTTTCGAGTCCGTTTCCGGAGTAGCTCTGATGAAATTCTTTAGTTATTCGGCTTCTTACCGCTGTCGTGGATTCTAGACCTTTTGCCAGTTTCTTCATTCTATTGGTGTTTTTCTCTGCAATGCTGATGATCTGTTGCAGATTGGTCGACTTTTGCTGTAATGTGTCGATCCTTCTGGCGAGGATTACGGGAATTGATTCCTTAAATTTAAATAAGCCGAGCCCTCCCGCTCTGGTAGGCGTGTGGAATATTGAGTTGCAGCAGTGGAGGGGTAGATGTAATATTTTGCATGTAAATGCTCTAATTTTCTTGTCGACCTCAGCTAGTAATTTTGCGTTGATGTTAGTTCGCTGAAGACTAGCTACTCGTATATATCGTGGAATTAGGAATGCTTTTAGTATATTTAGTTTTTGATAAGGCTTGAGGGGTGCTGTTCTTATTCTGCTGAGCTGTAGATAGAGTTGCTCAAAGCTACATTTCGTTGTTCCCTGAAAATCGGTTTTTCGTCCTAGGTATTTAAATGTGTGCCGGATGTTTATTGCTGGGATTGCTTTGTTGCGGATCTTGGATCTTGGCTCGTGGTCTACGAAGACCTTCTTATTTGCTTCGAATGCTGTTAGTCTAAGTTTCTCGACAATAAATTTGTTCTGTTTGCACCAGGTGCCCCTGGCTCCAAGTATCAGGGGCAGAACGTATATGTTTTTGTTGGGATGCATCTGTTGTACTTTTTTGATAAAATGATCACCGCTGTATATTGAGGTTTTGTTCGCGTAAAATTGATTTAAATTGATACTGCCTTCCCAATATACGCCAATGTCGGAAATTATGACGTTGTTGTTTTTCGTCATCAGTAGGTCTGGTTTTTTCAATAGTCCGGTTTCTCCTCTAAAGTATGGCTCAAGTTCGGTGGAACAGCCTTTTTTTCGTGATGTTTCGGCTAGTCTTCGCACAACGTGGTCGTATCTGTTGAACCGTTGCCAGTGTGTTTAGGGACAGTTCTGCAGCACGTGTGACAGTAATTCATTTTTGTGGCATCCGCCTGCTCGACACTTTCTTGCAGAAGCTGGGTTGGAGGGGATGCCCACTGTTGGTAATAGATTGTATCTTAGCTGAATCGCTCGAATGAATTCTTCGCCGTTCCAGAATTTTGGCGGATTGTTAATGAATTTGTTGCATGCTGCGTGGTTGGACGCGTTATCAAGTCCCTTACCGGAGTAGCTCTGATAGAATTCTTTTGTTGTATGGTTTCTTACCGCTGTAGTTGATTCTAGATTATTTGCCAGTATCCTTATTCTCTTGATGTTCTTCTCTGCAATGTTGATGATTTGTTGCAAAGTGGTCGACTTTTGCTGTAGTGTGTCGATCCTTTTGGCTAGAATTACAGGTATTGATTCCTTAAATTTAAATATGCCTATCCCACCCGCTTTGGTGGGCGTGTGAAATAATGAATTGCAGCAGTGTATCAGAAAAAATGTTGGTGTATTCTCTGTTATGGAAAATTACGTGTCTTTCTAGATTTAAAATGTCAAGTTCGGTGTATTCAGATAAAAGTAGTAAATCCAAAAGTTCTATTAAGTTGATAACAAAATCCCATGTCATATCATTTTCTTCAATTCTATCTCCAATAAGCAGAGGAAAAAAATGTGCGAAAGTTAATTTATGATAATTATGAGATAATTTATGTAAATATTTTAAATGAGAAAAATAAGTTAAAGTTAAAGTGTTTAGAACAGAGAAAACAAGAAATATCCATTTTTCTTTGCCTTTGCCAAAGAAGACCTTTTTCTTTGCGGGGACCGTTTTTAGTGTCAGTGAGGAGCACTTTTCTACGTTGATTTGTAGGCCTCTTTTGTCGCAGAAGCCGACTACGACGCTGAGCATTCTTTCCGCGTCTTCTGCACTCTCCGCGCATATTATTATATCATCGGCGTAGGCTAGGGCGCAGATCTTTTCATTTCCTATGCGTACTCCGCTTCTTTCGTAGAGTTTGACGATGAGTTCGTCGATGACAATGTTGAATAGGAGTGGTGATAGCGGATCTCCTTGCTTCACGCCTCTGTTTATCTTTACTTGGCCGCAGTTCGTTCCTTGGCATATGATTTCAGTGTAGATGTTGTTGAAGTTCTCCTTCACGAGGTTGATGAAAGTGTTGTCAATATTCGTTTTCTTTAGCGCTCCAATCAGGCTACCGTGGGATACTGTATCGAATGCTTTGGCGAAGTCGAGGGTGATGATGGTAAGTGGCTGTCCGTTGATCCTTCGATGTTTAATTAGAGTTTCAAGGCAGATGTTGTTTGCCAGGCAGCCGTCGATTCTGACGAATCCTCTTTGACTTTCATGGAGGGGAACTTTGTCCATGATTCTACGCGCTAGGATTTTGTTTAGCAGGCGAGTGAACATGGAGCTTATCGTGATTGGTCTCCAGTTTTTTGTTAGATGTAGGTCATTGACTTGTTTGGGGATGAGTATTGTACGGCTTTTCTTTAGCACCTCTGGTATGCTGCTGAGCAGAAGCATAGAGTTGAAAAGGAGTGTTAGCCTCTCGGGTGGTATCTTCTCGAGGTCTCGCATCGTTACACCGTCGGGCCCGGGGGCGCTCTTTTTGTTGCCCAACATGGCGGTCTTTATGTTGTCAGTAGTAATCGGACTACTAATTATTACTGAGTTCATACTTATGTTGGGCGTTTCTTCGTTGTCTGTACGTCCAGGTGTTTCGAAAATGGAGATATATTGGTTTAATATTTCGGTTTTACTTGGTGTGGTAACCCCTGAGCATTCGTTCAACCCTTCAAGCAGATTTTCTGCATATTTGTTTAGGTTGGTGGTGTAGTCTAGTTGTGCTAGTTGGAATTTTACTGCTCTTTTCTTTCTGTTGCTCACGTTGGTATTGTTAATCGTGTTAAGCCGATTGGTTCTTCTTGATGTTGCCTTCCCTGCCGTTCTTGATGATACCTTGCTGAACGAACTTACGAAGTCCGTTGCCCATTCTTGGAACCTCTGCTTCTTTGCGAGTGCTGCTTCAGTGCTGGTGAGTAGTATATTTTTGAATTCTATGTCCTCAGGTCTTATTTTGTCATCTGGTATGGTTTCGATGAAGTTGAGTATATCGCTGTTGGTTGTTGTTAGTTGCGGTTGAGGTTGTTGCTGTTGTTGATGTTGTCGAAGGTTGGTTAGTTCTTTTCTGTATTCGTCAACCTTTGTTTTATAAATTAGCAGACGTCGTCTGGCTTTAATTGCTTCTCTGGAACGTGAACTCTTTTTACAGAGTTCGTCGAGGAGTTTGGAGATGGTGATTTCCTCGTCGCACCTAGCCTCGATCTTAGCAAGATCGTTTGTTTCATCCTCGGTCCATCTGATGTTCGTGGATCTGCTGCTCTCGGCTTTGAGCTCGTCGTTGTATTCGGCTTGATGTCGGTGCCGGTAGTGCTGGCGTAGACCCGCGTAGGAGTTAAATTGTAGCCCACAAACTGGGCATTTGTTGTCGGAGATAGTGGTCCCCTTGCAGTATCTTCTCTGGTGTTGTTTGATGCTTGCTTGGGTGTTGTATGTTTTTCCACATACGCACTCGAACTTTAGTGGTGACGTAGACATGATGGAATTATAATTAACTCATCTGCCGTATAAATTTTCGTTCTTATTGACGTCACTTTCCTCTAACACGTAATGTGTCTTCGGCCCTCTTAAGACTGTGTGTTCTGTGTCGATTTCCTCGGCTCGGTGAAAACGAAAACGATTATGGTCGTTTTCTTAGTATGGTGTTTTGTGAGTTCGTTCTGTTGTTCGTATGGTCATAGAGTCATAGTTAAGAGAGTATGGTTAAGAGAGTCATAGTTACTCCCGCCGTTTACCCGCGCTTACTTGAATTTCTTCACTTTGACATTCAGAGCACTGGGCAGAAATCACATTGTGTGAACAACCGTTAGGGCAATCACAATGCTTTGCTTTAATTAAACAGTCGGATTCCCCAAGTCCGTGCCAGTTCTGAATTGATTGTTAATTGATAGCCGTTATAAATTTAATAGAAATTTTTTTAAAATTTCTAAAAAATTATTAGCAAGAAAGTTCCACAATTGGTTACGTAAGCTTCTATCCGGGGAACAGAAATATATAATTTTCTTAAATACAAAAAAAAATTATATAAATCCTAATTTACCCAGAATGAGTACATAAACCATATTATTGTTTCCCAATCAAGCCCGACTATCTCAATCTTCAGAGCCAATCCTTATCCCGAAGTTACGGATCTAATTTGCCGACTTCCCTTACCTACATTATTCTATCGACTAGAGACTCTTCACCTTGGAGACCGGCTGCGGATATCGGTACGGCCTGTTGAGAAGTTTGCGTGACCCTACCATAGATTTTCAAGGTCCGAGGAGAAAATATCGACACAGCAGTAAATGCCATGCTCTTCTAGCTCATCTACCATATCTCTCTTCGAAAGACTTCCATGGTAGTACAACTATAAAACAGAAAAGAAAACTCTTCCGATATCTCTCGACGGCTTCTCTATGGTTGTTTCTGTTACCAGGATGAGCATAAAAGCCCATATTTAATAACAAACGTATACTCAACAGGTTACGGAATTGGAACCGTATTCCCTTTCGTTCATTCAAATTGATAAGTATATAAAAATATATATTATATATTATATGAACTTATGCAATTTTCGGCTTTCGCCTAGAACTTAGGACCGACTAACTCGTGATCAACCACTGTTCACACGAAACCCTTCTCCACTTCAGTCCTCCAAGGTCTCATTCGATTATTTGCTACTACCACCAAGATCTGTACCAATGGCGGCTCCATGCAGGCTTACGCCAAACACTTCTACGCACACCATTGTACCCTCCTACTCACTAAATCTTCAAAATTTATTATATATAAAAAATATATAATAAATCATATGATTTAGCAGTAATGTATAGGCATACAACTTGAGCGCCATCCATTTTAAGGGCTGGTTGCTTCGGCAGGTGAGTTGTTACACACTCCTTAGCGGATTACGACTTCCATGTCCACCGTCCTGCTGTTTTAAGCAAGCAACGCCTTTCATGGTATCAGTATGAGTTGTTAATTTGGGCGCCGTAACATTACGTTTGGTTCATCCCACAGCGCCAGTTCTGCTTACCAAAAGTGGCCCACTGGGCACAATATATCATAACCAAAACCTTCATTTCAAGAAAGGTTAGGTTCTTACCCATTTAAAGTTTGAGAATAGGTTAAGGTCGTTTCGGCCCTAAGGCCTCTAATCATTCGCTTTACCAGATAAGATTATTTTTAATAATATTTATTTGCACCAGCTATCCTGAGGGAAACTTCGGAGGGAACCAGCTACTAGATGGTTCGATTGGTCTTTCGCCCCTATACCCAATTCTGACAATCGATTTGCACGTCAGAACTGTTTCGGTCTTCCATCAGGGTTTCCCCTGACTTCAACCTGATCAGGTATAGTTCACCATCTTTCGGGTCACAACATATATGCTCAAGGTACGCTCCAGTTAGAGATATTAATAATATTAAATATTATAATACATAACTATTAAAGAACGCCCTGGGATGGAATTGTTATTAATTTTATTAAAAAAATTAATTATTACAATTAATCCCATTTAATTAAATAAAGTTAAGTTAATTACGCCTTTAGGTTTTTAAAATACCCAATGACTTGCACATATGTTAGACTTCTTGGTCCGTGTTTCAAGACGGGTCCCGAAGGTATCCTAAATCTTATCGCATTGTTAATCATATAAACGTATATAAATATAAATTAATGATAATAATCATAATTTATATTATAACATATATAAATATATGTATACGTTATATATTAAAATCTGTCAATAATTTATCCGATACTGTATTTAAATTGGATTTTATTCAAATTTAATTAAATTAAATAATGAATAAACTAATACCAAACAGATCTTATGATAAATTTATATAATATTAACAGATTACAATGTCTTTATATGAAAAAAATGCACACTATTCATATATTAATAACAAAAAAGTATTAATATATTATTAGTGATGAATTTTTCATATTAGATATTTAGGTTCATCGGGTTTAACCTCTAAGCAGTTTCACGTACTATTTAACTCTCTATTCAGAGTTCTTTTCAACTTTCCCTCACGGTACTTGTTTGCTATCGGTCTCATGGTTATATTTAGTTTTAGATGGAGTTTACCACCCAATTAGTGCTGCACTATCAAGCAACACGACTCTTAGGAAATATTCTCTAATAATCATTAACGTCACTACAGGCCTAGCACCCTCTATGGGTAAATGGCCTCATTTAAGAAGGACTTGGACAATTAATATATCATATTAGATTATGAATATTCCATACACTGCATCTTATATTTGTTATAAAAACAAAATAACTCAGTGCTGAACTATTTTCTTTTCGCTCGCCGCTACTAAGAAAATCCTTGTTAGTTTCTTTTCCTTCCCTCATTAATATGCTTAAATTCAGGGAGTAATCTCATATGAGTTGAGGTTGCATAAGATATTTAATTTAAATATTTTTTATATACAATTTTTATTACAAAATTATATTATATATATTGGTAATTTGATTATTTTTACACATTTAAAATAACCATAAAAATAATAATAATAATAATAATATATTTATATCCATATTATACTATATAAAAATATTGTATTATATTTTGTACTTATTTTTTCAATATAAATGGATATATGTATAATATATTATATAAAATATTATTAAATTTTATGGATCAAATAATATAATATAATAATTAACGTAATTTTTATTGTATATTATTTATTGATGTTATGAGTTTTTTTTTTTAAATAAATAAATAAATAAAACCCAATAAACACATTATATGCATAAAAAAATATAATAATTTTATGCAACTTTTTAAATACTATAAAAGTATTTTATTAAGTCTTACAACCCTCAACCATATGTAGTCCATGCAACACTTCAATTATTATTAAAGTATATAAAAGCATGGACTGCAATATGCGTTCGAAATGTCGATGTTCATGTGTCCTGCAGTTCACACGATGACGCACAGTTTGCTGCGTTCTTCATCGACCCATGAGCCAAGTGATCCTCCGCTTAGAGTAAAATTAATATTTTTATTATTTTATAAATAATATCAATTTTATTAAAAAAATATAATATTTATTACTTTTTTTATTTATATGTTGCGTATGTCTAATTTTATAATATTATAGA